>CM035149.1:92653876-93853876 GCA_020205605.1 Panax ginseng
ACAAAGAACCTGAGAAATGTAATATTATTTTGGATATATAGAAGTTATATTAGTCCTTTTGTGACTATTCAGGTGAATGAATGAATGAATGGTAGTACCGTGTAGCACCATCTATCGGGTTGGAAGAGACCCGAATTTGGGGGCGTCACAGCTAGTATGAAGTTTATTTGTTATTTAATTGGTTGGTCAGAAGATAGGGGTATTATGTGATATGTCAATTAACCTTTGTTTTGTGGCAGTATTGAAAGTGGCAGTATTTGAAAATGGCATTTGAAAATATTGAGATAAGCAATGGAGCACAGGAGACCGTTGGGTCATCACAAATTAATAACCAGGATAATGTGCAAGAAGGCAACAATCCTCAGGTGAACAACAACACCGACCAAATGATGAATGATGGGATGTTCAGAGGCTTTATGCAATTCATGCAACATCAGGCGAGAGTGGCTCTTGTTCAAAATGCAGGTGGAAACACTAACACCTCACAGATGGTCATCGCTAAGCAATTCAAGGAGTTGGGACCATCAGAGTTTTGGGGAAAGCCAAAACCACTTAAGGCAGAGATGTGGATAAAGCAGATCACCAAGATATTCAAAGTCTTGGGATGCTCCAAGGAACAAAAGGTTCCCTTTGTCACCTTCATGTTGCGAGGAGAGGCAGATTACTGGTGGAAATTTGTAAAGTGTACTCAACCTGCCGCACTGAAGATGTCTTGGGAGAAGTTCTAAGAACCATTCAATGACAAGTACTTTCCCAAAAGTATTCGTCATATGAAGGAGGTAGAGTTCATCAAGCTGGAGCAAAACAATATGATCGTGTCGCAATACGAAGCTAAGTTTGACGAGTTGTCCCGGTTTGCGTCCTACTTGGTTGATAATGACGTGGATGTTTCTAAGAGGTTTGAAACTCGAGATACATCAATACCTCATTTCTCACAAACTTTGTTTGTATTCCGATGTTGTAAATAGGGCTCAGTTATTGGAGTGCAATAATGAGTCAACCCAACCAAGAGAGAGTAGCCGGTAAAATGATAATACCAGTGGTAGCAGTCATCGAAGCGGTGACAACAAACGTGGAGGGAATCCACATGGCAGAAATGGTAACCACTTCGGTGGTAATCATGGCTAAGACAATAAAAGTGGAAATTTCAATAAGAGGAGATTCAGTAATGATGGAAAGATGTCAGCACTAGCAACCGTTGTTAAGGAAGGAGAACGACCAACTATCACATGCTTCAAATGTGGAGGTGAGGGACACATCAGTCCAAATTGCACATAGCAGTCCAAAACGTGTTACAATTATGGGAGAGAAGGTCACCTAGCTCGATTTTGTTGTGTAGTAAAGCCAAGTCCAGCTGTGATGGAGGCACCAAAGGCAGTCCTAGAGAAGTCAAAACCAGTAGTTCAAGGGAGAGCGTTTGTCGTGACCTCCCAAAAAGCAAGGAACCCGAACGAGGTCATCACGGGTAAGCTTATCATAAACTCTAGCGAAGTCTATACCTTATTTGATACCGGTTCTACTCATTCTTTTATATCTCCTACTTGCGCTCAACGTTTAAATTTGACTCCGGAGAAATTAGACTTTGACTTATCTATTGAAACTCCGTTGGGAGAAACCTTCATTACATCCACTGTTTATAAGTCTTGTTTGATTCAAATTGGCACCTGCACGTTACCTGTCAATCTTATTTCTTTAAAAATACTTGCATTTGACGTGATTCTAGGGATTGATTGGTTAACTACTCATCATGATAAAATTGATTATTTTCGTAAGGTTGTTAGCTTTCATATTCTTAACCAACCTATTATGCGATTTCAAGCGACCAAACCACTAAATTCAATCACTGTCATATCAAGCCATAAAGTTATTCGTTATTGAAAAATGAATGTCAAGCTTTCTTAGCCCATGTTACGAATTTAAACAAAAATACGTCAGATTTGAATGATATTTTTATTGTTAATAAATTTCTTGACGTATTCCCTGAAGAACTTCCCGGCCTACCCCCGGAGCATGAAATTGAATTTTGTATCGACCTTGAACCTGGTACAAAACCCATTTTCAAAGCCCCATATCGAATGACTCATATTGAACTTCAGGAGTTATAAACCCAACTGCAGGAGTTGTTAGACATCGGTTTCATTAAATCCTAAAACGCCTTCTTGGGGTTCTTACATTCTATTCAGAAAGAAAAAGATGGGAGTATGCGACTTTGTATTGATTATCGGGAGTTGAATCATGTCACCATCTAAAATTGGTACCCGTTACCTCGTATTGATGACCTATTTGAACAGTTGCAAGAAGCTAATTCTTTTCAAAGATCGATCTTCATTCTAGATATCATCAATTAAAGATTAAAACTGATGACATTCTAAAGACTGCTTTCAGAATTCGGTACGGGCATTACGAATTCCTAGTCATGTCTTTTGGATTGACTAATGCTCCTGCTGCCTTCATGGATATGATGAATCGAGTATTCAAGGAATATTTGGATCACTTTGTGGTCGTCTTTATTGATGAAATCCTCATTTATTCCAAAAGTCATGAGGATCATGAGGAACACTTGAGGCTGATACTCCAAAAGCTTTGTGAAAACAAGCTTTATGCCAAGTTGAAGAAGTGCGAGTTCTGGCTTGAGGAAGTAGCATTCCTTGGGCACGTGATATCAAATCACAGAATATCTGTTGACCTAGCGAAGATTGAAGCAATACAAAGCTGGGAGCAACCTAAGTCAGTGACCGAAGTACGTAGCTTTCTCAGCTTAGCTGGTTATTATCAGAGATTCGTAGAAAGGTTTTCTCGAATCACTACTCCATTAACTCAGCTAACTCGAAAAGATATAAAATTTGGTTGGAGCGAGGAATGTGAGAAGAGTTTTCAAGAACTCAAGAGGAGACTCTTTTCAGCACTTGTTCTGACAATACCATCTGGCTCGGAGGGATTTGTCATCTACAGTGATGCTTCAGGCAAAGGGTTAGGATGTGTTCTCATGCATCATGGGAAAGTCATAGCCTATGCCTCACGACAACTCAAAGAATATGAGAGGAATTATCCTACTCATGATCTAGAGTTAGCAGCTGTCGTTTTCGCACTTAAAATTTGGAGGCATTATGTAAGACCCCAAATTTTATGAAATAAAAGTATTCAATTTTCCTATTTAGTAAATGGTTAAATTGATAAAAAGTTAAATTTACGGGTGATATATATAAAATTTTCAAAATACGTAAGTGGTTATAAAATACTCATTTCTGTTGGGAAATATTCGTTTGGTCGTGGAATATTCTTGTTGTCTATTCGTACGACGGCGCAGCCATGAGTGGGCCCCACCTTTGGTTGGTTAAAAAGTGCTAAAATTTTATTTCAAAAGTGGTGGGTGGGAATAGTAGCAGGTAAAGCCATCAGGTTGCAGGTCAAGTCTGCTTTGGCGTTCTAGCATTTTCCTATAAATAGGGTGCTAAGTTAGAATTGAAAATCACACCAAAAACATATGTTTTCTCTCTTTCTCTCTCTATATTATCGAGCGTATTTTGTGAGTATTTAGATACTTTGAGAGTTGCTATTCAGTGCAAGTTTCCTTCAGCGTCATATTCGATATTCCATTCAGAAGTACTGCTCTTTTGAGGTAAGGGATTGTAAGGAATGGTAAGGGATGTTATTTTCTTCGTAAATGATATTATTTCTTTTGATATCATTATATCGAAATATTGATATGAATTTTATTGTGAAATTTTTACCTTTTCGTGTTGGGGTTACTATTCACGTATAGGACACTATTCATGTATACGACACTATATTCATGTATATGACACTATTTACGTATATGATATTATTTACGTATACGGTACTATGTATGAATATGGGTTACTATTTATGAGTTACTATTCATGAGTTACTATTTATGAGTTACTATTCATGAGTTACTATTCATGAGTTACTATTCACGAGTTACTATTCACGGGTACTATTCACTACAAAATTGGTTTCTTTTTCTGACCAAATTATCGTTGATTTATGAATCTTACTCTTGAAATTAAATGCAGTTGTTGATCATATTGTTTTTATTATCATATATAACATTTTTATAACCCTAATGATGATATTTCTCTTTGACTTGAGTGTAAAGATGGGTAGATTATTGGTATGATCGTGACTATGGGTTCTCTTTGGCCAGTAGTGCAAAGATGAATTATTGACTGGTATGATCATGACCATTGAATTTATAATTGAATATCTTTAGCTTAAGTGCAAAGGTGAATTGATCAACATGGTTATTATTATTGTTTATATAAATTTTGAAATGATTATATATTTCTTTGAGATATTAATATCTTTAGCCCGTAGTGCAAAGATGACATGTTGTTGAATATCTTTGGCCTGTAGTGCAAAGATGAATTGTTGATGAATATCTTTGGCCCGTAGTGCAAAGATGACCTGTTGTTGAATATCTTTGGCCCGTAGTGGAAAGATGACCTGTTACTGAATATCTTTGGCATGTAGTGCAAGGATGAACTGTTAATGAATATCTTTGGCCCGTAGTGCAAAGATGAATTTATTAGTATGATTATGAATAGGAACTGTGATTTGCTATAACCATGATCTTTGATATTTCGTAAAGACAATTTGATGTAAATTATCTTACGTCCGGATGAGAAGAGGAATTTAGAACCATAATTATGGTTATGAGTTATTCACATGATTGTGGAATGAGAATCGTTTAATTGATGTTCTGAGAATAAAATATTGTTGGTGGACTTTTAACATGGAGAAGATAATAGACTTTATGGTCTATTTGACTCTTCTAATGGATTGCTCATTCCGCTGCAACTATGGTTGAAATGTTTTATCATCTACCATATGTTCTAAATCTTTGATTCATTACTGATGAAGGCTATTGATAAATTATTTATCTTAGTCATGATATTCTTTACTGGGCTAGTTGTGCTCACCCTTTTGCTTCACAATTTCTTTCAGGTGACAAGAGTGTAGCTGGGTCGAGCTGGGGTAACAAGGGAATAGAATGGTGGTCTATAGCTGTTGAGGTTCTCCGTAAATAGTATGGAAATAATTTTATTGAGAACTTTAGATAAGTGTGTCATATTGTATACGTCATTTGATAGTTAATTTTGGTGAACCAAATAGGGTGAGGTGAACCCAACGTTGGAAGGGTGTTTTGCCATTATCATACAAGATGTCTAATGACATACGACCTCGTGTTATCATAAGACAGGGTTGTGCACATCCACTTGCTGAGTATATCTACGAGCACTACCTATATGATCTTGGAGTTTGGTTGAAATGTAATTCTCAATTGCAGACAGTGGAGATAGTTATATGTCAAGAGAAGACTCACCATTGGAAGGAACATGATAGTACTCTTCTCGTTTTTCTTTGGGGTCTATTGGGTCAACCAAGAATAATTCTCGAGTCATATGATATCTATCATAACCTAGACGCATGGTCTCCCATGTACGAAGGTTTCCTTGAGCACTTCCCAAAGATTTTAATTTCTAAAATAGTTATTGACTGTACCTTTATGTAAGGTATCAATGTGAGGTGCTGTCCACGGTTGGGACATGAGTCACAGTTGGTATTAAAACTCACAGTATATGTATTGTTGTATTTTGCACAACAATTGTAGTAATAAAGTTATAGTTTTTTTCTGTACCATGTATTTGGTGACTCAGAATAGGTTGGATGGATTGGACCTATTTTGGGGGTGTCACACATTACCTGTATGGGGAGAAAGTGGAGATCTATACTGATCATAAAAGCCTCAAATATTTCTTCACTCAAAAGAAACTCAAGATGCGACAACGATGTTGGCTTGAACTGTTGAAAGATTATGATCATACCATTCAATACCATCTTAGAAAAGCGAACGTGGTAGCTGACGCATTGAGTATAAAATCATATGCGGGTACGAGTGCGATATTGTCAATGCAAAGGCCCATTTGTATGACTTGCAAAGGATGGAGATAAAGATAAAGACTCCAGGGACCCACGTGATGATGTCAAATATACGAGTAGAACCGACTTTAATCGATAAAGTTAAAGCTACTCAAGCTAAAGACCTGGAGCTGATGCGTATGAGGAAGAAAGTGCAAGAAGGTGCTATTCCAGAAGCAAGAATCAATGAAGAAGGAATACTACGAGTCAACTCCAGACTTTGTGTTCCTAACTACCCTGATTTAAAGTATAAAATCATGATGGAGGCGCACAACACACCGTTTGCAATCCATCCTGGAAGTACCAAAATGTATCGTGATCTTCAACATACATTTTGGTGGAGCAATATGAAAAGAGAGATCGCAAAGTTTATCTCAAGGTGTTTAACTTGTCAATGTATCGAGGCAGAGCATCAAGTGCCAAAAGGTCCATTGCAACCACTTGAAATTCCAGAATGGAAATGGGAGCATATTACCATGGATTTTTTTACTATTCTTCCCAAGGTTTCTCAAGGCATAGATGCAATTTGGGTTATTTTTGATAGATTGACCAAGTCTGCTCATTTCTTACCTATACGAGAAACTTATTTACTTGAACGTCTTAATCATATTTATATAAATGAGATTGTAAGACTGCATGGTATTCCAATATCCATATTTTCTGATCGAGACCCAAGATTCACTTCACGATTTTGGGTTAGTTTGCAAAAAGCTATGAGCACAGATTTACGATTCAGTTATGCTTATCATCCTCAAATGGACTAGCAGTCGTAGAGGACTATTCAAACTCTTGAGGATCTATTAAGACTCTGTGTCCTTGACTTCAAAGGAAGTTGGGACAAGTTCTTGCCATTAGTGGAATTCTCCTACAACAACAATTATCAAGTAAGTATCGGCATGGCTCCATTTGAGGCGTTGTATGGAAGAAAGTGTCGTTCTACAGTATGCTGGGACGAGGTGGGTGAAGTAACGTTATTGGGATCGAAATTAGTATGCATGACAACGAAAAAGATTCAAATGATCCGACAACGTATAAATACCTCACAAGATCGACAAAAGAGTTATGCTGATCTTCATTGAAAAGACGTGGAATTCAATGTTGGAGAGTATGTGTTGTTACGTGTTGCTCCATGGAAGGGAGTTACAAGATTTGGAAAGAGAGGAAAGCTCAATTCTCGATTCATTGGCCCATTTGAAATCCTCGATCGAGTAGGAACTGTGGCTTATAGACTCGCCTTACCGCCAAGTATGTCTCGGATTCATAACATTTTTTATATATCCATGTTATGTAAATATGTGGAAGACCCAAACCACATTATCGAGTTAGAACCGGACAAAATAGTGGAAGATTTAACGTACGAAGAGGTACCTGTTAAAATCTTGGATAAGAAGGAACATATTATACGCTCCAAGGTTATACCTCAAGTTAAAGTTTTATGGTGAAACCACGATGTTGAGGAAATGACCTGGGAGTTAGAATCTGAAATAAAATCAAGGTATCCTCACCTCTTCGACATACCAGGTATGTACCCTAATTTTGAGGGCAAAATTTCATAAGAAGGGGAGGTTGTAAGACCCCAACTTTTATGAATAAAGATGAATTTTTTATAAATATATTTTTGAATATTATGGTTTAGATTTAATATAATGTTATAGTTATGGGTAGTATTTATAAATTTTGCAAAGTAAGCAAGTTGTTATAAAATATTCGATTGGTCGGGGAATATTCGTTTTAGTAGGGAATATTCGTGAGACGACCTACAATCATTAGTGGACCCTACAATGAGAACTATTGTTTTAATGAGAAAAACTATGAAATATCTTTTTATAAAAATAACGGCAAAAGTTTTACTGTTAAGCTGTTGAAATACACGTGGTAAAGAAATGCGCGTGATTGCATAGTAGCACACGGTATTGATTATTGATGCTCACGTGAGAAGTCACTCTGTTTTGTTCAATTATTGTTACAGTAATTGCTGCATAGTATCTCACATTATTTGATTCAATTATTGTCAATATTTTATATTATTAAATCAATAATTGAGATGACAAGCTATTCATATTATTATATGCATAATTAACAATGTCTAGAAAGTTCTATCGAGGAAAGGGTGTTGGTCACCTAATTGCGCGCCAATAGGGAGAAATCCTTAACGGAAAGCCCCTTCTTTCCTGGGAACGATTTGGTTGTTAATATTGCGAATTATAATAAGGTTGAATAAATGTTGTTAAAAATATTGAGGGGATTTTTATGAAGTATTCATGGTAAATTTTGATTATTATATGGACCCTCATTTACTCATTTTTCAAAATAATCGGTAGAAAGTTATTCAATATATATATTATATGGTGGGATCTACTTGTGATGGTGATATGTTGGTGGAGGGGAACATGCTAAGACCACGTGTGTGGAAGAAACATAAAATCGAGAAATGGGGGAGATTGCGGGAGGAGAGAGCATTATTATTATTATTATCATTATATATATATATATATATATTAAATATTGAAAATATTCAACAATTTTACGATGGAATCATTAAAATTAGTTTTGAGCGTACTAAGACACCAATAATTATTGAAGACATTTCCGGTTCTTGACCCTTGATTATCCATACTAGAAGAGACTTTGAAGTACTCAAGAATCCTTCAATCAAAATGTTAAGTTAAAAGGCGTTCTTAATCAAGGTCAAGCTAGTCATCCTTGTTATGATCATAGAGATTTTGTTGAAGAGGAAAGTTCTTCTTCTCCCACTTCTTCTGTGATGCCAACTCAATCAGATTTTGATATCCCCATTAATAATCAATTAAGAGTCATCAAAAAGGAGTTCGTTTTAGATTGGGATAATCTAGTAAAAGATTTTAATGCTAAATCTAATAAAGAAAAAAAGACATCTATTTAGATCAAATCACCCCACGAGAAAAGGAGCGTGAAAAATAATAAGCAGATGGAAAAGATTTATTAAAAATGAAAGAATGAATATTTCATTTTATGATTGGTATGAACAATTTCAAAGTAAATGTAATGTGATTACCAAAACACAGTGGATTAAAGAAGATAAGTCAAAAGTTTCCTCTAGTCATCCTCCGTTGGAAACAGTTCTAATCTCAGTTAAAAATAAATGCATTTGTTGCCCGGCCCATTTAAAATTTCTGATGCTAATAACAATGATAAAAAAATTATTGAACAATTAAACTTTAGTAATCAATATCTAGCAACCGTTGGAAAACAGCTAGATAGGATTGAGGAAAAGTTTGAAGAATCTATCATAAAAAAACCAGATTTAAAAATTGAACATCCTTTAATAAAGTTACCAGAAAATAGACACAAGTTAGGATTACCATCTGATGACAATAATTTAGTTAAATCCATTGATAAGTTATTCAATAATCTTAAAAATGAACCTGGTACAAGTGGTACTATTGCCGCGATTGATCAAGTTAAAACTGATGTTGAAACAAGTTATCAATCAGATATTTCTGATTCTGATTCAATACCAGATTTAAATGATCGACAACAAATTAACGATTAAAAACACCAATTATAACTAGGAATTGGTACTCTAGACCTACTCCTCCTGACTTACGGTTCGAAGAGAAACCTAGATAAACAATTCTCGGTTTCATCTAATAAAATTCTGAATGGAACATTGATGGATTTAGTGAGCGAAATTTTAAATAAATTGAACCATATGTCCATGGTGGCAAATGATTACATTACCAAATTCAACAATCTATCTCAACGGATATTGTTGAATTAATTGTTAGTGGATTCACCGGTATTCTCGGATCTTGGTGGGAAAAACATCTCACCGAAGATACTAGAATATCAATAATCCATCTTGCCGTCCAAATTTGGATGATGATGGCAACCCTATCTTCAATGAGGATATTGGCATCGGTCCACGATGGAGTTAATACACTTATATTTACAATAATAAAACACTTCATTGGCACTCCCGAAGAATATAACGAAAAGAATTCACGATCGGTTAAGTAATCTCACTTGTCCCACTCTAAGTGACTTTAGGTGGTACAAAGATGTTTTACGTCTAGAGTTATGTTCTTGAATGACAAAGAAATAAACCTTTACGGAAAGAAAAATTCATCAACAGCTTTACCTCTTTATTTGCCCATAAGGTTAAGTGAAGAATTGGGTAAAAATCCGGGCTACATTGATTATGATAACTTAACCTACGGTGATATAATAAGTCACATTCAAAAATTGGATTAAAAATGTGTATTGATTTCAAATTAGCCAAACAAGCTAGTAAAGATAAGAAGAAAGCTAAATATGAATTAGGCACTTTTTGTGAACAATATGGTTTACCCCCGGTTGCTCCCTCCAGAAGGAAGCCAAGGCATAAACATATTGAATCTCACAAAATTACTAAACATCATAAAAGAAAGCGTCGTTACCATGAAAATAAGAATCAAGACATTTATTATAATAAGCCCAAAACTACTAGTAAAAAGAATGTTAAAAAATCTAAGTCTAAAAAATATGATAAGAGTAAAGTTATTTGCCACAATTGTGGGCAAAAGGGTCATTATAAAAATGAATGTAAAATAAAACAAAAATTAAATCAGTTAAACATTTCTAGTGAAGACACTGAGCAAATCTTAGAACTTATGCGAATAGAAAATAATGATAGTAATAATGAATATTCTTCTAGTTCCTCTAGTAATAAAAGCAATAACACATCTAGCAGTGATACAGGTGAAGTCACTATTTGCGCTGACAATTGTAATGAACAGTGTTGCACTAAAAGAATTAATGTCATTAACAAAGATGATGAAGAAAGTTCTTTATTAATTGATCTAATCAGTAAAATTACTGATCCTAAACTAAAAGCTCAGTACACCAAACAATTAAAAGAGCTGTTAACTAAGGATAATAATGAAAAATTCATTAAAGCCAAAGAAAACCAATTTTTAGCCTTAATAAAACATTGGAAAGATTTAAAACTCCGATTAAAGAAGTCACCCTCCCAGAATTGAATCTAGAAGTTAATAAACTTAAAAAGGAAATTACTAATCTCAAATTAGAAGTTTCTCATTTAAAAAAGGATTTTGAAGATAAAAGATCTGGTCTTCAGGTTAACGATTCCTCATCCGATGAATGATGATGAACCTGAATCTTCTGGCGTTAAAAATGATCCTGATCTTTTTGTTCAAGGTCTCACACTTAAAAGAATTAAAGACATCACCATTCAAAAATGGTACATCTCAGTTAACCTGGTTGTTGATAAAAGCTTCTCTATACGGCTTTCTGCTCTAGTTGACACAGGTGCAGATTTGAACTGCATACAAGAAGGCTTAATCCCAACCAAATATTTTAAGAAAACCAGTGAAAGATTAAATTCAGCTAATGGCAGTCAAATGGAAATTAAATATAAATTACCAAAAGTACATATCTGTCAAGATAATATGTGTTTCAAAACATCATTTGTTTTGATCCATGAACCTCACCGATAAAGTCATTTTAGGATTACCATTTATATATCTACTTTACCCATTTACTACTAATAACGAAGGCCTAAGCTGTAGACACTTAGGTAAGAAAATAACATTTAAATTTCTTATTAAACCAAAAGAAAGAGATTTAAAATTTATTCAAGAAGAATCCATCTCAAAATCAATAAATCTACTCAATTGTAAAATCACACATTTAAATTTCTTAAAAGAAGAAGTTAAATATAAAAGAATTGAAGAAGCGACTTCTTAATAAAAGAGTTCAAGAAAAAATTGAAGAATTAAAACATATTTAAAAAATAACCTTTGTTACGATTCTCCTAATGCCTTTTGGTATAGGAAGAAGCATATGGTTAAACTCCACTTATGCAAAGGAATTTAAAGAACATTTAATTCCTACTAAGGCTAGGCCTATTCAGATGAATCGCGAACAAATGGAATTATGCAAAAAGGAAATCAATGATCTCCTTAGTAAAGGTCTTATTAAACCCAGTAAATCTCCCTGGTCTTGCCCTGCTTTTTACGTAAACAATGAAGCAGAGAAAGAAAGAGGAGTTCCTCGTCTAGTCATCAATTATAAACCATTGAACAAAGTTTTGGAATGGATTAGATACCCCCTTCCCAATAAAGACGACCTAGTCAATAGATTAAGTAATGCCACTATTTTCAGTAAATTCGACCTTAAATCCGGTTTCTGGCAAATTGCCATTCATCCTGACGATAGTTATAAAACTGCATTCACCACTCCATTCGGACATTACGAATGGAATGTCCAAGCATTTGGCCTGAAAAATGCCCCAAGTGAATTTCAAAATATTCTCAATGATATATTAAACCCTTTTAGTCATTTTATTGTAGTCTATATTGACGATATCCTTGTTTTTTCATTGACCATTGAAGAACACATTAAACACTTGAAATCTTTCTTCAAGACAGTTAAAGATAATGGTCTAGTTCTTTCACCTTCCAAATGCAGCCTGTTTCAGGTCCGAATAAGGTTTCTTGGTCTTAATATCTTTAGAGGACAAGTCCAAATTTATTGAACGAGCTATTCAATTCATTTGACAAGTTTCCGATAAGATAACCAATAAAACCCAATCTGCGAGAGGTTTCTTGGCTCATTTGAATTACATAGGCAAGTTTTACAAGAATCTCGGAAGATCTGCAAACCTCTTTTTCGGCGTTTGCGGGACAATCCTCCACCTTGGGTGACATTCATACTTCCGTCGTCCAACAAGTTAAAAATATATCGTCAAGGCATTGCCTGTCTTGGCATTTCCAATGATTCAAATAAGTTTAAAATTGTTGAAACCGCGCCTCGATATTGGCTTGAGGCATTACGAAACAAAAATTAACACCTAATTCTTCGAACAAATTGTTCGTTTTCATTAAGTTGCATGGAATACTACATGAATTAAATTACAAGATTATTATTAAAAAAAAATACTTTCATTAGTATTATGTATTTCTAAATTTCAAAATGATTTATTAAACCAAAAATTCTTAGTTCAGTATAGATTGTAAGTCAAAAAATATATATTAGAAAAGGATGTTGAAAATCTAGCCTCTAAGCATTCTTTTCGCTAGATGGCAAGCTCTATTAAGCATTTTGATTTTGAAATTGAATACATCAAAGGAAGTAACAATTCAGTTCCTGATTTTCTTACCAGAGAATTTATTAATACAGGTACCATTCATAAATGAGCACTAGAGGAGCATCGTCCTCACGTGGCCCGGGTCGCCCTTCAGGCCCAATTAATCAGCCCAGAGGAGCTATGGTTCCTCACCCAGTTAACCCTACAGTTCAAACCAGTAATAAATTCACTATTCTTGGCACCATGCCTAAGCCTTACAGTTCGGCTTTGGCCAGTCAACCTGTTCCGATTGACCCATTCAGTAATCCTGCTAAGGCTTCGTCCTCAGCTTCTAGTCATTCTCCTGCTGAGTATATGCTCAGATGGGAAAGTTACTTATTCCATATTGAACCCAGTATGAAACCAAAGATCGATCCCATAAACTTACTTGCAGCCATTCTTTCCCCCTGGATGGCATTTCCAGCCTCTAGCCCCTTATAAGTCCCTTGTGTACTATAAGGATATTCTGCTAGAAACCGAGTCAGTAAACATCAAACCCATTTATGCACAGAATGATAAATCAAAAGTTCTTTATCATTCTATGTATATTAAACAGTTTATTCAAATCTCGATTGGGGGAAGAATCCTCCGATCTCATGAACCTTTCTAGTCAAGATCATCAATTTTGCTATTATGATTACATTGAAGCCCTGGTATAAGGTCCTCCTTCATCGAATGAGTCCTCGGTCATTCATGGTTCATACTGATTTGACCATAAATTCAAAAGTCCATTTCCTATTGGTTCGTCCTTTGGTGGTATAGGTTAGGATCTTGTTATGATCTTCTTCCTGACCCTTTAAAGGTCCAATTAAATCATTTCAATAACCATTATAAACCTATCCCTTTGAATGAAGGGGTTCCTCCCACTCTTTTATTCGTCAGTAAATACAAAATTCCTTGGATTCTTAAATGGAGTCTTGCTTTCTCCCTCCGTGTTCTCCAAGAACCAAAGATTCCTAATGATCCACTTCCCGTGAGTGTCTCGCCTCTTTTTACATTAAGTGGTGGGATAAATTCAACATTGATAGAATAGTCACTCGGTTCAAGAGAATTTTCATTGTTCGATCCCACTCTCCCGATCGAGGTGCTGCGTTCTCCATACCATTAAAGAAAAGGAGTCAAAATCTACCACAAAGTCAATATCCAAAGTTAGTCCTTCGGGTTCATCATGTTCCCGAAGTATTTCAGATTTTAAAGATTGCACCAGTAAAGAGTTACTAAAAATTGCCCAGGTACTCAATAAAAGAATTGATGAAGCTTTGCATGAAGAGGCTTCTAATCATTCTTCCCAGGGTGATTCTGTCAGCCAGTTCGCCGATGATGATGGGGAATATGATCCTTATGGCACAGTCAACCTTCAGGATGCTCAGGATCCATTCGCCTGAGTTCATTAGTTCCTTTTCCAAATCACCTCGGCCGATTCTGTTCGGTCGGCCCGACCACCCTCGCCGGGCAAATACTACTCGATCGAAAAGGAATCGCTTTTCACAAAAGCGATTCTGATCACTTATGTCGTCCCAATCATTCAAAGTCATCGGCCGCTTTTCCTAAAGCGGTAGAAAGTGTTTGCCTTTAGTCAAAAGTAATTATCACATTTACTTTTACTTTTACTTTCTCTTTACTTAAGTAACATGTTTTCACTTATGTAAAATGTTTTACTTTACCCCATTATATTGTAATTCTCTTTCCTTTGCATTATAAAGGAAACCAAAGCTCATTGGTTCATCGACTTGAAACTTAGAAAGACTCGAGCTCTCTCTCTCGAACAAATCTTTAGTTTCTACCTCCGATTAGCCTACTAAACCCCTCTTCTCTACTTCTCCAAAGAAATGTTCTAAGTTGTAAGTTAATTTAATTTCGGTTTGTACATAGTTTGATGTCAAATAAAACCTGCTTTTATTTATTTATTAATTTAATTATGTTTGTATGCATCTCTGCTACTTCATCTTTTGTATATACTGCTTCTAAATGTTGTTAACCAAATGTATATATATATATATATATATATATATATATATATATATATATATATATATATATATATATAGTGGGGCCCACGTATGGGTGGATCATATTTGTGGGAGGGAAATCTGATAACATTCACGGGAGGAGTTTTTTTTTCAAACAACATGTGTTATATATATATATATATTGTAATTTATTGAATATTATATTATCACGTTGAAAAAAAAGGGGCGTCTAAAAATTTTTCTTTCCGCCCGTGAATTTTTTCGTCCGAATTCTCTGTGCAGTCCGTGAATAAAATTCAAATAGTATCCTTTCCATTCTCCTATAAATAGGATGCTTAGTTAGAATTAAAAATCACACCAGAATCAGAGAATTCTTCCTCTATAATATTGAGCATATTTCTTTAGCATTTTAAGAAGCTTTGAGCGTAGAAAACAGTGAAAGTTTTCTTCAAGAATATCCCCACTATACCAGTTGGAATATTCTTCTTTTTAAGGTAAGAGATATTATTTTTGTTTAGTATTCATATGAAATAATTTTCTTCCATACTCTGTAGTATGTAAGTAATATTATTTCGTTTCAGATTTCGAATTCTACACTCATTTTGTTAAAGTTTTGACTTCTATACTCCATGAAATTAGTAGAATATCCTTGATATTTGCGCTTCATTCAGTATCTTTTCATGGAAATATTATTTTGAGCATTCTTGATAAGTTTTAACTTTTTTATGTTGGAGTACTATTCACGGAGTTACTATTCTCGAAGTAATATTCACGGGATACTATTCACTCGGGTACTATTCACCCGGGGTACTATTTATGATAAAAATTAATTCTTTTCGATTCAAATTATTTTTGATACAATATTATTCCTTAATTTTACCCCACAAAGCAGTATCATGTTGATAATTAGGACATTATTGAATTCTGGATAAATTAAATTATAAATCTTTAAAATTTATTCTTTACTTTCATTTAATTGAATTCTTATATCATTGTCATCATCCTCATGCTTATATTGTTATGAAAGTCATCTTTGGCCCGTAGTGCATAGATGGACTTGGTATGATTATGATCAGGAATTATTCGGTATAATCATGACCGTAATGTTACAAATGATGTGGTAAAAGTCATCATTGGCTCGTAGTGAGTTGATGGACAGTTGTTGGCATTATCATAACCCTTGATGAAAACAAGAATATCCTTGGCCCGTAGTGCATGGATAATTTGTGGTCGTGATGCTAATGAATATCCTTGGCCGTAGTGCAGGGGTGATTCGATGATGTGGATTACTTATTAAGCTGAGTCTCATCAATAAAATTGATGATAAACTTTTTAAATCATAGAAGATAGTAGATATTATGCACTACTTTACTCTTCTAATGGATTGCTTGTTCTGCTGCAGTTAAACTTGATGTCTATTGTATTTTATCAGTTTAACATGGTTGAAGGTTAACGATAATTTATTCTGCATTATCTTAGTCATAATATTTCTTACTGGGCTAGTTGAGCTCACCCTTTGCTTTCATTGTTCTCTTCAGGAAATGAGAACATAACCGGGACTAGTCGGGGAACGGAGTGACGGTTCGAGATGGTGCATTAATAGTCCTCACTATTCTGTGAAATAGTGTGATAATAATTATAATGAGGACTCCATTGAGTGTGGATATTATCTATAAGACAATATTTATTTTAAAAATCTCAGCTTATGTTTTGTCGTACTTTACACGACAGTTGTATAATTAAGTTGTATTTGAATTCTGTACCATGTATTTTGTGACTCATAATGGGTGATGTATACCTATTTTGGGGGCGTCATAAAAAGGTGATCACAAATAGCCTAGTAAAGAATATTATGAGTAAAGATAATTAAATTATCAATAGGCTTCATCAGTAATAAATCAGATATTTAAAACATATGGTATGTCGACGTCGGGGAAAATTCCTTTTTCTGGTGGATTCTCTTTCTTTTCCTAGAGTTTGATTTCTACCATTTTTATTTTCTATGTTTAATTTGTCTTGCTTAAAGGGTGACTTTTAGGAAAAGACTGACATCAAATGTCGACGATTTGAAAAGATTTAATGATTGGGTCAATTTAAACAGAGTCGCCAGTTTGTATGAGTTTAAATGGTTGTACCAACTCAATCGAAATTTTAACAGAGGTTTGCATGCAATATTGCCCAAATGTGACTCTATTTAATTGGTCTAGAACCCGAGATTCATGGAGTTCAGGGGCTTGCTTAAGCGAGGGGAAGCTGTTAGGCATACCCCGACTTCCGTAAAACACGGTTACCGCATCTTTTCAATTCCCTAAGCATGTGTGTGTATGTGTGGCATGCAAATAAAATGTGCTCGAAGTGCGTTATCTGAAAGTAGTGCTATGCCTGTTTGAACCTATATACGAAGGGTTTGATTTATGGAAAAGTTTATTTTTAACAGATTAAGTGTAATAAAAATGGCGTTTTGAAAAGCTATTTTCAAAACCTTTCGCTCGTATATGAATTGAGGCCTTTGATATTTTCATTTTATTCCGTATTCGTCTTATTTTGATTTTATTCTCGAGATACGAAACATCTTCGACAAAATAATATACATATAAGTGTCGGGCTCCTTATGGGCATGAAAGCCATCAAAGTGACCCGAGTACCACACATAGGACTTTCAAGCTAGCTGTATAACTAAAAAGGGTCCATCATGGGAACAAGATCTAGATCCGTTAGCTGGATCTTAGATCCCGTGGCTCTTAGGCTCACATAATATCACATGAACAGCCTGCATAACAAATATACTGAAATAAACCAGATATTTAATCTAAACGTCACAAAACAAAGGATTCATCAGTTAAATCCTTGCATGCGCGTAGCCAAAACTTCCAGCTTCCTTTAGATACCGATCTAGGGTCGCGCAGTTGCTTAATATTTACAAAACTTAGAAAGAAAACTAGATTTAAATAAATCTTAGCCATTCTAGCTCAACGGTTCTAGTTTTACAACTTTTGAACCGGTTAAATGTTAGATATGGCTAGATTTAAATAAATCTAGTCCACAAACTCTGAATATTACAGTTTTACATTGAATAAACAGTTAAAATTGGTATTTAATCATAATAAACAATTAATATATATATATATATATATATTTATATATACTAAAGCAGGAAAAATAGCAAATTCGCAATTTAAGCACTATTAAAAAGTATAATTTGAATTCGAATAAACAGGTCGTGGATATATACACATGAAAGCAAGAAAAAGCCACGAATTTTTAATCCAGGCTCAACTACTCGGTATGAATATATATATACAAGCAAGAAAAAGCCACGGATCAGAAAAGATCTTACAGTGTGTCATGAGGAAGGCTTTCGACAGCTTTTGAAGCTTGAAAACTCCGTTTCCATCGGTTAAAACTTTATATGTTGAAGTATATATGAGTTTATATGTATATGAGTGTTTACAATTGAGCTTTACAGAGTTTAAACACAAGAAATGCTCACTTTCTCTCTCTAAAACTGATGAGTGGGTTTTATACCTACGAATCGGCTTCTGATATGGACTTAAACGGTGTCTGTTCTGTCTATTTTTGTATAGTTTTACTTGTTTTGTGTTTATTTTATGTTTAGGTTTATTACGTGTCATTGGTGGCAAAATGATGGTATTGTGGCTAAGGACCAACATGAAATGAGCAAAAGATCAAGTCTCGCGATAATGACCGACTATTGAAGGGGCCTTATAGTGAAGAAAACCACAGGCAAGGGGGGGTGTACGTGTTAAGCCGTGATTCCAAGACTCACGGGCATCTACAGAGTAAAAACCCAGCGCTGGTATGGGTACAAGGAGAGATAAAGATTTCTGATTTGATTCTAACTCTGCATCGGCGTTCATGGAAGACTTTGGCATGGATTGGGACTGTTATTGGGCGTCTTTTATGAACTATTACATAACTTATACATCAGAAAAACACATGATACCAGCGACTTGAATAATCAAGCAATCAACTAGTAATTTGGAGCCCTAATTTCAGAGAAGACATTGGAGGAGCTAAGTAGAAGGTCAAGATCACGAAAATTGCAGATTAGAGTGAGGATAAGGGTGGTGTATTACTGTTCTTAGTCTTTCAATTCAAATTTTGTAATTGGGATGATGAATTCTCTACTTTATTCAGTTTTTAATTTATCTATGATGAACTAATTTTTTTTAGGCTTGCAATGGATCTTTAGTGTTAAACAATGATTATTATGCCTTAATTTAAGTTTAATAATACTATCAATTCATTTTATCTATTGTGATTTATACTTAATTTATGAATTGCTTGATCACCAATTTTATGTGGATTTGTATAGACTCGAGAGATGATGTATGAATCTAGACCTAACCACAATAGCATGTGTTCTTGAATTCTGTGTTTTGATCGAATCTTGATGAAGGTTTAGGATAGAGATATAGCTAACATCTCATGTAATCGCGTAAAGAATTTGGGATTTAAACCTTATTTGATTTTAATTCACATAGAGATATAGTGAATTAGTTAATTAGGGAGTTTGACTTAGTTCTATCAAATTGTGGATTTAAGTTAATACAGTGTTAGTGCATCGAGAGATGACCAATTCTACTTTAGTATTATTGATTAATAAACTGAGATAGTAAATTAAATTAGAAAAAGGTGTGATAATTAGACTGAAACTTAAAGTGAAATTGTAAGCCTAATTCTACATTATCTGCTTGAAATTACGGTTAATAATTTGTGTTGATTTATTTTGATTGTTAGTTTACTAGTTTTTATTAATTATAATCATTAATTTGAATAGTTTAATAAATTTGAAATAATATAAAACTGGTAATTATTAGATTAAATTTTGTACTAGTCTCTATGGGAACGTTACTCTATTCATCATTATATTACTTGTTGACCACGTACACTTGTGTGTAGAACGTATCTAGAATTTACCCAACAAAAACCGACTCCCTCTCACTAAATTTTTTCTAACTTTTTTCTCTCTTTAAAATGAGCATAGATCGGATTTTTATAGGAGAAAAAGGGGGAGCCGTAGGTCTACCTGCGAAAGCTCGAAAGTAGGTCCCATTTGCTCGGTTTTTCGTCCCGTTAGGTCAGGTTTTCATGTTGCGTACTGGAACGACCCTAACTTTCAATCCGGGAGGAATTAGAAGACGTGTCATATTAATCCAAAAATCTCTTTGTGATAGCTTTGTAATGGAGTATTATTTGCCTCATTCTGAGTTTGTGAAGGTAGATAAAAAGGGGAAAAACCATCCCTAGATAGATGCCGGCTAGCCATTCGCCTTGTTGTACGCTGAAACCTTTGTATCTTGCAATCTGGGTATCGTATGAAGCTATGATATACCATTCTGGAAATCTCTTTACAAGAGTTACATAATGACAAAGGGCTAGCCCTTTTCTGAATCTGGGAAGATGGGTCCATAACTGAAATGGCATCTTCGAGTCTTCGTAGGTAGTCCGTTGAGCATTTTTGCGTAGTTTGAGCTCGGAAGTGTTGCAATGGCTTTTTATGACCCGATTTACAGCTGTAATGTGTTTGTTGATGTTGAATTGTTAAAATAACCTTTTTGCCCTCCCAGAGTTGTCTCTAAGATTGATGGGCCTTTTGGCTGTTCCTTGGGGTTGTCTCCGGGATTTAATTAATGTCAACTTTTCTTTTCCTTAGGGTTAATCTCCAAGATTGATTTGATGTTCCACGGGGATGTCTCTGTGGTTTGACTTGATGTTTTATCCCTCCATGGCTACTCTGAAATGTGAGAAAAGACTCTTTTGCCCTTCTATATTATTGTAATAGGAAAATAAAATTTTGAGTGTCTACATGGTAGATGATAAAAGTGTTCAACCATAATTACAGCGGAATAAACAATCCATTAGAAGAGTCAAGTAGAACATAATGTCTACTATCTCTTCCAAATTAAAAGTCCATCATTAATATTTCATTCCTGTAATACCTATCAATAGTTCTTTGTTGTAACCAAGATAAAGAGAACTTTCATCACCTGTCTTTGCCTGAACCACCAAAGATTATAGTTAAATTCACAATTCATGTTTATAATAATGTAAATCAATAGTTTCTCCTTGCCACAAAGGCTTAATAGAACTTTCACTCAATGTCCTTGCCACAAAGGCTAAAGACACTCAATAATCATATCGTCTTTACACCCTACACCAAAGACCTTTAAATGTAACAACAATGGTCATGATCATACCAATTAATTGTCTATCTTTACAGTACGGGCCAAAGATATTCAACTGTAATATCAATAGTCATGATCATACCAATCAATTGTCTTTCTTTGCACTACGGGCCAAAGATGATCAACTTTAAAACCAATGATCATGCCAAGCAATAGTCTATCTTTGCACTACGAGCCAAAGATATTCATTTGTATCACCAGTGGTCATAATCATGTCAATCAATTGTCTAACTTTGCACTACGGGCCAACGATGTTCAACTGTAAAACTAATGATCATGCCAAACAATAGTTTATCTTTTCACTACGGGCCAAAGATATTCATTTATATCATCAGTGGTCATGATCATATCAAACACCTGTCCATCTTTGCACTACGGGCCAAAGATATCAATCAATAGTTCTTCTTTGCACTACAACCAAAGATATCAATCAACAGTTTTACTTTACATTATGGGCCAAAGATATCAATCAACAATTCTTCTTTTCACTACAGGTCAAAGAGAACTTTCATCACAAGTCTTTATATATAACATTAAAGGTCATGATTATACCAATATACAGTTCCTGGTCATAATCATACGAAACAACAATTCATCTTTGTACTACGAGCCAAAGATATTCATCAATCAACAATTCATCTTTGCACTACGGGCCAAAGATAACTTTAACCACAATTTAAGTCTGAGGATTATGACAATAATATAAACAATGAATCAAGTGAGATCAAGAATAAATATTAGAGATTTATAATTCAATTTATCCAGAGTTCAAGAATGTCTAAATGATCAACATGATGATCAAAATGTGGATTCAAATTTAAGAATAAGATTCATATATCAAAGATAATTTGGACAAAAAAAGAAACTAATTTTATCGTGAATATTACCCTAAATGAAATGTACCGAATGAATAGTACCCTGTCATGCAAAGTACCCCGACATGAATAGATTAGAATTATAGAAGCAATACTTACCATAGTAAGTTTAGATTTAGGAATATAAAATGAAATAATATACGAAACTGCAAATGGATTTTCACCCATCATGCGGTAATCCGCGTAGATAGATCATTTCCATAATTTAATAAAGAATGAATACGAAGGGTTATTCACCAGAGATGCGATAATCCACGTAGACATGTTATTTCCACAGATTAATAAGGAATAAAATGACAACCCTTTTGAGTATGAAGAAAATAACATCCTTTACGAATATGAAATAAATAATACCCTTACCTTAGTAGGAGATTGGATACTGCAATAGTGTAGTAGCAGAATACTCTTCTTCTTTCTCTCTTATTTTCTCTCTATAGTTTTAGTGAATTGGTGAAGAACTAATGAACTTAGCTCTCTATTTATAAGAAAACATAGTTTCAATAATTACACGTTAGGGGCTTGGCTTATTATAATTTGGTACCTAGGTTAATTACACTTTAGTACCTCATTAATTGCACATTAGTCCCTCAATAACATCATCATGATGACATCATCTTTGTGTTTCTTTAAGGATGATGTCATGCTTACATCATGCTTGCATCATCTCTTCTCTAATTGGTTGATTCAAGTTCACATGGATTGGTCGACTTATTACACTTTAGTACCCCTAAAGTTTTCTAAGTTCACATTATTCCCCCTTAACTTTTGTAATTCACTTATCTTTAATCAAAAACATCTTTAATCTTTTCAATAATTATTCACCATTAATATTATAACTCACAATATTGACACTAGATCGTTCCCAGAAAAGATGGGGCTTTCCAATAAGGATTTCTTCTTACTGGTGCGCAATTAAATAACCTAACCCCTTTTCTTGACATAACTTTCTTGACATTGCCAATAATGCTAATAATAATATGAGTAATTGTGTCGTGTCAATTATTGATTTAATAATATAAAGTATTGTGCAGATGATAGTATGACAATAATTGAATCAATAATATGAGATACTATGAAGCAACTATTGTGGCAATTATTGAATGAAATACTGATTGACTTCTTACGTAAACATCAATAATCAGAGATACTGTGCAATACCGTGTGGTACTGTGCAACATTGCGTATTACTGTACTTTTATAACTAGGTATTTCAACAGTTTAACGGTAAAAGTCTTGCCATTATTTTTATAAAAAATGTTATTTTTGTTGCTTTCTATATCCAACAATTATTCCTTTGTGGGTTCCATCAATGATTACACCATTGTACGATTGCCATTATTTTTATAAAAAGGTTATTTTTGTTGCTTTCTATATCCAACAATTATTCCTTTGTGGGTTCCATCAATGATTACGCCATTGTACGAATATTCCCCGTCAAAAAGAATATTTCCCGACCAAACGAATATTTTATGACAACTTGCTTACTTTGTAAAATTTGCACATATCACCCATAACTATAAAATTTATTAAATTATCACCTTACTATTTAGAATAATATTTATAAGAAAAAATAAATACTTTTATTTCATAAAATTCGGTGTCTTACATTCTGCACATCTCTGGTAACGTTTACATCCTTTCTTTTCAAGTTTTGACCGTTAGAAAGATAGATTTCATGCTTAATAAATTTAAATGCAATGTATGAAATATGTATGCATAAATGACTTAATAAAATTGAACGAGCTTAGTAAATGTTTGTAGTTTACCATGCTGAACGTTCTGATGCGAAAACACTTCTATTTTTTCAAAAGTCATTTTACACTCATTTTGGCTAGTTTAGCTATCCTTTTTTAGTAAAAACGAGCATGAAGTTGGCATGACTATATTTTAATGGTCCTGGGTAATTTGACTACCATTGTGTGCTTGATTTAATGTTAACATTTATATTGTTCTTGATTGGGTTGGTGTGCTACTGAAGGACCACCTGATCATGCCTATGTGCATATGGATAGTCCATTTTATATAGGATACTGGCAAAAAAATTTCACGAGTCTAGGAATTAATGTGCATGCATATTTAAATCTACTGAGAATGTATGTTAAAATAGCATAATTTTACACAAGTAGACCATCATGATGTGATGATCTAAGCATATCCTTAGGAGTCTGTTGTCCTAGATGGATGCATATGCTCAATTGAATTGACTAGAGTAGAAACATAGCTCACCCTTTCTGAGGCGATTTGGAGTTTCTTCTCAGGCATGGATTCTGATAGGCCTAGCAGTTCCTCGTCCCATAGGGTTTCTTCAGGCTTTAGGAGGACAGCTTCAGATGTTCCTTTGGCTCGTCCGGCCCGACAGGTTCGTCGGTTGACCAATTCTGTAATCCATCCAATTAGGGTTGATAGGACTGGAGTTCCTATGGAGGAGGAGGATGTTCCTGCTGCGGTCTCGCTCCTTCTACTTTCACTGCTTGCTCGGACCTTCTTGGGATACATGCACGATTCCTGATCTACTAGGCGACTTGAGACGCCACCCATTGGTTCATTTTTATGCTAACGAGGTACTGAAGGTTTTCATTTTTGAATAGCTTTTTTCTATTTTTGGCAATGATTGAACCTTGATTTGAATATGCAGGTTCCCAGGTTTACTCAGCCTTGGGGAAACTGGTTTAGAATCCACTCCTTGTATAAGAGCCTTCATCTCGACTACCAGGCTATTGTGCATTCCTAGGGTTTCGAGACTTTCTTCTCCATTTCACCACGACGTTGTCCATGGGGATATTTGAGAGCTTTGTCTTAGCGATGGTTTCATCAGACCCAGTCACTCCATTTGTTGAATTGTGAAGTGGCGATGACGTGGATGGATTGGAGGTTTATCACCGGTTTGGAGTTTACAGGGGAGAGGGTGCATTTGTCAGCGGATATTTGCCCTGCTGTTGTCCGATCCCTATGGGGAGTTCCTCCCTCTTCCCTTAAAGGTTGGGTCGTTCGTTTCGGTCCTCTGAGCATTGATGTTGCCATTTGCACTTTGTCAAAGTATTTTCCTGATGATTAGAGGGATACAGATCGCATTCTGCGACATTTTCTTTTGACTATCATCAGGGGTTGTTTTATTGCAAACAACTCCTTAACTGTCTCATTTGCTTTAGTTGAAGCTCTTCGCGAAGTAGATCACATAGGGGATTTTGATTAGTGATCCTTTACCTTGGTGTATTTCATTTGCGGGATGCGTCTGTGCTCAGAGGGCGTTACAGAGGCTTGGCTTGGTTTTTACCCATTTTTGCTGGTGAGTAGCTTTAATCAGTTTTCCATTTCCCACCTTCAGAAAATTTTGATATATGGACTGATGTAATTGATTGATGCCTTTCAGTTTTGGGCTTACGAGAGGCTTTCTTGCCTTCAGCTAGTTACCACCTTAGGCTTGGAGACATATCCATGGGGACGTCCGACACCAATGGAACCATTCCCTTGATGGGCTTGGATGACTTTACATTATCTGATGGCCTTTTGTACTAAGGACTTTTTTCATCAGTGGTGGACTCCCCGCACCATTGGGGCTCACACCCGTGCTACCCAGTTCCTAGCGGACATGGTGCCTAGATCAGTGATGATGGCAGATTGACTCACTTGTGTCCGGGAGCCAACTCATTTAGACTAGATATCAGCTTTAACTCAGCAGATGGATTATTTATCCCTTTTTGTATGCTATTTGGGAAAGGATCTAACGGAGGCTGCTACTTATTACCCCTTCGAGTTTGGTTCTGGTCCTTCTGGTGGGCCAGATGCTGGTGGTTTTGTTGGTAGAGATACTCCCTTGTACCGTCTGGATGTGCCTCTTAGCAGAGATACCGTGACTTAGGAGGAGTTAGATCGCGTTGATCGCCTTGGGGATATAGACATCCATGATTTCTTCTGATAGGCTTTTGTTAGATGTTGGGTGGTTGTGCCCCATTTCCCTGTACTTTTTATTTTCATTTGTAGGAGAGAGATGATGTATTTAGTTTTATATTTTACAAAGATGTATATATAATTTTTTTCATTTAATGCACCTATTAAATTTTTATTTATCATGATGCTTGCATTATATGTCATGGATTTGCATTTTTATTTTTATGAGTTACAATTGACCCCTGTATGGTCGCATTATACAATTTTATAGATGTCTTCATCTTTAGTGGCACCTATCAACCACCTTCCTCATACCCGCATTGCTTCCAGATTGATTTCCTGGTATGATAGTCTACCAGATTCAGATCGCCTTTCAGCAGGTCGAATGCTGAGACATTCCATGCCTTTCCTGATATTTCACCCTAGGGATTTGTTGAGAGTATATTATCTTGTTGGATCCCGAATAGACATGTTTTCAAATTTGGATCGGACGAGTTGACTCTGACCTTAGATGAGTACTAACATATTACTGGTTTACTGTTAGAGGTACCTTGTGCTAGGGCAACTGTTGGTCATATATGTCGCTAGTTTATAACTATGATTGGTTTGAGACAGACCGTTATTTTAGATGAGGTTCTTCTGGACATGTGGTGTCCATGGATTTTTTTATCGACCACTTTGGGGCTGCAGACAGTTTTTTACTGCATCAGGGGGATTTTTTCATCTTCGAGGAGGTTTGGAGGGTTGCCCGAGTGGACGCTTTATTAATGTACGTTATAGCATATTTGTATATGCCTCTTTATATAGATCACCTAGACATTGGTTTAGTCACTACGGTTATGGCTCTCAAGGAGGATCATACCATCCTTATCATGATTTTGGTAGAGATTTACATTTCAGGTTCTCTTTGCCGCATTTGTCCTGATGAGTTTTTTTGAGGCAGCGCTGTATTATTTTATGTTTGGTTTATGACGCATTTGAGACCAATTGGTACGTTTCGGCGTCATGGATACTGCTTCGGACATGACATAGCGATTTCCTATTCTTTTCGTCCCACTGAATGTGTAGATACGACGTCATGGTTTATCTTTTTAACTGTGATTAAGGAGCCATTTCGCATATTGGTTTATTCTGGCTACTGTTCTCCATTTAGCTTTTTCACACATGCCCGTGGTATGGACTTTCTCCCCTTGGCAGGTTTGAGAGGTCTGACTACGTATCATCCCTTAGCTATTATGGGACAATTTAATCAATTTCTGGGGATGATTTGGCCAGAGTATATGATTTTTGGACTCATCGGGAGAGAGCTGATTTTTCAGATAGTCAGCCTGGTCGTTCTTTAGAGTACACTACATGGTTGGAGGTAAATATATCAGCGTCTCTTGCGGATCATTCACCACTGAGTTCTGATTCTGATGATGAGGATCCTATGGAGGCTTTACCCTCCTATTCAGAGGATGATCTGTTTGCCGGCTTAACATCAGCTTTGGTTAGCGCCGCTCCTAGCTCTTCAGTTGCTGCTCCCCTACTTCCCAGATTGGCTTTAGAGCGGAGGGTACAACTTTTAAATTTTGAGAGGGATCAGGCTCGAGCATTGATGTTGACATCTTAATCCATACAAGATGCTACTCTTTTAGAGAGCGATGAGGCCCGGGCTGCCAGGGATGCCATTGTTGCTGAGAGTGCTGCTCTCAGATCTTTTACAGATGATATCGTCGCGCAGAAGAATGAGCTCTTGGTTTATCAAGATAGAACCATGCATACCGCGACAAAGCTTTTGACTAGCATTGAGGCTGCGGGGCAGGAGCTTAGAGATGCTCCTCAGACGACAGAGAGAGATAGTCTTCTGGAGTTGTTGACTCGTCTGATGGCGGGATTGTAGATTAACTTTTATTTCCTACATAGACTAGGTTAGTCATTTTTGTCATGTACATGACACATTGTCTTTATCAAATAGTAACATATAAAAGGAAATATATTTTAGTTCACTTCCCTTTTGGATATGTTTTGACTTGCTTGATGGTTGTCACTTTTCTCTGTGACTTGCTATCTTGATGCATCACTAACTCTTTCCTGATGGACTGACATTAAGTGTAAGACCCCAACTTTTTATGAATAAAAATTTAATTTCTCTAATTATTATTTTGAATAATAAGGTGTTGATTTGATATAATGTTTTAGTTATGGGTGATATGTGCAAATTTTGCAAAGTAAGCAAGTTGTTATATAATATTCGTTTGGTCGGAGAGTATTCTTTTTGTCGGGGAATATTCGTACGACGGTGCAATCATTGGTGGACCACATAACAGAATAACTGTCGGATATAGAAAGCGACAGAAATAATCTTTTTATAAAAATAACGGCAAAACTTTTACTGTTAACTGTTGAAATACCCGGTGATAAAATTACAATAATATGCGTGGTTGCGCAGTAGCACACGTTATTGTACAGTATTTTTGATTATTGATTCTTACGTAAGAAGTCACTCAGTTTCATTCAATAATTGCCACAGTAATTGTTGCATAGTATCTCATATTATTGATTCAATTATTGTCACAGTATCATTTGCACAATATTTTATATTATTAAATCAATAATTGACACGACATAATTATTCATATTATTAGTTAGCATTATTGGCAATGTCTAGAAAATTCTATTGAGGAAAGGGGTTAGGTTATATAATTGCGCGCCAGTAACGATAAATCTTTATCGAAAAGCCTCGTCTTTCCTGGGAATAATCTGATTGTTAATATTGCGAGCTTATAATATTAATTATGAATAATTATTATGTGGTGGATATTGGTTCAATTTTGATATAAATGAAGGAATTTAGCATGAAACATTTGTTGAAAGTTTGACAATTATCTTCTCCGACAAAATATTCATTCAAATATATTATTATAATATTACATTATAATAATGTGATAATATAATAATATAATTGTTTTTATAATTTAAATGGTAATATTATTATTATTATAATATATAATTTTTAGCATGTGAATAAAAGTGGAGTGAAGGTTATCATTTTGATTTGATATTCTTTTAAAAAACCTTTCGTGCACTTCTGCACATTCTTTTTTTTTTTGGTGGATTGATTGAATGCATGCAAAGCTTGTTTTCTAAGTGTGGGCCCTCACCATAAGGAAATGGGAGGAATTAGGCAGAGAAGAAAGAAAGGGAGTTAGGCAGGAAATTAGGAAACCTGCTTAATTTTTTTTCTCCCTTCGTTGCACTATAAAAGGGAGGTTACCTGTTGGTCGAATTCTAATTACGCTCACACGTAAGTGCACGTGGTCAACAAGTAATATAGTAGTAAGAAAAAGTATCGTTCCCACAAAGAATAGTAAGAAATTAAACCTCTCAATTACCAGTTTTATATTAACCCAATTTTATTAAACTAATCCAAATTAATGATTACAAATAAGAAAAACTAAGAAACTAAAAATACCAATCAATCAACACAACCTAAAAATCGTAATTTTAAGCAATTAATGGAGAATTAGGCTTACAACTTCACCCATTTTGAGTCGCCAAATACATGGTACAGAACTTTGTTAGTTCGTAGAGGCACAATAGTTATCTAGAAGGGGGGGGGGTTGAATAGATATTTTAAAATTTCTTTTACAAAATACTTGTCAGATTTGTTAATGATTTAATCACAGCGGAATTTGAGATTTGTTTGTTCTCCTTTAAGATAAATCGATTTAATAGGAGACACGCAGTTATAACAAGAATATAAGAGACACAATGTTTTTAAGTGGTTAAGAGCACTCAAGGCTCCTAGTCCATTCTTCCACTCCTTGAGTAGGAAATCCACTAAGGATGTTTTTACAATCTTCGAATCATTGAGATTCCTTCAAGACCGATAGTCTTGGAACTTCTTAGTTCACTTAAAACTCTTCAAGTCCAGCAGACTTGGTACTTCTTAGTTCACTTAGAACTCTTCAATTCCAACAGACTTGGAACTTCTTACTTCACTTAATGATAATTGAGTTCTTGAATGGTGCTACCCAGTTGTCGTTAAGCTTGTGTTCGAAAGAACTGAGTAGCTGAGCAAGCTTTCTTTTCAGGTCATAGAGTTGAGCGTTGAGTGTTCTTCAATTTTTCGTTGAGTACTTGCTTACCTCTTGTGTCTGCATCTGATTTGTATATAAGGTGCCTTTGAAAATGTATCCGTTTGAAGGCATCTGTTAAAGAATTAAATGCATTTGATATTTCTGAGCACTGATGGCGACTTTATGCAAATCTTCTATTTAGCCGTTTGGCCCCACTGACACAGAAGAATGCTATCTCTCCTAACACCTGAAAAGGTGTTTTCAGTTGACCTATAGTACTTTCCTTAGCTTCTTTAATACGTTTCTTTGTTATACTAAGGATGAGTGTTGGGTCATTGTGATTCCCGAGGATTTCAATGTTTATAATCCATTCCATATTTGTTGTGATTTATTCTTAAACAAATGGACAGAGCTCGATGCTTCTGATATAGACAGATGATGCACTACGATCATGATCGTGGTGTCTTGCCACCTTGATGCTTGATTCGGTACTGATAAAAGAGAACATTACGATTTCTCTTAACCACTGGTAGACTACGATCTTTGCTTGGTTGACTTGTAGACTCCACTCTTCCGAGAACACACTACGATTCTTGATTTGGCTCGGCAAGCGTTTGGACCAACTCTACGATTCTGAGTAAGGCCTTCCAAAGCAGACAAACTACTATTCTCGATACTCTACGATTCTGCCTTGGCTTCTGTAATCTTTTGTTTGGCTCGACAGACTATGATTCTGTTGAAAGCCTATCTATTACATCTTAAGAGATAGATCAACCTAACAACTTTGATCTTTTCTTCTATACATTCATTTACAGAAAGATAAACATTAAAGCACAGATCAACCTAAAAATTTTGATCTATCACTAAGTCCTTGTACATGTATTCCTTGAAGGACTTTACATATAAGCATGATTATTTACTTTCAACATCAAATTTAAATATGCAATTTCCCAACAAACTTAAATACAAACTTCATTTATACAATACAACAAAATGTAGCTGAGAATTTTAACAGGAATATTGTCTCATAGATAATATCCAAACTCAAATGGAGTCCTCATTACAATTATTATCACACTATTTCATAGAATAGTGAGGACTACTATATCCACCATCTCAGACCATCACCCCGTTCCTCGACTAGTCCCAGCTATATTTTCATTTCTGAAGAGAACAATGAAAGCAAAGGGTGAGCTCAACTAGCCCAATAAAGAATATTATGACTAAGATAATGCAGAATAAATTATCGTTAGCCTTCAACAGTGTTAAATTGATAGAATATAATAGACAACAAGTTTAACTACAGCAGAATAAATAATCCATTAGAAGAGTCAAGTAGAGCATGATATCTACTATCTTCTACGATTTAAAAGCTCATCATTAATATTTTATCGTTGTAACACAACTCAATTGTAAGACCCCGAATTTTATGAAATTAAAGTATTCAATTTTCGTATAATTATTATTCTATTTAGTATATGCTTAAATTGATAAAAGGTTAAAGTTAAGGATGATATCTGAAAGTTTTATAAAGTAAGCAAGCTGTTATAAAATATTCGATTAGTCGGAGAATATTCGTTTTAACAGGGAATATTCATACGACGACACAATCATTGGTGGACCCCACAATAGAATTATTGTCGGAGTTAGAAAATAACAGAAATATCTTTTTATGAAAATAACGACTGAAGTTTTACCGTTAAATGTTGAAATACCCGGTGGTAAAAGTACAGTAATACGTGTGGTTGCATAGTAGCGCACGGTATTGATTATTGATGCTTACGTGAGAAGTCACTCAATTTTACTCAATTATTGCTACAGTAATTGCTGTATAGTATCTCACATTATTGATTCTATTATTGCCACAGTATCATCTGCACAATATTTTATATTATTAGATCAATATTTGAGATGACAAGTTATTCATATTATTATTTGCATAATTAACAATGTCTAGAAAGTTCTATCGAGGAAAGGGGTTTGGTCATCTAATTGGGAGCCAATAGGGAGAAATCTTGTGACAAACGAGATTTCATAATTTAATTTAAATATTTATTGAATTAAATAAATATTTTTCAACGATTTAATTATTGGATTAAATAATTAATTGATGAAGTTGTGGTAGATTAATTTAATTATATGTGTTATATTTATTAGATTAATATGGAGAATTTTATTATTCAAAGTATGTAATTATGTGAGCTTATTGAATTAAATGAAATATTTAATAAGCATAATAATATTTTAATTAATGTAATAATTAATTAGAGAATTAATAATTTGACATAATTAATAAATGAGAAAATTAATTATGTAACTATGTGAATTAATGAGAAATTATTATATTTTATTTAAATTAAATTAAATAAGATATTTGATTTATTGTGTAAATGGGCGTGACATTATTAAACTATAGTATAAGAATTTTATCAAATTAAATGGGAATGAGTTATTATGAATAGCCAAACAAGGCCTTAGTGGAGGTTGATGGCTGTTAACCCATGATTGGTTAACTAACCACAACTGCGTCAGTTTATAAATTATATACATATTCTTCTTTTATTTCATTTTTCTAAGTTTGATAAAAAACTAGTTAGAGAGAAATTGAATTTTTTTAAGGGAAATTATGAGTGTGTGATTGAAGAAGTATATGAGAAAGGATCATCTCTACTAATCAACACTCTATACTTTAGGTAATCTCTTCAACCCAATTTCTATTTTACGTTATTAAAAGTTTTCATGAAAATGGCTTTCAAGTTCTGTTAAAATCTCTGTAATTGGAAATGGTAGTGATTATGTGGATATATATGTGATAATATGTTAACATAGCATGTTTTTACTATATATTGTATATTTCCATAACATTAGTTTCATAAAAAAAATATATGTCGTATATTGTTGCTTCAAAATTACAAAGTATAGAAATATGGCCATATGGCCCTTACACGTAAATTTAATACGTCATTCATATGTTGTCTCATAAATTTTACACTTGTATATAATTATGTATGTTAAAACGAAGAAAACAAACTTCCAATGGACTGATTTAGTGTTATAACGAACCCGTAGTGCCAATCTTCATGTTTTGTTTTCAAAACTTTCAAGAACATCAAGAAGTGAAATTATATAATTTGATTCAAGTAATTATATGTTTTGACTTGTTAAAATCATGCTAGAAGGGTTGGGTAGTAGTTATATGTGTATTACAATATTTGGGTATGTCTAATTTCATGTAAGAATAGATTAATTAGAGGTTTTGGCCATGTTCTGCATTTTTTCGCCAATTACAATTGTAAGACCCCAACTTTTATGAATAAAGAATAATTTTCTCAAAATATATTTTTGAATATTATGGTGTGGATTTGATATAATGTTATAGTTGTGGGTAATATTTACAAATTTTGCAAAGTAAGCAAGTGGTTATATAATATTCGATTGGTCGGAGAATATTCGTTTTAACAGGGGAATATTCGCATTTAATGCAAAAATCATTAAGCGGAAGTTAGAATATTCGTAGTTAGAAAATGATGAATTATCTTTTATAAAAATAATACGGCGGAAGTTTTACTGTTAAACCGTTGAACTACCCGTAGTAAAAGTACAATGTACGGCGTGGTTGCATAGTAGCATACGATATTGATTATTGATGCTTACGTGAGAACTCACTCGCTTATACTCAATTATTGCTACAAGAATTGTCGCATCATATCTCTCATATTATTGATTCGATTATTGTCACAAAGATCATCTCGCATAATATGTTATAATATTAAATCAATAATTGAGACGACAAAGTTATTCATATTATTAAATTACAATATTTACAATGTCTAGAAGTTCACATCGAGGAGGTTTGGTCATCTAATTGTGCGCCAATAAGGAAAAATCCTTATCGAAAAGCCCCTCTTTCCGGGAACGACACGGTTGTTAAATATTGTGAGTTATAATATTAATGATGAATAAGTTCGTGTTGATTAAAGATGAAATTGATAGTTCCATTGTGTTGGAATTATTAGTGTTAGTGGAAATCGACATTTATTTCGATATTAATTGATGTCTGGAAGTTATAATGACCAATTACCGTAATTAACTTAGGATAAATGAGCAATTAATTGCTATTAATTCACATGATTATAATTATTTATTCACATGTGTGTACTATTGATTCACATTCTTGTACTATTAGGAGAGTTGGTGCAAGATTGATAATACTTGCATGACTAAGTTAAAAATGGAGGTATAGATGGAGGAACTATACTGTAATTTGTATTTTCACATGATTATAACTATTGATTCACATTATTTACTATTAGGGGAAGTGGTGCAAGTTTGATAATACTTGCAGGACTAAATTAAAAATGAAAGAAAAGTTGAAGGTATTGTACTGTAATATTTTGAGCCCCAAAATGTGCAATTATCGAAACTATATTTTTCTATAAATAGAAGCTCATTCTTCCTTCATTTCTCACCAATTCACTAAAGCTATAGAGCAATTATTATAGAGAGAAATTATAGAGAAAGAAGAAGAGAAGTCTGCTACCTCTCTACTCCAGTATCCAGTTTCTTTCTAAGGTAAGGGGTATTATTTCTTTTGTATTCATGAAGAGAGCTTTTGTTATTCCATTCTTTATTATTATGTTGGAATAACCTGTCTATACGAAGTACCACATATATGGTGAAATTCATCTGTTATTCCATTCTTTATTATTACATTGGAATATCTGTGCATGCGGATTACGCTTGACACTGGTTCCATTCTTTATTATTACATTGGACTAACTCCGTCTGCAGGCGATTACTATCGCATGCATGGTGAATTCTTTGTTATTCTATTCTTTATTATTCATTTGGAATATCCTGCATGCGTGATTACACTAGACCTGGTTCCATTCTTTATTATTATGTTGGAATAACCTGTCTGTGCGGTCTATCGCATGCATGGTGAATTCTTCTGTTATTCCATTCTTTATTATTCTATTGGAATATCCTATCTATGCGGATTACGCATGACCTGGTTCCATTCTTTATTATTTTATTGGAATAACATGTCTATGTAGATTATTACATGCATGGTGAATGATCCTTCGTATTCATTCGTTATTAAATTGTGGAAATGATCTGTCTACGTGGATTACCGCATGGCGGGTGAAAATCCTTTTGCAGTTTTATATATTCTATGATACTCATTTGGTTAAAGTTTTAGCTTCTATACTCCATGAAATTAGTAGAATATCCTGGATATTTGCACTTCATCCGGTATCTTTTCATGGAAATATTCTTCTGAGCATTCTTGAATTTTACTCCACAAAGCAGTATCATGTTGACAATTTGGACATAATTGATTTTAAGATAAATTAACTTATAAATCTTTAAAATTTATTCTTGAACTTTTTTATTGAATTATTATGTCATTGTCATCATCCTCATGCTTATATTGTGATGAAAGTCATCTTTGGTTTACGTGCATAGATGGACTTGGTATGATTATGACTAGGGATTATTCGGTATAATCATGACCTGTAATGTTATAAATGATGTGGTAAAAGTCCTCGAGAGCACGTAGTGCATTGATGGACGCTTTTGGTATGATTATGACCGTGGATTATTCGGTATAGTCATGACCATTGATGATTTAATGAATATCCTTGGCCCGTAGTGCAGGGATGACTCGATGATGTGGTTTATTTATTAAGCTGAGTATCAACGATAAAAATTGATGAAAACATTTTAAATCATAGAAGATAGTAGATATCATGCTCTACTTGACTCTTCTAATGGATTGCTTATTCCGCTACAGTTAAACTTGATGTCTTTGTATTTTATCAGTTTAACATTGTTGAAGGCTAATGATAATTTATTCTGCATTATCTTAGTCATAATATTTCTTACTGGGTAGTTGAGCTCACCCTTTCTTTCACTGTTCTCTTCAAGAAATGAGAAAGTAGCCGGGACTAGTCGGAGAATGGAGTGGCGGTCCAGATGATAGCATTAGTAGTCCTCACTATTCTGTTAAATAGTGTGACAATAAATGTAATGAGGACTCCATTGAGTGTGGATATTGTCTAGATGACAATATTCTTATTAAAACTCTTAGATTATATTTTGTCGTATTTCACACGACTGTTGTATAATTAAGTTGTATTTGAATTTTGTACCATGTATTTGGCGACTCAAGATGGGTGATGTATACCTATTTTGGGGGCGTCACAGTTGGAATCAAAGCTTAGGGATATCCCCAGTGAGATATGAGACAAGAACTAGGGGGAGAGATTTGGAATTCTTTATTTAGTATAACCTACCTAAGTTTATTTAGTATTTAATTGGTCGGTCAGAGTATAGAGATAATATGTGATATGTTAATTAACCCTTGTTTTGTGGCAGTATTTGAAAATGGCATCCGAAAATGTTGAGATAAATAATGAAGCACATGAGACCGTTGAGTCACCATAGATTAATGCCCAGGATAATGTGCAACAGGAAGACAATAATCCTCATGTAAACAATAACACCGATGAAATGTTGAACGATGGGATGTTCAGAGGCTTTATGCAATTCATGCAACATCAGGCGAAAGCGGCTCCTGTCCAAAATGCAGGTGGAAACACTGACAACTCTCGGACGGTCACCACTAAGCAGTTCAAGGAGCTCGGACCACCGGAGTTTTTTGGAGAGCTAAAACCACTTAAGGCGGAGACATGGATAAAGCAGATCAACAAGATATTTGATGTCTTGGGATGCTCCGAGGAGCAAAAGGTTGCCTTTGCCACCTTCATGTTGCAAGCAGAGGCAGATTACTGGTGGGAATCTGTAAAGCGTACTCAACCTGCCGCATTCAAAATGTCTTGGGAGAAGTTCCAAGAGCTGTTCAATGACAAGTACTTTCCTGAAAGTATTCATCACATGAAGGAGGTAGAGTTCATCAAGCTTGAGAAAAACAATATGACCGTGGCGCAGTATGAAGCAAAGTTTGCCGAGTTGTCTCGGTTTGCGTCCCACTTGGTTGATAATGAGGATAGAATGACACGGATGTTTCTAAGAGGTTTGAAACCCGAGATACGTCAATACCTAATTTCTCACAAACTGTGTTTGTATTCAGATGTTGTGAATAGGGCTCAATTATTAGAGCACGATAATGAGTCAACCCAACCAAGAGAGAGCAACCGACAAGTCGATAATACCAGTGGTAGTAGTCATCGAAGCAGTGACAATAAACGTGGAGGGAATCAACATGCCGAAATGATAATCACTTGGTGGTAATCATGGCCATGACAATAACAGTGGACATTTCAAGAAGAGGAGATTTAACAAGGATGGAAAGACGCGTCGACCAAAGACTCGTTGTTAAGGAAGGAGAAACGACCACCCGGTCAGATATGTTACAAATGTGGAGGGGAAGGACACATAAGTCCAAACTGCACGATGCAGTCCAAAGCGTGTTATAATTGTGGAAAACAAGGTCACCTAGCCCGATTTTGTCGTGTACCAAAGTCAAGTCCAGTTGGGATGGAGGCATCAAAGGGTGTCCCAGATAAGACAAAATCGGTAGTTCAAGGGAGAGCGTTTGTCGTAACCTCCCAAAAAGCGAGGAATCCGAACGAGGTGATCACGGGTAAGCTAATCATAAACTCTAGCGAAGTTTATACTTTATTTGATACCGGTTCTACCCATTCCTTTATTTCTCCTACTTGCGCTCAATGTTTAAATTTGACTCCGGAGAAATTAGACTTTGACTTATCTGTTGAAACTCCATTGGGAGAAACCTTCATTACATCCACGGTTTATAAGTCTTGTTTGATTCAAGTCGGTAACCACACGTTACCTGTCGATCTTATTTCTTTAAAAATACTTGTATTTGATGTGATTTTAGGGGTTGATTGGTTAACTACTCATCATGCTAAAATCGATTATTTTCGTAAGGTTGTTAGCTTTCATATTCCTAACCAACCTATTATGCGAATTCAAGCAACCAAACCACTAAAATCAATCACTGTCATATCAAGTCATAAAGCTATTCGTTTATTGAAAAACGAATGTCAAGCTTTCTTAGCCCATGTCACAGATTTAAATAAAGATACGTCAGATTTGAATGATATTTTTATTGTTAATAAATTTCCTGACGTATTCCCTGAAGAACTTCCTGGCTTACCCCCAGAGCGTGAAATTGAATTTTGTATCAACCTTAAATCCGGTACAAAACCCATTCCCAAAGCCCCATGTCGAATGGCTCCTATTGAACTTCAGGAGTTAAAAACCCAACTACAGGAATTGTTAGACATCGGTTTTATTCATCCTAGTACATCTCCTTGGGGTGCTCTTGTTCTATTCGTAAAGAAGAAAGATGGAAGTATGCGACTTTGTATTGATTATCGGGAGTTGAATCATGTCACCATCAAAAATAGGTACCCGTTGCCTCGCATTGATGACCTGTTTGATCAGTTACAAGGAGCCAAATTCCTTTCAAAGATTGATCTTCGTTCCGGGTATCATCAGTTGAAGATTAAAACTAATGACATTCCAAAGACTGCCGTGACTCCCCCAAAAATAGGTATTCATCACCCATCTTGAGTCGCCAGATACATGGTACATAAATTCAAATACAACTTAATTATACAACAGTGGTGTAAAATATGACAAAACATAAATTGAGAGTTTTAATAAGAATATTGTCATCTAGACAATATCCACACTCAATGGAGTCCTCATTACATTTATTGACACACTATTTAACAGAATAGTGAGGACTAGTAATGCTATAATCTGGACCGTCACTCCGTTTCCCGACTAGTCCCTTGCCAGGTTCTCATTTCCTAATGTAATGTTGAAAGAAAGGTGAGCTCAACTAGCCCAAGAAGAAATATTAAGACTAAGATAATGCAGAATAAATTATCATTAGCCTTCAATAATGTTAAACTGATAAAATACAATAGACATCAAGTTTAACTGCAGCGGAACAAACAATCCTTTAGAAAAGTCAAGTAGAGCATAAAATCTACTATCTTCTATGATTTAAAAAGTTTTTCATCAACTTAATCGCCGAGACTCAGCTTAATAAATAAACCACATCATCAAGTCATCCTTGCTTTACGGGCCAAGGATATTCATTAAATTATCAAGGGTCATGACTATACCAAATAATCCCTGATTATAATCATACTAAAAATTGTCCATCAATGCACTACAGGCCACTGAGGACTTTTACCACATCATTCGTCACATTACGGTCATGATTATACTGAATAATCCCTGGTCATAATCACACCAAGTCCACCTATGCACGTAAGCCAAAGATGACTTTTATCACAATATAAACATGAGAATGATGACAATGATATAAGCATTAATCAAATGAAAACAATGATAAATATTAAAAACTTTAAATTTATCCAAATATTATAAACTCATAATCTAATATTATTAATATTATAACAATATTTTAATCACTTCTTAAACTTATAAACAATTTATTTCAATTGTCTACACTTTACCAAATAATGCATTTAATCATTCAAAATGCCATACTCATAAGATTTCATCACCAATGATCAAATCCTTATCAAAAAATCAGATATACCCTATATAGGATTCCCAAGCCATAAAATACTATTTTCTAATTTTGTTACTTCACATAACATATTTAACTCATTTACTCATAACTAGATCATTTTCATGAAAAATACCAAATCAGTCCAAAAAATATTTCTTTTAAGGATTTAGCGAGAATATAGTCCCATATTGAACATATATATTTCTTAATTTTTAAAATTCATTTACTATTTTTCAAAAATCAATTTCTAACTAATTCCTTTAGAAATTAGCTACCTCAAGTTTAACTCCAGAAATTCCCAAATCTTGGCAGGATCTTACACATGTTAACATGATCTTCCAGTTTAAATTTCATGGCCATCGGAGTTATAGAACTCCAGTTATAGCGTTTTTCGTCGAAAAAAACTAAATATTGAAATGGTTATAACTTGCTCATTTTAAGTCAGAATGAGCTCATTTTTGGACAGGAGGTACTTTATACCATAAATATTCATGTCCCAATAGGCCGAAATTTTTCTCACAAATTAAGTGGCCAAAAATTCCCTTTTAAATTTCTGGGCAGTAGCTTTTTCCTAATTCGCAGCTTTTGACTCCTTTGCTAAAATCAGTCCACACGAAAATCTACAACACCTTTTCCAGTGATTCCATATGGATAAGTTAGAAAACTCATAGATCTATCTCTAGAACTTGACCACACTCAAAAATTCAAAATATAATAGGAGATATGGTCAATTGAATTTCATGTTTTATTTTCACCAAAATCTGATTTTCAACCTTTTGTGATTTCTAAGAAACTTTCATGTTTTCACATAATAACCAACATAACTCATCATAAAAATGACATAATAATTCAATAAAACAAGTTCAAGAATTAATTTATCCAGGAACCAATAACGTCCAAATTGTCAACATGATACTGCTTTGTGGAGAAAAATTCAAGAATGCTCAGAAGAATATTTCCACGAAAAGATACTGAATGAAGCGCAAATATCCAGGATATTCTACTAATTTCATGGAGTATAGAATCCAAAACTTTAACCAACTGAGTATAATAGAATATATGAAACTGCAAATGAATTTTTGCCCGCCATACGGTAATCCACGTATACAGATCATTTCCAAAATTTAATAAGGAATAAATACAAAGGATCATTCACCATGCATGTGGTAATCCACATAGACATGTTATTCCAACAAAATAATAAAGAATGGAATAACAGAAGTTCTCTTCATGAATAAAGCTAGATACAGGAGTAGCGAAGTAGTAGAATACTTTTCTTCTTTCTCTCTATAGAATTTCAGTGAATTCGTAAGAAATAATGAAGGAATGAACTTCTATTTATAGGAGAATGGACCTGAATAAGACTAATTCTGAACGGTCCAGATTGATTTACTTTTAAACGAGACGGTCAGTTGGTTTACTATAAAATATTCTAATAAAACAAAATCTTTTAAATAAAATATAATATATTCTATTAATAATCTAATAAAACGAATAACTTTATAAAAGTATTCTATTTTATATAAAAAGATTTTACTATGCAAACACTATACGTACACTTATACAAATACTATGCATAATAAAATATATTATATTCTAATTATAGTCTAATAAAACAAATAATTTTATAAAAGTATTTTGTTTTATATAAAAAACTTTTGTTTTATTACATTAATAATACTAATAAAACAAAACTTCATCATCATTATTATAATTCAAACTATTAATCGACTGTGTCGTTCCTGGAAAGAAGGGCTTTCCAATAAGGATTTCTCCCTATCAAGCGCGATTAGGTGACCAAACTTCTCCTCGCGTAACTTTTAGACATCGTTAATATTGCAAATAATAATATTAATAACTTCGTCGCCTCAAGTATTGATTTAATAATATATAACATATTGACAATAATTGTATCAAATAACGTGAGATACTATGCAGCAATTACTATAGCAATAATTGAACAAAACCGAGTGACTTCTCACGTAAGCATCAATAATCAATACGTGTGCTACTATGCAACCACGCCAGACATCTTGTACTTTTACTACTAGGTAGTTCAACAAGATTAACTGTAAAACTTCCACCGTTATTTTTATAAAAATATTTTTGTCATTTTTCTCAATCCGAAATAATAATTTCATTGTGGGGTCCACCAATGATTATACGGCATTGTCACGAATATTCTCTGTTAAAACGAATATTCCCCGACCAATCGAATATTATACAACAACTTGCATACTTTGCAAAATTTATAAATACTACCCACAACTATAACATTATCTCAAATCCACACCATAATATAAAAAAATATTTTGAGAAAATTAAATCTTTATTCAGTAAAATTTGGGATTTTACAATCTCCCTCCTTATGAAATTTACGCCTCGAAATTTACGATGCGATACTGGTATGTGACGACAGATGATGAGGACACTTCGTCACGATTCTAACTCTTGATGTATAACCTTTAAGCGTAGACTATATTCCAGGATTTTAATAGGTACATCTTCATACGTTAAATTATCTACTATCTCGTCCGGTTCTAAATCAATAATGTGGTTCGGGTCGTCCACATATTTATGTAACATCGATACGTGAAAAACGTTATGAACATGCGACATACTTTGCGGTAAAACGAGTCTATAGGCCACAGTTCCTACTTAATCGAGGATTTCAAATGGGCCAATAAAATCGAGCATTGAGATTTCCTCTCTTCATCGATTCTTGCTTCTAGAATAACGCCCTCTTGAACCTTTTTCTTCACATTTCATCAGATTCGGATGTGTAGCTTGAGTGGCTTTAACTTTATCGATTAAAGTCGATTCTACTCATATATTCGTTATCTTCACGTGGGGCTCTAGAGTCTTTAACTCTATCTTCATCATTTATAAGTCATACGAAATAGGTTTTGTACTGGGGTCAATACAAAATTCGATTTCACACTCTAGGGGTAGGCTAAGAAATCTTCAGAAATACGTTAAGAAATTTATTAATAATAGAAATGTCATTCAAAACTGTGACTCTCATCCAAGACTTTGATAGTATGTCACATTGATACCTATCAACTTCCCATCGTTATTCACGACATCCCCTACGGATATTCTGGCTTCGGTGTATTCCAAGACTTGGAAGTCACCAGCGAAAGGCTCGGGGCTTTATACTTATGGCTTGATATAACAGTGATTAACTTTAGTGGTTTGGTTGCTTGAATTCGTATAATAGGTTGGTTAGGAATATGAAAGCTAACAACCTTACGAAAATAATCAATTTTAGCATGATGAGTAGTTAACCAATCAATCCCTAAAATCACATCAAAGGCAAGTATTTTCAAAGAGATAAGATCGACAGGTAACGTGAAAGTGTCGATTTGAATCAAACAAGATTTATAAACTGTGGAGGTAACGAAGGTTTCTCCTAACAAAGTTTCAGCCAATAAGTCAAAGTCTAACTTCTCAGGAGTCAAATTTAAATGTTGCACACAACTAGGTGAAATACAAGAGTGGGTAGAACAAGTATCGAATAAGATATAGACTTCGCAAGAGTTTATAATTAACTTACCTATAATAACTTCGTTCGTGTTTCTCGACAAACGCTCTCACTGAAACTACCGATTTTGACTTGTCTAGGACATCCTAGTTGGACTAAACTTTGTTGTAGAGTACATTCCACCCTTAAGTGCTTCGTCACATTCCTGATCCATGATTCGAATCATTATTCTCCGATCCATATCGAATTGGGGTTGACCGCTCTGCACAGGGTAATTCCGAATTCGATGTTGGATTCTGTGACGCCCCCAAAATAGGTATACCTCACCCATCTTGAGTCGCCAAATACATGGTACAAAATACAAATACAAACTTAATTATACAATCGTCGTGTAATATACGACAATACATAAGCTGAGAGTTTTAATAGGAATATTGTCATCTAGACAATATCCACACTCAAAGGAGTCCTCATTACATTTATTGTCACACTATTTAACAGAATAGTGAGGACTACTAATGCTATCATCTGGACCGTCACTTCTTTCCCTGACTCGTCCCAACTATATTCTCATTTCCTGAAGAGAACAGTGAAAGAAAGGGTGACCTCAAGTAGCCCAGTAAGAAATATTATGACTAAGATAATGCAGAATAAATTATCAATAGTCTTCAACAATGTTAAACTGATACAATATAACAAACATCAAGTTTAACTGCAGCGGAACAAACAATCCATTAAAAGAGTCAAGTAGAGAATAAAATCTACTATCTTTTATGATTTAAAAGGTTTTTCATCACTTTTATCATTTGGGACTCGACAATAAATAATCCACATCATCCATGCACTACTGGCCAAGGATATTCATTAGTATCACAACCACAAATTATCCATGCACTACGGGCCAAGGATATTCGTGTATTCATCAATGGTCATGATCATGCCAACAACTGTCTATCAATGCAATATGGGCCAATGAGGACTTTTACCACATCATTTGTAACATTACGGTCATGATTATATCGAATAATCCCTGGTCATAATCATACCAAGTCCATCTATGCATAACAGGCAACAAATAACTTTCAACATAATATAAGCATGAGGATGATGACAATGATATAAGAATCCAATAAAACAAGTTCAAGAATTAATTTATCCAGAATTCAATAACGTTTTAATTGTCAACATGATATTGCTTTGTAGAGTAAAATTCAAGAATTCCAAGAAGAATAATTCCATGAAAAGATACTGGATGAAGCGCAAATATCAAGGATATTCCACTAATTTCATGGAGTATAGAAGTCATAACTTTAACCAACTGAGTATAATAGAGTATATGAAACTGCAAATGGATTTTCGCCCGCCATGCGGTAATCCACGTATACAGATCATTTCCACAATTTAATAATGAATGAATACAAAGGATCATTCACCATGCATGTGGTAATCCACATAGACAGGTTATTCCAAGAGAATAATAAAGAATGGAATAATAGAAGGATTCACTATATCGTGCGATAGATATGCAGATGGTTTATTCCCAACGAATAATAAATAATGGAACCAAAGTCGTGCGTAAACGCACGCATGTGATATTCCGACAAAATATTAAAGAACGGAACCAGTCGTCAAAGTAAATTTGCAAATAGGATATTCCAACAAAATAATAAAGAATGGAATGACAATGAAATCACCATGCATGCGATAGATCCTTGCAGACGGAGTTATTCCAATAGAATAATAATTAATGGAACCCGTCAGCGTAATACGCACCGATAGGATATTCCAACAGAATAATAAAGAGCGGAATAACAGAAGAATTTCACCATGTATGCGGTACTTCGCATATACAGGTTATTCCAACATAATAATAAATAATGGAATAATAGAAGAATTTCACCAAGTATAGTGTAGCCCACGTATACAGGTTATTCCAACAGAATAATAAAGAATGGAATAACAGAAGTTATATTCATGAATACGAAAGAAATAATATCCCTTACCTTAGAAGAAACTGGATATAGGAGTAGTGAAGTAGCAGAATACTTTTCTTCTTTCTCTCTATAGTTTCTCTTTCTAGAGTTTCAGTGAATTCATAAGAAATAATGAAGGAATGAGCTTCATTTATAGGAGAATGGACCTGAATAAGAACTAATTCATGAACAGTCAGATTGATTTACTTTTTAAACAGACGATCCATATTGATTTACTATGCAAAGATTAATAAAATATTCTAATAAAATAAAATCTTTTAAATAAAATAAAATATATTCTATTTATAGTCTAATAAAAATAATAACTTTATAAAAGTATCCTGTTTTATATAAAAAGATTTTACTATGCAAACACTATGCAGAGCCTTATGCAAACACTATGCATAATAAAATATAATATATTCTAATTATTATCTAATAAAACAAATAACTTTATAAAAAAGTATTCTGCATTTTATATAAAAAAGATTTAGTATGCAAAAACATTATGCAGAGCACTATGCAAACACTATGCATAATAAAATATAATATATTCTAATTATTGTCTAATAAAATAAATAAATTTATAAAAGTATTCATTTTATATAAAAAGATTTTACTATGCAAAACACTATGCATAATAAAATATAATATATTCTATTTATAGTCTAATAAAACAAATAACTTTATAAAAGTATTCTATTTATATAAAAAGCTTTTCTCATTTTATTACATTAATAATCCTAATAAAACAAAATTTATATATAATATATAAATATATATATATATATATATATATATATATATATATATATATATATATATATATATATAAACTTCCGTGACTTCATAAAAAGACACCTCAATATATTTAACAATATTTATCATCATTATTATAATTCATAATATTAATCGACCAGGTCGTTCCCAGGAAAGCGGAGGCTTTCCCATAAGGATTTCTCCCTGTTGGCGCGCAATTAGGTGACCAAACCTCTCTTTGACAGAACTTCTAGACATCGTTAATATTGCAAATAATAATATTAATAACACTGTCATCTCAATTATTGATTTAATAATATATAAAATATCGACAATAATTGAATCAAATAACGTGAGATACTATATAACAATTTCTGTGGCAATAATTAAACAAAATTGAGTGACTTCTCATGTAAGCATCAATAATCAATACCGTGTGCTACTATGCAACCACGCGTATTACTGTACTTTTACTACCGAGTAGTTCAACGGTTTTAACAATAAAACTTCCGCCATTATTTTCATAAAAATATTTTTGTCGTTTTTCTCAATCAAATGATAATTCCGTTCCGCTAGGTCCACCAATGATTGTCTTGAGTATTCTAATATTCCCCTGTTAAAAGCGAATATTTCCTACCAATCGAATATTATATAACAACTTGCATACTTTGCAAAATTTATAAATACTACCCACAACTATAATATTATATCAAATCCACACCATAATATTAAAAAAAATATTTCGAGAAATTTAAATCTTTATTCATAAAATCTAGGGTCTAACAATCTCCCCTCCTTATGAAATTTCGCCCTCGAAATATACGTACGTACCTGGTGTGCCGAAGAGATGAGGATACCTTGACTTCATTTCAAATTCTAAATCTTGAGGTATAACCTTTGAGTGTTGAATACGATCCTTCTTATCCAAGATTTTAACATGTATCTCCTCATACATTAAATCTTCTGCTATCTCGTCTAGTTCCAATTCAATAATGTGGTTCGGGTCGTCCACATATTTAAATAGCATCGATACGTGAAAAACGTTATGAACACGTGACATACTTGGCGGTAAAACTAGTCTATAGGCCACAGTTCCTACTCGATCAAGGATTTCAAATGGGCCAAAAAAAAATTGAGGGTTGAGATTTCTCCTCTTCATCAATTCTTGCTTCTAGAATAACGTCCTCTTGAACCTTCTTCTTCACATTCATCAGCTATGAGTATGTAGCTTGAGCGGCTTTAACTTTATTGATTAAAGTCGATTCTAATCGTATATTTGTTATCTTCACGTGGGTCCTAGAGTCTTTAACTCTATATTCATAATTTGTAAGTTATACGAAATGGGTTTTTGTGTTAACAACATCGCACTCGTAAATGCATACGATCTTCTACTCAACGCATCAGCTACCACGTTCTCTCTTCCACAATGATATTGAATGGTATGATCGTAATCTTCAACATCTCGAGCCAACATCTTTGGCACATTATACGTTCGTTTTGGTTGAAGAAAAATTTAAGGGTTGAAGAAATAGGTTTTGTACCGGGGTCAATATAAAATTCGATTTCATGCTCTGGGGTAGTCCAAGAAGTCTTCAGAAATACGTCAAGAAATTTATTAACAATAGAAATATGATTCAAAACTGTGACACTCATCCAAGACATGGATAGCACATGTAATGAAGGTTTCTCCTAACGGAGCTTCAACAGATAAGTCAAAGTCTAATTTCTTCGGAGTCAAATTTAAACGTTGAGCACAAGCAAGAGAGATAAAAGAATGGGTAGAACCGGTATCTAATAAGGTATAGACTTCGCAAGAATTTATGATTAACTTACCCATAATAACCTTGTTCGGGTTCCTCAATAAACACTCTCACTTAAACTACCGGTTTTGTCTTGTCTGGGACATCCTTTGGCATCATTATCCCAGCTGGACTTGACTTCACTACACGACAAAATCTAGCTAAGTGACCTTCTCTTCAGTAATTGAAACATACTTTGGATTGCTGCGTACAGTTTGGACGGATGTGTCCCTCCTGTCCGCATTTGAAACATACGACCGGTGGTCGTTCTCATTCCTTTGAAATGGGTGCTGATGCTGCTGTCTTTCCATCCTTATTGAACCTCCTCTTCTTGAAATTTCCACTTCTATTATCTTGGCCAAGATTATCACCGAAGTTGTTACCATTCTTGGCATGATAATTTCTCCCACGATGGTTATCATTGTTCCGATGGCCATTGCCACTGGTACGATTATTATCGTGTTGTTGGTCGTTGCCTTTTGGTTGTGCTGACTCATTATTGCGCTCCAATAACTGAGCCCTATTCACAACATCTGAATATAAACAAAGTTTATAAGAAATGAGGTATTGACGTATTTCGGGTTTCAAACCTCTTAGAAACAATCGCGTCATTCGCTCCTCATTATCAACCAAATGGGATGCAAACCAGGATAACTCGGCAAACTTAGCCTCGTACTGCGACACGATCATATTGTTTTGCTCCATTACTTATCTCAACATTTTTAGATGCCATTCTCAAACACTATAACAAAACAAGGGTTTATTAACATATCACGTATTATCCCTATACTATGACCGACCAATTAAATACCAAATAAACTTAGGTAGGTCATACTAGAGAACGAATTCCCCGTCTCTCCCTTTCTAGTTCTTGTCTCACATCTCAGCCAGGGATCATATCCCTAAGTTGTGATACCAACTGTGACGCCCCCAAAATAGGTATACCTCACCCATCTTGAGTCACCAAATACATGGTACAAAATACAAATACAAACTTAATTATACAATCGTCTTGTAATATACGACAATACATAAACTGAGAGTTTTAATAGGAATATTGTCATCTAGACAATATCTACACTCAAAGGAGTCCTCATTACATTTAACAGAATATTGTCACACTATTTAACAGAATAGTGAGGACTACTAATGCTATCATCTGGACCGTCACTCCTTTCCCCGACTCGTCCCAGCTATATTCTCATTTCCTGAAGAGAACAGTGAAAGAAAGGGTGAGCTCAACTAGCCCAGTAAGAAATATTATGACTAAGATAATGCAAAATAAATTATCAATAGTCTTCAAAAATGTTAAACTGATACAATATAACAAACATCAAGTTTAACTGCAGCGGAACAAATAATCCATTAAAAGAGTCAAGTAGAGAATAAAATCTACTATCTTTTATTATTTAAAAGGTTTTTCATCACTTTTATCGCTGGGACTCAACTTAATAAATAATCCACATCATCCCTGCACTACGGCCAAGGATATTCATTAGTATCACAACCACAAATTATCCATGCACTACGGGCCAAGGATATTCGTGTATTCATCAATTGTCATGATCATGCCAACAACTGTCCATCAATGCACTACGGGTCAATGAGGACTTTTACCATATCATTTGTAACATTACGGTCATGATTATATCGAATAATCCCTGATCATAATCATACCAAGTCCATCTATGCACAACAGGCCACAGATGACTTTCAACATAATATAAGCATGAGGATGATGACAATGATATAAGAATCCAATAAAACAAGTTCAAGAATTAATTTATCCAGAATTCAATAACGTCCAAATTGTCAACATGATATTGCTTTGTAGAGTAAAGTTTAAGAATGCTCAGAAGAATATTTCCATGAAAAGATACTGGATGAAGCGCAAATATCAAGGATATTCCACTAATTTCATGGAGTATAGAAGTCAAAACTTTAACTAACTGAGTATAATAGAATATATGAAACTGTAAATGGATTTTCGCCCGCCATGCGGTAATCCACGTATACAGATCATTTCCATAATTTAATAAGGAATGAATACAAAGGATCATTCGCCATGCATGTGGTAATCGACATAGATAGGTTATTCCAACAGAATAATAAAGAATGGAATTATAGAAGGATTCACCATGCGTGCCATAGACTGCACATACAGGTTATTCCCAACAGAATAATAAAGAATGGAACAAGGTCATGCTTAAACGCACAGACAGGATATTCCGACAAAATAATAAAGAACGAAACTAGGTCAGGCGAAATTTGCACCGATAGGATATTCCAACAGAATAATAAAGAATGGAATGACAACAGAAATCACCATACATGCGATATATGCATGCATGACGTGGTTATTCCAATAGAATAATAATTAATGGAACCGAATTCAAAGCGTGTACGCACCAAGCGGATATTCAAAATGTAATAATAAAGAATGGAATAATAGAAGAATTTCACCATGTATGCGGTACTTCACATATCTGAGTTATTCCAACATAATAATAAAGAATGAAATAACATAAGAATTTCACCAAGTATAGGGTAGCTCACAGATCTGAGTTATTCAACGAATAATAAAGAATGGAATAACGAAGTTCTATTCATGAATACGAAAGAAATAATACCCCTTACCTTAGAAAAAGCTGGATATAGGAGTAGTGAAGTAGCGAATACTTTTTTTTCTTTCTCTCTATAGTTTCTCTCTCAGAAGTTTCAAAGTGAATTAAGTGAGAAATAATGAAGGAATGAGCTGATAGAAGAATGGACTAAGTAGTAACTAATTCATGAACGGTCCAGATTGATTTACTTTTAAAACGAATTTCGTATTGATATTGATTTACTATGCATTATTAATAAAATATTCTAATAAAATAAAATCTTTTAAATAAAATATAATATATTCTATTTATAGTCTAATAAAAATAATAACTTTATAAAAGTATTCATTTTTATATAAAAAGATTTTACTATGCAAACACTATCTGCAGACCTTATACAAACACTATGCATAATAAAATATAATATATTCTAATTATTGTCTAAGAAAAAAATAACTTTATAAAAGTATTACATTTTATATAAAAAAGATTTTACTATGAAAACACCATACGCAGCACTTTATGCAAACACTATGCATAATAAAATATAATATATTCTAATTATTGTCTAATAAAATAAATAACTTTATAAAAGTATTATGTTTTATATAAAAAAGATTTTACTATGCAAAATACTATGCATAATAAAATATAATATATTCTATTTATAGTCTAATAAAACAAATAACTTTATAAAAGTATTACATTTTTTATATAAAAAGTTTTTTGTTTTATTACATTAATAATACTAATAAAATATAATTTATATATATATATATATATATATATATATATATTATAAGACCTCAGCTTTATTATAAATGAAATTAAATTTCCTCTATTTATTATTTTGAAATAGTAAGAGTTGATTTGATTAATGTGGTTAGTTATGGGTAAAATGCGCAAATATTTTAAATAAGCAAGTGGTTATAAAATATTCATTTTTATTGGAGAATATTCGTTTGGTTGTGGAATATTCTTACTATCGGAGAATATTCGTATTTACTCGGCGTAGCCTTTGCCTAGAGCCCATAACGGAAGCGATTGGATGAAGAAAACGACAAGTATAAGTTGTTTATAAATAACGACGTAGTTGTTACCGTTAATACAGTTGGAATACCCGGTGGTTAAAACAAAGTAGCACACGGTATTGCACCAATTATTGATTCTTACGTAGGATTGCATTACTCAATAATTGTTACAGTAGTTACTGTTTAATATTTTATTGATTTAATATTTGCTATATTGATATTTTATATTATTGTTATTTCAATAATTGTCACTACACAATATTTTCATTATCAGATCAATAATTCATATTATTTGAATAATATTATTAGATAACATTATTGGCAATGTCTAGAAAGTTCTGTCTAAGGAGAATGTGCAATGATGCAGCAATGTTCCTCCCATGAACAACACCCACCGAAAGCGAGATGATGAACGACGGGATGTTTAAAAGCTTTTTGCGGTTTATGCAAAAATCGATTTAGGAGACTTCGTGTACAAAATACAGTGGAAATGATAACAACGCATGCGGTTTGTCACAACCAAGCGATTCGAAAGAGTTGGGACCACCGAGTGCAGGAAAAGCCGGGATCCGATTAAAAGCGTAAACATGGGTCAAACAAATCACCAAGATATTTGATGTCTTGGGATGCACGGAGGAACAGAAGGTTCCATTCGCCACCTTTATGTTCCGTAATGAGGCAAATTACTGGTGGGAATCTGTGAAGCGTACCCATCCAGCCGCACTCAACATGTCTTGGGAGACGTTTCAGAAACTTTTCAATGACAAGTACTTTCCTGAAAGTATTCGTCATATGAAGGAAGTGTAGTTCATTAGACTGGAACAAAATAACATGACGGTGTCCCAGTACGAGGCAAAGTTTGCAGAGTTATCCAGGTTTGCACCTTATTTGGTGGAGAATGAGGAACGTATGACGCGGATGTTTCTGAGAGGTTTGAAACCCGGCATACGTTAGTGTCTCATTTCTCATAAATTTTCTCTCTATTCAAATGTTGTCAACATGGCTTAATTGTTAGAGCGAGATAACAAGTACGTTCAACCGAGGGATCATAACCAAGATCATACTGGTGACAACAGTCATCAGAACAACGATAACCAGTGGAGAAAGAAGAATACGGACAAAGGCGGTAACCACTCTGGTGGTAATCATGGCCATGAGAATAGAAGAAGCGAGTCGGGAGGAGATTTTAAAAAGAGGAGATTCAACAATGACCAAGTGAAGATGTCAACACCAGCAGCAACTGGTTCTAAGGAAGGAGAATGACCACCGGTCGTATGCTATAAATGTGGAAAAGAGGGACATATCAGCACAAACTGCCCACAACAGTTCAAGGTATGTTATAATTATGGAAAGGAAGGACATATCACTCGAGATTGTGCGGAGCGAAACCAAGTCCGATGGAGATGGTGACTCAAAAAGGTCATCCCGGAAAAAGTCAAAGTTAACGGTTCCTGGAAGAGCGTTTGTCGTGACTGGTCAAAATGCGAAGAACCCAAACAAGGTGATCACGGGTAAGCTAATCATAAATTCTTGTGAAGTTTATACCTTACTTGATACCGGTGCTACCCATTCATTTATCTCTCCTACTTGTGCTCAATGTTTAAACTTAACTCCGGAGAAATTAGACTTTGATTTATCTGTGGAGACTCCGTTAGGAGAAAATTTCATCACATCTACTGTTTATAAATCTTGTTTGATCCAAGTTGGAACCATCACATTACCTGTTGACCTTATCTCTTTAAAGATACTTGCTTTTGATGTGATTTTAGGGATTAATTGGTTAACTACTCATCATGCCAAAATTGATTATTTTCGTAAGGTTGTTAGTTTTCATATTCCTAACCAACCTCATTTATGCAATTCAAGCAACTAAACCATTAAAATCAATCAACATGTCATATCTAGTCATAAAGCTATTCGTTTATTGAAAAACGGATATCAAGCTTTCTTAGCCCATGTTATGGATTTGAATAAAGACACGTCAGATTTGAATAATATTCCTGTTGTTAGTAAATTTCCTGACGTATTTCCTGAAGAACTTCTCGGTCTACCCCCAGAACATGAAGTTGAATTCTTTATTGATCTTGAACCTGGTACAAAGCCCATTTCTAAAACCCCATATCGAATGGCTCCTATTGAACTTCAGGAGTTAAAGGTCCAACTACACGAGTTGTTGGACATCGGTTTCATTAAATCCTAGTACATCTCCTTGGGGTGCTCTGTTTTATTTGTAAAGAAGAAAGAAGGGAGAGAGTATGCGACTTTGTATTGACTATCGAGAATTGAACCATGTCACCATCAAGAATAGGTATCCGTTACCTCGTATTGATGACCTGTTTGACCAGTTACAAGGAGCACAATTCTTTTCAAAGATTGATCTTTGTTCTGGATATCATCAGCTGAAGATTAGAACTTAGGATATTCCAAAGACTGCCTTCAGAACTCGATACGGGAATTATGATTTTTTAGTCATATCTTTTGGATTGACTAATGCTCCTGCGACTTTCATGGATATAATGAACCGAGTATTTAAGGACTATTTGGATCAGTTTGTTGTTATCTTTATTGATGACATTCTTATATATTCCAAAAGCCGTGAAGATCATGAGCACCGTTTGAAGCTGGTACTCCAAAGGCTTCGTGAAAATAATCTATATGCCAAGTTGAAGAAATGTGAATTCTGGCTTGAGGAAGTAGCATTCCTTGGGAACGTGGTATCAAAACATGGAGTATCTGTTGACCCGGAGCGAAGATTGAGGTCTGAAAGTTGGGAGCAATCGAATTCATGTCAAGCAAATCGTAGCTTTTTGGGCTTAACTGGTTATTATCGAAGATTCGTGGAAGGATTTTCTCGAATCGCTACTCCGTTAACTCAGCTGACTCGAAAAGATACAAAATTCTTATGGAGCGAGGAATGCTAGCAGAGTTTCCAAGAGCTCAAGAGGAGACTCATTTCGGCACCTGTTCTGACAATACCATCTAGTTCGGATGGATTTTTTATCTACAACGATGCTTCAGGCAAAGGTGTGTTCTCATGCAACGTGGGAAAGTCATAGCCTATGCCTCGTGACAACTTAAAGAATATGAGAGGAATTATCCTACTCATGATCTAAAGTTAGCGTGATCCGATTTTTTTTGCTTAAAGATCCGGAGGCACTATCTATATGGAGAGAAAGTGGAAATATATTCGGACCATAAAAGCCTCAAATATTTCTTCACCCAAAAGGAACTCAACATGCGACAACGACGTTGGCTCGAGCTGTTAAAAGATTATGACCACACTATTCAATACCATCCTGGAAAAGCAAACGTGGTAGCTGACGCGTTGAGTAGAAGATCATATGCAGGAACGAGTGCGATGATGTCAATTATATGCATAGAACCAACTTTAATCGATAAAGTTAAAGTTTCTCAAGCCACCGACCCGGAGCTGATGTATATGAAGAAGAAAGTACAAGAAGGTGTTATTCCGTAAACGAGAATCGATGAAGAAGGAATACTTCAAGTCCACTCCAGACTTTGTGTTCCTAACGATTCTGACTTGAAGAACAAGATCATGATGGAGGCACACAATACACCGTTTTTAATCCATCCTGGAAGTACCAAAATGTATCGTGATCTTTGACATACATTTTGGTGGAACAACAAGAAGAGAGATATCGCGAAGTTTATCGCGAAGTTTATCTCGAGGTGTTTAACTTGTCAACGTGTAAAGGCAGAGCATCAAGTGCCTAAGGGTCCATTGCAACCACTTGAGATTTCGAAATAGAAGTGGGAACACATTACCATGGATTTCGTTACGGGTCATCCCACGGTTTCTCAAGGTATAAATGCTATTTGGGTTATTGTTGATAGATTAACTAAGTCTGCTCATTTCTTGCCGATACAGGAGACTTATTTCCTTGAACGTCTTGCTCATATGTATGTAAATGAGATTGTGAGATTACATGGCATTCCAGTATCCATAGTTTAAAATAGTGACCCAAGATTTACTTCACGATTTTGGGTTAGTTTGCAAAAAGCTATGGACACGAATTTACGATTCAGTTTGGCATACCATCCTCAAACGGACGGACAATCAGAGAGGACTATTCAAACTGTTGAAGATCTATTAAGACTCTGTATCCTAGGCTTCAAAGGGAGTTGGGATAAGTATTTACCTTTGGTGGAATTCTCCTACAACAACAGTTATCAGACAAGTATAGGTGTGGCTCCATTCGAAGCATTATATGGACGTAAGTGTCGCTCTCCAGTATGTTGGGATGAGGTTGGTGAAGCAACATTGTTGGGACCAGAGTTGGTATGTATGACTACAGAAAAGATCTAAATAATTCGACAACGTATACAAATGGCACAGGATCGACAAAAGAGTTATGCGGATCTTCATCGGAAGGACGTGGAATTTAGTATTGGAGATCATGTATTGTTGCGTGTCACTCCATGGAAAGGAGTTACAAGATTTGGGAAAAGAGGAAAGCTCAATCCACAATTATTGGTCCATTTCAGATTCTTGACCGAGTAGGAAATGTAGCCTATAGACTCGCGTTACCTCCTAGTATGTCTCGTGTTCATAATGTTTTTCATATATCTGTGCTTCATAAATATGTGAAAGACCTGAACCACGTTATTGAGTTAGAACCGAATGAGATAGTTGAAGACTTAACGTACGAGGAGGTACTTGTCAAGATCTTGGATAGGAAGGAGCATGTCTTACGTACAAAGGTCATACCACAATTCAAAGTTTTATGGAGGAACCATGCTATTGAGGAAATGACCTGGGAGTTGGAAACGGAAATGAAAGCGAGGTATCCTCACCTTTTCGAAACACCAGGTACGTACGTCAATTTTGAGGACGAAATTTCATAAGGAGGGGAGGTTGTAAGACCCCAATTTATTATAAATGAAATTAAATTTCCTCTATTTATTATTTTAAAATAGTAAGGGTTGATTTGATTAATGTGGTTAGTCATGGGTAAAATGCGCAAATATTTTAAATATACAAGTGGTTATAAAATATTCATTTTTATCGGAGAATATTCGTTTGGTCGTGGAATATTCTTACTATCGGGAATATTAAATGCACGACGGTAGCGACCTTGTGTGTGGGCCCCATAACGGAAAGCGATTGGATGAAGAAAAGCGACAAGTATAAGTTGTTTATAAATACGGCGTAGTTATTCTGGATTATCTTGTTGGAATACCCGGTGGTTAAAACACGATGCACCAGATGTTGCACCAATTATTGATTCTTACGTAGAAATGCATTACTCAATAATTATTACAGTAGTTACTATTTAATATTTTATTGATTCAATAATTGCTACATTGATATTTTATATTAATGTTGTTTCAATAATTGTCACTACACAATATTTTCATTATCAGATCAATAATTCATATTATTTGAATAATATTATTAGATAAAATTATTGGTAATGTCTAGAAAGTTCTGTCTAAGGAGATGTTTGGTCACCTAATTGCGCGCCAGTAAGGAGAAATCCTTATTGGAAAGCCCCTCTTCTCTGAACCGCACGTTTATCGATATTGTGATTCTATAATATTATTTGTGAATAATTAATTATTAATTTATATGATAAGGAAAATATTCATTTTATGTGGATATAGATGGAGAAAAATTTTAATGTTACAATTGTTGAAAAATTGTTATTTTATTTTTTCGATAAAATAATTCATTTAAATATATTATTATATTTTAAAAATATAATAATGGTGATATTTTTACAATGAATGTAGGATATATGAATAATGAGGAGGAAGAGTATTTTTGTTGCAATAAATATTTAAAACATGTTTTTCATGTTTGTGGACCCCATTTCTTATTTGAAATTTGACTATAGCTTTGTAAAATCGCTTGTTCAGTGGATTTCGGTTGGGTTTACATTTGAATTTGGAAATTTTTTTTCGCAAGTTGTAGAGAAAAAAATTTCCTATGGAAAAGACATAAGGTTCGAATTTTTCTGACAAAAGGGATATTTATTATGAATTATTGAAGTTCTGAAATTCCAAAATAATTGATTTTTGGAAGTTTTAATTATTTTTAATATGAAAAACATTTTTGGCAAGTTTGGCACATGTGTGGCTGATATTTTGGATCAATGAAGGTGTGCGTAAGAATTTATAATATATATATATATATATATATATTAACATTTTATTAAATTTTCTGCTTTGGTGTTCTAAGCAATTTCCTATAAATAGGGTGCTTAGGTTAGAATTGAAAATCACACCAGAAACTGAAGTTTTCTCTCTCTTTCTCTCTCTATATTATCAAGCGTATTCTTGTGAGTATTTTGATACTTTGAGTGTTGCTATACGGTGCAAGTTCCCTTCAGCACTATATCCGGTATTCCAGCTAGAAGTGCAGTTTTTTCAAGGTAAGGGATGTTATTTTTTTTAAAATGATATTATTTCTTCTAATATCATTATGCCGGATTATTGGTAAGATTTTTCTTGTGAAATTCTTGTCTTTTAGTGTTAGGGTTACTATTCACGTATACGACCTTATTCACGTATCTGGCTTTATTCACGAATCACGACACTTATTCAAAGAAAAATTAAATTTTCATTTTATCCAAAATATCTATTAGGGATACTAGCTTTGATTGTATCCATGTTTTGATCATTCTTGAATTTTACTTCACTACTGATTATTTATGAAGTATTTTGAACTTGGATTATTTGTGTCTGAATCCGTAATATTTGTTTTTTTTTGTTTCACCGGATTCGTTTTTCTTTAAAAATATTTTTCATCATCCTCGGTCCTAAAAGATGATATTCTTGAATATCTTTGGCTTGTAGTGCAAAGATGGTTGATTTTCTTATGAATATCTTTGGCTAAGTAGTGCAAAAGATGTACGAGTTTTGAGATGAACATGACCGATGATGAATATCTTTGGCCTGTAGTGCAAAGATGAATATTTGATTCAAGATGTATATTGATTGATGTTACAAGGATAAAATATTGATGATGGACTTTTTAAATTCATAGATTATAGTAGATTTCATTCTCTACGTAACTCATCTATGAATTATTATTTCCGTTGTGAATATTGATCTGAAACTTGTTGTCTATTGTATTTTATCAGATTTTTCCCTGTTGAAGACCAACTATAATTTGTTCTATATTATCTTAGTCATAATATTCTTTACTAGGCTAGTTGAGCTCACCCTTTTCCTTTTTGTTCAATTTTTTTTTTCTCAGGAGGCGAGAATGTAGCGAGTTCTAGTCAGGGTGTGGAATGATGGTTCTAGAGAGTTGTTTTAGTAGTCCTCACCAATTTTTATAAAATAATGTATCAATAATTGTAATGAGGACTTATTTGGGTGTGAATATTATCTAGATGGCAATATTTGTATTTAAACTCATAGTTTTTATGTTGTATTAATAAAATTGTAGTTGTTTCTGTACCATGTTATTGACGACTCAAAATGGGTGATGTATACCTATTTTGGGGGCATCACATATATAATCTTCCGTAACTTCATAAAAAGACACCTCAATATATTTAACAACATTTATCATCATTATTATAATTCACAATATTAATTGACCAGGTCGTTCTTAGGAAAAAGAGGGCTTTCCAATAAGGATTTCTCCTATTGCGCATGATTAGGTGACCAAACCTCTCCTTGGCGTAACTTCAGACATCGTTAATATTGCAAATAATAATATTAATAACTCATCATCTCAATTATTGATTTAATAATATATAAAATATTGACAATAATTGAATCAAATAACGTGAGATACTAAACAACAATTCTTGGGCAATAATTAAACAAAACCGAGTGACTTCTCACGTAAGCATCGATAATCAATACTGGTGTGTTACTATGCAACCACACGTATTCTTTTTACTTTTACTACCTAGTAGTTCAACAGTTTTAACGGTAAAACTTTCGCTGTTATTTTCATAAAAATATTTTTATTGTTTTCTCAATCCGACAATAATTCCGTTGTGGGGTCCACCAATGATTGTGCCGTCGTACAAATATTTTCTGTTAAAACGAATATTTCCCGACCAATCGAATAATATATAACAACTTGCATACTTTGCAAAATTTATAAATACTACCCACAACTATAATATTATATCAAATCCACACCATAATATTAAAAAAAATATTTCGAGAAATTTAAATCTTTATTCATAAAATCTGGGGTCTCACAATCTCCCCTCCTCATGAAATTTCGCCCTTGAAATTTACATATGTACCTGATATGCCGAAGAGATGAGGATACCTTGACTTCATTTCAGATTCTAAATCTTGAGGTATAACCTTTGAGTGTTGAATACGATCCTTCTTATCCAAGATTTTAACATGTATCTCCTCATACATTAAATCTTCTGCTATCTCGTCTAGTTCCAATTCAATAATGTGGTTCGGGTCATCCACATATTTACGTAACATCGATACGTGAAAAACGTTAGGAACACGTGACATACTTGGCGGTAAAACTAGTCTATAGGCCACAGTTCCTACTCGATCAAGGATTTCAAATGGGCCAAAAAAAAATTGAGGGTTGAGATTTCCCCTTTTCATCGATTCTTGCTTCTAGAATAACGCTCTCTTGAACCTTCTTCTTCACATTCATCAGCTATGAGTATGTAGCTTGAGCGGCTTTAACTTTATTGATTAAAGTTGATTCTAATCGTATATTTGTTATCTTCACGTGGGTCCCTAGAGTCTTTAACTCTATATTCATAATTTGTAAGTTATACGAAATGGGTTTTTATGTTAACAACATCGCACTCGTAAACGCATACGATCTTCTACTCAACACGTCAGCTACCACGTTCTCTCTTCCACAATGATATTGAATGGTATGATCGTAATCTTCAACAGCTCGAGCCAACGTCTTTGGCACATTATACGTTCATTTTACTACGGGCTAAGGATATTCGTGTATTCATCAATGATCATGATCATGCCAACAACTGTCCATCAATGCACTACAGGCCAATGAGAACTTTTACCACATCATTTGTAAAATTACGGTCATGATTATATCGAATAATCCCTGGTCATAATCATACCAAGTCCATCTATGCACAACAGGCCACAGATGACTTTCAACATAATATAAGCATGAGAATGATGACAATGATATAAGAATCCAATAAAACAAGTTCAAGAATTAATTTATCAAGAATTCAATAACGTCCAAATTGTCAACATGATATTGTTTTGTAGAGTAAAATTCAAGAATGCTCTGAAGAATATTTTCATGAAAAGATACTGGATGAAGCGCAAATATCAAGGATATTCCACTAATTTCATGGAGTATAGAAGTCAAAACTTTAACCAACTGAGTATAATAGAATATATGAAACGTAAATGGATTTTTACGCCATGCCATGCGGTAATCCACGATATCTGAGATCATTTCCACAATTTAATAAGGAATGAATACAAAGGATCATTCGCCATGCATGTGGTAATCCACATAGACAGGTTATTCCAACAGAATAATAAAGAATGGAATTATAGAAGTATTCACCATGTGTGCGATAGACTGCACAGACAGGTTATTCCCACCAGAATAATATTGAATGGAACCAGGTCATGCGTAAATATACGCATGTGATATATTAAACGAGAATAATAAAGAACGGAACCGAATTCGGGAAAAATTCGCACCAACAGGATATTCCAACAGAATAATAAAGAATTGAATGACAACAGAAATCACCATGCATGCGATAGATCGCATGCATGAGTTTTTCCAACGAATAATAATTAATGGAACCCGGTGTCAGCGTGTACGCACCGAGCGGGATATTCCAACGAATAATAAAGAGTGGAATAACGAAGAATTTCATCATGTATGCGGTACTTAGCATATACAAAGTTATTCAACATAATAATAAAGAATGGAATAATGGAAGAATTTCACCAAGTATAGGGTAGCTCACGTATCTGAGTTATTCCAACGTAATAATAAAGAATGTAATAATGAAGTTCTCTTCATGAATACGAAAAGAAATAATACCCTTACCTTAGAAGAAATGGATATAGGAGTAGTGAAGTAGCGTAATACTTTTTTTTTCTTTCTCTCTATAGTTTCTCTTTCTAGAGTTTCAATGAATTCATAAGAAATAATGAAGGAATGAGCTTCTATTTATAGGAGAATGGATCAATAAGTAACTAATTCATGAAACTAGTCCAGATTGATTTACTTTTAAGCAGACGATCCATATTGATTTACTATGCAAATTATTAATAAAATATTCTAATAAAATAAAATCTTTTAAATAAAATATAATATATTCTATTTATAGTCTAATAAAATAAATAACTTTATAAAAGTATTACATTTTTTATATAAAAGATTTTACTATCACAGCACTATATACAAACACTATGCATAATAAAATATAATATATTCTAATTATTGTCTAATAAAATAAATAACTTTATAAAAGTATTACATTTTATATAAAAAGATTTTACAATGCAAAACCACTATACAAGCACTATGTAAATACTATGCATAATAAAGTATAATATATTCTAATTATTGTCTAATAAAACAAATAACTTTATAAAAGTATTCATTTTATATAAAAAAGATTTTACTATGCAAAACACTATGCATAATAAAATATAATATATTCTATTTATAGTCTAATAAAATAAATAACTTTATAAAAGTATTCTATTTTATATAAAAAGCTTTTCGCTTTATTACATTAATAATCCTAATAAAACAAAATTTATATATAATATATAAATATATATATATATATATATATATATATATATATATATATATATATATATATATATATATATATATAAACTTCGTGACTTCATAAAAAGACACCTCAATATATTTAACAATATTTATCATCATTATTATAATTCATAATATTAATCGACTGTGTCGTTCCGTGAAAGAGGAGGCTTTCCAATAAGGATTTCTCCCACGTTGCGTAGCGCAATTAGGTGACCAAACCTCTCTTTGATGAAACTTCTGAACATCGTTAATATTGCAAATAATAATATTAATAACACTGTCATCTCAATTATTGATTTAATAATATATAAAATATCGACAATAATTGAATCAAATAACGTGAGATACTATGTAACAATTTCTGTGGCAATAATTAAACAAAATTGAGTGACTTCTCATGTAAGCATCAATAATCAATACCGCAGTGTACTATGCTTGTACAACGCCAGACATCGTTCTTTTCTTTACTACAAGAGTAGTTCAACAGGTTTAACAATAAAACTTCCGCCGTTATTTTCATAAAAATATTTTTGTCGCTTTTCTCAATCCGACAATAATTCCGTTATGGGTCCACCAATGATTGTGCTTGTGCATTTAATATTCCCCCGTTAAAATGAATATTTCCCTACCAATCGAATATTATATAACAACTTGCATACTTTGCAAAATTTATAAATACTACCCACAACTATAACGTTATATCAAATTCACACCATAATATTAAAAAAAATATTTCGAGAAATTTAAATCTTTATTCATAAAATCTAGGGTCTCACAGATTCTCACAATTGCTGTCCAAAAAGCGAAATCCATTTCATCTATTTTGGCCTTATTATATCGGACGTCTTTTTCTACAATATCTGCACATCGTGCGGCTTTTACCCATGCATAATCTATTCTCATTCGTTCATTTTCTTCTTCTTTCATCAGAACTTTGATCATAACATTCTCAGATTCCAGCTCTAATATCTTATACTCTGCCAAAGAGTGCTTCTGTTCAACCATCGCACATCGGGTAACACAATTTTAAATTATTGTATCTCTTTGCTCCACAACCGCCTGCCGTTCTTCAGCCCGCTCTTCTAACTCATGAATACGATATTCTAATTCTAAATTTTGATCATAAACTTCTTCTAACCAATTCTCCTCAGGTTCCTCTTCTTTCTCTTCTTTCTCACTCTCAGCTGCTACCTCTGCAACTAGCTTGGGTGCAACTAATAGTTCCCCACTTACCACGTAGATATCTCTAATTTCTTCTTCGTCTGACATCACATTAACCTGGTTAGTGATTAAAAATGTCTCAATGGTCTCATTCACTCCATTGCTAACATTTTCAGCTGCCATTTTCAAATACTGCCACAAAATAAGAGTTAATTAACATATCACATATTATCTCTATACTCTGACCGACCAATTAAATACCAAATAAACTTAGGTAGGTCATACTAGCGAAGGAATTCCCCGTCTCTCCCCTCCTAGTTCTTGTCTCACATCTCAGCCAGGGATCATATCCCTAAGCTTTGATACCAACTGTGACACCCCCAAAAATAGGTATTCATCACCCATCTTTAGTCGCCAGATACATGGTACATAAATTCAAATACAACTTAATTATACAACAGTCGTGTAAAATACGACAAAATATAAATTGAGAGTTTTAATAAGAATATTGTCATCTAGTCGATATCCACACTCAATGGAGTCCTCATTACATTTATTGACACACTATTTAACAGAATAGTGAGGACTACTAATGCTATCATCTGGACCGTCACTCCATTTCCCGACTAGTCCCGGCTACGTTCTCATTTCCTGAAGAGAACAGTGAAAGAAAGGGTGAGCTCAACTAGCCAGTAAGAAATATTAAGACTAAGATAATGCAGAATAAATTATCATTAGCCTTTAATAATGTTAAAGTGATAAAATACAATAGACATCAAGTTTAACTACAACGGAACAAGCAATCCTTTAGAAAAGTCAAGTAGAGCATAAAATCTACTATCTTCTATGATTTAAAAAGTTTTTCATCAACTTAATCGCTGAGACTCGGCTTAATAAATAAACCACATCATCAAGTCATCCCTGCTTTACGAGCTAAGGATATTCATTAAATTATCAAGGGTCATGACTATACCGAATAATCCCTGGTTATAATCATACCAAAAACTGTCCATCAATGCACTACAGGCCACTGATGACTTTTACCACATCATTCGTCACATTACGATCATGATTATACCGAATAATCCCTGGTCATAATCACACCAAGTCCACCTATGCATGTAAGCCAAAGATGACTTTTATCACAATATAAACATGAGAATGATGACAATGATATAAACATTAATCAAACGAAAACAAGGATAAATATTAAAAACTTTAAATTTATCCAAACATTATAAACTCATAATCTAATATTATTAATATTATAATAATATTTAATCACTTCTTAAACTTATAAACAATTTATTTCAATTGTCTACACTTTACCAAATAATGCATTTAATTATTCAAAAATGTCATACTCATAAGATTTTATCACCAATGATCAAATCCCTTATCAAAAATCTGCATCTACCCTATATAGGATTCCCAAGCCATAAAATCCTATTTTCCAACTTTGTTACTTCACATAACATATTTAACTCATTTACTCATAACTAGATCATTTTCATAAAAAATACCAAATCAGTCCCAAAAATATTTCTTTTCTGGGATTTAGCAGAATATAGTCCCATATTGAACATATATTTTTCTCGGAATTTTTAAAATTCATTTATTATTTTTCAAAAATCAATTTCTAACTAATTTCGTAAGAAATTAGCTACCTCAAGTTTAACTCCAGAAATGCCCAAATCCTGGCAGGATCTTACACATGTTAACGTGATCTTCCAGTTTAAATTTCATGGCCATCGGAGTTATAGAACTCCGGTTATAGTATTTTTTTATCAAAAAAACCTAAATATTGAAATGGTCATAACATGCTCATTTTAAGTTAGAATGAGCTCAGTTTTGGACAGGAGGTACTTTATACCATATATTTTCATGTCCCAAAAGGCCAGAAGTTTTCTCACAAATTAAGTGGCTGAAAATGCCCTTTTAAATTTCTAGGCAGTAGCTTTTTCCTAATTCGCAACTTTTGACTCCTTTGCTAAAATCAGTCCACACGAAAATCTACAACACCTTTTTCCAGTGATTCCACTTGGATAAGTTAGAAAACTCATAGATCTATCTCTAGAACTTGACCACACTCAAAAATTCGAAATATAATAGGAGATATGGTCAATTGAATTTCATGTTCCATTTTCACCAAAATCTGATTTTCAACCCTTTGTGATTTCTAAGAAACTTTCATGTTTTCACATAATAACCAACATAACTCATCATGACAATGACATAATAATTCAATAAAACAAGTTCAAGAATTAATTAATCCATGAACCAATAATGTCCAAATTGTCAACATGATACTGCTTTGTTGAGAAAAATTCAAGAATGCTTAGAAGAATATTTCCACGAAAAGATACTGAATGAAGCGCAAATATCCAGGATATTCTAATAATTTTATGGAGTATAGAATCCAAAACTTTAACCAACTGATTATAATAGAATATATGAAACTGCAAATGGATTTTCGCCCGCCATGCGGTAATCCACATATATAGATCATTTCCACAATTTAATAAGGAATGAATACAAATGATCATTCACCATGCATGTGGTAATCCACATAGACAAGTTATTTTAACAGAATAATAAAGAATGGAATAACAGAAGTTCTCTTCATGAATATGAAAGAAATAATACCCCTTACGAGTACAACAAATAATATCCCTTACCTTAGAATAAAGCTGGATACAAATGTAGTGAAGTAGTAGAATACTTTTTTTCTTTCTCTCTATAATTTCTCTCTCTAGAGTTTCAGTGAATTCGTAAGAAATAATGAAGGAATGAGCTTCTATTTATAGGAGAATGGACTGAATAGTAACTAATTCATAAACGGTCCAGATTGATTTACTTTTAAACGGACGGTCCAGATTGGTTTACTATAAAATATTCTAATAAAACAAAATCTTTTAAATAAAATATAATATATTCTATTTATAATCTAATAAAACGAATAACTTTATAAAAGTATTATGTTTTATATAAAAAGATTTTACTATGTAAATACTATACAAGCCATATGCAAACACTATGCATAATAAAATATATTATATTCTAATAAAACAAATAACTTTATAAAAGTATTCTTTTTATATAAAAAGTTTTTACTGCTTTATTACATTAATAATACTAATAAAACAAAACTTCATCATTATTATTATAATTCACACTATTAATCGACTGTGTCGTTCCTGGAAAGAGGGGCTTTCCAATAAGGATTTCTCCCTATCATGCGCGATTAGGTGACCAAACCTCTCCTTGGCGTAACTTCTAGACATCGTTAATATTGCAAATAATAATATTAATAACTTTGTCATCTCAATTATTGATTTAATAATATATAAAATATTGACAATAATTGAATTAAATGACGTGAGATACTAAACAACAATTACTGTGGCAATAATTAAACAAAACTGAGTGACTTCTCACGTAAGCATCAATAATCAATACCGTGTGCTACTATGCAACCACGCGTATTACTGTACTTTTACTACCTAGTAGTTCAACAGTTTTAACGGTAAAACTTCCGCCGTTATTTTCATAAAAATATTTTTATTATTTTCTCAATCCGATAATAATTCCGTTGTGGGGTCCACCAATGATTGTGCCATCGTACAAATATTTCCTGTTAAAACGAATATTCCCCGACCAATCGATTAATATATAACAACTTGCATACTTTGCAAAATTTATAAATACTACCCACAACTATAAAATTATATCAAATCCACACCATAATATTAAAAAAAATATTTTGAGAAAATTAAATCTTTATTCGTAAAATTTGAGATTTTACAACTGCTTTCAGAACTCGGTACGGGCATTATGAATTCCTAGTCATGTCTTTTGGATTGACTAATGCTCCTGCTGCCTTTGATGAACCGAGTATTCAAGGAATATTTGGATCACTTTGTGGTCGTCTTTATTGATGACATCCTCATATACTCCAAAACCCTCGAAGACCATGAGCAACACTTGAGGCTGATACTCCAAAAGCTTCGTGAAAACAAGCTTTATGCCATGTTGAAGAAATGCGAGTTCTGGCTTGAGAAAGTTGCATTCCTTGGGCACGTAATATCAAATCATGGAATATCTGTTGACCCGACAAAGATTGAAGTAATTCAAAGCTGGGAGCAACCTAAGTCGATGATCAAAGTACGTAGCTTTCTAAAGCAAGTGGTTATTATCGAGATTCGTAGAAGGGTTTTCTCGAATCGCTACTCCATTAACTCAAATTAACTTCGAAAAGATAAAAAAATTCGGTTGGAGCGAGGAATGTGAAAAGAGTTTTCAAGAACTCAAGAGGAGACTTATTTCAGCACCTTTTCTGACAATACCATCTGGCTCGGAGGGATTTGTCATCTACAGTGATGCTTCAGGCAAAGGGTTAGGATGTGTTCTCATGCAACATGGGAAAGTCATAGCCTATGTCTCTCGATAACTCAAAGAATATGAGAGGAATTATCCTACTTTTGATCTAGAGTTGGCAGTAGTCGTTTTTGTGCTTCAGATTTGGAGGCATTACCTGTATGGAGAGAAGGTAGAGATCTATACAGATCATAAAAGCCTCAAATATTTCATCACTCAAAAGGAACTCAATATGCGGCAACGACGATGACTTGAGTTGTTGAAAGATTATGATCATACCATCCAATACCATCCTGAAAAAGCGAACGTAGTAGCTGACGCATTGAGTAGAAGATCATATGTGGGTACGAGTGCAATATTGTCAATGCAAAGACACATTTTGTATGACTTAGAAAGGATGAAAATAGAGTTAAAGACTCCAGGGACCCATGTGGTGATGGCGAATATACGAGTGGTGTAACGTCCACGAATTTAAATTCCTTCTTAATTAAATATGTGATTTAATTTTAACGAGTTAGTTTTGTGAGTTTATTTAAACCTTAAGGGGTTATGTGAATTTACGAAATGATTAAAGGGAGTCACTAATAGTTGATTTAAATTAGTGGACTAAACCTAAGATTTTAATATCAAAGAATTGATAATATTATTATTAATTAAATATTCAATTTATTTGAATGTGGTGGCAAGAGTTGAACATATTGATTAATTTCAATTATGAGTAATTAATTGATAATGTGTTAATTAATAATTATTATGAATAAATAATAATTAATGTGTAATAGATTAATAGTTTATAAAATGATGATATGTTTACTTGATTTATTTGTGCAAGCATGCAATATAGTAAACCTTTATTATGTGGTAGTTAATTGTATATTTTATATAGTACAAGGTGACACATTAATATGACTATATATTAGATATAGACTATATAGTAAGAATAGTAAGAGTTATTTGCATTCATGTGAGTTGCATAATAATATTGTTATATGTATGTGCACTACTAAATACCTTCTAATTGGGAAACACAAATATGCTCTTTAAATCATTATAACCTATGTGGTATGAAATGAATTGTGTGTACACATTATATAACCAAAGTCTATATTATGTGTATATGTGGTATAAACCAATTGTAGCATTTCATTTCTTGTGCAAAATGCCGAGTCTTGCTCCTTGTCCCATAATAAGAGTCCAACTTCTTCCTACGTGAAATGCTAGCAAGCCTAGCCTAGCTTCATCTCAAACTCACCAATCTAGATCAATTAATGGGTGGGGAGTGGAATTCATGATGGAGATTACCAACTCTCTCTTAACCCTTGTGCATTCTTGAAATTCTTTGGTTTGATTTGGGAGGTAATCTCATTGTCTAGATAATCAATCTTCTATAAATGGGACATCATCCTTCCTTGTTATAATTTGCTGAGAATTAGTTTGCTAGAGTGAGTATAGAAGCAAATGAGTTGAGTCCTCACAAAGGTATAACTTCCATCCCATTCTTAATTTTTGATAAATTGTTTCATGGATTGATTCTTGAATTATGCATGAATTGGTTGTTAGTTGATTTGAATTATGTTTCTTAATGTTATTCATACTTTCGTAAGTGTGTTGGATTATATTAGAAGCAATGTTTTTAAGGATTTTGCTTGATGGGTTCTTTGAATCGCGAATGAAAGCAAAGCTACTGCTCTCGATGCAAGCACGGCTCAGCCTCCGCCTATATTTGTACTAGGGTGTAAGCAATGTTCTTGTAGAACTCAAACTTCGCTTTGTCTCAAACATGGTGCAATTGCTACTAATTGTATTAGGGTGCGGTAGCAATACTGCTACCAGCTTTTGCACCAACTCTGATGTTTTCTGTTTTGTTCTGTTTCATGCTAACTTGTTAGTACATGGTAGAGCAAGCTTGTAAACTATTTTAACATGCACACGTAGGCACATGCATGTAGTATGAACAAGTATAGCAATGATGGACACAATACTTGTGGTATTGGAATAAGATTTGTGATTTCAAAAGTGAACTTGACCAAGACTTTGTCTTATAAGATCTGACCATTTGAACATGCATATGTGGCTTGAATATATGTTGTAAAGGCATGAGAGTTACAAGTTAAGATGCCTTGTATGTACTAAGCTGACTTAGTGTAAAATTCAAAGAAAGTTAGAATGAGGAAGCTAATGTCATCAAGTAATAAGCATAGTATGTTATGACCATTCTAGCATGTGTATTAGGATTCATTATGCCTATAGACATATTGACATGAACATCGTTTGGTTAAGATATGGTTTTCACTTATGCATATATAGTCACAAAGAAAAGAGGAAATTTTTAGAACATGAACTATGAAAGTAAGGTATACATGTGTTGTCTATATACAAGCATGACTACTGAGTATTGAATGATCAAGTTGTAAGGCACACATGATTACATGACCTTGTTATGTTTTAATGACATATAAATTATAAGTAAACTTGTGATAGTGAAGTCAAGTATGGTCATGTGATATGTGTGAAACTTTAGCATATATGTATGTTAAAATGTATGTGGAATTAGTGTGTTAGAATTGGACTGAAGTCAGGAGAGAAAAAGTTCAACCTTGGTCTAGCCAAGGGACATCGCAAACTGTTGTCTTAGTCCTAAGCTTAGACTAGGCAGCAATTTGGCCGAATCTGCAAATCATAAATAGAATCTGTTTTTAGTTTGAAGTATTAAGGCATGCTTATATGATTACTTACTTTGTGATGTGTGACCAATTTGTCATATAATGTGTTGAAAATCATGCTATGTGATGACTTGATTCTTTTAAGTGTAGACTCGTATTATTTTACACATGCTAATTGAAATACTGACTTGTTAATGTTAGGTCGTTTCAACGCAAGTTAATTAAAGCTAGAATTGTTTTGTAGCTGAGCAAACAGGTAAGTATTCTAAACCCTTACATTACTTTATTCGACGCATACCGTAAGCAAGTTCCTTGAACCCTACTTTTGTTAAGCAAGTTCCTTGAACCCTACTTTTGTTAAGCAAGTTTCCCTAAACTTACTCTAAATTATATTGAGCAAGTATCCGAATTTATTGTGTTGCAAGTAATAGAGTCTGAACCTTTGTCCGGTCAGATATTATATTGTTGAACCCTTTGTCAGACATTTTTCCATTCATCATGATATATCCTTATTGTTATACTTAAACTTGTTGAGCAAACTTGTTGCTCATCCTTGCTATATCATGAATTATATTGCAGCTAAGCCCGAGACTTGAGGAAAGGACAAGGGTAAAGGGAAGATGTAGGATTATTACGAGAAGCAGAATTTATCTTATGTTTGTAGAATGATATTAAGGTTATCGTATCTTGGGACTAGTAACACCTTTTGAATGAACAACATACGTTTATTATATTCCGCATTTTAGTCATCGTATGTTGTTTAGAGGTGGATGTTTGTGTTTTATCATGATGATCGAAACAGGGTCAGAGGACCCGGTTTCCGGGGCGTCATAGTTTGGTATCAAAGCAGTAGGTTATAAACGTTAGGAATGCGAAACCTAGGTTATAACCTTAGTAGAAAACTCAAGTAGAGTATGTAAGTGATGGGTTGAGGAAATCCATCGAGTTTTATTGTGATAATGAAGTTGTTTATTTAAATCAAAAATGATTAATAGACGTCTTAAACTTCTTAATGCTAACATGGATAGCATATCACATAAAGCCTAATAATTTTCTTCCTTTCCTCAGATCATGCCGCCTAGGAGAATTTAGCGGAATCAGAGGGAGGAAGGATCCGTTAACAATGGTGGAGGGGCAAATGTTGATCCAATGCAGAACTTCGTTAACTTATTAACTGAGGCAATGAAAAACAGACCCCCGCCAGCAGCAGGGCAGCCAGGACAACACTTGGCTAGCTTTAAGGACTTTAAATTGGTAGGACCATCGGAATTCCGGGGAACCTTGGATCCAATTGAAGCCCAGACATGGATAGAAGAAATGGAGAAGGTGTTTGAAGTCACACGCATGGCCGAAGCACAGAAGATGAGTTTTACCACATTCATGATGAAGGGCGAAGCTAACTATTGGTGGAAAGCCAATAAGGGCTGAGCAGACGAAGGAGTTATTCCTTGGGAGAGATTTAAGGAGCTATTCCTTGAGAATTACTTCTCGGAGAATACACAACATGATATGGAAGTTAAGTTTCTGGAGTTGAAGCAAGGTGGTATGTCTGTTATAGAGTACACAGCAAGATTTAACAAGTTAGCCCGATTCACTCCGCATCAGGTTGACACAGAAGCTAGAAAAGCAAGGAGGTTCGAATTAGGATTGAAACCATGGGTGCAGAAGGCAGTGGCTGTGTTAAAGATTAAGACTTACTCTGATCTTTTGGAAAGGGCTATCATTGGCGAAGGAGGCAATGAAGCCATCGCTCGATTCAAGCAAGAAAAGAAGATCGATCAGGAAGGTCAGAAAGGGGAAGCAGTGGAGGCAGCAACCCCAATAAGTGTAAATGGACAGAGAGCCAATCCTCTGGAGGTAATAAGTCTGGGGGAGAAGCTAAGAAAAGTGTGAAGTGCAACAACTGTGGGAGGAATCACTTGGGGGAGTGCATGAAAGAAAAAAGTGTTTGTTATCGTTGCGGAAAACCGGGGCACATGGCTCCTCAGTGTTCGAATAAGCAGAAGGGAGGATGTTTCTCGTGTGGAGCCACAGACCATCAAATTAAAGACTGCCCGAAGAAAAAGGGCGTTGTAGCTAGCGGCAACTGCAATAACAACAACAATGGGCTGAACATTGGAGGACCAGCCAGTCAAGCCAACATACCAACGACATAAACGTTCAACATGACCGTACAGGATTCGGTGGAGTCTATGAACGTGGTGTCAGGTATCATTCTGATTAATGATATAGATGCATGTGTTATTTGATTCGGGTGCTACCTGCTCATTTGTTTCTGAAGAATTCACTAAACGGTTAGAATTATCCTGTGAGAAATTAGAACACCCTATGAACGTAGAACTAGCGAACAAGGAAATTATCACCGTAGAATACATTCATAGGAATTGTTATACCGAATTGCGAGGATTTAAGCTCAAGGTGGATTTGATACCGATTTGTTTGGGGGAGTTCGATGTAATCCTTGGAATGGATTGGTTATCGGTTCACGAAGTAACTATTGATTGTAAAAAGAAGTGTGTACACCTTAAGACTCCGAATAAGTCAAAGGTGGTATTTTATGGTAGTAAATCGCCGAGACAATCTCATTGTCTGACGATGGTGCAAGCACAGAGGTTGTTTAGGAAGGGTTGTATAGGTTATTTGGCTCACATGGTTGATACTCGACGAGTCAAGGATGAACTAAGTCAGATACCTATTGTAAGGGATTTCGTTGATGTCTTCCCAGATGAGATTCCAAGATTGCCACCGGATAGAGAGATTGAGTTTGTCATTGATTTGGCACCAGGAACAACACCGGTATACAAAGCGCCGTATCGTATGGCACCGGTAGAGATGAAAGAATTGATGGCTCAATTATAAGAGTTGTTAGATAAGGGATACATTCGACCGAGTGTATCACCGTGGGGAGCACCAGTCTTATTCGTAAAGAAGATAGATGGGTCGCTAAAACTTTGTATTGACTACCGAGAGTTGAACAAGGTCACCATTAAGAACAAGTACCCATTGCCCAGGATAGACGATTTATTTGATCAATTAATGGGGGCAAAGTAATTTTCAAAGATTGACTTGAGGACCGGTTCCAGAGGATATTCCACAGACGGTATTCAGAACTCTGTATGGACACTTTGAGTTTTTGATGATGTCATTTGGTTTGACAAACGCGCCAACAGCCTTTATGGATTTGATGAACAGAGTGTTCAAGCAGTATCTGGATAAGTTTGTTGTCGTATTCATCGATGACATTCTAGTATATTCAAAGATGGAGGAAGAACACTCCGAGCATCTTCGGATAGTGTTGGAGACATTAAGAAAGGAGAAGCTGTATGCAAAATTCTCCAAATGTGAGTTTTGGTTGCAAAGAGTGCAATTTTTAGGGCACGTTATCGACAAGAATGGTGTTTCGGTGGATCCAGCGAAGGTAGAAGCAGTTATCAATTGGGAGCAGCCAAAGACGCCGACATAAATTAGGAGTTTCTTAGGATTGGCGGGATACTATCGAAGATTTATTTGGGATTTTTTGAAATTAGCATCACAATTGACCAATCTTACTAGGAAGACAGTTAAGTTCATTTGCACGGAGAAATGTGAAGAAAGTTTCCTAGAATTGAAGAAGAGGCTTAGTCAAGCACTGTGTTGGCTTTACCGGACAACACGAGAGGGTTTATAGTGTATAGTGATGCGTCACACAAAGGTCTTGGCTGTGTACTGATGCAACACGGCAGGGTCATTGCGTACGCTTCATGTCAGCAAAAAGATTATGAGAAGGGATATCCGACTCATGATCTGGAGTTAGCAGCAATAGTTTTTGCCTTGCAGATTTGGAGGCATTATTTGTATGGCGAGAAGTGTGAGATATATACAGACCACAAGAGTCTAAAGTATATTTTCACGCAGAAAGAGTTAAACATGAGGCAGCACCGATGGTTAGAATTGATCAAAGATTATGATTGTGAGATTCTGTATCATCCAGGCAAAGCAAATGTAGTGGCAGATGCCTTGAGCAGAAAAGGCAGAGAGAAGTTATTGAAGTTAACTATTCAAGAAGAATTGGTGAAAGATTTCGAACGACTAGACTTAGAGATTAAGTATCCGATGGAGGCGAACAAATAATTATTTAAAGTGACAGCGAGTCCGACTTTATTAGATAAGGTTAAAGAAGTACAAGAGAAGGACAAAGATTGCATTAACATCAAGAAGCGATTGACTGAAGGTGATGAGTTGAAATTTAAGATTGATAGCACCGGACTGCTAAGATTTGAAGGACGAATTTGGGTACCGCTAGTACTAGAATTGAGAGAGGAGATTTTGCAAGAAGTGTACAGTACGAGATACTCGATACACCCACGAAGTACGAAGATGTACCAAGATTTACGACACCATTTCTGGTGGCCAAACATGAAGAGGGAGGTTGCAGAATGCGTGAGTAGATGCCTAACTTGTCAGAGAGTCAAGGAAAAGCACCAACAACCAAGCGGATTATTACAACCATTAGAAATTCTAGAATGGAAATGGGAGCACATCACAATGGACTTTGTGATGGGACTTCCAGCAACGTAAAAAGGGCACGACGCCATATGGATGATTGTAGATAGTCTTACTAAGTCAACTCACTTTTTGCCGATTAGGATTAAGTATAGTTTGGACCAATTAGCCAAATTGTATGTCAAGGAAATTATCTCGAGGCATGGGGTGCCGGTATCTATTGTATCAGATAGAGATCCGTGATTCACGTAAAACTTCTGGAAGAGTCTTCAAGAAAGAATGGGGATACAACTACGAATGAGTACCGCGTATCATCTGCAGACCGATGGGCAAAGTGAGAGGACGATTCAAACACTTGAAGACATGCTCCGAGCTTGTGTGATGGACTTCAAGGGTAGTTGGGAGGATTACCTTCCATTAGTAGAGTTCGCGTATAACAATAGTTATCACGCCAGTATTGGAATGCCACCGTACGAAGCACTGTATGGTAGGAAATGTAGAACGCCCTTATGCTGGGATGAAGTTAGAGAACGTCGACTGTTGGGACCAGAATTGGTACAACAGACGGTAGAAATCATCAAGGTGATAAGAGCATGATTAGTAGCAGCTCAAGATCACCGGAACAAGTATGCGGATTTACATCGCAAGAAGAGAGATTTTGAAGTAGGAAGCTATGCGTTTCTGAAAGTATCTCCTTGGAAAGGGAAGATTCATTTTGGGAAGATGGGTAAGTTGAGCCCTAGGTTCATAGGACATTTTGAGATTCTGAGCCGAGTCGGTGAAGTGGCGTATGAGGTAGCATTACCTCCTAAACTTGAGCACATTCATAACGTGTTTCATGTGTCAGTGTTACGACCGTATAAACCAGACTACAAGCACGTTATCTCCTATGAACCAATTCAAGTCAAGAAAGACTTATCGTACGAGGAAGTTCCTGTCCAGATACTAGATAGGAAGGAACAAAAGTTAAGGAATAAGATTATCCATTCCGTTAAGATTCTTTGGAGGAATCACGCAGTAGAAGAAGCTACGTGGGAGCTAGAAGAGAAAATGAGAGAGAATTATCCATTTTTATTTGAGTAACCTTATTTTTGAAATTCTGAGGACGGGATTTTTATAAGGGGGGAGGGATGTAACGTCCACGAATTTAAATTCCTTCTTAATTAAATATGTGATTTAATTTTAACGAGTTAGTTTTGTGAGTTTATTTAAACCTTAAGGGGTTATGTGAATTTACGAAATGATTAAAGGGAGTCACTAATAGTTGATTTAAATTAGTGGACTAAACCTAAGATTTTAATATCAAAGAATTGATAATATTATTATTAATTAAATATTCAATTTATTTGAATGTGGTGGCAAGAGTTGAACATATTGATTAATTTCAATTATGAGTAATTAATTGATAATGTGTTAATTAATAATTATTATGAATAAATAATAATTAATGTGTAATAGATTAATAGTTTATAAAATGATGATATGTTTACTTGATTTATTTGTGCAAGCATGCAATATAGTAAACCTTTATTATGTGGTAGTTAATTGTATATTTTATATAGTACAAGGTGACACATTAATATGACTATATATTAGATATAGACTATATAGTAAGAATAGTAAGAGTTATTTGCATTCATGTGAGTTGCATAATAATATTGTTATATGTATGTGCACTACTAAATACCTTCTAATTGGGAAACACAAATATGCTCTTTAAATCATTATAACCTATGTGGTATGAAATGAATTGTGTGTACACATTATATAACCAAAGTCTATATTATGTGTATATGTGGTATAAACCAATTGTAGCATTTCATTTCTTGTGCAAAATGCCGAGTCTTGCTCCTTGTCCCATAATAAGAGTCCAACTTCTTCCTACGTGAAATGCTAGCAAGCCTAGCCTAGCTTCATCTCAAACTCACCAATCTAGATCAATTAATGGGTGGGGAGTGGAATTCATGATGGAGATTACCAACTCTCTCTTAACCCTTGTGCATTCTTGAAATTCTTTGGTTTGATTTGGGAGGTAATCTCATTGTCTAGATAATCAATCTTCTATAAATGGGACATCATCCTTCCTTGTTATAATTTGCTGAGAATTAGTTTGCTAGAGTGAGTATAGAGCAGCTGAGTTGAGTCACAAAGGTATAACTTCCATCCCATTCTTAATTTTTGATAAATTGTTTCATGGATTGATTCTTGAATTATGCATGAATTGGTTGTTAGTTGATTTGAATTATGTTTCTTAATGTTATTCATACTCATAAGTGTGTTGGATTATATTAGAAGCAATGTTTTTAAGGATTTTGCTTGATGGGTTGCTGAACTGCCGAACAGAGCAAAGCTACTGTCTCTGATGCAAGCACGGCGCAGCTCCGCCCTATTTGTACTAGGGTGTAAGCAAATTCTTGCAGAATCCCGACTCGCTTTTGTCTCAAACATGGTGCAATTTTGCATACCTAATTGTACTAGGGGTGCGTGTTGATTACACCGCCAGCTTTGCACCAACTCGATGTTTTCTGTTTTTGTTCATTTTCATGCTAACTTGTTAAGACATGGTAGAAACAAGCTTGTAAACTATTTTAACATGCACACGTGAGGCACATGCATGTAGTATGAACAAGTATAGCAATGATGGACACAATACTTGTGGTATTGGAATAAGATTTGTGATTTCAAAAGTGAACTTGACCAAGACTTTGTCTTATAAGATCTGACCATTTGAACATGCATATGTGGCTTGAATATATGTTGTAAAGGCATGAGAGTTACAAGTTAAGATGCCTTGTATGTACTAAGCTGACTTAGTGTAAAATTCAAAGAAAGTTAGAATGAGGAAGCTAATGTCATCAAGTAATAAGCATAGTATGTTATGACCATTCTAGCATGTGTATTAGGATTCATTATGCCTATAGACATATTGACATGAACATCGTTTGGTTAAGATATGGTTTTCACTTATGCATATATAGTCACAAAGAAAAGAGGAAATTTTAGAACATGAACTATGAAAGTAAGGTATACATGTGTTGTCTATATACAAGCATGACTACTGAGTATTGAATGATCAAGTTGTAAGGCACACATGATTACATGACCTTGTTATGTTTTAATGACATATAAATTATAAGTAAACTTGTGATAGTGAAGTCAAGTATGGTCATGTGATATGTGTGAAACTTTAGCATATATGTATGTTAAAATGTATGTGGAATTAGTGTGTTAGAATTGAATTTGAAGTCGGGGAGAGAAAAGTTCAACCTTGGTCAGCTTGGGGACATCGCAAATTCTCGTCCCTAAGCCTAGACTAGACTAGCAAGTTTCTTGGCAATCCTGCTTGATCATAAATAGAATCTGCTTTTTAGTTTGAAGTATTAAGGCATGCTTATATGATTACTTACTTTGTGATGTGTGACCAATTTGTCATATAATGTGTTGAAAATCATGCTATGTGATGACTTGATTCTTTTAAGTGTAGACTCGTATTATTTTACACATGCTAATTGAAATACTGACTTGTTAATGTTAGGTCGTTTCAACGCAAGTTAATTAAAGCTAGAATTGTTTTGTAGCTGAGCAAACAGGTAAGTATTCTAAACCCTTACATTACTTTATTCGACGCATACCGTAAGCAAGTTCCTTGAACCCTACTTTTGTTAAGAAAGTTCCTTGAACCCTACTTTTGTTAAGCAAGTTCCTTGAACCCTACTTTTGTTAAGTAAGTTTCTCTAAACTTACTCTAAATTATATTGAGCAAGTATCCGAATTTATTGTGTTGCAAGTAATAGAGTCTGAACCTTTGTCCGGTCAGACAAGCCTATGAAGTTTTATAAAGCTATCCAAACCAATTGATGGTAAGGATTCTTAGACTGAAAGAACACCCCTTTCTATGATAGGGGATTTCAGGTATCTAATAAAGATACAATGAATAGATTTAAATGTTATGCATATACATAGAGTACGTGAGGCTGATCCCCTCAAGTACTTATTCTATAGCCAGTAACCAAAGGGTCAATTAGCTATTGATTCCATTAGAGTGTTATAGTTCGAAGTCTATTTGACTAGCAGTTATTCTAAAAGCAATCATTATCTTTGCTTATGATATTCATATTGTTGAATCCTTCAGATATTATACTGTTAAACCCTTTGTTAGACATTTTTGCATTCATCATGATATATCCTTATTGTTATACTTAAACTTGTTGAGCAAACTTGTTGCTCATCCTTGCTATATCATAAATTATATTACAGCTAAGCCCGAGACTTGAGGAAAGGACAAGGATAAAGGGAAGATGTAGGATTATTACGAGAAGTATAATTTATCTTATACTTAGTTTAAATTACGATTATGTAATATGAGCCCTAATGTTTATTTTAGGGTATGTTTGTAGAATGATATTAAGGTTATCGTATCTTGGGACTAGTAACACCTTTTGAATGAACGACATACGTTTATTATATTCCGCATTTTAGTCATCGTATGTTGTTTAGAGGTGGATGTTTGTGTTTTATTGTGATGATCGAACCGGGGTCAGAGGACCCGATTTTGGGGGCGTCACAAGTGGAACCAACTTTAATCGATAAAGTTAAAGCTGCTCAAACTACAGACCTGGAGCTGATGCGTATGAAGAAGAAAGTGCAAGAAGGTGCTATTCCGGAAGCAAGAATCGATGAAGAAGGAATACTTCGAGTCAACTCCAGACTTTGTGTTCCTAACGATTCTGACTTGAAGTATAAAATCATGATGGAGGCGCATAGCACACCGTTTGCAATCCATCCTGGGAGTACCAAAATGTATCGTGATCTTCGACATACATTTTGGTGGAGCAATATGAAAAGAGAGATAACGGGGTTTATCTCAAGGTGTCTAACTTGTCAACGAGTCAGGGCGGAGCATCAAGTACCAAAAGGTCCATTGCAACCACTTGAAATTCCAGAATGGAAGTGGGAGCACATTCCCATGGATTTCGTTACTGGTCTTCCCATGGTTTCTTAAGGCATAGATGCGATTTGGGTCATTGTTGATAGATTGACCAAGTCTGCTCATTTCTTACCGATACGAGAAACTTTTACACTTGAACGTCTTGCTAGTACGAGATCGTAAGATTGTATGGTATGCCAGTATCCATAGTTTCTGATCGAGACCCAAGATTCACTTCAAGATTTTGGGTTAGTTTGCAAAAAACTATGGGCACAGATTTATGATTTAGTTCGGCATATCATCCTCAAACGAATGGACAGTCAGAAAGGACTATTCAAACTCTTGAAGATTTATTAAGACTCTGTGTCCTTGACTTCAAGGGATGTTGGGACAAGTTCTTACCATTGGTGGAGTTTTCCTACAATAATAGTTATCAAGCGAGTATTGGCATGGCTCCATTTGAGGCATTGTATGGAAGAAAGTGTCGTTCTCTAGTATGCTGGGATGAGGTGGGTGAAGCAACATTGTTGGGACCGGATTTGGTACGTATGACTACGGAAAAGATTCAAACGATTCGACAACGTATAAAAACTTTACAAGATCGACAAAGAATTATGCTGATCTTTATCGAAAAGACGTGGAATTCAATATTGGAGATCATGTGTTGTTACATGTTGCTCTATGGAAAGGAGTTACAAGATTTGGAAAGAGAGGAAAGCTCAATCCTCGATTCATTGGCCCATTTTTAATCCTCGATCGAGTAGGAACTGTGGCCTATAGACTCGCTTTACCGCCAAGTATGTCTCGTGTTCATAGCATTTTTCACATATCTATGTTACATAAATATGTGAAAGACCCGAACCATATTATTAAATTAGAATCATACGAGATAGGGGAAGATTTAACGTATGAAGAGTTACCTGTTAAAATCTTGGATAAGAAGGATCATATTCTACGCTCTAAAGTTATACCTCAAGTTAAAGTTTTGTGGAGAAACCACGATGTGGAGGAAATGACTTGGGAGTTAGAATCTGAGATGAAATCAAGGTATCCTCACCTCTTCGACATACCAGGTATGCACCCTAATTTCAAGGACGAAATTTCATAAGAAGGGGAGGTTGTAAGACCCCAACCTTTATGAATAAAGGATAATTTTCTCAAAATATATTTTTGAATATTATGGTGTGGATTTGATATAATGTTATAGTTGTGGGTAATATTTACAAATTTTGCAAAGTAAACAAGTGGTTATATAATATTCGATTGGTCGGGGAATATTCATTTTAACAGGGAATATTCGTACGATGGCACAATCATTGGTGGACCCCACAACGGAAGTATTGTCATAGTTAGTAAACGACATAATTATCTTTTTATAAAAATAACGGCGGAAGTTTTACCGTTAAACCGTTGAACTACCCAGGTAGTAAAAGTACGAATACGCTGTGGTTGCATAGTAGCACACCAGTATTGATTATTGATGCTTACGTGAGAAGTCACTCAATTATACTCAATTATTACTAAAGATAATTGTTGCATCATATCTCTCATATTATTGATTCGATTATTGTCACAAAGATCATCTCAGATAATATGTTATATTATTAAATCAATAATTGAGACGACAAAGTTATTCATATTATTAAATGGAAATATTTACAATGTATAGAAGTTCTGTCAAGGAGAGGTTTGGTCATCTAATTGCGCGCCAATAAGGAGAAATCCTTATCGAAAAGCCCCCTCTTTCCTGGGAACGATCTGGTTGTTAAATATTGTAAGTTATAATATTAATGATGAATAAGTTCGTGTTGATTAAAGATTAAATTGATAGTTCCATTGTGTTGGAATTATTAGTGTTAGTCGAAATCGATATTTATTTCGATATTAATTGATGTCTGGAAGTTATAATTGACCCGTCGATGTATCTAACTCTGATAAATGAGCAATTAATTGCTATTAATTCACATGATTATAACTATTTGTTCACATGTGTGTACTATTGATTCACATTCTTGTACTATTAGGAGAGTTGGTGCAAGATTGATAATACTTGCATGACTAAGTTAAAAATGGAGGTATAGATGGAGGAACTATACTGTAATTTGTATTTTCACATGATTATAACTATTGATTCACATTATTTACTATTAGGGGAGGTGGTTCAAGTTTGATAATACTTGCAGGACTAAATTAAAAATGAAAGAAAAGTTGAAGGTATTGTACTGTAATATTTTGAGCCCCAAAATATGCAATTATCGAAACTATATTTTCCTATAAATAAAGCTCATTCTTCCTTCATTTCTCACTAATTCACTAAAGCTATAGAGCAATTATTATAGAGAGAAATTATAGAGAGAAAGAAGAAGAAAGTCTCTACTACCTCTCTACTCCAAAGATCCAGCTTTTCTTTCTAAGGTAAGGGGTATTATTTCTTTCAGATTCATGAAGAAAACTTTTGTTATTCCATTCTTTATTATTATGTCGAATAACTTTTGTCTGTCTAAGTACCGCATACATGGTGAAATTCTTCCATTATTCCATTCTTTATTATTCTCATTGGAATATCCTCGTCTGCAAGTGGATTAAGCTTGCACTGGTTCCATTATTTATTATTTTTTTGGAATAACCTGTCTGTGCGGTATATCGCATGCATGGTGAATTCTTTGTTATTCCATTTTTTATTATTCTGTTTGAATATCCTGTCTGTGCGGATTACGCTAGACCTGGTTCTATTCTTTATTATTCTGTTGGAATAACTTTCGTCTGCATGCGCTTCATCGCATGTATAGTGAATTCTTCTGTTATTCCATTCTTTATTATTCTATTGGAATATCCCGTCTGCATGCGGATTACGCATGACCGTTCCATTCTTTATTATTCTCGCTGAAATAACTTTGCCTATGTGGATTATCACGCATGGTGAATGATCCTTCGTATTCATTCCTTATTAAATTGTGGAAATGATCTGTCTACGTGGATTACCGTATGGCGGGTGAAAATCCATTTGCAATTTCATATATTCTATGATACTTATTTGGTTAAAGTTTTGGCTTCTATACTCCATGAAATTAGTAGAATATCCTCGGATATTTAAAGCTTCATCCCAGATCTTTTCATGGAAATATTCTTCCGAGCATTCTTGAATTTTACTCCACAAAGCAGTATCATGTTGACAATTTAGACGTAATTTATTTCAAGATAAATTAACTTATAAATCTTTAAAATTTATTCTTGCACTTGTTTTATTTGAATTATTATGTCATTGTCATCATCCTCATGCTTATATTGTGATTAAAGTCATCTTTGACTTACGTGCATAGATGGACTTGGTATGATTATGACCAGGGATTATTCGGTATAATCATGACCTGTAATGTTATAAATGATGTTGTAAAAGTCCTCAGTAGCCTGTAGTGCATTGATGGACAGTTTTTGGTATGATTATGACCAGGGATTATTTGGTATAGTCATGACCATTGATGATTTAATGAATATCCTTGGCCCGTAGTGCAGGGATGACTCGATGATGTGGTTTATTTATTAAGCTGAGTCTCAGCGATAAAAATTGATGAAAACATTTTAAATCATAGAAGATAGTAGATATCATGCTCTACTTGACTCTTCTAATGGATTGCTTATTCCGCTGCAGTTAAACTTGATGTCTATTGTATTTTATCAGTTTAACATTGTTGAAGACTAATGATAATTTATTCTGCATTATCTTAGTCATAATATTTCTTACTGGGCTAGTTGAGCTCACCCTTTCTTTTACTGTTCTCTTTAGGAAATGAGAACGTAGCCGGGACTAGTTGGGGAACGGAGTGACGGTCCAGATGATAGCATTAGTAGTCCTCACTATTCTGTTAAATAGAGTGACGATAAATGTAATGAGGACTCCATTGAGTGTGGATATTGTCTAGATGACAATATTCTTATTAAAACTCTTAGATTATGTTTGTCGATTTCACGATCGTCATTGTATAATTAAGTTGTATTTGAATTTTGAACCATGTATTTGGCGTGATCAAGATGGGTGATGTATACCTATTTTGGGGACGTCATAACAATTCTAATCTTGGTTCACCAAATACGCAATGGCCGCAAACATAAACTCTCGCCACGGCCGCCATCAAGATCATAGCCATGGCCTTGAAGAACAAGCTTCTTTGGTGTAAATGCCTTTACCACTGCAGATTGTTCAGACACGAAATGCTTTGATTATTCATGTCCAGGATTGTAACGTTAACCTAATCTATTGAACATAAAAATATGTTAGACATATAATGAGATGTTAAATTGGGATCTTAACATGTCAATAAGACATTTACATGTTGATTGAATTATTGAACGCATGGTTAGCTTATTATTCGTGTAGTGTGATATTATGTGAAAATAAGCGTGATAATTTGACTACGTATAGTCATAACCAGAGTTTAGACCAAAGAATAAACTTGTGATGACTAGTTACGTTATAATTAACTGGTATTGTGAATGTAAATGGTATGTAGGATTAAATCAAGGAACGTGTATAATTAACATGTAATCTACGCACGATGCAAGTTTCCTAACCCTACTCGTTATCAGCTTATAAGTTTTTAACTTACCTCTTTACATTGAGTAAATTCTAGACTTATTCTATATTGAGAAAATTCTTGTTATTTATTGATCAAATTCAATATGTTATGTTAAAGATTATTAATCTTTTCATAGCATGATTCTGTTATACAATACTTATTCCATTGTATATCTCTTGAGTCTGTTATTCAAATTAAATATCAGTTATTGTTGAACCTAGTAAGACTAGCGAACCCTTATTGATTCGACTAGTCCATAGATGACGAACATTCTAAATTTCAGAACCATTGTTGAGCTTATCCAAACCAAAATTTCTTTGGTGCAGACTCTAATGTCAAACTGAGATGAACAACCTTGTTATAGGGGATTATTTGCACTTTAGCATTAAGATATTGTGCACAGTATGGAACTAAGGGCTGATCTCCCTAAGTACGAGAAGAAGAGCCCATAGTCTAATAACTATTAAAGGTTTCAAGTATAAACACTTGACAACCTAGGACATAGTTCAAGGTCTTATGACCCTCAGAAGTTCTTTTGATTCTTGTTATTCATTCTTGATTCAAAAGCCGAGTTTTCTTATTTCAGAAGTCTTTGATTCATTCGCATGTTATTATTTTATTGTTATATTGTTATACTTGTGGGCAATCGTGCTCACTCTTACGTAATAATAACATTGCAGTTAAGAACGAAAGATCCGACGAGCCTTCCACTAGCAAAGGCAAGGGCAAAGTTAACAAGTAATGAGGATTTGTTGTGTAGTTGATATATTTTATTTCAGACTTGATGTTGTTTATGACTTATTATTTGTTTATGATTCCGCACAGATGTTTAAGGTTAGTTAAACTTGAGATTGTATTATATTCAGATGTTGTAACCCCATAAGGGGAGGATTTATTTCTATCTATTGCATGGTTTGCATTTATTATGGGTAGATAGATAGATGATGTTTATACAATGAACACCAAATCTCGCAGAATTGAAGTACCCGGATTTGGGGGTGTCACAAATCCTTATTGAAAAGCCCCCTCTTTCCTGGGAACGATCTAGTTGTTAATATTGCGAGTTATAATAATGATGAATAAATATTGTTAAAAATATTAAGGATATTTTTATGAAGTATTTGTTGTAAATTTTGGCTTATTATTTGGACCCCCACTTACCCATTTTTCAAAACTGTTGGTAGAAGTTATCTCAGTTTATATATATATATATATATATATATATATATATATATATATATATATATCAAATGAAATCGAAAGGGGGGAAGAACGTTGGGAAGGAGGTAATATATTATATTTTATTATGCATAGTGTCTGCATAATATTTTCATAGTAAAATCAAATTTTAAAAGTTTCGTCCGTGAATTCTCAGAAGGTTTCTCGTGATCAGTACTGTTGGTCCGTGAGAGAAAAATTCAAATAGTATCCTTTCCATTCTCCTATAAATAGGATGCTTAGTTTAGAATTGAAAATCACATCAGAATCAGAGAATTCTTCTTCTATAATATTGAGCGTATTTCTTTTGAGTTTAAGGAAGCTTTGATTGTAGAAAATAGTGAAAATTTTCTTCAAGAATATATCCGCTATACCAGTCAGAATTGCTCTCTTTTTGAGATAAGGGGTATTATTTATTTCATATTCGCTTATGATATTATTTTTCGTATTCATAAGAATTTTATTTCGTTCAATATTTGCAAGAAATATTATCTTCGTTTAATATTTGTAAGGAATATTAACTTTGTTCAATATTTCTAAGGAATATTATTTTCGTTCAACAGTTGTAAGGGATGTTATTTTTATTCAATATTCGTAAGAAATAATATTTTCTTTCATACTCTGTAGTATGTAAGTAATATTATTTCGTTTCAGATTTCGAATTCTACACTCATTTTGTTAAGTTTTGGCTACTATACTCCATGAAATTAGTAGAATATCCTTGATATTTGCGCTTCATCTAGTATCTTTTCATGGAAATATTATTCTGAGCATTCTTGATAAGTTTTAACATTTTCATGCTGCAGTACTATTCACGTGGTACTATTCTTGAAGTACTATTCACGAGATACTATTCACTCGGGATACTATTCATGATAAAAAATTGATTTTTTCCTGTCCAAATTATTTTTGATACATTGTTATTTTTGAATTTTACTCAACAAAACAGTATCATGTTGACCATTTGAACATTTTTAAACTTTTGATAAATTTAGAGTCTTTAATATTTATCCTTGATCTCGTTTGATTGAATTTTTATATCATTGTCATCATCCTCATACTTATATTGTAATGAAAGTCATCTTTGGCCCGTAGTGCATAGATGGAATTTTGATTGGTATGATTATGACCAGAGATTATTCGGTATAATCATGACCTGTAATGTTACAAGTGATGTGGATTATTTATTGAGCTGAGTCTCAGCGACAGTTATTGGTATGATCATGACCATACGTTCTCTTCGGCCAAGGGTGCAAAGATGAATTATTGTTTGGCATGTTCATGACCATTGATGAAAACACGAATATCCTTGGCCCGTAGTGCATGGATAATTCGTGGTTGTGATACTAATGAATATCCTTGGCCCGTAGTGCATTGATAATTCAATGATGTGGATTATTTATTAAGCTGAGTCTTAGCGATAAAATTGATGATAAACTTTTAAATCATAGAAGATAATAGATATCATGCTCTACTTAACTCTTCTAATGGATTGCTTATTCCACTGCAGTTGTTGATCTAAAACTTGTTGTCTATTGTATTCTATCAGTTGTTATACTGTTGAAGGCTAAGGAAAATTTATTCTGCATTATCTTAGTCATAATATTTCTTACTGGACTAGTTGAGCTCACCATTTTCTTTCATTGTTCTCTTCATGAAATGAGAATATAGCTGGGACTAGTCAGGGAATAGAGTGACGGTCCAAGATGATTGCTATAGTAGTCATCACTATTCTATAAGAATAGTATGATAATAATTGTAATAAGAACTTATTTTGAGTTTGGATATTGTCTAGGAGACAATATTTGTATTAAAACTCACAGCTTATGTTTTGTCATATTCTGCACGATAATTAACAGTTGTATAAATTAAGTTTGTATTTGGATTATGTACCATGTATTTGGCGACTCAGAATGGGTTGTGTATACCTATTTTGGGGGAGTCACATCAATAAATAATCCACATCATCGAATTATCCATGCACTAGGGGCCAAGGATATTCGTTAGTATCACATCCATGAATTATCCATGCACTACGGGCCAAAGATATTCGTTAGTATCACCAGTGGTCATGATCAGGCCAACAACTGTCCATCAATGAACTACGGGCCAATGAGGGCTTTTACCACATCATTTGTAACATTATAGGTCATGATTATACAGATACATAGTCATAATCATACCAATTAACAGTCCATCTATGCACTACGGGCCAAAGATGACTTTCATCACAATATAAGAATGAGGATGATGACAATTATATAAGAATTCAATTAAGTGAAAACAAGAATAAATTTTAAAGATTTATACTTTAATTTATCCGGAGTTCAAGAATGTCCAAATTGTCAAAATGATAACTGCTTTGTGGAGTAAAATTCAAGAATAATATTGTATCAAAAATAATTTGGACAGAAAAGAAATCAATTTTTATTGTGAATAGTACCCTGTGAATAGTACCCCATCATGAAAAGATCAAAATTTAACAATAATATTCAGAAAAATATCCTTGTGAAATGATATTAGATGAAGCGTAAATTTCAAGGATATTCTACTAATTTCAAGGAGTATAGAAGCAATACTTAACAAAAGGAGTGTAGAATTTGAAATCTGAAACGAAATAATATTACTTACATACTACAGAATATGAAAGAAAATATTATTTTATACGAATATTGAACAAAAATAATATCCCTTACCTTAAAAGGAGAGTATTTTTAACTGGTATGGCGGGGATATTTTTGAAGAAAACTTGCACTATTTTCTACACTCAAAGCTTCCTTAATCTCTAAAGAAATATGCACAATATTATAGAATCAGAATTTTCTGATCCTGGTGTGATTTTCAATTCTAAACTAAGCATCCTATTTATAGGAGAATGACAGGATACTATTTGAATTTAGAAAATCATGGACGACGAGAGAAAAAAATTCACTACTGACGTTTGGTTTGAAACTTTTAAAAAATTTGATTTTACTATCTTTGCCTCAACTATGCAAATCTTATGGAAATAAAATATAATATATTCTATTTTATAACAAATACTTCAATAAAAACCTCCCTATTTATCTCAATTCACTTGGCTTCACCAAAAATATTTTTAATAACATTTATTCATCATTAATATTATAACTTGCGATATTAACAACCATATCACTCCCAGGAAAGAAAGGGCTTTTCGATAATGACTTCTCCTTATTGGCGCACAATTAGGTGACCGAACCCCTTTCCTCGACAGAACTTTCTAGATATCGTCAATAATGCAAATAATAATATGAATAACTGCGTCATCTTAATTATTGATTTAATAATATAAATATTGTGAAAATAAATGAATCAATAACGTGAGATACTATGTAATACCCGATAATTTCCGCATATTATTAAATGAATATATTAGTGAAAATAAATATTTATTTGAATATGAACAATTTTGTATTATGAAATGGGATAACTCAATCATATTAATAAATGAATAATTAAGAATACGTGGAGTTTGTGGTAAACTCGTTAAAAGCCTTGTGTGGCATAGTGATGAAAATTAAAATAGTAAATGATAAGCGGCGAAGAAATTATGAGATGAACAATTAAGTAATATTAATTGTTAAGTGTTGTTGTAGTATATTTATGGATTTTTAATTGATATTAATAAGGTCGGTTAATATGTGATTATTAATTAATATTTAATTGATAATGGTTGTGGTGGAATATTGATTTCTTGGCAATTATTAATAATAGGTGATTATTATATGGATAAGTAATGATTATAGAAAACCCATAAATGGGTGGATTAATTAATATTGATGTTAATTAATTAAGGAAGTGCATGGTTAATTTATATAACATAAGTGAGAAAGTTAGTAATATAATAATATTATATTGATGGTTATGTGCATGTGAATAATAATACAAAAATAACTATATGGAGCAGTGTGGCATTTATGTGGCTATATATATTAAGTCTTATAAAACTATATTGTTTAGGCATTGTGACTATATATATATTGGAACTATATGGTATAAATATATCATGAAATGTGTAGGTAACGATATGAAGGTGAGTAGATATTTAATATATAATTTTATGAATGGTAGGAATAATTATGGAACTGCCCGAACAATAATATCCGACTGCATTATTTTATTGCTTATATTTACTGTACATGGATTATATGACGTGAGTGTATAATTTATCACTAAAATCCTAATATAGTAACGATTGTACATTAAAATTTCATTACGGGGATTTAAATAGACCAAACTAAGTCTAGATAACTAGATTGCTGAGTTCTATCCTTTTTGTCCCAAAATGAAAGTCACCAAGTACATGAACAGTAGTTGAATTTGATTTCACGTCTTCTTCACAAGGCTAAATCCTAGATGATCATGGCTAGCTAGGTGGTTGGTATGGAGTGGTTGAACCACCCTCCTTGAACCATTGTTTCATTGCATTACACCATGAGCTCATGTTTTGTGTAACACCTATACCCAGTCCAAAACTCTTCTATAAAAAGCATCCATGTTCATCAGTTGATGTTCTTGGAATTTCCTGAGATTTTGCTAAGTAAGATTGGGAAGCATACAAGCATTCTTAGAGCTTAAGAGTTCAAGTAATAGCAAGTTCTTTCACATTACAAAGGTATAATTCCATTCTTTGCTTTCCATTTTCGTTTCTGTTAACAGAGTTCATAAGTGTTGAAATTCAAATTCTTGAATTCATGGAATTGTATGTTAATGAGGTTGGGTAATGTCCATATAGATGTTATATGATCACATAAGCTTGTTAAGCCTTATGTTAGGAATATTTTCAAGGAAAGACTTAGCCTAGTATGCTAACTTGTATGATTTCTACATGTGGTATATTCTGACTTTGCAAAGCATGTTAATGTGACTTAAACATGCATGAATAAACCTTTAGCTTATGCTTAAGTGATTAGCAAAGAAGCATGAACATATTGTATACTTTACAAATGAAAATATGACCTTTGAATAAGAATATTATCATGTTACCTTGAGGACTAGAATTTGGCATTTGTGATCATATTTAATGACTCTCTTAGACTAACTCATGTAGTGTAACCATGGATATACTATGCTTGTATGTTATATTTCAAGAAAAGCACGAACAAAGCATATTTTCAACTAAAGTGGTGATTAGTTTCACGTATGTGTTACGAATACACACAAGCATGTATAATATGAGTGTTGTAACTAACTTGTATGATTTAGAAAGCAAGCATGCTAGACTTTGTGGTTTCATGACCTTAATTTGTTGAAATAATCGAACTTAGAACCATGATATACAAGAAAGGACCTAGATTGATCTAAGAAGCATGAGAAAGCCTTTAACATGTCAAAATACATTAAGTATGAGTGTGCGTTCAAGACCGGATAGAACCCACAAGGCAAGTAATTGAAGTCTTGGCGATGTCGGGGGATAAATTAGCAATTGCCGATCCTAGGCCTAGCCATGGCTCAGCTGCGCCAGTCTAGAATCCCAGAAAATGAATTCTGATCTTTTGGACAGTAACTTACATGATACTTATGATGCTAAATGTGATCTAAAACCTGCTGATGTACATATATATGTGTGATGCTTAGTTGATAAGTCGGTGTTGCATTGAAATGAAAAGTCCATGAGTAGAGGAGGTCCTAACCATGAGCATTCTTGATTTGTTTATAAAATGACTAAGTGTTTGGTTCATGATTACTTATAAACTGATTTTGGTACCATATGTGCATACTTGTATCGTGTCAAGCTTGATTAAAGACTGTGTTAGCTAATTAACATCTTGAACATATAATGCGTTATAAATAGGATTCGAAAGTGTTGATTTATTAACGTGGATAAACTACGCTTAAGCAAGTTCCCTAAAATTACTCTAATTATTATTGAGCAAGTTTCCTTAAACCTTACTTTTATTGAGCAAGTATCCGAACCCTATTATTATTGTGGTGCAATATCATTGCATTATTTATTCGGCCAATACCTTAAGCTTATCCTTTTGAATACAAGTTAGATTACTTTATTAAACCCTTGTGAAAGTTATTATTCATGTTGAAATTGGTATTGCCCTTGAATATTGTGAAAGAGTCGATGCCATTTGATTCGGCTAGACTATATGCATGTTTATAAAAAACTGTCCAAACCAATTGATTGGTGCAGAAATCTTGAAAACTGAGTTGGACAATCCTTTTGGTAAGGGGAGTGTATGTCGTTAGAAACCCCAACACATGAATAAATATTATTGTGGTGTTATGCATAACGTAAAGTATTGTAGACTAATCATCTATAGTACTTGATATTTTTGGTTATCAGTTTAATATTGGTAACTCTAGTGGAAGTTCCATAGTCCTTAGTATTTGCTTTCAAGATAAATTACTTATCCAGTTGGATACATTGTTAGCCGTTGAATTCATATATATCTGTTGATTTATATTGAATTGTTATATCCCTTATTGATGATGTTATTCTGACACTTTGAACTATCCGAGAAATAACCCTTCGATATTTCAAATCTTGTGATATTATATCCTACACCTTTGTTGTATATTACTTACTGGGCAATTTGTGCTCATCCTTGCTTATTTAAAACCTTTCAGTTAGGGAAGAACAGGGAGGTGTCTCTGGAGCAGACAAGGGCAAGGGCAAGGGCAAGGCTACCGACTAGCTTGTCCTTTTTTATGTTTAAAGCTATTATGTTATGCTAAGACTGTTTGTGGACTATGTTTAAACTTTAGTAGGTTTATGTAATAGGTCTTTATTTGATACTATTATGTAATCTATTAAGTACTGTAGGTTGCGAGACTTGGGGGAATAATTATAATAAATAATTGTATATTATTCTAAAGTAGATTTTCCGTTGTGTGTGCGTTATTTTAGTTATTATGGTCTTACCATGAGAACGTGATGAACCGAATTCGGGTGACCAAGTGGAGGTCCAAATCTTGGGGCGTCACAGGTTGGTATCAAAGCCTTAGTTATAAACCTTAGGAGCGAGTGTCCTTAGATTATAACTTAAGGGAACTTAGAAGTTAGGAAGGAGATGAAACTCATGTAGAGTTTTCCCTGGGAGACTTAGTGTGTTATGAAATGTAACTTCATTCTATACAATGAACTTATGTTTATTTAACATTCTAATGGAGTTGTTATTTGTGTTGTTTTATGTTGGTGATTGTAGGATGACTGACATGGGAGGACCTAGCCGAGTAGTAGAGGAGGAGCCGCGTGATATCCACGTAGTATTTGAGACACCCTTGATAATGTAACCTATTTCAATAGTAGCCCCTTTTGATGATGACGATGAGGAAGAGGTGGAGTCTGACCCTGAGGAGGAGCCTTTGGAGGAGGAGCCCGAGCCTGTGGAGGACTCCAACGAGGCTACCTTTGAGGATCAGGTGTTAGGAGAGTATGAGGAGCAGATATTGGAGTTGGGATGTAGAGTAGAGGAGCTTGAGGTTGAGGCTAGGGAGAGGGAGTCTGCGTTTCAGAAGTTGAGGGACGAGGACCATCGGAGGCAACTAGTGATGCAGGAGATGGAAGTGGAGATTGCTCACCGTAAGGAAGCAGGGATCCGGATGGGAGCTTTGTTTCACTGAGCGGTGGCAAGAAATGTTGAGGTGGCAGGAAAGCTGGAGGAATTAGAATAGAAGGTGTTGAGTGAGAGGGTGGAGAAGGAGGCTCTCCGAACTCAGTTAGAAATGGAGGTGATGGATAGGATTCACTTCCAGGAGAAGTGGGAGGAGGCCAATGATAGGGCAGATGACCTAGAGGATGAGGTACGATACAAGAGGAGGAAGATGAACAAGATGGGCTATGCTCTTCGTACAGCTATGGAGAGATTGATAGATGGGGTACATCATTACCCAGCTGAGCAAGGATAGACCCGACATACCATAAGCCGAGACATGGTGGTGCACATCACACAGAAGGAATATCAGAGCGCCGTTGAGCGTGGGATGTTAGATTGAGTATAGAGGATGAAGACCAGTAGTGTAGTAGTTTTATTTATGTGTTATTAATATGTTGTGTAATCTCAGTCTTTTGTGTAAGATGTGAGATAGTGGTAAACCCCCAAATTTCCGAAAAGTATTAGAGGGGTAGTAAGATAGTATGTCCTATCTTTTTTGATATATTAAGGATATGTGTTATCATTTATAGCAGTATGCTAGAAAAGAACATGTAATGTAACCCTTTGGCATATGAATATAAATGATCTTAATTCAGAAATGTGTTATAAACTTGTAGTTTGTTCTATTGAGAAATGTCTAAGTATTATTACTAGATAATAAAAATGAAAATTTTGTGATGCAGAAAATGCCGCCCAGACGAAGAATAACTGTCCCAGAAGAGTCAGTTAATGATAAGAGAGGTCCTGTAGATCCGATACAAAGGCTGGTAGATTTATTGGGAGAAGCTTTGAGGGGAAGAAACGAACCCGTACCACCCGTTCCCCAAGCTGTCCCAGTAACGACCTTTAAAGATTTTAAGAGTGTAGGACCCCCTCGCAAGAACCACTGACCCGATAGTTGCGCAAACCTTGATCAAGGAGATCGAGAAGGCCTTCACTATAGCTCGTGTGGGTGAAGAACAGAAGACAGTATTTTCCACATATATGATGAGGGGCGAAGCGAACTATTGGTGGGAAACTAATCAGCAGAGAGTGGGGGAAGGAACGATAACATGGGAGCGGTTTATGACACTATTCTTCGAGAACTATTTCCCAAAAAGTATGAAGAGTAGGATGGAAGTAAAATTCCTATAATTAAAACAAGGTGATATGATGGTGGCGCAGTACGCAGCTAAGTTCAATGAACTAGCGCGGTTTGCAGAACACCAAGTTGTGGATGAGGAGAGGAAGGCGAGACATTTTGAACAAGGGTTAAAACCGTGGTTGTACAATAAGGTATCGATCTTCCAGATTGATTCCTTTACGATATTGTTGGAGAAGGAAATCATTGCGGAAGGTGGTAGTGAGGCCTTAAGTCTGTATCATAAGGAGAAGAAGAATAAGAACGCTGGTAGTGAGCATCGTGGAGGAAGCAACAGTGGAGGGAGTAACTCCGGGAAGAGGAAATGGGAAAACAACAACAACAGAAGTAACAATCCAGGTGAGAATCACCAAGGAAACTTCAAGAAGAGGACCAAGCTTGTAACAAATGTGGAAGAAGTCATCGGGGAGAATCTTTGGAAGAGGAAGAACACTGCTATAATAATCATGGCCAAGAGGGGCACATATCGCCAAACCGCTGGCCAAGTCAAAAAAATTAGAGGATGTTTTGTTTGTGGATCAACAGAGCACCAGATAAAGGAATACCCGAAGAAAGGAAGCGGTGGAGCGGGCAAGAGCCAAGGAGGAGAAAGTAAGTTGATGATTGGTGGACCTGCACAGCCTAACCGCTCGACCGCCCGAACCTTTAACATGACTGTCCAAGACGCCGTAGTTGCAAAGGACGTGGTGTCAGGTATAATCCCAATCAATAATATAAATGCTTATGTATTATTTTATTCGGGTGCCACCTATTCATTTGTATCTGAAGAATTTGCTAATAAACTTAGTACACCCCGAAAACGTTTAGAAGATCCTTTGAACATAGAAGTTGCGAATAAGGAAATAATCCCTGTAGAATACATTTATCAAAATTGTCGCACAAATATTAGAGGACATGATCTGAGCGTAGACTTGATTCCTATTAGACTAGGAGAATTTGACGTGATATTGGGGATGGATTGATTATATAACCATGCAGTAATAATTGACTGTCAGAACAAATGTGTGAACCTTCAGACTCCGGGTAAGTCTAAGGTAGTATTTTATGGTAGCTCATCGCTTAAGCAATCGTGTTGCGTTACGATGATACAGGCCAAGAAATTGTTAAAGAAAGGATGTGTAGGTTATTTAGCTAACGTTGTGGATACTCGAAAAAAGGTAGTAGAGCTTAATGATTTACCCGTAGTGAGTGAATTTTAGGATGTGTTTCCAGACGATCTGCCTGGCCTCCCGCCGGACAGAGAAATCGAATTCGTAATAGATTTAGCACCAGGAACGACACCGATTTCGAAAGCTCCATATCAGATGGCACCAGTAAAAAGGAATTAATGATACAACTTCAAGAGTTATTGGATAAAGGTTACATTCGACCGAGTGTGTCTCCTTGGGGAGCACCAGTGTTGTTCGTGAAGAAAAAGGACGGATCGATGAGGCTCTATATCGATTATCGCGAATTGAATAGAGTAACGATCAGGAACAGATATCCGCTACCGAGGATAGACGACTTATTTGATCAACTGAAAGGAGCAAAATGTTTCTTGAAGATCGACCTGCAGACGAGATATCACCAACTGAAAGTGCGGGATGAGGACATACTAAAGACTGCGTTTAAAACCCGTTATGGACATTACGAGTTTTTGGTAATGTCATTTGGTTTAACTAATGCTCCGAAAACATTCATGGACTTGATGAATCGAGTTTTCAAGCCATACTTGGATAAATTCGTGCTAGTTTTTATTGACGATATTTTGATCTACTCGAAGACAGAGGAAGAACACGCCGAACACCTGAAGATTGTTTTGGAGGCACTACGAAAGGAGAAGATGTATGCAAAGTTTTCTAAGTACGAATTTTGGATGAAGAAGATTCAATTCTTAGGCCACGTGGTGGATAAGAATGGAATCTCAGTAGATCTCGAAAAGGTCAAAGTAGGGAGTAATTGGGAACAACCAAGAACACCAACGGAGGTGAGAAGTTTCTTAGGGTTAGCTGGGTACTATCGAAGATTCATCCAAGATTTTTCTAAGATAACAACCCCGTTGACTAATTTGACGAGGAAGACGATGAAATGTTTATGGACCGACAAATGTGAAGAGAGTTTTCAAGAGTTGAAGAAGAGATTGAGCGAGGCGCCTGTATTGTCATTACCAGATGATACAAGAAGATTTGTGGTGTACAGTGATGCGTCGCATAGAGGACTTGGTTGTGTGCTTATGCAACACGGCAAGGTTATTGCGTATGCATCACGACGATTAAAGGATTATGAAAAACGATACCCTACTCATGACCTAGAGTTAGCGGCCATAGTTTTTGCGTTAAAGATATGGAGACATTATTTGTACGGAGAAAAATGTGAGATATACACAGACCACAAAAGTCTGAAATATATCTTCACACAGAAGGAGTTGAACATGCGTCAGAGGGGGTGATTAGAATTAATCAAAGATTATGACTGTGAAATTCTTTATCACCCGGGGAAGGCAAACGTAGTTGCCGACGCTCTGAGCAGGAAAGGAAGGGAGAAATTGTTTCGACTAACAACTCAGGAGGAGTTAATAAGAGATATGGAGAAATTGGAAATAGAAGTGAGGCAACCCGAGAGGTCTGCAAAAAATTTATTTGTAATAGAAGCTTGTCCGACATTCTTAGATAGAGTAAAGGAAGCCCAGGAGAAAGATGGAGAGTATGAGAAAATCAGAAGAAGGATCGTGGAAAAAGAGGAAGAAAAATTTCAAATAGATAAAGATGGTATCTTAATATTCGAAGGGAGAGTATGGGTACCGATAGTGGCCGAGATAAGAGAGGAGATTTTTCACGAGGCTCATAATACGGCGTATTCCATTCATCCGGGAGGCACAAAGATGTACCGGGACTTGAAACAACATTTTTGGTGGCCAAATCTGAAACGGGAAATTGCGGAGTACGTTAGCAGATGTCTTACGTGTCAACGTGTAAAAGTAGAGCATCAACGACCGAGTGGTTTACTACAACCGTTGGAAATACCAGAGTGGAAATGGGAGCATATTACAATGGATTTCATTGTAGGACTTCCAGTGACACAAAAAGGTTTGTATGCCATTTGGGTCATCGTGGATCGACTTACGAAGACTGCACATTTTCTACCTATCAAGATCTGTTACAATTTAAATCAATTAGCAAGTCTATATGTAAAGGAAATTGTTTCACGACATGGAGTGCCGGTGTCGATTTTTTCTGACCGAGACCCGCGTTTCACGGCAAAATTCTGGAAAAGCTTGAAAGAGAGGATGGGAACACAGCTGAGATTGAGTACTGCTTATCATCCTCAGACGGATGGACAAAGTGAGCAAACAATACAAACGCTAGAGGACATGCTTAGGACCTGCGTGATGGACTTTAAGGGAAATTGGAACGACCACTTACCCTTAGTCGATTTTGCGTATAATAATAGTTACCATGCAAGTATCGGCATGCCACCGTATGAAGCTCTTTATGGAAGGAAGTGCAGAACGCCGTTATGTTGGGACGAAGTCGAGAAACCATTTAGTACTCGGGCAGAGAGTTAGTACAATGTATCACGGATGTGGTGAAAGTGATAAGGGCTAGACTTGTAGCAGCTCAAGATCGCCAGAAGAAGTACACAGACTTGCATCGGTAAGACAGATACTTTGAAGTCGGCAATTTTGTATTCTTGAAGGTATCTCCATGGAAGGGAAAAATCCGTTATGGCAAGAAAGGAAAACTGAGTCCAAGATTCATAGGACCGTTCGAGATACTACAACGAGTGGGCGAAGTAGCGTACAAAGTTGCACTACCACCTGAGTTGGAGCACATCCATAACGTTTTTCACATATCCGTGTTGCGTCCGTACAAGCCTGACTACAAGCACATGATTTCTTATGAACCCATTTAAGTGGAGAAGAATTTAACGTACGAAGAAATTCCTATCCAAATTCTAGATAGGAAAGAGTAAACCTTAAGGAATAAAGTTATTTCTTCTGTAAAAGTACTTTGGCGTAACCACGATGTCGAGGAGGCAACGTGGGAGTTAGAAGATAGAATAATGAGGGATTATCCCCATCTGTTTGTGTAACCTTGTAGCAATTCTGGGACGAAATTTTTATAAGGGCGGGGAGGATGTAATACCCGAGAATTTCCGCATATTATTAAATGAATATATTAATGAAAATAAATATTTATTTGAATATGAACAATTTTGTATTATGAAATGAGATAACTCAATCATATTAATAAATGAATAATTAAGAATACGTGGAGTTTGTGGTAAACTCGTTGAAAGCCTTGTGTGGCATGATGATGGAAATTCAAATAGTAATGATAAGCGACGAAGAAATTATGAGATGAGCAATTAAGTAATATTAATTTTTAAGTGTTGTTATAGTATATTTATGGATTTTTAATTGATATTAATAAGGTCGGTTAATATGTGATTATTAATTACTATTTAATTGATAATGATTGTGGTGGAATATTGATTTCTTGGCAATTATTAATAATAGGTGATTATTATATGGATAAGTAATGATTATGGAAAACCCATAAATGGGTGGATTAATTAATATTGATGTTGATTAATTAAGGAAGTGCATGATTAATTTATTTAACATAAGTGAGTAAGTTAGTAATATAATAATATTATATTGATAGTTATGTGCATGTGAACAATAATACAAAAATAACTATATGGTACAGTGTGACATTTATGTGGCTATATATATTAAGTCTTATAAAACTATATTGTTTGGGCATTGTAACTATATATATATTGGAACTATATGGTATAAATATATCATGAAATGTGTAGGTAATGATATGAAGGTGAGTAGATATTTAATATATAATTTTATGAATGGTAGGAATAATTATGGAACTGCCCGGACAATAATATCCGACTGCATTGTTTTATTGCTTATATTTACTGTACATGGATTATATGATGTGAGTGTATAATTTATCCCTAAAATCCTAATATGGTAACGATTGTACATTAAAATTTCATTATGGGGATTTAAATAGACCAAACTAAGTCTAGATAACTAGATTGTTGAGTTCTCTCCTTTTTGTCCCAAAATGAAAGTCACCAAGTACATGAACAGTAGCTGAGTTTGATTTCACATCTTCTTCCACAAGGCTAAATCCTAGATGATTATGGCTAGCTAGGTGGTTGGTATGGAGTGGTTGAACCACCCTCCTTGAACCACTATTTCATTGCATTACACCATGAGCTCAAGTTTTGTGTAACACCAATACCCAGTCCAAAACTCTTCTATAAAAAGCAGCCATGTTCATCAGTTGATGTTCTTGAAATTGTCTGAGATTTTTCTAAGTAAGAGTGGGAAGCATACAAGCATTCTTAGAGCTTAAGAGTTCAAGTAATAGCATGTTCTTTCACATTACAAAGGTATAATTCCATTCTTTGCTTTCCATTTTTCGTTTCTGTTAACAGAGTTCATAAGTGTTGAAATTCAAATTCTTGAATTCATGGAATTGTATGTTAATGAGGTTGGGTAATGTCCATATAGATGTTATATGATCACATAAGCTTGTTGCAATCGGTTTATAAGTGTTTAAAGCCCATTTGGTGAATAAATTTTGGGATTTGGCTAGTCGGTTCTTAAAGCGGTATTCTGCTCGCTGAACCAGGAGATTTGCTAGGTTGCACCACATTTGTAATGAGGTGCCATTGCACACGTCTATTTAACTCAGTTGAGCAATCTGTTTTCAAATCTGATCATGAGTAGCTAGTTGTTTTGACTTAAGCTAACATGTGAATATGTGTATGATGTATATTTGGATATGTTGACCTAATGTGAGCATGTTTTCATAGACTTGCATGATTAACGGAGACATATGGTTTAAATGGAGATTTGAACCTTAAATTTTGAAAGCCAACTATGTTAAAGATCATGTTCTACAAATTGTGAACCTAGCGAGCTATGCATGACTGATTTTGCACATAGATGAGCATGTTGTAGTGTACATAGTCCGTTGAGCATGATAAAACTTGTTAAGCCTTATGTTAGGAATATTTTCAAGGAAAGACTTAGCCTAGTATGCTAACGTGTATGATTTCTACATGTGGTATATTCTGACTTTGAAAAGCATGTTAATGTGACTTAGACATGCATGAATAAACCTTTAGCTTATGCTTAAGTGATTAGCAAAGAAGCATGAACATATTGTATACTTTACAAATGAAAATATGACCTTTGAATAGGAATATTATCATGTTACCTTGAGGACTAGAATCTGACATTTGTGATCATATTTAATGACTTTTTTAGACAAACGCATGTAGTATAACCATGGATATACTATGCTTGTATGTTATATTTCAAGAAAAGCACGAACAAAGCATATTTTCAACTAAAGCGGTGATTAGTTTCACGTATGTGTTACGAATACACACAAGCATGTATAATATGAGTGTTGAACTAACTTGTATGATTTAGAAAGCAAGCATGCTAGACTTTGTGGTTTCATGACCTTAATTTGTTGAAATGATCGAACTTAGAACCATGATATACAAGAAAGGGCCTAGATTAATCTAAGAAGCATGTGAAAGCCTTTAACATGTCAAAATACATTAAGTATAAGTGTGCGTTCGAGACCCACGTAACCCACACAAGGCGTGAGTTGAGTCTTGGCGAGATCGGGGGATTCACAGCAATAAGGCCGATCCTAGGCCTAGCCATGGCACAGCTGTGCCAGTCTAGAATCCTAGAAAATGAATTCTGATCTTTTGGACAGTAACTTATATGATACTTATTCTGCTAAATGTGATCTAAAACCTACTGATGTACATATATATGTGTGATACTTAGTTGATAAGTCGGTGTTGCGTAGAAACGAAAAGTCCATAAGTAGAGGAGGTCCTAACCATGAACATTCTTGATTTGTTTATAAAATGACTAGGTGTTTGGTTCATAATTACTTATAAACTGATTTTGGTACCATATGTGCATACTTGTATAGTGTTAAGCTTGATTAAAGATTGTGTTAGCTAATTAACATCTTGAACATATAATACGTTATAAATAGGATTCAACAGTGTTAATTTATTAACGTGGATAAACTATGCTTAAGGCAAGTTCCCTAAACTTACTCTAATTATTATTGAGCAAGTTTCCTTGAACCTTACTTTTATTGAGCAAGTATCTGAACCCTATTATTATTGTGGTGCAATATCATTGCATTATTTATTCGGCCAATGCCGTAAGCTTATCCTTCTGAATACAAGTTAGATTACTTTGTTAAACCCTTGTGAAAGCTATTATTCATGTTGAAATTGGTATTGCCCTTGAATATTGTGTGTAATAACCCGAGATTTTCTATATAAAATAAATAAGAAATTTTGCGTATAAATTTTTTTTTATTTAATGACGAGACTAAGTGTCAAGTAAAGTGAACGATAAATGCGAATACATTTATTACTTGAAAAATTAGAAATAATTTTGGAATTATTAATTACCACAAATTATATGGTAATAAATTTACGTAGTAGAAATGTTTTTATTAATTATTTTCCATGAAAACATGATTGAAAATAATATATGAAGTGATAATTAGATTTATATAATAAATATTTTATTATATGAATTGTTCATAATATTTAAGTTAATTATTTTAACTTGATTATTGATGCTGCAGTAATGAAGAATAAGTCGGATATGAGATCCAAATCCTAGATTGGGATTGTGATCAAGAGATGAGAATAATAATATTATATTATTTATATAATGATTTTACAATACCATAATTATGTCTTCGGGTATGTGCGAATGAGATAATATTGAAAGATAACGATTGGTCCAATTAGGTCATAACATATTACCGTCTTTGTGAAACCCTAATTATTAAACTCAGCTTATGGGATATCTCCGAGTAGTGATTTGTATATGAAGTTACTGTGAATAAGAATATCGGTAATTAGAAGAAACCCTAATTACTGTTGTATGTCGATAATTAGACAAACCCTAATTATTATAACCCTAATCTTGGTTGAAATTAGAAACCGTAACGACTATGTTAGTAACATACACAGATAATTAAAGAACCACTAATGGTCAATTAGAAACCCTAATTGATGACGTTGAGAAACCCTAATTTTAATTACCGGGTTTAATTTTGATGTTATTGTATAAGTGTTTTAATTTACCAAATGATAGAAGTTAATTGGTAAAATTATAAGAATTAAATCTAGTGATTAAATATTAAATTTAATTGTCTTGTACAAGATTGCCCATACACTCTTAAACAAAGCCCAACCACCACCCATAACAAATCAGAAGCAAGAATCAAGAATTTTTGGCAAAAAGGGTATAAGAACACTAAACCTAGAAATCCTTTGATTCGATGTTATTTGATGCAATTGATTGTTTAAAGTTGTGTAATAGAATGTTAATTGATGATATGGGTTGATAAATCAAAGACCCATAACATCAAAGTGCACGAAATTTGAAGATTTAAGCAAGTTGGAAAAACCGAATTACATTATTTTTTCACCAAATGTCGGAGGCCATAACTCTTTGCTCGATCTTGAGTTTTGTTCTTCAAAAGTTTTTATGTAGTAGCCTCGATATGTGGCCTTTAATCAGTAAAAAGAATCAAGTCCATATCATGTATAGATTAGAAGTTATAGATGGTCAAATATGGTCAATTTGGATCATGATAAACTATTTTTGGGCGGGTCTATAATGGGGGCATTCTCGTCCACTTTTTGTGCTTTAAAAGGTCTGGGCTTTTGATATGTTGTAGTTCATCGAGTTAGGAAGCCATAGGCTTTGGAATGACCTCATTCCGACCTCTGATGAGGGAATTACGATGATTGGAAGGAAATGTGTCAAATTTCTCAAAACCGAAAGTCAGCAAATGGATGTGCTATTCGGGACACTGCTTTCGATCAGTTAATGTTTCCAAAACCTTTTGGGCTTTTTTATGTTATAGTAAACCGAAAAAGTTTCCATAGACTCTCAAACGGACTAAATCCGATATCGGAGGAGAGAGTTATGACATTTCAAAGTAGTAGTGTCAAAACTTCCCAACAAGTGCGGTGCAGATCCATTTGAACGGAATTTCTGGGCTGATGTGTTCGAATTTGGAAATGGCCAAAGAATAAAAGTTGTAGCCCTGAAGTTAGCTTCAAGTGGGCTCAAGAATAGCTCAAAATGTTTTAAAATGAAAGAGTTATGACTGTTTTAAGCGGAAGAGCGTAAAGCTGAAAACGAGATTGAAAAGCTGTTATGAACGCCCACTTTTGACGACTGCTTTGGGCTACCTAATGAACCCGAATTGGGTAATTCGTATTTTTAAAAATAGTCTTACATACCAAGTATAACATATCCAAAAATCAGATTAATTGGAGTTATGAGCAATGCGTTAGAAAATCGCAAAGTGAGCTATTGAAAAATTAGTATAAACCAAGTCCCACATCGACTAAATTGAGAACTTCACCATTTTCTAAACCTATAAATAGGAGGGCTTGGCCTTTGTTTCATTCACCAACAATAAGGCCTCCAATTTTTGAGAAAGGCTTTGTTGTGGGAGAACTTTTATAAAGATCTCCTTAGTTAAATTTTAAGCGTGGAAGTGCGTATTCATTCTGTGAAATTCAGTTTTTTGCATATGTTTCTTATTTAATTTTGTAATGTTATTATTTTTAATTGTTAGTTAAAGTTTGAATTTTTGAAGTTTAGTTAGTGTTGTTAATAAACTAGTTAGTTTACTATGTTTATTTTGGCTTGGAATTGATTATGTAAATGAGTTATTTGTGATGACTTTTAATATTTTGTGATGAATTTTATTAATTAATAATTATTAATGATATTAAAGTTATTTAATGATTATATTAAATAATTTAGTTTAAAAATGATTTTAATATTATAAAAATCATTTTAAATGAAAATAAGGTATTTAAAAATATTTTAAGTTTTAAAATATAACTTTTAATATTTAAATGATAATTTCATTAATAATTAAATATTAATGATATTAAGATAATATTAATGATATTTAGTTTATTTAATGATTAATATTAAATAAATAGTTTTAAAATGGTTTTACTTATTTAAAACCATTTAAAGAGGATATTAAGGATTTAAAAATATTTTAAGTTATAATTAATGACTTTTAATATTTGGATAAATAGTACATTAATATTTAAATATTAATGGTAATTATTTGGGTAATATAAATATTTTAAAAATAGTTTGAGTTATTATAAATAACTTTTATATTTTTAGCGATGGTTTCATTAATAGTTTAGTATTAATTAAACTATTAATGATGATGGAATTGTTTAATGTTTAAATCATTTAATTATGATTCCGATATTTGAAAGTTATAAATTTACCAAACTAGTGACTTGAGAACCGATTATGAAGTTCTCGAATTTGAAGAAGAACACCTATAGTAATGATTATATCACTATAAGCCCTTTAGTACGATTTGAATTATTTTAAAATTTTCAATTTCTCGAAATTGCAAAATGATTAAAAATAAGATGTCCGATATTTACGTATGTTGAGGTATAGATTAAGAGTCTTAGACTCAGATTTTTACCCGATAAAGTCAAGTTAAGATGACGCAAACAAATGTCGAACCTTATAAAAGAAAGAAAAGACTACTCAGAAGAGCATGGATGAGATATTTGAAAAATGTATAAAAATATTTCAAGTATAGAATAGGAACTAAAAGTATGATCACCGTGATTATGTGATTAGACTATGTCTTTAATCGTAATGTATAGACGATTACTATGTGTTAAGATATATTGTTCTAATCGAACTAATGATCCGATTATTGATAGGTTGTGATAAAGAGATAAAACCTAAGTTGAGATTTGTAATCGTTGAATCAGTAAGTATCTTACCTTTGCATTTTCTTTATGCAATGGACATGAGTAAGAAGTTTCAATTATTCTATTCTATTCCCGCATGTATTATGTACGCTTTGATTATCAACATGTTAGCTCAGATATATATTCTGTTAAGTTGATTTCTAAATGGTTATACAAGTGTCCCCACTTGGATAATCATGACATTTATTCACATGTTGATACACCTTTGTCAATTACCCGTATATATATGTTGAATTACATATTATTGTTGAGCAAGATTAAAAACCTTCGGGTTTGGAACCAGGCATGTATGAACATCCCTATATGGGAAGATTTTTGCACAAGACGGATAGAGTGAGTGATGAATTTCGTTCAAGTTATGTAGTATTGATCAATACAGGGTACAACGGGGCTGATCACCCTCCGTGCCCGTAAGTTATGACGGTTTGAGGATAGAATTCCGCTAAACCTTTTCGAAAATGAAAAGAATGTTCATAGTATGTTTCTTAAACCCTATTCAAGGGTAGAGCCAGAGCCAAATTTAAAGAATTTGAAAGAGAGTTGTTATGTGAATTTTTTATCAGTACAGATTACTTCACAACTTTCAATTCGTTGTAGAAGTGTTATGTAAAGAGAATACTTATATTCTTTCAGCTTATATATAATTGCTATTACTTGCTGGGCACTTAAATGCTCATCCTTGCTTAAATTAAATATTTTCAGTTATGTATGAGCAACCTGAAGGCTCAGGCACGAACAAAGGAAAAGGAAAAGGAAAGCTGATCGAATAAGTGTGTATTATGAGTTAATGGTTATAGTTGTATTGGTATCTATTCAAGTATTGTAAGGAATGTATTTGAAGGTCACGTACCTGGGGAAGTAAACTTTGATGTATGTAAATTAAGTTCGAATGTATTATTATTTAGTATTATTCAGCTTAAAGAAATGGTATCGTGGAGAACCGAGTTCGGGTTTCAAGTACCTGGATTTGGGGTCGTCACATTGTGAAAGAGTCGATGCCATTTGATTCGGCTAGACTATATGCATGTTTATAAAAAACTGTCCAAACCAATTGATTGGTGCGGAAATCTTGAAAACTAAGTTGGACAACCCTTTTGGTAAGGGGAGTGTATGTTGTTGGAAACCCCAACACATGAATAAATATTATTGTGGTGTTATGCATAACGTAAAGTATTGTAGACTGATCATCTATAGTACTTTATATTTTTGGTTATCAGTTTAATATTGGTAACTCTAGTGGAAGTTCCATAGTCCTTAGTGACTGCTCAGTATAAATTGCTTATCTAGTTGAATACATTATTAGCCATTGAATTCATATATATCTGTTGATTTATATTGAATTGTTATATCCCTTATTCATAATGTTATTCTGACACTTTGAACTATTCGAGAAATAACCCTTTGATATTTCAAATCTTGTGATATTATATCCTACACCCTTGTTGTATATTACTTGCTGGGCAATTTGTGCTCTTCCTTGCTTATTTAAAACCTTTCGCTTAAGGAAGAACAGGGGAGGTGTCTCCGAGCGCAGACAAGGGCAAGAGGCGGTAAGGTGTGAGTTAAGTGCCATGTGTGGAATCAGGCCTCGATATAATTTGCGATTTTTGAAAATTTTGCGAAACTCCCGATGCATAACTTCTTCATTATAAGTCCGAATTGGCTCGTTCAAAAGCCTACGGTTCACAAATTACATATTCTACGCATTCATGCAATAATTTTATCTATTTGACTTCGTTTGCTAAAATTTCACCTATTAGTTCATTTTTAATGAAAACGATAAACGTCTGTGAACGTTCAATGCTCGTTTCTTCGTTCTAAGTCAGAATTCGGTCATTTTCGAGTCCGCAACTCTATAATGCCAAATATGACGTGTCTCCATCGAAAACCAATGTTTTTGACTTCAAACACAAAATACGACTTCCATTCCGAGAATTTCACGAATTCGACGATTATCATCCAGTCGTGCGAATTCTGGCGAAACCTCATTACTAATCATTCTAAATTGATTTTAATCAACATATAAACATTTCAAGTTACTTATTACACCAACTTATTATCAAAGTAGGTTTTTGACTTATTTAACTTATGAAATACAATTCTCATGCTTATGACTTACTATGAACCTAAGTCCATCAATCAATGTTCTCAATCTATATTGAACATACTAACATCATATGACAAATATATGATAAGTTTTGTACAAATTTATCAACTTATTTAGGTTCAAGTTGCTTATTCAACTTATTCGGCTTAAGTTCATTCATTAATGACTTCTTATATGTTCTTAGCATACAACCATACTTCTCTTATCACCCTATAATGATAGAGATGAATATATATTAGATAAGAGTCTTACCCTAGAAGCACTTGTACTTCTCTTCTCTTTGGAAACTAGCAAAGAACTTTTGACTTATTCTTGACTTATGTGGCTTATTCTCTCTAACCAATAAGTTACTTAACTTGAGAGGAGTTGAGAGGAATTTTAATCAAGCAATCAAATGAATTGAGAGCTCTCTATTTATAGGCAACCCAAAGTTAGGGTAGAATGGTCAATTAGGCATTGCACCTCCTCAACTAACCTCCTTACTCCCACCTCCTTACTATTCATTACTTTACAACTAAGTTAACTTGTCTAGCACTCACTTTTCTTGCTCATCACAAAGACTTGATCACCACACAAAAATGCTTGCCCATCAAGACTACCCACATTAACATGGTTTGCTCCATGGATCATGGCTAATTCATTGGGCTTGCTAATTAATCTAGCTAATTCCTTGTTGGGCTTATACTACAATAGTTTGGACTCATGACATATCAAACACTTGGGCTTGAGTATCACTTTCTATTGGACTTCTACCATTATGCTAATAATCCTACAAGTCCATTCCCTTTAATTAAGAACCTTGACATAAATATACCACGTATAATTCTCGTATGCTAGCTCGTATACTAATTTGTAATATACGTTATTCCATTCTTCATACATACTTATATAATACATCGTATCATACTTATGTTCAATAACTCGCACAATGCCTACACATTATACGATTAACACATTCTTTTCTTAACGCTTAATATTTCTAACGTTCTCCAATTTTGTCCGCATGTGAAATATTAAGTTTTCTATACTTAGATTATTATTACATAATCCATCTCATATTGATATTATAACGTTACGTATTTCTCGGAAGTTCAAAAATAATTTTCGAGCATACATAGATGAATAGTATTTTTTGAAAAATTTCTCGGAAAGCCTTTATTTTCGTCTTAGAAATTCAAACACTTTAATTCATTCAAATAGGTAAAATACTACGACATTCCAACGTTTCTAGGTTATAGAACGACATTCATCTTATCAATACTTAGTAATAATAAATAATATTATTTTATTCATTATTAAAAGTATTTACAAAGGTTCGATTTTTCGGGGCGTTACACTCTCTCCCCCTTATAAGGATTCTATCCCCAGAATCTCGCAAAAAAAAAATTACACAAATAATAGAGGGTAATTCTTTTTCACCATTTCTTCTAACTCCCACGTTGCTTCTTTTGCATCGTGGTTCTTCCATATCACCTTCACAGAAGGTATGACTTTATTCCACAGAACTTGTTCTTTTCTATAGACAATTTGAATCGGTGTTTCCTCGTACGTTAAGTCCTTCTCGATATGAATAGGTTCATATTCTATCACGTGCTTATAATCTGGCTTATACGACGCAATACCGATACGTGAAATACATTATGTATTCGTTCTAGGTCTAGAGGTAATGCTATCATATATGCTACCTCACCCACCCGTTTTAATACCTCAAAAGGTCCTATAAACCTCGGACTTAACTTTTCCTTCTTTCCAAAATGTATCTTTCCTTTCCAGGGAGATACTTTTAGAAATACGTACAAACCTACTTCAAATTCTCTATTCTCTCTATGCGAATCCGTAAACTTCTTCTGTCTGTCTTGAGCTGCTACCAAACACATCTGTATCAGTTTAACAATGTCCGTTGTTTGTTGCACAAATTCTGGTCCCAACATTCAGCGTTCTCCTACCTCATCCCAATACAGTGGTGTTTTGCATTTCCTCTCATACAAAGCTTCGTAAGGCGGCATACCTATACCTGCATGATAGCTATTGTTATACACAAGCTCCACTAATGGTAGATGATCATCCCAACTACCCTTGAAATCCATGACGCAAGATCATAGCATATCTTCTAACGTCTGAATTGTTCTCTCGCTCTGTCCATCCGTTTGTGGATGATACGCCGTACTTAGCTTCAACTGCGTTCCTAACTGCTCTTGTAGACTCCTCAAAAAATTCGATGTGAATCGTGGATCACGATCTGACACAATCGATATTGGTACTCCATGTCTGGAAATTATTTCCTTAATGAAGAGTCTAGCTAACTGGTCTAAGTTATACTTAACCCTAATTAGCAAAAAGTGAGCCGACTTTGTCAACCGGTCCACTATTACCCAAATCACATCATACCCCTTCGTTGTAGTCGAAAGTCCCACCACAAAATCCATCGTGATATTCTCCCACTTCCACTCCGAAATTTCCAATGATCACAGTGGCGCCCCAAATTCGGGTATCTTCCAACTGACGATGATGGTGCTACCTGCATTACTCATAATCGTACATTCATTCTATTGAAACGACATCAAAATGTGTGTATCAACGACATTCTTATTACATTAATAATATTACATCCCGCTCCTGTGTTCTAAAACCATTACATTTTTTGTTCATCATACTATAATATATACAACTTACTAGTTTATTACAAGGTAAACTAATCGTTCAAATTCGCCTTTGCCTCTATCCTCATGTCGATCCCTCGCCTCGTTCAGGCCCTAGCTGCATTCATATGGTTCAAGCAAGAGTGAGCATAACAAGCTCAGCAAGTACAACAATTTTCTTTTAAACAACATGCTTGAAACATAGGAATCATATATCTTCAATAACTGGATAATAGTTATGAAGTACTATTAATAATTTAAAATAGCACTTCTTTTCCTTCAAAATGTTTTACAATAACAAAATTCAGTAGAACATTTATCCTGGTCAAAGATCATGAGCATTTCATAATTTCTTTGAAAAGGACAACCCGACACTAAGTCCGTAAGTCCGGTATATCTTACGAGCACTTCTGGGTGATCAGCTCATAGAACTCTATGTTGATCAACACTACATCCTGTTAAACGCATGTATGTTTAAGTTTTGGCAACCTCGCGTGCCCATCGAATAATCAATAAAAATACATTTGTTGATTCATACTCAGACTTACCTTGAATCCGTACCAAACAATTGGCGTAGGATAGCGTTATCAATTCTATATTGAAAGACTTGTAAATAAATTAATCAATATTCAAGATTAGTCTAGCCGAGATAAAATTGGCATCGACCCTTTAGTAAAACACTTCATGCATCTCATAACATGAATCACAGAAAACTTGGCTAACACGAAGGTTAGACAAACGTTTAAGAAAAACTTGCCTTTAGCGTCTGCTACAGTATAATAACGTTTCCTTTTAGTCTTTACGGTCTCTACAACACATAACCACATAACATACCAGATTAGGTCATGAATGAACATACATTGTTCTTAATGAATCTTACCCTTCTTCTCAATCTAATCCTGTATTAGATTTTTTATTTATTTAGATTTGTTATTTATTGGTTCCGGCTTATCGTTATAACTTACATCATTCTTACCAACTTCTTCCTCTTCTATAACTTAACTAAAATTATTTCATCAATACAAATCGTTTTGAGTTAATCATCCTTCCTCACGGCTTACTACCATCCTTACGTTATTAATCGTAACTCAATCACTAAGTACACGTATTGCACCGTTCACGTTCACATTCAATTGACTTAGTTCCAACCTTTAGTATTATACTTAAGGTTTATAACATCTTTTAATGATGTTACATTAGTTTAGCATTGATATGATTCCTTATCATTAACTTGTTTCTCATTTATATTCATAACATTTCCTCTCTGGGATTTCCCTAATGCTGGCACTGAGGCGTTGACATTCCTTCTCTATGTCATGTCGCAGCGTGACTTAGCAGTGTGTATGGTTCGGACTCGGCGCTGCGGCGCGAGTCTCCTTTGTTATGGCCGCGTTATGCTCTAATTAGTGATGGTCTCGGCCTCGCTCATGCAAGCACATGAGCCTTTTTTCTCGAGTCACATGCATGGCACGGACTCTGTGCCTCAGAAAAATTTCACAGATTTTTATTTTTGTGAGATTCCCGGACGCATAACTTCTTCGTTATAAGTCCGAATTGGCTCGTTCAAAAGCCAATGGTTCAAAAATTATATACTCTACGCATTCATGCAAGAATTTTATCTATTTGACTTTGTTTGCTAAAAGTTCACCTATTAGTCCATTTATAACGAAAACGGTAAACGTTCGTGAACGTTCAACGCTTGTTTCTTCGTTCTAAGTCGGAATTTGGTCATTCTCGAGTTTGCAACTCTAAAATGCCAAATAAGACTTGTCTCCATTGAAAACCAATGTTTCCAAGCTCAATATCAAAAATTGACTTCCATTCCGAGAATTTTACGAACTCGACAAATGCTGTCTAATCGTGTGAATTCCGACGTAACTTCATTTCTTATGATTCGTTCATCGTTTTAAATGGATTCAATCCATCATAATAACATCTTGACATACATACTTCATTAACTTATTGACATGATAAGTTATTACTTGTTCTTCATTAGTCTATAACTTGTAAAAGTATGAACTACTTATGAATTCACTTTGCATGACTTATCATAGCTTAAATCTTTTAACCATCATCCTTACTTCTTATTATCATACAACCTCATTATTTCAACATAAAACAAGTTTCTACAAGTTCTTCCTTGTTTCATAACTTATATAATTACAAATAGCTTATTTATGACTTATACGGCTTATTAAGACTTAAGCTCTTTGATTACTCATTCCTACCATTCCTTAGCATACATGTTCTACCACTACCCATCTCCCTACCAATGGAAGAGAAAGAGATTCATGGTTTAAGTTCTTACCTATGAAGATCACTTGCTTAAATCTTTACTCTCCTTCTTGCTTCTTGAATTCTCAAAGGCTAAATTGTTCTAGCTTTTGTAGCTTATTCTCACTTATTCTCTCTAACCAATAAGCTCTCAACTTATTAGATGAAATGAACAACCAACAAAATGAAAACCAAACTTGCTATTTATAGGAAAACCAAAGTGAAGGCATTTTAGTCCAAAGCCAATCCCACCTCCTTAATCACCTCCTTACTATTCATTACTTAAACCCTAAGTTTACTTGCTCGCCAAATAAGTTACTTGCCCTCCACACTCTTTACTTGGCCATCACAACACTTAACCATTAAGTTAACTTGGTTACCACACATAAGCACTTTACTTGCTCATCACACATAAGCACTTTACTTAGCCTTTAAGTTACTTAACTTATCCTTTGTTTAACACTTAAGTCTACTTGCTCAACACACTAAATTCTTGGTCACCAATTCACCCATGGGTTTCCCCATGGATCAAACTTTACCCATTGGATCTTATTTTGGGCTTAAGGTTTAATTAACCTAACTTATACATTGGGCTTGTATTAACAATTCTTTGGGATTTATCATTATCTTGCATTGGGCTTACACATCTCTACACTTGGGCATTATCAATATCTCATTGGACTTTACAATTTCTTACTCAATCCTACAAGTCCATTACATTTGGCTTAAAGCATTATAACGTATAATTTACGTATTAATCTCGTATTCTAACTCGTATACTTATTTAATATACGTCATTCCATCATTCATATATGCTCGTATAATACATCGTATTATACTTGTATTCATTACTTCGTACAATACCTACGTATTATACGATAAACGCTTTAATTCATTATACGCATTTAAATTCCTTCTCGGAATTCACTTTCCTTAATCATTAGGTTTTAAGTCCGTAGGCGAAAAACTGCATTTTCCATAACTGAAATATTAATGGATATTCTATCTCACCTCAATATTCTATCATTACGTATTTCTCGGAAATTCAAAAATAATTCCCGAGCTGAAATGCGTGAATAGTGTTTTTCAAAAAATTTCTCGGAAAACTTTTATTTTCGTCTTGGAAATTCAAACATTTTAATTCTACCACGTAGCCAAAATACTACGACATTCCAACATATCTAGGTCATAGAACGAGCTTCAATTAGCTTACTCCCATAAATAATTAATTAAATTCATTTTAATCCACATAATCAAATAAAATTTTAATTCTCAAAAATCCAAATTTTCTGGGGCGTTACACTCTTCCCCCCTTATAAGGATTTTGTCCCCAGAATCTCGCTAATAATACATACACCGTTGAGGAGAAAAAAAAAATTCCTTTATTTTAATCTTGAGTTTCCATAATGCTTCTTTGACATTGTAGTTCTTTCATTTCACCTTCAACGAAGGTATTATCTTATTTTTCATGACTTGTCACTTCCTATCAATAAATTGAGTTGGAAGTTTAAATACTTATTAACATATTACGCTATCTTCCTCTGATTAATTCTTCCTTTAACTTCAAAATTATTTGAAACTCAAATTCCTCCTTCAAAACAAGATTATACATGATATTCTCTTTATCCTGCATTCTCTTCTTAACTCGCTTGCACTCCTCGTTACCTAGTTGTATTTAATTAACTCGTTCCATTATCGTGGATTAAGTCTACGTTGTGAATAACATTTCTACCTCTTCATTCCGTAATTTAACTTATAGTTTCGTTCTTGCCATCTCCGTTAGTAACTCATTCTGAGTCGTTAACATCGATTGCTTTTCCCTACCCTTCCTATTTAACGTGTCGGCTTCCACGTTTACCTTCCATGTATGATATAACATATCACAGTCGTAACATCTTATCCATTCTAATTACCTTCTCTACTTCATATTCAACTTCTTCTGTGTGGAGATATATATCAAACTCTTAGAGTCCGTGTATATCTCACACTTCTCCCCGTATAAATACTATCTTCCGATTTCTAATTCTAAGACTACACCTGCCAATTTTAGATCATAAATAGGGTAAACCTCCTTATAATCCCTTAACTGGCGTGATGCATAAACAATGACTTTGCCATGCTACATGACAACGCAATCTCGTTATTTCTGTGAAACATCGAGATACACTACAAAATTCCCCGTATCATTTGATAAAGACAATACAAATGCCTCACTTAATCTTCCTTTTAGCTCCTAAAAACTATTTTCTCACTTCTCATTCCCAACATACTTCTTAATAACAAATATGTCTATCTCTTTAAGCTATAATTCACACGTAGTGAATTCCATATCCAACTTCTCCCTCCGTAGTGTTTCACACCCTATCTTCAAATGTTCAACGTGATCTTCTGACGTCTTAAAGTAGACTAGAATATCACCAATGATCATTACTACACCCTCATCCCAATATTATTTGAACACTCTGTAATGCTAATGGTACTTTCAACCATAGCACCTCACAAGAGTACCTATCAATTTGCCATCGACTTGCTCGGCACCCATTATGGAAAGTTTAACTTCTGCACATTAGTTAACCCAAACGACATAACCATAAACTCATCATAACTATAACAATTTCTGAACGTCATCTTAGGTACCTCGTCCTTCCTTACGTTTTACCGATAATACCCCGTACACAAATCTATCTTAGAAAAATTCTTTGCCCTCTTCAACGGATCAAATTGATCATCGATCCTGGGCACTGGGTATTTACTCTCAACTTCTAACTTACTCCCCTTACGATAGTCGATACACAAACGTAACAACTCATCCTCTTCATTAACATCCTTCTAGCTTGCATCATGATTAGACAACAAGAGCGTCGTGGTATTTTATTACCATGAAATACTACCTTGGGTTACTTAGAAAACCGAAGATCCATCCTTTTATTCTAACAATTTATTAAAGTTCTATAGTTAATCAACTCATTCATACCGAGAATTACTTTAAATTCTCTCAACATTATCGATGCTTATCTATCAACAATTATTTACCATTATTATCCATGAAACCATTTCCACGAATATAATCAATGAAAGTTATTCCTTCCTCCTCTACCGTAATGTTTAAAGGTACTTATAATACCTTTCAGACAGACTCCTAGATGAGTCTTTCCACATGTCTTACACACTTTGATCTTACGCTTAGAATCCCTTTGTCCCACTCCAATATTCTCGGAGTTAAAATTCTTTCTTTTTGGCTTACTGCCACTACCACTGACACTCTATGCCTTGGTTCCTCCCTCTCCCTTGCTCTTATTCTTCTTCTTTTTGTGGTATTGAGTCAACACCTCACTACCACCCTTGGCTATAATCACCTTCTCCGAAATGGCCCCACAGGAAACACTTTGGCACACAAAAACCCTACTACAGAGCCAGGGTTTCAGGCCCTGCTCAAACCTACAAACCTTCCTCTCCTCCACTGCATACTTGTAGGGAAATAATTCTCAAAGAAAACCTTCTTAAACTGTTCCCACATTACCGTATCTGTTCTAGCCCCACCCTGGTGAGCCTCCCACCAAAAGTTGGCTTTCCCTTCTTATTATGCAAGTCTCAAAAGAAGTCCTTTGTGCCTCACCTACGTTTGTAATAACAACCGCCTTCTCTATTTCCTTTACCCATGTCTGGGCCTCTATGGGGTCCGTTGTTCCTTTGAACTTCGGCGGACCTACGCTTTTAAATTCTTTAAAGGTAGTCATTCTGGCTAACCTAGGTTCCACAGCTACTCTACCCCCGGTTTAGTTAAATGCAACCATTAATAAATTAACGAACTCTTGCATAGGGTTGTTTTGACCCCCTTGATTTTCATTACGTGATTCCGCTTCCTGATTACGTTGTCTTCTTCTTGATGGCATTTTTTGGTTAAATAGAATTTCATTATTATCTATTTACTTACTTCGTTATTATTCGTCTCATAACAACTCATACCGTAACAAAGCATATTTAATGAAAACTTCATTATATTCATATGCTTCTTCATAGTCAAAACTATTTACAATTTGCTACCATAGCCCAAGGCTATTGCAATTCTATCCCGCAATTGAACTTCTCAAAAGTTTGGATTTATAAAAAGACCACCCTTTTATACAAAAGAGGGTTTTACGTCACTACACACATATTTATAACTCTAGATTTCTAATAATGCATAATAGTGTCCTCGTGTTTCTCATTCGCAATCATTTCTACAGTATCCCGACTAATAGTATGTCGAGTCTGCCCCGACTCTATAAAATAACCAGCAACTTTAAGCTTGAAATCCTTATGAGCACTCTTATGGATGTAAGACATCTGTGCTATCTTCCGGTCTCTCTTAATCAGCTTTTTACGAAGCTTATCGGCCTCTTCCTTATAGTCCCTAGCCTGCTCTATCATAAGCACCTGTCTATCGTGCTCTGACTCAAAATCTGCTTCTGCAGACACCTTAGCTTCATGGAGATAATTAATCTCTTCACTATGATTCTGCATAACTGTACTCAGTTGCACATTCCTATCAAGCACTGCCAGATACAATGCTCTCATTGCATCTGGAGGTAATGACTCTAGTGTAGGTACCACCGTATTAACCGATGTTACCTCCATTTCCTCCTCCTCATAGACCATCATATTATGATATAACTCTATATCCATCTCTCCCTCGGGGTAGTCTTCCTCAGAAAAGTACTCCACTACCTCCGACTCCTCTAGAATCACTAATGGTACCTCCGCCAGTGGCATAGGTACAGGCTCTACTCTGTTCACAACTTCTTCGCTCACCACGTGTATATCTCTATACATTAAGCTATCGGTTGACATCCTACAATAACACATAACATGTTGATTAGTACATAACACACCATAAATCACATTTAATTTATTTAGGGTTACTTTCCATCTTTTAAATCTTTTGGTACTGAGTTTCCTCAATACATTGTTAACTCATTTGATTGAAGTAAAGCTTGAGTTTAATTCCTTCGGACTTTTCTTCCTTAACGAGGTTATTAGCCTAAGGTTCTTCCCCCCTTAAGTTTTATAACCTAATGCTTTGATACCAACCTGTGACGCCCCCAAATCCAGGTATCTTCCAACCCGACAGATGGTGCTACATGGTACTCATAACTGTACATTCATTCTATTGAAACGACATCAAAATGTGTGTATCAACGACATTCTTATTACATTAATAATATTACATCCTGCTTCCTGTGTTCTAAAACCATTACATTCTTTGTTCATCATACTATAATATATACAACTTACTAATTTATTACAAGGTAAACTAATCGTTCATCTTCGTCTTGCCTTTATCCTTGTCGGATCCCTCGATTCTTTCGGTCCTAACTGCATTCATATGGTTCAAGCAAGAGTGAGCATAATAAGCTCAGCAAGTACAACAATTTCTTTTAAACGACATGCTTGAAACATAGGAATTATATATCTTCAATAACTGGATAATAGTTATGAAGTACTATCAATAATTTAAAATAGCACTTCTTTTCCTTCAAAATGTTTTACAATAAAAATATTCTGTAGAACATTTATCCTGGTCAAAGACCATGAGCATTTCATAATTTCTTTGAAAAGGACAACCCGACACTAAGTCTGTAAGTCTGGTATATCTTACGAGCACTTCTGGGTGATCAGCCCATAGTACTCTATGTTGATCAACACTATATCTTGTTAAATGTATGTACGTTTAAGTTTTTGGCAACCTCACGTGCCCATCGAATAATCGATGAAAATACATTTGTTGATTCATACTCAGACCTACCTTGAATCCGTACCAAACAATTGGCGTAGGATAACGTTATCAATTCTATATTAAAAGACTTGTAAATAAATCAATCAATCTTCAAGATTAGTCTAGTTGAGATAAAACTGGCATCGACCCTTTAGTAAAACACTTCATGCATCTCATAACATGAATCACATAAAACTTGGCTAACACGAAGGTTAGACAAGCGTTTAAGAAAAACTTGCCTTCAGCATCTGCTACAGTATAATAACGTTTCCTTTCAGTCTTTACGGTCTCTACAACACATAACCTCATAACATACCACATTAGCTCATGAATGAACATACATGGTTCTTAATGAATCTTACCCTTCTTCTCAATATAATCATGTATTAGAATTGTTATTTATTGGTTCCATTTTATCGTTATAACTTACATCATTCTTACCAACTTCTTCCTCTTCTATAACTTAACTGAAATTATTTCATTAATACAAATCGTTTTGAGTTAATCATCCTTCCTCACAGCTTACTACCGTCCTTACGTTATTAATCGTAACTCAATCGCTAAGTACACGTATTGCCCCGTCCACGTTCACATTCAATTGACTTATATCCAACCTTTAGTATTATACTTAAGGTTTATAACATCTTTTAATGATGTTACATTAGGTTTAGCATTGATATGATTCCTTATCATTAACTTGTTTCTCATTTATATTCATAACCTTTCCTCTCTGGGTTTTCCCTAATGCTGGCACTGAGGCGCTGGCATTCCTTCTCTATGTCATGTCGCAGCGTGACTTAGCAGTGTGTATGGTCCGGATTCGGCGCTGCGGCGCGAGTCTCCTTTGTTATGGTCGTGCTGCGGTGCCAATTAGCAATGTACCCTGTCTCGGCCTCGCGCTGCGGTGCAGGTCTTTGTGCCTTGAGTCACGTTGTGGCGCAGACTCTGTGCCTCAGAAAAATTTGACAGATTTTTATTTTTGTGAGATTCCCGGACACATAACTTCTTCGTTATAAGTCCGAATTGGCTCGTTCAAAAGCCTACTGTTCAAAAATTACATACTCTATTCGTTCATGCAAGAATTTTATCTATTTAACTTCGTTTGCTAAAAATTCACCTATTAGTCCATTTATAACGAAAACGGTAAACGTTCGTGAACGTTCAACGCTCGTTTCTTCGTTCTAAGTCGGAATTCGGTCATTCTCGAGTTAGCAACTCTAAAATGCCAAATAAGACTTGTCTCCATTGAAAACCAATGTTTCCGAGCTCAATATCAAAAATCGACTTCCATTCCGAGAATTTTACAAACTCGACAAATGTTGTCTAATCGTGTGAATTTTGGCGTAACTTCATTTCTTATGATTCGTTCATCGTTTTAAATGGATTCAATCCATCATAATAATATCTTGACATACATACTTCATTAACTTATTGACATGATAAGTTATTACTTGTTCCTCATAAGTCTATAACTTGTAAAAGTATGAACTACTTATGAATTCACTTTGCATGACTTATCATAGCTTAAATCTTTTAACCATCATCCTTACTTCTTATTATCATACAACCTCATTATTTTAACTTAAAACAAGTTTCTACAAGTTCTTCTTTTTTTCATAACTTATATGATTACGAATAGCTTATTCATGACTTATACGGCTTATTAAGACTTAAGCTCTTTGATTACTCATTTCTATCATTCTTTAGCATATATGTTCTACCACTACCCATCTCCCTACCAATGGAAGAGAAAGAGATTCATGGTTTATGTTCTTACCTATGAAGATCACTTGCTTAAATCCTTACTCTCCTTCTTGCTTCTTGAATTCTCAAAGGCTAAATTTTTTTAGCTTTTGTAGCTTATTCTCTCTAACCAATAAGCTCTCAACTTATTAGATGAAATGAACAACCAACAAAATGAAAACCAAACTTGCTATTTATAGGAAAACCAAAGTGAGGGCATTTTAGTCCAAAGTCAATCCCACCTCCTTAATCACCTCCTTACTATTCATTACTTAAACCCTAAGTTTACTTGCTCACCAAATAAGTTACTTGGCCTCCACACTCTTTGCTTGGCCATCACAACACTTAACCATTAAGTTAACATGGTTACCACACATAAGCACTTTACTTGTTCATCACACATAAGCACTTTACTTAGCCTTTAAGTTACTTAACTTATCCTTTGCTTAACACTTAAGTCTAATTGCTCAACACACTAAATTCTTGGTCACCAATTCACACATGGGTTGCCCCATGGATCAAACTTTACCCATTGGATCTTATTTTGGGCTTAAGGTTTAATTAACCTAACTTATACATTGAGCTTGCATTAACAATTCTTTGGGCTTTATCATTATCTTGCATTGGGCTTACACATCTCTACACTTGGGCCTTATCAATATCTCATTGGACTTTACAATTTCTTACTCAATCCTACAAGTCGATTACATTTGGCTTAAAGCCTTATAATGTATAATTTACGTATTAATCTCGTATTCTAACTCGTATACTTATTTAATATACGTCATTACATCATTCATACATGCTCGTATAATACCTCGTATTATACTTGTATTCATTACTTCGTACAATACCTACGTATTATACGATAAACACTTTAATTCATTATACGCATTTAAATTTCTTCTCGGAATTCACTTTCCTTAATCGTTAGGTTTTAAGACCGCAGGTGAAAAACTGCGTTTGCAATAATTGAAATATTAATGGATATTCTATCTCACCTTGATATTCTATCATTACGTATTTCTTGGAAATTCAAAAATAATTCCCGAGCAGAAATACGTGAATAGTGTTTTTCGGAAAAAATTTCGGAAAACTTTTATTTTCGTCTTGGAAATTCAAACATTTTAATTCTACCACATAGCCAAAATACTACGACATTCCAACATATCTAGGTTATAGAACGACCTTCAATTAGCTTACTCCCATAAATAATTAATTAAATTCATTTTAATTCTCAAAAATCCAAATTTTCTGGGGCGTTACAACTGTAACAATCCACTTGGTCGTTAATATTCGGCCTTAACTTTCTGGCAAGTTAAGCACCTGCTCACGTACTCTGCTATTTCTCTCTTCATGTTTGGCCACCAAAAACTCTGTCGGAGATCTTGATACATCTTAGTGCTACCAGGATGAATCGAAAACCTCGAACTATGAGCCTCTTGTAACACCTGCTCCTTTAATTCTGTCTCATTTGGATCCAAAATTCTTCCTTCAAATCTTAATAATCCCTCATTATCAAGACTATACTTAATATCTTTTTCATTGGCTAGCCGCTCCTTCATCCGGTCACACTCATCAATTTTGAGTTGCACCTCCTTATCTCTCTCTACGATGGTAGATTGCATCTCCGTTGTAAACAGCATTTGTCCTACTTCACTTGGCAGCTTCACTTCCAACTCCATCCTAGCCATCTCTGTTATTAACTCAGTTTGAGCCGTTAACAAATATAACTTTTCCCGACCCTTCCTACTTAAGGCGTCGGCAACTACATTGGCTTTTCCAAGGTGATACAGGATTTCACATTCGTAATCCTTTATCAACTCCAACCATCTCCTCTGCCTCATATTCAAATCCTTCTGTGTGAATATATATTTTAGACTCTTGTGGTCCATGTATATCTCATATTTTTCTCCATAAAGATAATGTCTCCATATCTTTAGAGCAAAAACTACTGCGGCAAGTTCCAGATCATGAGTAGGGTAAACTTTCTCATAATCCTTCAACTGCCTAGATGCATACGCAATGACCTTGCCATGCTGCATGAGCACGCAACCAAGTCCTCTATGCGAAGCATCGCTATAAACTACAAAATTTCCTGTGTCATCGAGCAATGACAAAACAGGTGCTTCACTCAACCTCTTCTTTAGTTCTTGAAAACTGTCCTCACACTTTTCAGTCCAAGCGTATTTCACTGCCTTCCTTGTCAAATTAGTCAAAGGAGTAGCTATCTTCGAAAAATCCTGGATGAATCTCCGATAGTAACCCGCTAACCCTAGGAAACTCCGCACCTCGGTCGACGTTTTTGGTTGTTCCCAATTCATCACGGCTTCCACCTTCGCTTGATCTACTCAAATCCCTTCATGGTCAATAACATGACCTAAAAATTTTACCTTCTCCAACCAAAATTCACACTTATTGAATTTCGCGTACAACTTCTCCTTTCTTAGTGTCTCCAACACTAATCTTAGGTGTTCAGCATGATCTTCTGGCGTCTTAGAGTAGACTAGAATATCATCTATAAATCCCATAATGAACTTGTCCAAATATTGTTTGAACACTCTGTTCATCATATCCATAAATGCAGCTGGTGCATTTTTCAACCCAAATGACATCACCAGAAACTCGTAATGACCATAACGAGTCCTGAATGCTGTCTTTGGTACATCCTCCTTCCTAACCTTCAACTGGTGATACCCCGTTCTTAAATCTATTTTTGAAAATTCTTAGCCCCTTTCAACTGATCAAAGAGATCATCGATCCTGGGCAATGGGTATTTATTCTTTATCGTTAACTTGTTCAACTCTCGGTAGTCGATACACAGTCTTAACGATCCATCCTTCTTCTTGACCAACAGTACCGGTGCTCCCCATGGCGAAACACTCGGTTGAATGTACTTTCTGTCTAACAGTTCTTGCAATTGCACCATCAACTCCTTCATCTCCACTAGCGCCATACGATACGGTGCCCTGGAAACTGGTGCTGCTCCTGGCATGATGTCTATTACAAACTCTATCTCCCTATCTGGAGGAAGACCCGGTAATTCTCTCGGAAATACATCGGCGATTTCTCTCGCTATAGGTATTTATTCCATGGTTGCTACCACTCTCTGGGTATCAACAACATGGCACAGGTAACCTACACATCCCTTCCTCAGTAATTTCCTAGTTTGTGTCATGGTTAGACAACACGAACGTCTCAGCGATCTATTCCCGTAAAATACTACCTGAGGTTGTTTTAACGTTTTAATGTTCACACATTTCTTTTGACAATCTATAATTGCCCCATGGTTTACTAACCAATCCATTCCGAGAATTACGTCGAATTCTCCTACCTTTATCGGTATCAAATCTACCGATAATTTACAACCCCATATATCTACGTAACAACTCCTATGAACATCTTCAATAGGAATTATTTCTCCGTTTGCTACCTTAATATTTAAAGGTATAGACAACTTTTCGGGAAGTAATCCTAATCGTCTAGCAAAATTGCATGCTATAAACGAACAAGTAGCACCCGAATCAAACAGCACATAAGCATTTATGTCGTTGATCGGAATTACCTGTGACGACGTCCCTTGATGCAACTGCATCTTGGACTGTCATGTTAAAGGTACAGCCCATCGGTCTACCCGGCTACTCTGGTCCACTAATAGCTAACTTACCGATATTAGTTCCCCGGTTCCTGTCCGTCCCCTTCTTCGGGCAGTTCTTTGCCACGTGGTCGGTTGACCCACACACAAAGCATCCTTGATTCTTCTTTGGACTTGGACAGTTAGGCGCAATGTGCCCCTCATGTCCACAGTTGTAACAGATGGCCTTCCCCTTGAGACAGACTCCTAAATGAGTCTTCCCACAAGTCTTGCAGACCTCCATTCTCCTCTTTGGGTCCCCTTGCTTCACTCCAGTATTCCCAGAGCTAAACACCTTCTTCTTCTGACCCTCACCACTACCACTGGCTCCCTCAATCTTTACTCCCCCATCTACTTTCCCCTTACTCTTCTTGTCCTTGTGGTATTGACTCAGAGCCTCACTATCACCCTCGGCGATTATCGCCTTCTCTAAAATGGTTCCAAAAGAAGTACTTTAGAACACCGAAATACAGTTATAGAGCCAGGGTTTCAAGCCCTGCTCAAACCGTTGCGCCTTCCTAACCTCAGTATCCACTTGGTGTGGATCGAACCTTGCCATTTCATTAAACTTGGTGGCGTATTGGGGAACCGTCATGTCCCCTTGTTTCAACTTCAGAAATCGCATCTCCATCCTTCCCTGCATGCTCATGGGAAAGTAGTTCTCGAATAATATCTCCTTGAACCTCTCCCACGTAGATTTGCTATCCTGGCCCTAGCCTGATTGGCTTCCCACCAAAATTTGGTCTCTCCCTTCATCATATAGGTTGGAAAACCAACCTTTTGGGCCTCGTCGACATTTGCTATAACAAATGCCTTATCTATTTCCTTAACCCACGTTTGGGCTTCAATAGGGTCCGTAGTTCCTTTGAACTTCTGCAGACCAACACTCTTGAAATCCTTAAAGGTCGTAGCTCGTGCTACTGCCGGATTTACGGGAATATTAGCCCCTGTTCTATTAAAGGCAGCTATTAACAGGTGAACAAACTCCTGCATCGGATTAACCGGACCTCCCTCCGGCTGATTCACATTAGCACCTTAATTACGTTGTACTCTTCTCGACGGCATTTTACTGATACAATAAACACATTTCATTATTATTCCTTTCTTTATTAGTTATCATCTAATATTAAACAATAACTCCAACATCCATTACTCATTGTTTTCCATAAAAAGGCTTATATTCATTCTTTGTAGTATAATACTACATCGGTTACATTACACAGCCTGAGCTGATTACATTACTTTCCTGCTATTGCTTTCCAAAAATTGGGATTTACAAAAGACTACCCTTCACTATACAAAGAGGGCTTTACGTCACTACTAATTACAAAATATTTACATACTGAAACTACTCTAGCTACAATTAGTCTACATCTTCCTTAAGGCATTATTGAAATCTGCCTTGGCAAGACCGGCAATAATATCACGGCTGATAGTATGCCACGTCTGCCCCACCTCTACAGGATAACCAGCTACCTGCTGCTGGAAATCTGTGTGAGAACTCCTATGGATATAGGAAATTCTCCCTATCTTCTGACGTTTGGTCTTTAGCTCCTCCTTGAGCTCAAAGACCTCATGTTTCAGCTCGTGGACTTTGTCCTTAGCCAAAATCCTCTCATTATGTTCTTGCTCCCACATGGACTCTGTAACGCCCCAGAAAATTGAACCTTTGTAAATACTTTTAATAATGAATAAAATAATATTATTTGTTATTATTACTTATGGATAAGACGAATGTCATTCTATAACCTAGAAACGTTGGAATGTCATAATATTTTAACTACGTGGGATAATTAAAGTGTTTGTATTTCTAAGACGAAAATAAAAGCTTTTAGAGAAATTTTTTGAAAAACACTATTAATCGATTTCTGCTCGGGAATTATTTTTGAACTTCCGAGAAATACGTAATGTTATAATATCAAGGTGATATGGATTATGTAATAATAACCTAAGTATGGAAAACGTAATATTTCGTATGCGGACTTAATTTGGGAACATTAGGTTTATTAAGCGTTAAAGGAAGAAAGTTGTGATCGTATAGTGTGTATTCATTATATGAAAGTAATGAATGTAAGTATAATACGACGTATTGTACTACTATGTATGAAGAATGAGATAACGTATATTACGAATTAATATACGAGCTAGCATACGAAGATTATACGTGGGGTATAATTGTTAAGTTGTTAAATCTAAGATAATGGACTTGTAGGATTATTAACCTAATAGTATAAGTCCAATAGAATATGACAATCAAGTCCAAGTGTTTGATAAATCATAAGTCCAAAGTATGGTAGCACAAGCCTAACAAGAAAGTAGTTAGATTAATTAACAAAGCCCAATGAGGAAGCTATGATCCATGGGGCAAACCAAGGGTGAAATGGGTAGACTTGATGGGCAAACATTTTGTTTGGTGCCCAAGTGTTGTGATGAGCAAGAAAGGGAAGTGGCTAGCAAGTTAACTTAGTTGTAAGGTTATGAATAGTAAGGAGGTGGAATGGGGAGGTGGGATGTTTAAAGTGCATAATGCCCTAGCTTTGTAATGCCTATAAATACAAGCCTCATTTCATAATTGTTGGTTGTTTTATTTCATCCAACTCCTCTCAAGATAAAGTAACTTATTTGGTTGAGAGAATAAGCACTTTTAAGTCAAAGCTTCTTTTGTTAGATTTTCCAAGAAGAAGAAGTTAGACATCAAAGGTAATGATCTTGTGTCCAATATTCTTCCATCTCTATCATAATAGGATGATATGAGAAGTGTAATTAATGAACATGTATGCTAAGAACATATAAGAATTAAGTTATGAATGGACTTAAGCCGAATAAGTTGAATAAGCAACTTGAACTCTAATAAGTTGTTGGAATCTTGAAGAACTTGTCATATGATGTTAGTATGTTGAATATAGTATGAGAACATTGATTGATAGACTTAATTTCATAGTAAGTCATAAGCATGAGAATTTGTAGTTCATAAGTTGATTAAGTCATTGACTTATGAGAATAAGTCAAAACTTACTTTGATTATAAATTGGTGTAATAAGTAACTTGAAATGTTCATATGTTGGTTAAAATCCATTTAGAATAGTTAGTAATGTAGTTTTGCCGGAATTCACACGATTGGACGATTATCGTCGAATTCGTAAAATTCTCGGAATGGAAGTCGTATTTTGTGTTTGAAGTCGGAAATGTTGGTTTTCGATGGAAACGAGTCATATTTGGCATTATAGAGTTGCGGACTCGAAAATGATCGAATTCCGACTTTCAACGAAGAAACAAGCGTTGAACGTTCATGGACGTTTATCGTTTTTGTTAAAAATGAACTTATAGGTGAAATTTTAGCAAACGAAGTCGAATAGATAAAATTCTTGAATGAACGCATAGAGTATGAAATTTGTGAATCGTAGGCTTTTGAACGAGCCAATTCGGATGCTTACGTGCTTACGTCTTTGTTTGATTCGTCTTTACTTGTTCGTTTATAGCAAGCGATTTTGCTAGACGATTAGGATTACTTCCCGAAAAGTTGCCTATACCTTTAACTATTAAGGTAGCAAACGAAGAGATAATTCCCGTTGAAGATATTCATAAGAGTTGTTGTGTAGATATACAGGGTTATAAATTATCGGTAGATTTGTTACCAATAAAGTTAGGAGAGTTTGACATAATTCTCGGAATGGATTAGTTAGTTAACCATGGGGCAATTATAGATTGTCAAAAGAAATGTGTGAACATTAAGACGTTAGAACAACCTCGGGTAGTATTTTACGGTAATAGATCGCTGGGACGTTCGTGTTGTCTAACCATGACACAAACTAGGAAATTACCGAGGAAGGGATGTGTAGGTTACCTGTGCCATGTTGTTGATACCCAGAGAGTGGTAGCAACCATGGAACAAATACCTGTAGTGAGAGAATTCGTCGATGTATTTCCGAGTGAATTGTCGGGTCTTCCACTGGATAGGGAGACAGAGTTCGTGATAGACATTGTGCTAGGAGCGGCACCAGTTTCTAGGGCACCGTATCGTATGGCGCCAGTGGAGATGAAGGAGTTGATGGTGCAGTTACAAGAACTGTTGGACAGGAAGTACATACAACCGAGTGTTTCGCCGTGGGGAGCACCGGTACTGTTTGTCAAGAAGAAGGATGGATCGTTAAGACTGTGTATCGACTACCGAGAGTTGAACAAGTTAACGATAAAGAATAAATACCCATTGCTCAGGATCGATGATCTCTTTGATCAGTTGAAAGGGGCTAAGTATTTTTCTAAAATAGATTTAAGAACGAAGTATCATCAGTTGAAGGTTAGGAAGGAAGATATACCAAAGACAACATTCAGGACTCGTTATGGTCATTACGAGTTTCTGGTGATATCATTTGGGTTGACAAATGCACCAGCTGCATTCATGGATATGATGAACAGAGTGTTCAAACAATATTTGGACAAGTTCGTCGTGGTGTTTATAGATGATATTCTAGTTTATTCTATGACGCCAGAAGATCATGCTGAACACCTTAGATTAGTGTTGGAGACATTATCTTTATGGAGAAAAATGTGAGATATACACGGACCACAAGAGTCTAAAATATATCTTCACACAGAAGGATTTGAATATGAGGCAGAGGAGATGGCTGGAGTTGATAAAGGATTACGACTGTGAAATCCTGTATCACCCGGGAAAAGCCAATGTTGTTTCTGACGCCTTAAGTAGGAAGGGTCGAGAAAAGTTATATTTGTTGACAGCTCAAACTGAGTTGATAACAGAGATGGCTAGGATGGAGTTGGAAGTGAAGCTGCCAAGTGAAGGAGGACAATGTCTTTGTTGCATTTTAGATGCAATCTACCATCGTATAGAGAGTTAAAGAGGTACAACTCAAAATAGATGAATGCAACCGGATAAAGGAGCGGCTAGCCAATGAAAAAGATACTAAGTAAGTCTTGATAATGAGGGATTATTGAGATTTGAAGGAAGAATTTGGGTTCCGAATGAGACGGAATTAAAGGAGCAGGTGTTGCAAGAGGCTCATAGTTCGAGGTTTTCGATTCATCCTGGTAGCACTAAGATGTATCAAGATCTTCGACAGAGTTTTTGGTGGCCGAACATGAAGAGAGAGATCGCCGAATATGTGAGTAAATGCTTGACTTGTCAGAGAGTTAAGGCCGAACATCAACGACCTAGTGGCTTGCTACAATCATTAGAAATTCTGGAGTGAAAATGAGAGAATATCACGATGGATTTTGTGGTGGGACTTTCGACTACTCGGAAGGGGTATGATGCGATTTGGGTAATAGTGGACCAATTGACCAAGTCGGCTCACTTTTTGCCAATTAGGGTCAAGTATAACTTAGATCAGTTAGCTAGACTCTATATTAAGGAAATAATCTCTAGACATGGAGTGCCAGTATCGATTGTGTCAGATCGTGACTCACGATTCACATCGAACTTTTGGAGGAGTCTACAAGAGCAGTTAAGAACACAGTTGAATTTGAGTACAGCGTATCATCCACAAACAGATGGACAGAGCGAGAGGACAATTCAGACGTTAGAAGATATTTTAAGATCTTGCATCATGGATTTCAAGGGTAGTTGGGATGATCATCTACCATTAGTAGAGTTTGCGTATAACAATAGTTATCATGCAAGCATAAGTATGCCGCCTTACGAAGCTTTGTATGGGAGGAAGTGCAAAACGCCATTGTATTGGGATGAGGTAGGAGAACGCCAAATGTTGGGACCAGAATTGGTGTAACAGATAGCGGACATTGTTAAACTGATACAAATGCGTTTGGTAGCAGCTCAAGACAGACAGAAGAAGTTTATGTATCCACATAAAGAGAATCGGGAGTTTGAAGTAGGTTCGTTCGTATTCCTCAAAGTATCTCCCTGGAAAGGAAAGATATGTTTTGGGAAGAAGGGAAAGTTAAGTCCAAGGTTTATAGGACCTTTTGAGGTATTAAAACGGGTATGTGAGGTAGCGTATATGATAGCCTTACCTCCAGACATAGAACGAATACATAATGTATTTCACGTATCCGTATTACATCCCTATAAGCCAAATTATAAGCACGTGATAGAATATGAGCCTATTCGTATCGAGAAGGACTTAACGTACAAGGAAACGCCGATTCAAATTGTTGATAGAAAAGAACAAATTCTGCGAAATAAAGTCATATCTTTGGTAAAGATGATATGGAAGAACCACGATGCAGAAGAAGCAACGTAGGAGTTAGAAGAAATGATGAAAAAGAATTACCCTCAATTATTTGTGTAATTTTTTTTAGCGAGATTCTGGGGACAGAATCCTTATAAGGGGGAGAGAATGTAACGCCCCAGAAAATCGAACCTTTGTAAATACTTTTAATAATGAATAAAATAATATTATTTATTATTATTACGTATGGATAAGACGAATGTCGTTCTATAACCTAGAAACGTTGGAATGTCGTAGTATTTTAACTATGTGGGATAATTAAAGTGTTTGTATTTCTAAGACGAAAATAAAAGCTTTTCGAGAAATTTTTCGAAAAACACTATTCATCGATTTTTGATCAGGAATTATTTTTGAACTTCCGAATAATATGTAATATTATAATATCAAGGTGATATGGATTATGTAATAATAACCTAAGTATGGAAAACGTAATATTTTGTATGCGGACTTAATTTGGGAACGTTAGGTTTATTAAGCGTTAAAGGAAGAAAGTTGTGATCGTATAGTGTGTATTCATTATATAAAAGTAATGAATGTAAGTATAATACGACGTATTGTACTATTATGTATGAAGAATGAGATAACGTATATTACGAATTAATATACGAGCTAGCATACGAAGATTATACGTGGGGTATAATTATTAAGTTGTTAAATCTAAGATAATGGACTTGTAAGATTATTAACCTAATAGTATAAGTCCAATAGAATGTGACAATCAAGCCCAAGTGTTTGATAAGTCATAAGTCCAAAGTATGGTAGCACAAGCCCAACAAGAAAGTAGTTAGATTAATTAACAAAGCCCAATGAGGAAGCCATGATCCATGGGGCAAACCAAGGGTGAAATGGGTAGACTTGATGGGCAAACATTTTGTTTGGTGCCCAAGTGTTGTGATGAGCAAGAAAGGGAAGTGGCTAGCAAGTTAACTTAGTTGTAAGGTTATGAATAGTAAGGAGGTGGAATGAGGAGGTGGATTAAAGGAGGTGGGATGTTTAAAGTCCATAATGCCCTAGCTTTGTAATGCCTATAAATACAAGCCTCATTTCATAATTGTTGGTTATTTCATTTCATCCAACTCCTCTCAAGATAAAGTAACTTATTTGGTTGAGTGAATAAGCACTTTTAAGTCAAAGCTTCTTTTGTTAGATTTTCCAAGAAGAAGAAGTTAGACATCAAAGGTAATGATCTTGTGTCCAATATTCTTCCATCTCTATCATAATAGGATGATATGAGAAGTGTAATTAATGAACATGTATGCTAAGAACATATAAGAATTAAGTTATGAATGGACTTAAGCCGAATAAGTTGAATAAGCAACTTCAACTTTAATAAGTTGTTGGAATCTTGAAGAACTTGTCATATGTTTGTCATATGATATTAGTATGTTGAATATAGTATGAGAACATTGATTGATGGACTTAAGTTCATAGTAAGTCATAAGCATGAAAATTTGTAGTTCATAAGTTGATTAAGTCATTAACTTATGAGAATAAGTCAAAACCTACTTTGATTATAAGTTGGTGTAATAAGTAACTTGAAATGTTCATATGTTGGTTAAAATCCATTTAGAATAATTAGTAATGTAGTTTTGCCAGAATTCACACGATTGGACGATTATCGTCGAATTCATAAAATTCTCGGAATGGAAGTCGTATTTTGTGTTTGAAGTCAGAAATGTTGGTTTTCAATGGAGACGAGTCATATTTGGCATTATAGAGTTGCGGACTCAAAAATGACCGAATTCTGACTTAGAACGAAGAAACGAGCGTTAAACGTTCACGGACGTTTATCGTTTTCGTTAAAAATGAACTTATAGGTGAAATTTTAGCAAATGAAGTCGAATAGATAAAATTCTTGCATGAACACATAAAGTATGTAATTTGTGAATCGTATGCTTTTGAACGAGCCAATTCGGACTTATAACGAAGAAGTTATGCGTCCAGGAGTTTCGTAAAATTTTCAAAATTTTGCAAACCGTCTCGAGGCATGAGAGTCCGTATTCAAGGCGCGACTCCTACTTTTTCTAAAAGCTCAGGCTGCAGTGGCGCAGTCGAACCGAAAGATACTCCTAACTCAAGCAAAAGACGAGATGAAGAACTAATTGTTGCGCCGCAGAGCCATGTCCGGAGGCCAGACATTGCTAACTCACGCCGCAGCACGAGATAAAGGGTAATGGGTGGCACCGCAGCGCCAACCCTAGGCAATGGACAGTGAAGAATTATTTCAAGTACAAAATGAAAGGGAACTTTATAGTAATGAACTAAGGTGTTAATATGACATTGTTAAGGCACTGTAAGATAATTAATGTATGATGATTAGATGTTAATAATCAGTTAAATATGAACGTAATATGAATGACGTAATGAAAAGCCGGAAACCATAATAACAGATCTAAGTCAGGATTTAGATTGAGATGAAGGGTAAGATATATTAGTATACATACTTGATTATATATGACCTAATGTGGTACGTTATATGATCATGTATTGTAGAAACTTAGAGACCTTAAAGTGTACGTGTGTTAATCAGTAAGTAGACGTTGAAGGCAAGTATTCTAACCCTTGTTCCATTTCAGTCTGGACGAGTTTTGTAATTCATGTATTCTTTCACATGAAGTCTTGAATGATGAAGTCTAAAAGCCAACTCTTTAATTTAGACTTATATTATGATTACATTAAGCATGATTTATGTTTCTTAGAGTTATATTGGTATGGTTTTCAATCGAAGACCAAGTATGATAAAATGTTTTGTGTCGTTTAACGGCAGAACCGTGAGTTGCCAAAACTTAAGCGTACATCGTTTAACAAATGTAGTGTTGATCGACATAGAGTACTTGTGGTGATGATCACCTAGAAGTGCTAAATTCGTATATCTGGGACTTACGGACGTAGTGCCTGGTTGTCCTTTTCAAAAGAAATTATGAATTGCTCACAGTCTTGAGCGTAGTTGATATTCTACTGAATATTGTTGTTGGAAAATGTTTTGAATGAAAAGAAGTTCTATTTTGAATTATCAATAGTACTTCGTAACTATTGTTCAGTTACTGAAGATATATGAGTTCTATGTTTCAAGCATGTTGTTTATTAGAATTGTAGTACTTGCTGAACTAGTCATGCTCACTCTTGCTTGAAACATATGAACACAGCCAAGATCGAGCGGATCGAAGGCTCAGGCAAGGACAAGGTCAAGGCAAAGACGAACCCTTAGATTACTTATGTAATAGAATAGTTGAATGTTTGTAATATATTGAATATTATGACAAGAACAAACGAATGGGTTACAATGAACCTGGGAAATGTAATATTATTTTGGATATATATAGAAGTTATATTAGTACTTCTGAGACTATTCAATTGAATGAATGAATGAATGGTTGGAAGAGACTTGGGGAAGCGTCACGGTTGGTATCAAAGCGAGGGTTATAAAACTTAAAGGCGGGGGAATTAAAAACCTTAATTTATAACCTTAAGAGAGGTGAAAAGAAGTCTGAAGAAAATAACCTTATAAAATGCATTATGATTATGTTATGTGTTTTTTATTATTCTCTTTAGGCGTGTCTTAATCAACTTAATTATTTTGTGTAGATGTAGAGGCTTGACGGAATCTACATACATTCTGCTTATTCCCCAGAATCTACACAAAACAATTAAGTTGATTATACATATCAAGAGAATAATAAAAACACATAACATAATCATAATGCATTTTTATAAGGTTATTTTCTTCTCAGTATTTCTTTAACTTCTCTTAAGGTTATGACTTAAGGTTTTAAATCCCCTTAAGTTTTATAACCTAATGCTTTAATACCAACCTCAGACGCCTTCCCAACCGTGTATCTTCCAACCCGGCGTATGGTGCTACACGATACTATCATTCACACATACATTCAATTGAAAAGTCTCAAAAGAACGAATATGTCTTCTATATATTAGAAATAATATTACATTCCCCTAGGTTCTTTATAACCCATACATTTGTTCTTGTCATAATATCAAATATATTACAATCGTTCACCTATACTATTACATAAGAACTCTAAGGGTTCATCTTCGCCTTGCCTTTATCCTTTCCGGAGCCTTCGGTCCGTTCGATCTTAGCTATCTTCATATGGTTCAAGCAAGAGTGAGCATGACTATCTCAGCAAGTACTACAATTCTAATAAACAACATGCTTGAAACATAGAACTCGTATATCTTCAATAATTGAACAATAGTTACGAAGTACTATTGATAATTCAAAATAGCACTTCTTTTCATTCAAAACGTTTTACAACAACAATATTCAGTAAATATCAATTCCGGTCCAAGACCTTGAGCATTTCATAAGTTCTTTTGAAAAGGACATCCCGACACTAAGTCCGTAAGTCCGACATTACTTACGAGCACGTCTAGGTGATCAACCTATAGTACTCTATGTTGATCAACACTACATTCATTAAACGTGTATACGTTTAAGTTATGGCAACTTCACGTGCCTGTCGTTTAATAACAAAAACATTTTTAGCATACTCGGTCTTCGATTGAAAACCACACCAATATAGCTCGATAAACATTAATCATGCTTGACAGAATCATAATATAAGTCTAGCCGAAAGAATTGGCTCTGACTTCATCATTCAAGACTTCATGCGAAAGAATACATGAATCACAAAGCTTGTCCAGACTGAACTGGAACAAGGGTTAGAATACTTGCCTTCAGCGTCTGCTTACTGATTATCACACGTACACTTTAAGTCTCTAAGTCTCTAGAATACATGATCATATAACGTACCATATTAGGTCACATGTAATCAAGTAAGTATACTACTATATCTTACCCTTCATCTCAATCTAAATCCTGACTTAGATCTATTATTTATTGGTTCTGGCTTTTCGTTACATCGTTCTCGTTACGTTCATGATTGATTACATATCTCCAACCTTTAGACAACATAAATAAGGTTCAACAATACCTTATCATACCTTATTAAGTTCCTTAATTTATTATAACTAAGTTACTGTTCATGTTACACTTATAAACATTCATTACTATTCAAAGTCCTAGGGTTGGTATTGCTATTTCACCCATTTCTCTCAGAATTCACGCCGCACCGCCATTAGCGGTGTGTTTCGGTTTCGACCTCATGCTATATTATTGCGATCTTTAAAGGTCGTGAGTCGCGCACGACGCGACTCTGTTATAAGTCCGAATTGGCTCGTTCAAAAGCCTACGGTTCACAAATTACATATTCTACGCGTTCATGTAATAATTTTATCTATTTGACTTCGTTTGCTAAAATTTCACCTATTAGTTCATTTTTAACTAAAACGAGAAACGTCCGTGAACGTTCAACGCTCGTTTCTTTGTTCTAAGTCGAAATTCGGTCATTTTTGAGTCCGCAACTCTATAATGCCAAATATGACGCGTCTCCATCGAAAACCAACGTTTCCGACTTCAAACACAAAATACGACTTCCATTCCGAGAATTTCACGAATTCAACGATTATCGTCCAATCGTGTGAATTCCGGCGAAACCTCATTACTAATCATTCTAAATGGATTTTAAACAACATATAAACATCTCAAGTTAGTTATTACACCAACTAATTATCAAAGTAGGTTTTTAACTTATTTAACTTATGAAATACAATTCTCATGTTTATGACTTACTATGAACCTAAGTCCATCAATTAATGTTCTCATTCTATATTAAACATACTAACATCATATGACAAACATATGATAAGTTTTGTACAAGTTTATCAACTTATTTAGGTTCAAGTTGCTTATTCAACTTATTCAGCTTAAGTTCATTCATCAATGACTTCTTATATGTTCTTAGCATACAATCATACTTCTCTTATCGCCCTATAATGATAGAGATGAATATATGTTAGACAAGAGTCTTACCCTAGAAGCACTTGTACTTCTGTTCTCTTTGGAAACTAGTAAAGAACTTTTGACTTATTCTTGACTTATGTGGCTTATTCTCTCTTACCAATAAGTTACTTAACTTGAGAGGAGTTGAGAGGAATTTTAATCAAGCAATCAAATGAATTGAGAGCTCTCTATTTATAGGCAACCCAAAGTTAGGGTAGAATGGTCAATTAGGCATTGCACCTCCTCAACTAACCTCCTTAATCCTACCTCCTTACTATTCATTACTTTAGAATTAAGTTAACTTGTCTAGAACTCACTTTTCTTGCTCATCACAACACTTGATCACCACACAAAATGCTTGCCCATCAAGACTACCCACATTAACATGGTTTGCTCCATGGATCATGGCTAATTCATTGGGCTTGCTAATTAATCTAGCTAATTCCTTGTTGGGCTTATACTACAATAGTTTGGACTCATGACATATCAAACACTTGGGCTTGAGTATCACTTTCTATTGGACTTCTACCATTATGCTAATAATCCTACAAGTCCATTACCTTTAATTAAAAACCTTGACATAAATATACCATGTATAATTCTCGTATGCTAGCTCGTATACTAATTCATAATATACGTTATTCCATTCTTCATACATACTCGTATAATACGTCGTATCATACTTACGTTCAATAACTGGCACAATGCCTACGCTTATACGATTAACACATTCTTTTCTTAACACTTAATATTTCTAACGTTCTCCAATTTAGTCCGCATGCGAAATATTACGTTTTCCATACTTAGATTATTATTACATAATCCATCTCATATTGATATTATAACGTTACGTATTTCTCAAAAGTTCAAAAATAATTTTCGAGCATACATCTATGAATAGTGTTTTTCAGAAAATTTATCGGAAAGCCTTTATTTTAGTCTTAGAAATTCAAACACTTTAATTCATTCACGTAGTTAAAATACTTCGACATTCCAATGTTTCTAGGTTATAGAACTACATTCATCTTATTAATACGTAGTAATAATAAATAATATTATTTTATTCATTATTAAAAGTATTTACAAAGGTTCGATTTTCCGGGGCATTACATGCTTAATCACATTTCTTCATACAATATAGTTTCATACAACTTAATATATAGTCACACAAATGTCACTGTAACGAATGTGATTTTTATAATTAATTAAAATATTTATTTGAGTTAGATAAATATTTTAGTTGATTTATTTATTGAATAATAAATATTTGATGTTGGTTGTTATGGCTTAATTTGATTAAGCGTTATAATTTGATAGATAATTTTATAATTGATTTGCATTTTATTATTAAAGTTTAATTGATTTTACTAATAAAATAACTTTAAATTATTTAAGTGTGACATTAGAAATATGTTGTATGTCATAGTAAAGTAATAATATTATATAATGAATAGCATAACCATTATGTTGTTTAACTAATGATGAAAAATGAGGTTATGCTACTAAGATGACTTAATGTGATATTGGTCATGCATGTAAGAGTTTTGTAACATAAGCCTTATGTTATTAGTGGGGGTTACTATTATATTAATTATTAACATAACTATTAACCAAATGAGGAGTTACACAAGAAGAAATCCTAGAGTTTTTTTAGAGCAAGAGTCTTGGTGGAAGAGAGAAATAAAGAAATAGAGAAATTGAGAGAGATAGAGAGAAATAGAGGAATTGAGAGGAGCTAGAAGAAGAAGAAAAAGCTAGAAGAAGGTAACTTCTAAACCCTTATTTAATCTTTAATTTTTTTGGATAGATTTATGTTCTAGGGTAGTAGATCATGCTTAATCTTGTTTGTATTGGTTTAATCTTGGATTAACAAGAATCAAACAAGAGGATTCAAGAAAGAAAATGAAATGGAAAGAAAATTTGAAGAACAAAATTTGTAGGTTTTGAGTAATTGTGGACAAATCTTGTGAAATTCATATCTCTTTGCGTATAATAAGTTAGAAAGTGAGCTTTATATCAAATCGAAGCTATGGAAGTAAGCTATATTCTGAAAGTGGAATCACATGAAAACTCCTTGTAGATTTCTTGCAGTGTCTGTTTTAGTAAGGATGGTCCGAAGGGAAAACAATCTGCCCAGAAAATCAAAACTGTTACGGTTTCTGACTTTGAAAAATTCATATAAATTTGTGTGTTTTGAATCTGAAGAAACTTTAAACTGTAAAGTTGTAGATATGGAAGTTTACTAGCTAGACTTGCGAGATTGAGCCATTTTATGGACTGGATCATGTCTAAAATAAATTGTTTAGTATGGCTGTCCAAAAAATAAAATTTTCTAGAGTAGTTGATGAATTGCAGAATCTATTTTAGATGGACAAGGGTCTGACTTTAAGGCCTAGATGAGGTTGTAGTACACTGAGTAAGGGTTAATTCTATATAATAAGGAACAAAAACGGAAATGTAACGAAGGAGTTACGTTGAAAACGAAAACAACGTTTTGTTAAAGAAATTGTGAAGATGAGTTTTATAATTCTGTTTGAATTAAGATTTTGGGTGATAATATATTTTGATGATTAACAATATATTTTGACATATGTAATGAGTATAGATATGTGTTATCACATTCTATGCATAATTAACCATTTAAGATCAAGATTTGAGATAAGTTAATGTATGCACATAACATGCTCGATAAAATGCCTAAGAATAATAGTGTTTCTAAACTTTGGTATAAAAAGTGTCTAACTAATAGCTAATATTGGATGTTATGTGCATCTGAGTATGAAAAGATGATAATACAAGAATAATAATGGAAAGAAATTGAAAAGGGCGATTTTTGATTTTTGAAGGAAATTAAGCATGTAAACAAAGTGTTGAATATGCATTTTTGAAACCAAATTGGTATAATAAAATGGTGTGATATATGCACATTAAACTACAAGTGCGATAGTCTAGCATGTGTGGTGATGAAAATGAAAATAAAATCGAGTTGTATATAAAACACAGTTAGATGTGTATAAAGACATTATAAAGGATAATAAGATAAAGTAAGGTCTTAGAATATATTTGACCATGAGATCGAGTATTGATTTTGTTTATTATCAATCTCACATATAGTGTAGGTTGTGCAAGGACGCGAAGTATTAGCGTGTTGGTAAAATGCCGGTAAAGGCAAGTCTTTCAGTTCCTATTTGCTATATGAATTTGATTGTTTTAAATCATTATTGCAAAGAGCATGATGTGTTATATATATGTTGAATGTATGAAATGTTAAAGTCAACTTATAACTACGCTGATTGAGTAAGGAACTCAATCTTTATACTTGTTATATGAACTGTAACATGTATGTTATGTTAGTCCAATGTTTATGAGATATATGTTGAGCATGTTATTATGTGTTACGTGATGCATGAAAACTGTTAGATTTTGCTGGGCTGTCGAGCTCAACCTTGCAAATAACCATTTGTGCAGGTTAAGGATTGAAGGTAACACTATGTGCTACTTGAATGACGTGGATCAGATATAATATACGAAGATTAATATTTTAGCTAAAGTTGTTATTTCTTTATACCATGATTAAGATTCATGAGATGTACTAAATATTTTATGATGTATAGTTTTATGTTGAGTTGTAAAGATAAAGTTAGAGTTATCTGATATGTAAAGGTTATCGAATTGAAATGTAAAATTTTATATAATAACAGTGATAAAGTGAATCATAAAATAAGATTGATTCAAAGACATGTAGATGATAAAGGTTTTGATTCAGGGAATTAAAGTAGAAAGACATAAAAATTTAAATTATTCTGCATTTTATAAAGTTTAACATCGAATAATGATGTAAAATCAGAAGGTAGATGTGTTATTAACGACCGAAGTTGAGAATTATATTGTATGAATTTTGGGGTCGTTACAGTCACACTACACTATATAGTATAGTTATATTATTGTTCACATGCACATAACCGTTAATCTAATATTATCATATTAGTAACTTATTTATTTATGTCAAATAAATAAATTATTCACTTCCTTGATTAATTAACACCAATATTAATTAATCCAATCATCATTGATTAATGTATTTATAGATTTCCATAATCATTATTTATCTATATAATTCTTATTATACTTATAAATATATTGCAAATAATAGTAATCACATATTATTAGTTAATTACCAAGTAATCAATATTCTACCACAATTAATTAATATTAATCAATGGTTTACTCAATAATTCCTTCATCAAACATAACGTACTTTATTTCATGGTTTATCAATGTCGCACATATCACATAATTATTCCATTTAATTTCTAAAGTGGAAAAATTAGTTTTCTCAATCGACTCTTTTTAGCAAATTTGAGCTAGTTTGTAATCTTTGAGACGGCCAGCAAAGGCCTTGCATTCTCCACAAAGATCTCAAGACCGGTTTAGCTTGATCCATGTCAATTATGACGCCCCAAATCCAGTCCTTTGAACCTCGGTTTGGACCGCCACCTGATACTACTATATCGTCAAACTATTTATATTTTATATTCATAACTTAATGAATATAACTTAACTTATTACAATTTAGAATATAAATTCTTTCTATTTCCGAGGATCTCGTAATGACCCCAAAATTTTATAAGTTTTAATCTTGGTCATTTACTATTCTCTTTTTACATCACATTCGATGTTATACAAATATGCTGAATAATTTAAACTTTTTCAATCTCCTTTGAAAAATAAACCTTTTATTGATATCTTAACTCGAATCAATTACAAATCCCTGAATCCAGTTATTCTATGATTCACTTTATTCAATATTCGTATAAATCTTTATATCTCGATTCGAATTCTCTATGTATAACATAGTACAACTTAACAGATATTACACATTATAAACTACTATCATGTATATCTACTAGAACCTAGACATGGTTCAAGAGCATCTAGTTAAATAATAAATCAATCTCCTTCGATACTATTGGACTTTATCAATCAAGTAACACGTAACCTTTACCGTGTATCCTTAACCTGCAAAAGTGGTTATTTGCAAGGGTGAGCTCGACAGCCCAGCAATTTTAACAGTTTTCATGCAGCACATAACATATAATAGCATATTCAGTTCATGCATTCATAATCAATTAATATTTACTACGCATGTTACTTCACACATAACAGGCATAGAGATTTACCAACATAAGCATATCCTCAAAGATCAACTTTCACATTTCATACATATTTCATATGCATTTCATATATAAACATCAACATTTGCATAGCATAATATACCTCAACTAACAGTTATCGAATTCATATAACAAATAGGAACTGAAGACTTTCCTGATTCGTAGTTTATCAATTACGACTTAACTGCTTATAGTTATCCGCACTTCGTATATTCCTACACAATTATATAATCATGGATTCATATCCATTAGTCATGCATTCATACATTCTTAATGTAATAATAATGTTACATTGTTCTCTATCTTGGTTTTTAAGACCTTCCCTTTGATTTCTTAATAAACTCTTAGAATAGCTATGTATATATAGTACACCTTAGCTGTAACGCCCCAGAAAATTTAGATTTTTGAGAATTAAATTTTTTTATTTTTTATTATTATTTATGAGGATTAAATGAGTTTAATCCATTATTTATGGGAGTAAGCTATTCGAGAGTCATTCTATGACCTAGACATATCGGAACGTCGTAGTATTTTGGTTACGTGATAGAATTAAAGTGTTTGAATTTCCAAGACGAAAATAAAAACTTTCCGAGAAATTTTCCGAAAAACACTATTCACGCATTTCTGCTCGAGAATTATTTTTGAACTTCCGAGAAATACGTAATGATAGAATATCGTGACGAGATGGAATATCCAATAATATTTCAGTTATGGCAAACACAATTTTTCGCCTACGGACTTAAAACCCAACGATTAGGGAAAGTGAGTTCCGGGAAGGAATTTAAATGCGTATAAGGAATTAAAGCAATGATCGTATAATACGTAGGTATTGTACAAAGTAATGAATACGAGTATGATACGAAGTATCATACGAGTATGCATGAATGATGTTATGGAATACATAAATAAGTATACGAGTTAGAATACAAGATTATACGTAAATTATACGTTATAAGGTTTTAAGCCAAATGTAATGGACTTGGAAGATTGTGTAGAACATTGTAAAGTCCAATAAGAATTGATAAAGCCCAAGTGTAGAAATGGGTAAGTCCAATAGGAATTAAGGTGTAAGCCCAATGCAAGCTAATGGTAAAGCCCAAAGAATTGTTAATGCAAGCCCAAGTATAAGTTAAGCTAAAAGCCCAAAGTAAGGACTTATGGGTTATTGGATGGTTTAAACCCATGGGGCAAACCATGGATTATCCAAAGTAGTGAGCAAGTAAACTTAATGGTTAAGTAAGTGTGGTGAACAAGAAGACTTAATGGCCAAGTGTTGTGGGGAGCAAGTTAACTTGGTGATTAAGAATGGAATAGTAAGGAGGTGGCTTAAGGAGGTGGAGTTAAGGAGGTGGAAGTGGTTTAAGGACCATTATGCCCTCAGTTTGAAATTTCTATAAATAGCAAAGCTTGGTTTTCATTTTGTGGTTGTTCAAAAACACTAACAAGTTAGGAGCTTATGGGTTAAAGAGAATAAGTGAGAATAAGTACTTATAAGTCAAACTTATACTGAGAGATTTTCAAGAAGCAAGAAGAAGAGTAAAGATTAATCAAGTGGTATTCAAGGGTAAGAACTTAATCCTTGAATCTTTTTCTTGTCCATTTATAGGGAGATGGGTAGTGGTAAAATATGTATGCTAAGGAATGATAATAATGAGTAATCAAAGAGAATGAATTGATATGAATAAGCCGTATAAGTCTTGAATAAGCTATTTGCAATCAAATAAGTTATGAATCAAGGAAGAACTTGTAGTAACTTGTAATATGTTACTATAATGAATTGATATGACTAGAAGATGAGAGAATGATGATTAAAAGATTTAGACCATGTTAAGTCATGTGAAGTATAATCAAAAGTAGTTATACTTTTATAAGATATAACTAATGAAGAACAAGTAATAACTTAGCATGTTTATAGGTTAATGAGATGAGGATGTCATGATGCTAATATAATGGATTGAATCCATTTGAAATGATGAACAAATCATAAGAAATGAAGTTAAGGCGGAATTCACGAGTTTAGACGATAATCGTCGAATTCGTGAAAATCTCGGAATGGAAGTTGAATTTTGATATTGAGCTTAGAAACATTGGTTTTCAATGGAGACAAGTCATATTTGGCATTATAGAGTTGCGGACTCAAAAATGACCGAATTCCGACTTAGAACGAAGAAACGAGCGTTGAACGTTCACGAACGTTTATCGTTTTCATTGAAAATGAACTAATAGGTGAAATTTTAGCAAACGAAGTCAAATAGATAAAATTCTTGCATGAACACATAGAGCAGGAAATTTGTGAACCGTAGGCTTTTGAACGGACCAATTCGGACTTATAACGAAGAAGTTATGCGTCCGGGAAGTTCACAAAATTTAAAAACTGCAAAATTTTTCTAAGGCACAGAGTTGGCACCGCGGCGCCAACCCAATGCCAAATGGTGGCGCCGCAGCGTCGGCCACAGTGTAATAGCATACTGCTAACTTGCGTCACGGTGCGAGATGCAGAGTTAAGTTTGGCGCCGCGGCGCCAGTCCTAGAGTTTTGACAGACAAGAATGTTTATAAGTATAGAATGAAAGGGAATTCATTAGTAATGAATCAAGATGTTAATACAACATTGTTAAGGCATTATTAGACATGTAATGTATGATTAGTAAAGGTTAATAATCAATTAAAGATGAATGTAATGAGAACAACGTAATGTGCTAAGCCGGCTTTAGAAATTTATTGACCAAGTTGATTATGAATCCAATGGTTTGCAATACCAGTATGGGTTATGTAATTACTTAATGAAGATGATAAGACCTTTCCTAAATCATTGTTATAGTGATGACTTTAGGAATTTAATTTTGTTTAATGAGTAGTTAAACGACGAACGTAAAGTATAAGAAAGTGAAATGTATTCAAGAATGATAAAGACTATAACGTTAAGAGTTACAACTAAAAGTTGTTAAGTAATTGAACGTGAACGATATGCAGTAAGTGTACTTAACTAACAACAATCGAGTTTCGATTAATAACGTAGGACTGTTAGTAAGCCGTGAGGAAGGATGATTAACTCAAAACGAGTTCTATTAATGAAGTAAATCTAAGTAAGACATAAAAGAGAAAGAAGTTGGTAAGAATAATGTAAAAGATAACGATAAGTCGGAACCAATAGTATCAAATCTAATATATGATTAGATTGAGAAGAAGGGTAAGATTCATTAGGAACCATGTATGTTCATTCATGACCTAATGTGGTATGTTATGTAGTTATGTGTTTTAAAGACCGTAAAGACTGAAAGGAAAAGTTATTTTACTGTAGCAGACGCTGAAGGCAAGTTTTTCTTAAACGCTTGTCTAACCTTCGTGTTAGCCAAGTTTTCTGTGATTCATGTTATAAGATGCATGAATGATTTTAAAGAAAGGGTCGATGCCGCTTTTGACTTCAGCTTAGACTAATCTTGAAGATTGATTGATTTATTTACAAGTCTTTCAATATAGAATTGTTAACGCTATCCTACGCCAAATGTTTGGTACGGATTCAAGGTAAGCCTGAGTTTGAATAAACAAATGTTTTTTCATTGATTATTCGATGGGCACGCAAGGTTGCCAAAACTTAAACGTAAATACGTTTAAAGAATGTAGTGTTGATCAACATAGAGTACTATGGGCTGATCACCCAGAAGTGCTCGTAAGATATGCCGGACTTACGGACTTAGTGTCGGGTTGTCCTTTTCAAAGAAAATATGAAACGCTCATGGTCTTGTGACAGAATTGATGTTTTACTGAATACTACAATTATAAAACGTTTTGAAGGAAAAGAAGGGCTATTTTGAATTATTGATAGTACTTCGTAACTATTATCCAGTTAATGAAGATATACGATTCCTATGTTTCAAGCATGTTGTTTAAAAGAAATTGTTATACTTGCTGAGCTTGTTATGCTCACTCTTGCTTGAACCATATGAATGAAGCTAGGACTGAAAGAACCGAGGGATCTGACAAGGATAGAGGCAAGATGAAGCTGAACGATTAGTTTACCTTGTAATAAACTAGTAAGTTGTATATATATTATAGAATGATGAACAAAGAATGTAATGGTTTTAGAACCTGCGAACGGGATGTAATATTATTAATGTAATAAGAATATCGTTGATTCACACATTTTGATGTCGTTTCAATAGAATGGATGTACAGTTATGAGTACCGTGTAGCACCATTTATCGGGTTGGAAGAGACCCGGATTTGGGGGCGTCACATTAGCTACACATGTTTCATAACAACATTCATAAATCTTTTACACGTGACTCGCTATGTGTTTGTTACCCATTTCAAACTCATAGATGAATGTTTCATATAGTTCTTGCATTTTGCAAACTTTAATAACTTTTAAAAAATTTGGGTTTTATATAACCATTATATGCTCTTAGGCTTAAAACACCATCCATGTCATGTACTATAGCTTAGGATAGTACTATAAGTAAGTTTCCAAAATCAGAAAGCAAATAAAATGTCTAGACCAAACTATCTCAAGCAGTCTGTACTGCTACTGAGGTTAGGCTTGGGAGTGGCAATTGCCATCCCCCGGCTGCACTAAAGTTGAGCTTTTATCTTCTGGGTTTCATTCCACTTCTTTTTAGTATACCAGAATATTAACACATAGAAAGCATACATCTTAAGAGATCTTGGACTTTCTTAAAGTCATATCAAGTCCACTTTTACACAATATGTCTCTAGTTGGATATTTCTACGAAGTTAAGGCCAACCAAGTTCATGAAATCATGAGGTTAACTATATTATCCATCTATTCATATGAGAGGGTTATATAATGCACACTCGCAAGTATTCATATCTTTTATACATAACTAGTTTCGTCCAACACTTTAAACTCTTATAAAATCATGTTCCAATGACTTACATTGTGCCAAACTATGTGTTTGAACTTATAGGCCATGTTTAAAGACAAAAAAGATACTAGTATGCCATCCTACAAGTTCAGAAGTTTAGACCACACAATGCTCACGAATGATGATTTTAAAATGTCTAAGTTTCTTTTCTTCAAATCCATGTCATGCCAATCAAATCATGCAAGACAACTTTGAATCATATGTCATATTCATTTGTGTATATTTCTACACATTCTTACAAGGTAGAAATGTAGGCGATACAATACTCATGATTATTAGTTTTTAAAACTTGAATTTCTATTTGAAAATACATACTATCCAAGTTATACCAGTTATCTTATATAAAGTAACTTAAGATCACATTTTATGCTTGTATGACTCCACCATATGCTCACTACAAAGTCAGAACTCAAATGACTTAAAGTTCATCAAGGTTTGTTTTCGAAATCTTCAAGTTTCTTTTCAAAACACATACTAAGTCATGCTAAGGCATTCCATTATGAGTATGGTAATCTTTTATGTCATGTCTATTATCTTTCATTTTTATGTTTTGTCACTTAGAATAACATATTCCATCGCCAGGAGCACTATACTTGCGTATGTGCTCATTCGACGCTGTTCCGATCGCCTCCTATTACGTAATAGTCACAAATATGACTGTTTTAACCCTTCCCAATGACCCCAAATTGAAAGACTAAAAGAACAAAAGTTGTAGGTCTATTCGTCCTCGTTCTGGATCATCTTGAATCAGCTCAATCAGAGTTCGTATGAAAAAGTTATACGTACTTTACTACAAGTGGTCGTAGCGGTCTACCCAACATCGAAGCCTTGCGTGTACCGCGCCTAAATTGGCCTTGGGGCGGCGCAAAATGCGCTAGGAGCCAGAATGACTTCTCAGACTCTGTTCTTCGTGATTTTACAGACCCCTACTCCTTCCCATCATCATAACATGAGTTATACTCATCCAAATTAACTTATTTTCGATTCTATGGGTTTGTAACTCATAAATCTACAACATACCAAGTACCCATCAACTAACATAAACATTAACTAACCCAAATATGAATTTACAACTCATGTTCATGAAAATGTTCATGTTTTGAATAATTTAGTGAAATCACTACGAACTCGTTTCTAAACGAAATTGGTCTGTTTAACTTTTGTTGTTTTCGTTTCAAACTATAGTAACAGTATCTAGCAACAATTCATTGATTACAACAATCCTTAGCCATCAATTTTGTGATTCAAAAGCTATTTTTTCTTGTTATTTCTAACGAATTGAAAACTTAGGAATCAAAAGCATAAGTTAGCATTATTACCTCTTGAATGCTTAGTTTGCTCAATTTCTCCCTTTTGAGTTTGCTAGACTCCTCTTTGAATCACAAATTCTCAGACTCAATTTCTCAAGGTTTCACTGCACAAAACTTAGCAACATAAAATGAACAAGGTAGTCGCTTTATATAGAGAAATGATGCACTAGATTTTGGGTTTACATGGAAGTTGGAATCCATGGTATAATGGAAAGGAACAATGGTTACAAAGGAGTTGGCCAACCACCAATTCATAGCCATCATCATCTTCCTCTTAGCCTTTTCATTTTGCTGAGTTTTATGCAATGAGCTTATAGACTAGGCTAATGGCCTATACACGTGAATAAGGAAATGAGACTAATAATGGGACAACCCATTTGGTTTCTCAGCATTAGCAAAATGGATATTTAAGATATCTATATTTACTTTCTTTTGGACTTACAAGCTTACATTTAATAACTTAATGTTATTACTATATGATAAATTAGGGGTACATATACCCATAATCATACAATCCATGTATACTAGTCCACATAATATTTTAATTGGGCTAAATATAATTTAGTCGGATATTCTCAATCCATCATTTTCCATAAAATTTACCACCTCGAATATACCCAATTATCATAATGATAATTAATATAAATTATTTATTAACTCACCATCTATTTTCTTTTAATACTTCCCATTAAATATCCCTTTGATTTAACTTCTCCAGTTATGCCACCCAAGACCTACATATGTGAACTTAATAATTAATAGTCCACAATGTCACACAATAATATTATTCTTAACATCACATCTTGTAATATGGTCATAATGTAATATCATTACATTATAGGTTCTCATAGCTTATATACTAGCACTAATTTAATGGTTTTTATTCATAACCAATCTATTACCCTCTTATGGTCATTACACAAGTGGCAAAGAAGAGTTGGTGGCTAACTCCCACCAACTACTACTATTCATTGTACCCTAGCCATTGGGCTAACCATCATTGCTATCATATGAGCTATCTAGCAAGCTATTTAACTCCAATTTTATACATTTCTAAGGGCCATGGGAGTGGTCTATTGCACCATGTTACATTTTATTATTTTACTTGTACATAATGCCGACATACTAGTCTTTATACATATGTATTCAAATACTCCCCTTATACATCCATATACGTATATAGATGTATACATGTATCCCTATGAGTCCTTAGAATCCATTTCTTGAATTTTAATTTCACAAACTTATCCTACAGACCCACAGCAAGAAATTGCTACCGGGTCATAAGCTTGGTAATGGCGCAATTGCCATGCCATTCCAAAATCGAGAAGGCGCATAAGTTCTCGCATCGCCAGAAATGAAACCTATTCTTCTAAATAATTTACATATCCTCCTTTAGTGTTAACTCGTCTAACATCAATCCTCTCTTTGATTTTACATCATCGATTACTACTTTCCTTAACAATTTAAGGATCACACTTCGAGTTTTAAAACTCTATTTCCCTTATTAGTTTAACCAACTATAACATTTCCTTAACAGTTTCTTACCACCAGTAACACAAAACTCGAATGTAACACATACATACATTCCTTTAATCCTCACTTCTCGCCGTGTATCAATTTACACAATAATTCTCTACCCACTTTAAAGGTATATCGATTTTCTTCTCTCGTCGACAACGTACACGCATACAAGTCTAAACCTAGCATGCGTCGAGTCTTTAATAGTATTCAATATAGTACACTGAGTGGTTTCCCATAAACAACCAACAAATTAGTTTTATCTGCGCTACCACTGCTTTTCACAAAGATGAGTTAGATCGGTTACTAATTCGTATATACCTCCGCTCTCTGAAGGAATTGTTTAGCCCAACTTCTATGCATCCACCATTAAAGAGTACGATTGCACTACCTTAGACTTGATACTCATTCGTACATATACTAAAGAAATTGGTGATTATTAAAGAGATTTTAATGTCACCAACTTACTATTATAAAATAATTTCACATAATTTATTTAATATCAATTGATAAATTTTTATCCATCTTTTTACTAATTCATCTCTATAATTTATAACAAATATATAATAACGATATATATATATATATATATATTAAACACAACCACACTCATTACATAGCGCATATTACCCTATGTAACACAATACCACATACCTCGTAACATATTATATATTTTTATTTGAACCCTTCACATGCTTTAAGAATTTTATTCACTAAATTCTTATTTTAATATTTTCTGAAAATTTGGGTTCTTACATCCTCTCCCCCTTATAAGGATTCCGTCCTCAGAATCACTGAAACCTCCTCTACTCGATGCTATTCTGAATATTACATATTCTTTTGAATAATTTTATCCATTCTCTTTTCGGAAGTTTTATTATAACTTGCTCACTTGCGTTCTACCACATTTTCCTTTCTAAGGAACATTCTACTCACAACATTCATCCTTTATAAGAATAAGAATCTTCCACGATTTTTTAATAATCGGGAAGTAGTATGAATAACTCAGATTTTAATTTATGCTGAGGGGTCACACAAGACCGTGAACTAGTGCTTCAACACAGTACTTCACACTGCAAACTAGAGTGTTCATCAATCACAAAGACTGAAAACACCCTCCACACGTACACTAGGTGGCCAGCCTATTGTACCACTACGTTGGGCCGCAACGTAGTGTTTTGTAATGACTACATGTGTTACGCTCAGAACCATTGTCCCTAAAAACATGTCCCCTTATAGGGTTGTTCACCTCAGCTTTTCAACATCTGAATCCTCACCAGAGCAATCTAGTTTGGCATAAATACTCAAGAACGCTTGAATTCCACCAATATTTATCAACAGTCGTCTAGCCGAATCAAATAGCTTAGACTTTTATCAACAATTCGGACAACAATCAAAATAATTTGGCCAACTTAATTGACCTTCTTCATAACTTAAAAGAAAACCAAAAATTCTTTTATGACGTCATGATACCGTACCAGATTAGTAGTACGTTGAGGATTCCGCCATTAGGTGACTTTGTCATATTACATCATATCATAGTGGACTGATGATCTTTTGATCATAACCAACACTAGGTTCGACTGCATTGATGACTCCATTGTTTACCATTTCTACACCATATCAAATGATGTACATGGTTAGAAATATATTTTGAAAATTTTCAAATCATTTTTGTCTTAGCCGAAATAATTAGCATAGACATATGGATAACGGTATTAATTTTTAAAACATCATTGGTTCAATCACATGATCCAAAGTTTTTCAAGAAAACAGAAGTACAAATATCAGCACGAAGTCAATAAATTTTGAAAATCTAGCAGAGCTAGAAGATTTAGAAAATCCATGCTTCTCCATCAACTTCAATCTTTACTCCATTTCTTCATTTTATCAATCTTTAACTCCATCAAGGCTCACTATACCAAAATTTCTAACTTCATAACATATATATACCCGATATAGTTCATCAAACTTATCACACTTTGGAAATCTGGGAACTTGTCATAATCATATGAGTTTAGGAACTTACCCTAGTCAGACCATAGACGTCCATTTGCTAAGGGGTTTAAAAACATTTCATATAATTATGAGTCACGAACATACCATAAATATGAGTTTTAAGAACTCGCAACATAACCTTATATTCACTAACTATAACCTATCTATCTGTTATACACATGAGAAAAGAATCACATTCTCAACAGGTATATAGCAAATAGCGCGACACAAACATTTCAATGATTATCAATGCCAGAAACTAAGTGGTTTTTACACCAAGTACAATTCCCCGCCCATACCAAGGAATCATACAACTCAGCTGCTGACATGAGTCCTCAATTGAAATTTCACCTAACACTATCCCATTCTTAACTTTTTCTTTGCTCGATACGAATTCTTCGTATCTCATCATATACAACTCCTCGTGAGTTCATATCGTACTATTTCATAGTACATTCACTTATAGCATCAAGCTATACACACTTAGTCATTACAGACTATTTATCACTTCATAGCTCAATCCGATCACGTCGTGATCATCAATTTACCTTAGGGTTCTTTCCCTATTATCAACAAAACTCCACTCGAGTTCATTCTCATTATCTTTGTCATATTTATCTTATAGACACCATCTTAACATTTTTATTACCGGAGTTGGGAAAGTCCTGAATTCTCATTCTCTAGATACTTCAAGATTCTTCTTTGAATCTTCACATATATATTTTAATCTTTATCTTTCTCTCTCTCTCAGGTTATAGCCTAAGGTACACTTACCTAAAGTTTATAACCTACAACTTTGATACCAACCTATGACGCCCCCAAATTCAGGTCCCTTTGAACCTCGGATTTGGACCGCCACGATACTACTATCGTCAAACTATTTATATTCTGTATTCATAACTTAATGAATATAACTTAACTTATTACAATTTAGAATATAAATTCTTTCTATTTTCAGGATCTGTGTAATGACCCCAAACTTTTATCAGTTTCTAATCTTGGTCATTTACTATTCCTGTTTTACATCACATTCGATGTTATACAAATATGCGGAATAATTTAAACTTTTTCAATCTCCTTTGAAAAATAAACCTTTTATTGATATCTTAACTCGAATCAATTACAAATCCCTGAATCCAATTATTCTATGATTCACTTTATTCAATATTCATATAAATCTTTACATCTCAAATCGAATTTCTCTATGTATCACATAGTACAACTTAACAGATATTACACATTATAAACTACTATCATGTATATCTACTAGAACCTAGATATGGTTCAAGAGCATCTAGTTAAATAATAAATCAATCTCCTTCGATACTATTGGACTTTATCAATCAAGTAGCACGTAACCTTTACCGTGTATCCTTAACATGCAAAAGTGGTTATTTTCAAGGGTGAGCTCGACAGCCCAACAATTCTAACAGTTTTCATGCAGCATATAGCATATAATAGCATATTCAGTTCATGCATTCATAATCAATTAATATTTACTACGCATGTTACTTCACACATAACATGCATAGAGATTTACCAACATAGGCATATCCTCAACGATCAACTTTCACATTTCATACATATCTCATATGCATTTCATATATAAACATCAACATTTGCATAGCATAATATACCTCAACTAACAGTTATCGAATTCATATAATAAATAGGAACTGAAAGACTTGCCTGATTCGTAGTTTATCAACTACGACTTAACTACTTATAGTTATCGGCGCTTCGTGTATTCCTACACAATTATATAATCATGGATTCATATCCATTAGTCATGTATTCATACATTCTTAATGTAATAATAACGTTACATTGTTCTCTATCTTGGTTTTTAAGACCTTCCCTTTGCTTTCTTAATAAACTCTTAGAATAGCTATGTATATATAGTACACCTTAGCTACACATGTTTCATAACAACATTCATAAATCTTTTACACGTGATTCGCTATGTGTTTGTTACCCATTTCAAACTCATAGCTGAATGTTTCATATAGTTCTTGCATTTTGCAAACTTTAATAACTTTTAACAAATTTGGGTTTTATATAACCATTATATGCTCTTAGGCTTAAAACACCATCCATGTCAAGTACTATAGCTTAGGATAGTACTATAAGTAAGTTGCTGTGACACCCCCAAATCTGGGCACTTCAATCCCACAGATTTGGTGTTCACTGTCCAATTAAATCATAACTAACTACCAATAAACAAAGGATATACTTAAACTCAAAAGTTTTAAACAATCAATCTCTCATTAAAGGTTACATAATCTAAAATAAATCTCAGGTCATCTAACCTTTATTACAATCATCAGCGGAAAAATTAAAACATGATCATAATCAAATCTATTACATAAGCTTCATAAATAAAAGATAAATTAAACGTTATCGTCTAATCAAGCACTTTCTCCTTGCCCTTGCTTGTGGAAAGCTCTTCAAACTTCTTAACTTCATCTGCATTGGTTTGTGCAAGAGTGAGCAAACAATTGCTCACAAGAAGAATATACAATAACATTTTTATGAATAACAATTCACTGAGCTTTCAATGGTAAAGTAATCTTACCAGAACAATAAACTTTAATTCAACAGCTATGAGTTCAAAAGAATAATGAACGTTAAGTTAACAATATATATCAACATCAAAGAATACACTGAGGGTCACAAGACCACGAACTATACTCTAGGTTTTCAAGCATTTCTACTTTAACCTTTAACAGTCTAAAAGACTATAATCATCATCTATGTCCTAGGTTAACGTGTGTTTCTCATCAGAACCTTTAACGATCTAAACGACTATATGGACCATCATCCGTACTCGGTGATCAGCCATTTGTACTATGTATTGCGCAAATATTTTAACGCTATTGCGTAGCTCTTAAAATAATCCCCTAATATAGGGGTGTTCATCTCAGCTTAGATTATCAGGTTCCGAACCAAAGAAAGTTTGGCTGGGAATTAACTTCAAAGGAATTCTAGATCTTTAGAATGCTCATCAACCAAGTACTGGTTGAATGAGATAGAGACCAATAACTATTCAAGAATTTGATTATAATATCTTCATGAACAAGGTATATCGATGAATCAATAAGAGCTAGAGTATTAACAATTTCTAAATTGAACAAATGTTATCATCGACAACATGCTTTCAAAATTGTGTGAGTATATAAGCAAACCAAAGGAAGTTTGGTTTGGGTTGACTTCAAGGGTAATTTAGAGTTTAGAATTCATCAACTAACAATTAGTTGAATCGGTAAAGAATCGCTAGGCAACTTAGAGTTCGGTACAATAATGTAAAATAGTACAATGACATTGGAGAACAAAGATCAAACAACAGTTATTAGTAGCTGAATAAACACATTTCTTATAAAAAAAATTACAGACTTTTAATAACCAAAGTAATCTCGTTTGGAATAAAGAAATAAAGATTAATTACCTTGTTCAACAGTAAATGAGAGTTAAAGAACTTGCATAACAATAAATTGCTCAACAAGAGATTAGAAATAGAGAACTAGCAAAAGTATATCATGACAGTGAAAAGTAACCTTGCTGAATAATAAAGTAGCAAAGGTTAGGGAACCTGCCTCTTGCGTTAGCTATACTGTACAATTACAACTCACGTACTCTAATATCCTACATATACCATTAGGATTATCACATCAATTAGCTACATACATTAACTTCATAGATTTAATTCTCATCTTAGCTAAGTTATAACCTTTAGTTTAAGGTTTAAGCATATTAATAAACCAAAAAACATGAATCTAAAAACTCACTAACACATATATAAGACTTTTCGCATCCAAATCACATTTTCAAATCTTATTAATTAATACTACATTTCTCCTTAATCGAACTTGAAGTTCAATCAAGTGTTTAAGTCTTCCTTGGACTACTTATTGATTTTATATTAACCACATTCCATATGTTATTATGTTCATTTCAGAATCACAAGTGTTAGCTTCATAACACCCATTCATTATTCATTGTGTACTTCAAATCATAACATAATGCGTTCGTAACTTACTAATCATTTTTACAAAGTTGAAATTATCAATGACATGACACGATTCTATTTTAACCTCCTTGTTACATATTTGACACATTAACATAACCTTAGACCAAGTTACAGTGGTATCCTGTGTCTGCAGCGATGTGAAGCCAACATCCTCGAGATCAATGTATGGCGCAATTGCCATACATAAGCTTCGGACCCGCCAAGTTGCTCCATTTTGGCCTTGCACCAACGCAATTGCGCCAAAGGCACGCAACGAAACCGAAAAGGTCATGTGAATGAAGAGTCGACTTTTAGCCCAACTAACACAAATTTCACCCACAAAACAATGAATTTAACACAAACAATTGATATAGAACTATTACAAACACGTTTCCTCACATATTCATCAACATAGAATAATTTAACAATCATTTTAACTAATTTAATTTCTTAAATTTCATGTTTTCATATAAAAACTCAATTTTTGACATCCTTCACAAAAATCATCACCGTGATTATAATTCTACACCGAATCACTTCGTTCAAACTATGTTCTCTTCGTTTCTTAACGACCTAGCATAAACAAGAATCTATTTACAGTTTATCATACTAATTGACCACTAAAATTTGTACTTTCACAAGCCATATGCCAAATATATACATTATAAATATTTTTTTTCTTTTTTTAACCGTAATTAGCACAACAAATTCTTATTTAAATGCAAACTCTAACATCATAAACATGTATAATCATAATTACCAGTTATATATATCAACAAATCAACAAATTGAATTCATAGAGCATAAGAAAATTTTGCCGTAAAACTCATATATACATTTATATACATAAAATATAAAAATTATAGAGAAATACCTTCTTATGCTTAAATAATCCTCGCTAACCAACTGAATTTGCTTTAAAACTCTTAGGTTTTCTCAAATTTTCTCTCAATCTCTCTCTAGTTTCTCTCAACTTCTCTGTTCCTTTCTCTTCACAGTATCAGTATAGGCCAACTCTTAGTTAAGCGTAAAAATAAAACTGTCAGGCCATAATGCATATACTAAATATATCAGTTACAAGGATATAAACATATAAATTATAATTATATTTTATTATTATTTGATTAATTTTATTTATTTTATTTATATTATAATTATAATTCAAAATTTAAAAATTCCAAAAGCCACAAGGTTTTGTTTGGCAAAAGTCTTTAAAATTTAAAGACTTTAATATTTTAAACCTTGTTTGGCAAAAACTAAATTAAACTCCCTTAATTTATTTTAATAAACAATTTAGTTTATGATTTATAATCATATATTATATCATACTTTATTTAAATAAATATAGTATGATATAAATAAATATCATAAAATTATAATTTACACATACTATATTTAAATAAATATTCCACTTAAATAAATATCATAAAATTATAATTTTATTTAATAATTTAACATACCATCTTAAATTATTAAATCAAAACAACAATATAACATATCAAAATAAGAATATAACATCTCATGTTATATTACAACTCTTTAAATTATAAATTACATTAATTTAGAATTTTATTAATTCATAAATATTTAGTAACAACAATCACATCAATAAAATATTTATTTAATTTAATAAATATCTAAATTACATATAATAAAATCTTGGATTGTTACATCTTTCCCTCCTTACAAGGATTTTGTCCCTAGAATCACAACTCAAACAATTCGTTCGTCACATTCTTCCCTCCTTAAAAAGATTCTGTCCCCAGAATCGAGGACACAGATTAAAAAAAATAACTCAGGGTAATTCTTCATCATTTCAGTTTTGAGTTCCCACGTAGCATCCTCGACGCTGTGGTTCCTCCATATCACCTTCACAGAAGGTATCACTTTACACCTGAGCACTTGCTCTTTTCTGTCGACTATCTGAATAGTAATTTCCTAGTAGAACAACTATAACGATTCGTACTTGATCACATGATTGCGGTCGGGCCTGTTCAATCATATTACCGAAACATACAAAAAACACATTGCGAATGTGCTCTAACTGTAGAGGTAGGGCTACCTCAAAACCATCTTTTCCTTCATCAATGCTTTCTATACCAAAACCGTTTTATACCCAATATAGTTCATCAAACTTACCACACTTTGGAAATTCAGGAACTTGCCATAATCATATGAGTTTAGTAACGTATCCTAGTCAGACCATAGGCGTCCATTCGCTGAGGGGTTCAAAACATACCATATGATTATGAGTCACGAACTTACCATATGCTTTAGTTTCAAGAACCGAACCTAATCTTAATATCATCTAACTTAATCATAAAAACCTCTAACTATCAAATATATACATGAGAAAAGAATCACCTTTCCACCACATATACATTGATAGCGCGATACCGATATTCCAATGATTATCAATGCGATAAACCAAGTATATGCACAAAATCTCTGCCCATACAAAGGTTTGTATGACTTAGTTACCATATGAGTCCTCAATTGAAATCCCACCTAGCATATCTTACTTTTAATTTATTCTTAACTTGTCCATAACTTGCTCAATGCGGATTCCTCGTATGACATTATTGAAAACTTCTCGTGCGCTTAGCATCCGATGTCTGGATTTTCTTTTAGGTTGGCAATTGATTTGCAAAAGATATGACATACTTATTTCTAATTGCGTTCCACACGTTCTTGCAAACCTTTCCGAAAATTCGATGTAAATCGTGAATCTCGGTTCAACACAATTGATACTGAAACACCGTGCCTTGAAATAATTTCTTTAACATATAACTTCGCACATTGATCGATAGGTAATATGTTAACTTTGACATACCAAAGAATCTATCACCATAACTTGCCACTAATAATATTATCGAAGGCAATATATATTTTCGTGTTCCCTAGTTGATTCAATATATAAATTTTATGCAAAACTTCATTTTCAATTCCTGATATTAGCGAAACCTAGTTTCTTCCTTCTACTTTTAACTATCCTTCATCTTGGAGCTACTCTTCCTTTACTCTATCCAACAAAGCTGTACAGTTTTCCATCTGAATAACTTCTCCTCTGACTTTTTTTTTCATATATCTTACCTCCTACCACAAATTTGTCCTTTCTATTATGAACCTATTTTGCACATTTAACAAAAATAACTGCTACCTTTTTCCTTAAGACTTCGGCAACCACATTCGTTTAGGATTTTGCATTCACAATCCTTTATCAACTCCAACTATCACTTCAACGCATGCTTAAATATCTCTGTGAGAGGATATACTTTAGACACTTATGGTCTGTTTATATCTCACACTACTACCCAAAAATAATATCGTTAAATCCTCAGGGCAAACACTATTAGCTCTAGTTCCGAATCGTGAGTCGGACACCCTTTCTCATAAAAATTTTAACTGACGCGATACGTATAAAATGACACTGCCATTCCGCCTAATCACACAATCTAGTACATTGTATGATGCATCGCAATACAACACAAAGTTTCCTGTATTATCTGGTAGAGACATCACAGGTGCCATACTAAATTCTTCCTCAATTCGTGAAAATTCACTCTATAATTTCCTACCTATATAAATTCCACTGATTTTCTCGTTAAGTTAGCTAACGAAGTGGTTATCTTGAACTTCGCGTATCCCACACAATATTTTCTTAATAACTCCTTGATTCACAACATCGATAGATAACTCCACCGTACAGACATCTTGCAACTAAAAGAATAAAATACTACCTTTGACTTCCTCAGAGTCTTAAGGTTTATGCACTTTCTTTGATAATGACTTATCACCACATGGTTTCACAATCTCAGAGTTCGACAAATCAAATCAGAAATAAATCCATTGACACCACGTGGCCTTTAATACCAATACGGAAATTCTACACATCAACTTAAAAGGAATCATTATTCACACTTTCTATATTTAGGGAATAGTCTAACTCTTCCCGAAGTGAATTTAGTTTCTAAGAAAATTCATCAGACATACATTAATAACACGCAGTCATGTAAATAACTGATCGAAACCATACCTTACATTGTGCCCTACATCGTCATGTTGGATGATTGTTCGGTTGGTCGACTCGGCGGAGCTGATTCTACAATAACTAGTTTGCCACTGCCCCCTTTTCTTGCACTTACTTTTCTTACCACTTTCTTTGGGCACCCTCGAGCCAAGTGCTCCTTCGATCCACACATGAAGCAGGCTCCCTTCCTCGGTCTTGAACATTTTGGTGCAATATGGCCCTTCAAACCACAATTAAAGCACACCCTTTTTTCCCTTCAAACAAACACCTACATGTTTCTTTTCGCAGTTGCTACATGCATCCACCTTCTACTTTTCCTTCCCTTGCAGATTTTCAGTGTTAATATTATTATCCCACTTTCTTTTCCAAGCGTTACCGGTATGACTATCACCCACCTTATCATCTTCACGCTTCTTTCCCCTCTGCTCTTGATTGTATGCCAGCGTATTACCTTCCCCGTCTACATCAATCGTTCTCTCCAACCCTGTTGTAAACGAATTTGGTTGGAACATCAAGATTTGATTATATAGCCAGAAATTCAGTTGATTTGCGAGTGCTCCCACGAGAAAATTCACCAATTATGGCACTGGATTTGTGTTAGGTTCCCTATTGTATGCATATTCCTTGGGGCTCTGTTAACGCTGTTGTCTTCTTCTAGGCGACATCTTACTGTTTCAAACTTGCACCATTAGATCATCGTTCATTCACGCATTAAAATTTTCAAGCTTATCTCAACCACTTATAGATAACACATAATATATCTTAATAAATGATAATACGTTATTCATTTATTATACAACACATAACAAAATAGCCTCACTGCTATTTATATTATTTATCCTGTAATAATAAAATTCTAGGATTACTTCATCATATCCCACTATTTATTTCAAAAGTCAGGATTTACATTTTATTAATTTTCATTGTGATTTATATATAACCTTAATGTTTTTCTTGCAATCTACAAGAACATTCCACATTGTACAACTTCATTGCGCTCTTGCTCCATGATACAAATCATTGACGATCCATCACATACCAAAGATAAATCTCAACATATACAAAAAATAGAATACTAAATTCTAAGCTACATCATTCTCTTGGCCTTCTTCAACTTGTCTTCAACACTATCTATGCGTTTAGAAGCCTTCACCCATACGTCTTCAGCTTTTGCACGCTTTGCTGATAAATATCCTCTTTAATATTCTGACTGAGCTAATATCCGCTCTACATCCGCAAGTTGTGCAGTAAGGTCTTGAGTTGCGACATCTTCTTGCGCTAACGTGGCTTGGTGCTTTACGGCTAGACCTTCTAATTCTCGTCCTTCACCTTTATCACCTCAAATTTATCCTCTCGTTCAAACTCAAGCCTATACCTAAGGTCTACAACAGAAATCAACGGGTATGGCTTTCCCAATACCAACCATACTCAGACTATATGAACTTCTCAGGCTCCGAATCCTTATCATCCTTCTTCAGTCATTCTGACAACAAAGTTTTAACAACCCCACAACTTGATATGTATAATACTCGCTACTCCTAAGTACTTGCGAGCACATAAGTCATTAACATATAAGCACAAAAATTCTTTTATCGTTTTACCTTCAATGAATTTCCCTCAATTCATTCCTTAGAACCCGATGAGAGTTTATCACCTCTATATTCTCGATCTCCTAGAAGGTTATAGCCTACGGTTTCCCCACCTAAGGTTCATAACCTAAAGCTTTGATACCAACTTGTGACACCCCCAAATCCGGGCACTTCAGTCCCACATATTTGGTGTTCACTGTCCAATTAAATCATAACTAACTACCCATAAACAAAGGATATACTTAAACTCAAAAGTTTTAAACAATCAATCTCCCATTAAAGGTTACATAATCTAAAATAAATCCCAGGTCATCTAACCTTTATCACAATCATCAGCGGAAAAATTAAAACATGATCACAATCAAATCTATTACATAAGCTTCATAAATAAAAGATAAATTAAACGTTATCGTCTAATCAAGCACTTTCTCCCTGCCCTTGCTTGTAGAAAGCTCTTCAAACTTCTTAACTTCATCTGCATTGGTTTGTGCAAGAATGAGCAAACAATTGCTCACAAGAAGAATATACAATAACTTTTTTATGAATAACAATTCACTGAGCTTTCAATGGTAAAGTAATCTTACCAGAACAATAAACTTTAATTCAATAGCTATGAGTTCAAAAGAATAATGAATGTTCAGTTAACAATATATATCAACATCAAAGAATACACTGAGGGCCACAAGACCACGAACTATACTCTACGTTTTCAAGCATTTCTACTTTAACCTTTAAAAGTCTAAAAGACTATAATCATCATCTATGTCCTAGGATAACAGGTGTTTCTACTGTAACCTTTAACAGTCTAAACGACTATATGGACCATCATCCCGCATCTGGTGATCACCTTTTGTACTATGTATTGCGCAAACATTTTAACGCTATTGCGTAGCTCTTAAAATAATCCCCTAATATAGGGGTGTTCATCTCAGCTTAGATTATCAGGTTCCAAACCAAAGGAAGTTTGGTTGGGAATTAACTTCAAAGGAATTCTGTTTTAACCTCCTTGTTACATGTTTGACACATTTACATAACCTTAGACCAAGTTATAGTGGTATCCCAGGTCTGCAGGCGAAGCAGTTTTACCGCCTCGAGATAAGTGTATGGCAATTTGCAATGCGCCATACATAAGCTCGACCCAAGACAAATGCACTGCTTGCTTTAAGCCTTGGCATAGGCAAGAATTGCATTGAAAGCGAACGATGAACCGTAAAGGATGTTAACGATGGCCACTTTTTAGCTCAACTAACACAAATTTCACCCACAAAACAGTGAATTTAACACAAACAATTGATATAGAACTATTACAAACACGTTTCCTCATATATTCATCAACATAGAATAATTTGACAACCATTTTAACTAATTTAATTTCTTAAATTTCATGTTTTCATATAAAAACTCAATTTTTGACATCCTTCACAAAAATCATCACTGTGATTACAATTCTACACCGAATCACTTCGTTCAAACTACGTTCTCTTGGTTTCTTAACGAACTAGTAAACAAGACTCAATTTACAGTTTATCATACTAATTGACCACTAAAATTTGTACTTTCACAAGCCATATGCCAAATATATACATTGTAAATATTTTTTTTTCTTTTTTTAACCGTAATTAGCACAACAAATTCTTATCTAAATGCAAAATCTAACATCATAAACATGTATAATCACAATTACCAGTTATATATATCAACAACTCAACAAATCGAATTCACAGAACATAAGAAAATTTTGCCGTAAAACTCATATATACATTTATATACATAAAATATAAAAATTATAGAGAAATACCTTCTTATGCTTAAACAATCCTTGCTAACCAACTGAATTTGCTTTGAAACTCTTAGGTTTTTTCAAATTTTCTCTCAATCTCTCTCTAATTTCTCTCAACTTCTCTGTTCCTTTCTCTTCACAGTATCAGTATAGGCCAACTCTTAGTTAAGCGTAAAAATAAAACTGTCAGGCCATAATGCATATACTAAATATATCAGTTACAAGGATATAAACGTATAAATTATAATTATATTTTATTTATTATTTGATTTATTTGATTTATTCTATTTATATTATTTATATTATAATTATAATTTAAAAATTAAAAATTCCAAAAGCCATAAGGCTTTGTTTGGCAAAAGTCTTTAAAATTTAAAGACTTTAATATTTTAAACCTTGTTTGACAAAAACTAAATTAAACTCCCTTAATTTATTTTAATAAACAATTTAGTTTATGATTTATAATCACATATTATTTATTTGGATTTTCATATCCAACATTAATCAAATAAATTAATTACACATACTATATTTAAATAAATATTCCACTTAAATAAATATCATAAAATTATAATTTCATTATAATTTTATTTAATAATGTAACATACCATCTTAAATTATTAAATCAAAACAACAATATAACATATCAAAATAACAATATAACATCTCATGTTATATTAAAACTCTTTAAATTATAAATTACATTAATTTAGAATTTTATTAATTCATAAATATTTAGTAACAACAATCACATCAATAAAATATTTATTTCATTTAATAAATATCTAAATTACATATAATAAAATCATGGATTGTTATAGTTGCCAAAATCAGAAAGCAAATAAAATGTCCAGACTAAATCGTCTTCAGTAGTTGCAAATTGCTACTTGAGGTTAGGCTTGGGGCTGGCATAAATGCAAGTCCCCCCAGCACTAAAGTTGAGTTTTTATCTTCTGGGTTTCATTCCACTTCTTTTTAGTATACCAGAATATTAACACATAGAAAGCATACATCTTAAGAGATCTTGGACTTTCTTAAAGTCATATCAAGTCCACTTTTACATAATATGTCTCTAGTTGAAAATTTCTACGAAGTTAAGGCCAACCAAGTTCATGAAATCATGAGGTTACCTATATTATCCATTTATTCATACAAGGGGATTATATAATGCACGCTCGCAAGTATTCATATCTTTTATACATAACTAGTTTCGTCCATCACTTTAAACTCTTATAAAAACCATGTTCTAATGACTTACATTGTGTCAAACTATGTGTTTGTACTTATAGGCCATGTTTAAAGACCAAAATGATATTAGTATTCCATCCTACAAGTTCAGAAGTTTAGACCACACAATGCTCACGAATGATGTTTTTAAAACGTCTAAGTTTCTTTTCTTCAAATCCATGTCATGCCAACCAAATTATGCAAGACAAATTTGAATCATATGTCATATTCATTTGTGTATATTTCTACACATTCTTATAAGGTAGAAATGTAGGCGACACAATACTCATGATTATTAGTTTTCAAAACTTGAATTTCTCTTTGAAAATACATATTATCCAAGCTATACCAGTTATCTTATACAAAGTAACTTAAGATCACATTTTATGCTTGCATGACTCCACCATATGCTCACTACAAAGTCAGAACTCAAATGACTTAAAGTTTGTCAAGGTTTGTTTTTGAAATATTCAAGTTTCTTTTCAAAACATATACTAAATCATGCTAAGGCATTCATTATGAGTATGGTAATCTTTATGTCATGTCTATTATCTTTCATTTTTATGTTTTATCACTTAGAATAATATATTCCATCACCGGGAGCACTATACTTGCGTATGTGCTCATTCGACGCCCTCCGATTGCCTCTTATTACGTAATAGTCACAAAGATGACTATTTTGACCCACCCCAATTGGCCTTGGGGGCAGCGCAGCTGCGCCCTGGGAACCAGAATGACTTCTCAGACTCTGTTCTTCATGATTTTACAGGCCCCTACTCCTTCCCATCATCATAACATGAGTTATACTCATCCAAATTAACTTATTTTTGATTGTATGGGTTTGTAACTCATAAATCTACAACATACCAAGTACCCATCAACTAACATAAACATTAACTAACCCAAATATGAATTTACAACTCATGTTCATGAAAATGTTCATGTTTTGAATAATTTAGTGAAATCACTACGAACTCGTTTCTAAACCAAATTGGTCTATTAACTTTTGTTGTTTTCATTTCAAACTATAGTAACAGTATCTAGCAACAATTCATTGATTACAACAATCCTTAGCCATCAATTTTATGATTCAAAAGCTATTTTTTCTTGTTATTTCTAACGAATTGAAAACTTAGGAATCAAAAGCATAAGTTAGCATTATTACCTCTTGAATGCTTAGTTTGCTCAATTTCTCCCTTTTGAGTTTGCTAGACTCCTCTTTGAATCACAAATTCTCAGACTCAATTTCTCAAGGTTTCACAGATAAAACTTAGCAACATAAAAATGAACAAGGTAGCTGCTTTATATAGAGAAATGATGCACTAGATTTTGGGTTTACATGGAAGTTGGAATCCATGGTATAATGGAAAGGAACAATGGTTACAAAGGAGTTGGCCAACCACCAATTCATAGCCATCATCATCTTCCTCTTAGCCTTTTCATTTTGCTGAGTTTTATGCAATGAGCTTATAGACTAGGCTAATGGCCTATACACGTGAATAAGGAAATGAGACTCATAATGGGACAACCCATTTGGTTTCTCAGCATTAGCAAAATGGGTATTTAAGATATCTATATTTACTTTCTTTTGGACGTACAAGCTTACATTTAATAACTTAATGTTATTACTATATGATAAATTAGGGGTACATATACCCATAATCATACAATCCATGTATACTAGTCCACATAATATTTTAATTGGGTTAAATATAATTTAGTCGGATATTCTCAATCCATCATTTTCCATAAAATTTACCACCTCGAATATACCCAATTATCATAATGATAATTAATATAAATTATTTATTAACTCACCATCTATTTTCTTTTAAAACCTCCCATTAAATCTCCCTTTGATTTTACTTCCCCAGTTATGCCACCCAAGACCTACATATGTGAACTTAATAATTAGTAGTCCACAATCTCACATAATAATATTATTCTTAACATTACATCTTATAATATGGTCATAATGTAATATCATAGCTTATATACTAGCACTAATTTAATGGTCTTTATTCATAACCAATCTATTACCCTCCTATGGTCATTACACAAGGGGAAAAGAAGAGTTGGTGGCTAACTCCAACCAACTACTACTATTCATTATACCCTAGCCATTGGGCTAACCATCATTGCTATCATATGAGCTATCTAGCAAGCAATTTAACTCCAATTTTATACATTTCTAAGGGCCATGGGAGTGGTCTATTGCACCATGTTACATTTTATTATTTCACTTATACATAATGCTAACATACTAGTCTTTATACATATGTATTCAAATACTCCCCTTATACATCCATATACGTATATAGATGTATACATGTATCCCTATGAGTCCTTAGAATTCATTTCTTGAATTTTAATTTCACAAACTGATCCTACAGACCGCCAAGTTACTTTGTCATCAGGAAGCTTGGTAATGGCGCAATGCTGCGCCATTCCAAAATCGAGAAGCGCATAAGTTCGCATCGTGAGTAAATGAAACCTATTCTTCTAAATAATTTACACATCCTTCTTAAGTGTTAACTCGTCTAACATTAATCCTCTCTTTGATTTCACATCATCGATTACTACTTTCCTTAACAATTTAAGGATCACACTTCGAGTTTTAAAACTCTATTTCCCTTATTAGTTTAACCAACTATAACATTTCCTTAACAGTTTCTTACCACCAATAACACAAAACTCGAATGTAACACATACATACATTCCTTTAATCCTCACTTCTCGCCGTGTATCTATTTATACAATAATTCTCTAACCACTTTAAAGGTATATCGATTTTCTTCTCTCATCGACAATGTACACGCATACAAGTCTAAACCTAGCACGCGTCAAGTCTTTAATAGTATTTAATATAGTACACTGAGTGGTTTCCCACAAACAACCAACAAATTAGTTTCCATCTCGTCTACACTGTTTTCACAGTGAGTTAAATCGGTTACTAATTCGTATATACCTCCGCTCTCTGAAGGAATTGTTTAGCTCAGCTTCTATACATCCACCATTAAAGAGTATGATTGCACTACCTTAGACTTGATACTCATTCGTACATATACTCAAGAAATTGGTGATTATTAATGATATTTTAATGTCACCAACTTACTATTATAAAATAATTTCACATAATTTATTTAATATCAATAGATAAATTTTTATCCATCTTCTTACTAATTCATCTCTATAATTTATAACAAATATATAGTAATGATATATATATTTATTAAACACAACCACACTCATTACATAGCGCATATTACCCTATGTAACACAATACCACATACCTCGTATCACATTATATATTTTTATTTGAACCCTTCACATGCTTTAAGAATTTTATTCACTAAATTCTTATTTTAATATTTTATGAAAATTCGGGTTCTTACACCAATTTTCATCACTAAATTCGTTTTATACGACATGAATTGATGTCCACAAAAGTGTTACTACAAGTCTACGAGCGTATTGATTACTTATATGAAATCACCTGAACAACATGATTAAACTTCTTAATTCTTGTTTTAATTTGCTTAATGGATTTCATCGTTTCACCATATGCCACACAAGGCATTTCATAATTCTCATTGTCAATTCACACATCTTAATACGCATCGATCTAATACGAATCAATTGATTTAATTGCCTCATAAAATAATAACACTTATATTCACAGAAATATTATTTCCATTAATATATTCATTTAATTATACGCGAAAATTCTCGGGTATTACATCATCCCCCCTTATAAAAATTTTGTCCCGAAATTACTACAAGGTTACACAAATATATGGGGATAATCCCTCATTATCCTATCTTCTAACTCCCATGTTGCCTCCTCGACATCGTGGTTACGCCAAAGCACTTTTACAGAGGAAATAACTTTGTTCCTTAAAGTTTGCTCTTTCCTATCTAGAATTTCGACTGGAATTTCTTCATATGCTAAATTCTTCTCCACTTGAATGGGTTCGTAAGAAATCACGTGTTTGCAGTCAGGCTTGTACGGACGCAACACAGATATGTGAAACACGTTATGGATGTGCTCGAACTCATGTGGTAGCGCAACTTTATATGCTACTTCGCCCACTCGCTTGAGTATCTCGAACGGTTCTATGAATATTGGACTCAGTTTTTCTTTCTTGCCGAAACGGATTTTTCCCTTCCACGGAGATACCTTTAAGAATACAAAACTGCCAACTTCAAAATCTCGGTCTTGCCGATGTAAATCCGCAAATTTTTTTTGTAATATCCCGAGTGTTTATGATAACGATCCTTATAAAAGGAAATGAATGGGTTAAATAATATATAATACTCAAATATAATTGAGTCTAAGTAAAGGTTATAAAATAAAACTTACAAGAATTTATTATCAAGAATGGTGGGAGTAGGAAATATAAAACCTATATTAAGGTAATGTGTTGAAGTTATTCAACGAAGAGATTTGATGAAAAGCTGAGTAAGGTAGGGTTTTGGTGATTCCGAGGACGGAATCCTTATAAGGAGAGAAGGATGTGACAACCCGAATTTTTATAGGTTATTAAAATAAGAATTTAATAAATAAAATTCTTATTATGAGATGTATCTATTTTAGGTTATGTGGTTTAGTGAGTAGAAATTTATTATGCATGAGGTTTAATAGTTAATTTAACTATTGAAGAAATTAAACGGAATTGTTATGAAAAGGAAATTAACTATATTATATTACTTAATTTAATTGAGTTAAAATTATATTACGAAATAATATAATTTGATGGTTATGCTTTGTTGGCAATGGAAATGTTTTGAATTAAATTCATGAATAATGTGAGTAATTCACTTAATTTAAATAGTGAATTAATATAATTGTTTAATAAAATGAGAAGGTACTATATTGCATGAAAATGTACTATGTTAATGTATTACGATAGTGAATTTCGTAAATAGTAAAATATTTATTAAATAGAATAAATATTTTAGTTGAAATATTTATGGAATAAAATGGATATTCGATGAAAATTTTTGGAGAATAATTTATTTAGGTACGATAATATTGATTAAATGATTTTATAATCAGTGCGTACTTTATTATGCTAATGAAATGGAAATATTCTAATTTAATTAAATAATTAAATTAGAGGATTAATGATTTGTTAAACAAATTATAACTATATTAGCTAATTAAATATTGTGTTGGCTAAATGAAGATTATAATTTAATTGGGTAATGTGTGACATGAGTACTATAGGATAAGAGAATTGTAAAAATAAAATAGAAAGGGTTTTAAAGTGTGTCAACCAAACAAGGTCTTATGACCTTTGGAATATTATAACTGCTGAGACCTTAATTTATTTGAGCGTAAACCATTTGTCAGTTTTTATGTTACGTATTATTTTGCTAAGTCTAAATAACAGAGAGAAAGGGGAGCCTTATAGAGGGTTTGAGAGATAAAGAAATTTTATGTGGATTAAGAAGAGAAATCCTGAGAATCAAGAGGGAAGAAGATGTGTAATCAAGGTTTCCTAATCATAACTCCTCGCCAATCTAAAGAAGAAATCAAAGGTAACAACTTGGTTGTAAAATCTATTTTGTGTTCTTATATATACTTCTCTGTAAATAGATTTTGGTAGTGGATTTGTTAATACTTGATGATATAATGTTAATAGATGTGTATAATTTGTTATATGTAATCTATAACAGGTTTTCATGTAATCAAATTCATGGAAACAAGTGTTAGAAGAAGAAATTTGGTTTATGGCTTAATATATGTATTTTGGGTCTATTTTAAGGCTTAAATTGATGGTTAGATCATATATATAATCTGAAATTGATAATAGATGTGATTAATACGTTGAAAAATGAAAAGAACGCAAGTTGAATGAATCAATTTGGTTAAGAAACGAATTCGTAGTGAATGAATTCGCTAAACATGTTAAAACATAAAAGTTTAGTATGAACATGTGTTTTGGGTTAAGATTTAGGCTAGCTAGTGTTTCTATAAATTGTTATAATTCTAATATTTTGTAGTTCTATCAATTACAAATCCATGAAATGAAAAACAAACTAATTTGGATGTGTATAACTCAAGTTATGAAGATTAGTAAGAGAAAAAGGGTCAAAAATCGCGAAGAACGGTAGCTTCAAATCCGTTTTACGCTAACAAAGGATGCAAGCGCGTTGTGCCCTAAGTCATTTGGGGTGCAAATTGTTTGCCTTTGTAGGCGCAATGCGCTATAGGCGCCTTGATTGTCTTTGTGCTAAGGCTTAATTAGGCGTGCGCACCAAAGTATGTCGTGTGTATTGCTTTGACCTATTTTAGTAAAATAGGCATAATGTTTTCATACGAACTCCGATTGAGGTGATTCAAGATGATCCGGAACGAGAACGAATAGACCTACAACTTTTATTCTTTACCCTTTTCAATTTGAGGTCGGAAACAGTAGTCAAAATGGTCATATTTGTGACTAATGCGTATTCGGAGGCAATCAGAGGGCGTCAGACATGCACATACACAAGTATAGTGATGTCGACGATAATAGATGTTGTTCTAAGTTATAGAATATGAATATTATGAAGTATAATGATACACATTAATAAATGATATATTAGATAAGTTGAATACGCATACTAAGCACACACAAGAGAGACAAATTTGGGCATGTGACGAATAAACGTCGAAACGCCGTGATAAGTGATAATGAACGTAAAAAGTGTTTTAAATCAAATGAAATGAATATAATAAGATATTGAATAGTGTTAATATAAAACCAATAAGTAGTCCTAGCAAGACTTAAACACTTGAATGAACTTCGAATATGAAATACAGTGAGATATAAGTTAAAAGTTAACACAATAAAATTGAACATTGTGTATATATAATAGGAAGGGTTATGAGATGTAAAGTAAAGCTTACATTACAACTACTATGAATTTATATGTGATTAATAGTTGATGTGCATGATTATATAATTGTGTAGGGCACGTGAAGTGCAGATAACTGTAAGTTGTTAAACTGTTATTGGTAAACAACGATCAAGGCAAGTCTCTCAGTTCCTATTTGCTATGTGAATTTGATTGTTTTAAATCTTTATTGCAAAGAGAATAATGTGTTATATATATGTTGAATGTATGAAATATTAAAGTCAACTTATGACTACGTTGATTGAGTAAAGCATGCTGATTGAGTAAGGAACTCAATCTTTATACTTGTTATATGAACTATAACATGTATGTTATGTTAGTCCAATGTTTATGAGATATATGTTGAGCATGTTATTATGTGTTATGTAAAATCAAAAAGTAGATGTGTTATTAACGACCGAAGTGGAGAATTAAATTATATGAATTTTGGGGTCAGTACATTTTCTACCTCATTTTTCGAGATCCTCTTCCTGATTTTCTCACATTCTCCATCTTTCTCATGGGCTTCTTTTATTCTATCCAATAATGTGACGCCCCCAAAATAGGTATACATCATGTGACGCCCACAAATTTGGGTCTCTTCTAACTCGACAGATGGTGCTACACGGTACTACCATTTATTCATTCATTCACCTGAATAGTCACAAAATGACTAATATAACTTTTATATATCCAAAATAATATTACATTTCCCAGGTTCTTTGTAACCCATTCGTTTGTTCTTGTCATAATATCAAATATATTACAATCGTTCACCTATACTATTACATAATTAATCTAAGGGTTCGTCTTCGCCTTGCCCTTGTCCTTGCCCGAGCCTTCGGTCCGCTCGATCTTGGCTATGTTCATATGGTTCAAGCAAGAGTGGGCATGACTAGCTCAGCAAGTACTATAATTCTAATAAATAACATGCTTGAAATATAGAACTCATATATCTTCAATAACTGAACAATAGTTACGAAGTACTATCGATAATTCAAAATAGCACTTCTTTTCCTTCAAAACGTTTTACACAACCATACTCAATAGAATAACAATTATGGCTCAAGTCTATGAGCATATCATAAGTTCTTTTGAAAAGGACAACTCGGCACTATGTCTGTAAGTCTGTTATATCTTACGAGCACTTCTGAGTGATCAGTTGTGGCAACCTCACGTGCCTGTCATTAAACGACAAAAACATTTTAGCATACCAATCGGCCTGCCCGGCTGCGCTGGACCACTAATATCTAACTTATCGCTATTAGCGCCCCAGTTCCCGTCCGTCCCCTTCTTTGGACAGTTCTTCGCCATGTGGTCAGTTGATCCACACACAAAGCATCCATGGTTCTTCTTCGAACTTGGACAATTTGGCGCAATGTGCCCCTCCTGTCCACAGTTGTAGCAGACAGCCTTCCCCTTGAGACAGACTCCTAAGTGAGTCTTCCCACAGGTCTTGCAAGCCTCCATTCTTCTCTTCAGGTCTCCTTGCTTCACTCCGGGTATTCCCAGGCTAAATACCTTCCTCTTGACCCTACGCGCCACTTCCATCGGCTCCTCAATCTTGACTCTACCGTCAACCTTTCCCTTATTCTTCTTTTCTTTGTGGTATTGGCTCAACGCCTCACTACCACCTTCGGCGATTATCGCCTTCTCTAAAATGGTTCCAAAAGAAGTACTTTGAAACACCGAAATACTGGTTATAGAGCTAGGGTTTCAAGCCTCCTTTCGAACTGTCATGCCTTCCTCACCTTCGGTATCCACTTGGTGTGGAGCGAACCTCGCCAGATTCATTAAACTTGGCGAAGATATTGGGGAACCGCATGTCCCCTTGTTTCAACTCGAGAAACCTCATCTCCATCCTTCCCTGCATGCTCGTGGGAAAGTTGTTCTTGAAGAATATCTCCTTGAACCTATCCCACATCAAATTCGTTATCCCAACCCTAGCCCGATTGGCTTCCCACCAAAAGTTGGCCTCTCCCTTCATCATATAGGTCGCAAAGGCAACCTTCTCGGCCTCGTCAACATTTGCAATTACAAATGCCTTCTCTATTTCCTTAACCCACGTTTGGGCTTTGATCGGGTCCGTAGTTCCTTTGAACTCCCATGGACCCACGCTTTTGAAATCCTTAAAGGTCATAGCTCGTACTATTCTCCGGTTTACTGGGGATATTAGCCCTCGTTCTATTAAATGCTGCGGCTTATTAAGTTAACAAACTCTGCATCGGATTAACTTGGACCTCCTCCCGGTTGATTTACATTCGTACCTTGATTACGTTGCACTTTCTTCTGGCGGCATTTTACTGATACAATAAACACATTGCGTTATTACTCCCTTCTTTATTAGTTATCATTAATATTAAATGATAATGTCAACATCCATAACACATTGCTTTTCATAAAAAGATCTTTATATTCATTCTCGTAGTATAATACTACATTTGTTACATACACGACTCAAAGTGATTACATTACTTTCCCCGCTTATCGCTTTCCAAAAATTGGGATTTACAAAAGACTACCCTTTACTATACAAAAAGGGCTTTACGTCACTACTACTTACAAAATATTTACATACTACCTTAAATACCACTAATCTACATCTGCCTCAAGGCATTATCGAAATCTGCCTTGGCAAGACCGGCAATGATATCACGGCTAATAGTTTTCCGTGTTTGCCCCACCTCTGAGGATATCCAAATACCGCTTCTTTGAAAATCCGTATGAGAACTCCTATAGATATAGGACATTCTCCCTATCTTCTGCACCTTAATCTTTAGCTCCTCCTTGAGCTCAAAGACCTCGTGCTTTAAATCATGGACTTTGTCCTTAGCCAAAATCCGTTCATCATGCTCCTGCTCCCACATGGACTCGACATCAGTCTTGCCCTCTCTAACAATTTGGAGCTCTGCCTTCAGCTCCTTAACTTCCCAGACAAGAATGGATATTTCTATCCAACACTGACATGAACAGAGACATCATCGACCCCCCAGGAGCTATCTCAGCTGCTATAGCCACTAGGTTAAAGGAGACTATCTCTACCTCCTTCTCTATCATCCTGTCAAACACTGACATGTAGTCAGCTTCCTCTCGAGTCTCCGACACTCGATAATCACTACTTACGGCTCTGCTTCTTTATATAGGGTTCTTATAACCTCTATTTGGTTCACCGATTCTTCATTAATGGCTTGATCACTAACAAACATCTCGTTTACTCCTGACATCTACACAACACAGTTAAGTTGATTAGTACACGTCAGTAGAATAATAAAATCACATAACATAATCATAATGCATTTTTATAAGGTTATTTTCTTCTTGTACTTCTTTGACTCCTCTTAAGGTTATGACTTAAGGTTTTTAATCCCCCCCTTAAGTTTTATAACCTAATGCTTTGATACCAACCCGCGATTTCCCAAATCCGGTCTCTTTCCAACCCGATGGATGGTGCTACATACACTGCACTACCATTCATTCACCTGAATAGTCACAAAAGGACTAATATAACTTCTATATATCCAAAATAATATTACATTTCCCAGGTTCTTTGTAACCAATTCGTTTGTTCTTGTCATAATATCAAATATATTACAATCGTTCACCTATACTATTACATAATTAATCTAAGGGTTCATCTTCGCCTTGCCCTTGTCCTTGCCCGAGCCTTCGGTCCGCTCCATCTTGGCTGTGTTCATATGGTTCAAGCAAGAGTGAGCATGACTAGCTCAGCAAGTACTACAATTCTAATAAACAACATGCTTGAAACATAGAACTCATATATCTTCAATAACTGAACAATAGTTATAAAGTACTATCGATAATTCAAAATAGCACTTCTTTTCCTTCAAAACGTTTTACACAACCATACTCAGTAGAATAATAATTATGGCTCAAGTCTATGAGCATATCATAAGTTCTTTTGAAAAGGACAACCCAACACAAAGTCCATAAGTTCGTCATAGCTTACGAGCACTTCTGAGTGATCAGCTCATAGTACTCTATGTTGATCAACACTACATTCATTAAACGTGTGTACGTTTAAGTTGTGGCAACCTCACGTGTCTGTCGTTAAACAACAAAAACATTTTAGCATACTTGGTCTTCGATTGAAAACCATGCCAATATAACTTGGTAACATTAATCATGCTTGATAGATTCATAATATAAGTCTAGCCGAAAGAATTGGCTTTAGACTTCATCGTTAAAAACTTCATGCGAAAGAATACATGAATTACGACTTGTCCGTGATCGAATCGAACAAGGGTTAGAATACTTGCCTTTAGCGTCTGCTTACTGATTAACACACGTACACTTTAAGTCTCTATGATTCTACAATACATAATCATATAACGTAGCACATTAGGTATTATACAATCAAGTATGTATACTATTATATCTTACCCTTCATCTCAATGTAAATCCTAACTTAGATTCGTTATTTAGGGTTTCCGGCTTTCATTACGTCATTCACATTCTGCTCATCTTCGATTGATTATTAACTCTTAATCAACATGCATTAGTGTCTTACAAGTACCTTACAATGTCTTAACCATGTTATGATTACATCTTAATTCATTACTAACAAGTTCTCTTTTCTTCTACACTTGAAACTATTCTTCACTATCAAATTTCATGGATCAGCCATGGCGCCAAGAATTACTTCCTCAGTCTCATGTATGCACTGCTGTTAGTAGTTAGCGATGTCTTGAGGAGTTCACCTCATGTCATGCAATGCACAGGCCTTTTAGGGCTTGAGTCGCGCCGCGGCGCGGACTGTGTGCCTCAGACAATTATGCAGTTTTTAAATTTTTACGAACTTCCCGGACGTATAACTTCTTTGTTTTATAAGTCCGAATTGGTCCGTTCAAAAGCCTACGGTTCACAAATTTCATAATCTACGCGTTCATGCAAGAATTTTATCTATTTGACTTCGTTTGCTAAAATTTCACCTATGAGTTCATTTTTATCGAAAACGATAAACGTTCGTGAACGTTCAACGCTCGTTTCTTTGTTTCAAGTCGGAATCCGGTAATTTTCGAGTCCGCAACTCTATAATGACCAATATGACTTGTCTCCATCGAAAACCAACGTTTTCGACTTCAAACACAAAATACGACTTCCATTCCGAGAATTTCACGAATTCGACGATAATCGTCCAATCGTGTGAAGTTCGTCAAATCTTCATTACTAAGCGTTCTAAATGGATTTTAACCAACATATAATCAATACAAGTTACTTATTAACCAACTTATAATCAAAGTAGGTTTTGACTCATTCTCATAAGTCATTAACTTATTCAACTTATGAACTATAAATCTTCATTCTCATGACTTATTAACAACTTAAGTCCTTCAATCAAAGTTCTCATGCTATAATCAACATACTAATCATCATATGACAACTTATGAAAAGTTCTTCATGGCTCTAGCAACTTATTAATGTTCAAGTTGCTTATTCAACTTATTCGGCTTAAGTTCATTCCTTATTAACTTATTACATGATCTTAGCATACACTTTCATTAATAACACTTCCCTTATCAACCTATTCTAATAGAGATGAAAGAATATTGAACACAAGATCAATACCTTTGAAGTCCAACTTCTTCTTCTTGGAAATCTAACAAAAGAAGCTTTGGCTTAAAAGTGCTTATTTGCTCTACCAAATAAGTGGCTTATATTTGAGAGGAAAGTTGGATGAAAATAATAACCCTCAAAATGAAATGAAGCTCTTGTATTTATAGGCAACTAAGGTTAGGGCATTTTAGACATTAAATCACCCACCTCCTTATTACACCTCCTCATTTCCACCTCCTCAAACATCCACCTCCTTACTATTCATTGTGTGCTCATCACTTCATTTGCTCACCACACATTATGTTTGCCCATCAAGCTTACCCATTTCCTACTTGGTTTGACCCATGGATCATGGCTAAATCATTGGGCTTTGATAATTAATCTAGCTTCTCTCTTAATGGGCTCATGCTACAATAGTTTGGGCTTATGATAATCAAACACTTGGGCTTGATGATCACATACATTGGACTTCTATATTAGACTATCAATCCTACAAGTCCATTACCTTAAATTATATAACTTACCCTTTATACCCCACGATAATCTTCATATATACTTACTCGATATTAATTAAGTAATATACGTTACCTCATTCATTCTACATCACCCATCTTGAGTCGCCAGATACATGGTACATAAATTCAAATACAACTTAATTATACAACAAATGTAAAATACGACAAAAAATTATAATCGAGAGTTTAAACAAGAATATTGTCATCTAGACAATATCCACACTCAATGGTGTCCTCATTACAATTATTATCACATTATTCCATAGAATAGTGAGGACTACTAAAGCCATTTATCCCGACCATCACTCCATTCCCCGACTCGTCCCAAATATATTCTCATTTCCTCAAGAGAACAATGAAAGAAAGGGTGAGCTCAACTAGCCCAAGAAGAAATATTATGACTAAGATAATGCGTAATAAATTATCCTTAGCCTTCAAACAAAGATAACAACCGATAGAATACAATAGACAACAAGTTTTAGATCAACAACCGCAATGAAATAAGCAATCCATTAGAAGAGTCAAGTAGAGCATAAAAAATCTACTATCTTCTATGATTTAAAAGTTTTTTCATCAACTTTATCACCGAGACTCAAATTTTAATAAATAAACCATATCATCGAATCATCCCCGCACTACTAGCCAAGGATATTCATGTAATCATCAATGGTCATGATTATACCGAATAATCCTCGGTCATAATCATACCAAAAACTGTCCATCAATGAACTACAAAGCAATGAGGACTTTTACCACATCATTCGTCACATTACTACCATGATTATACCGAATAATCCTCGTCATAATCATACCAAGTCCATCTATGCACGTAAGCCAAAGATGACTTTCATCACAATATAAGCATGAGGATGATGACAATGACATAATAATTCAATAAAACAAGTTCAAGGATAAATTTTAAAGATTTATAATTTAATTTATCCAAAATCAATAACGCCCAAATTGTCAACATGATATCGCTTTGTAGAGAGTAAAATTCAAGAATAATATTCATGTACCAAAAATAATTTGGACAGAAAAGAAATATATTTTTCGTGTGAAGACTTCGTGAATAAGACTTCGTGAATAAGACCGTGAATAGTACCCAACACCTAAAAAGTATCCCAAATACCCGAAAGTGAATGATACTAGAATGAATAGTAATTTGGTGAATAAGAACCTATGAATAAGAATCGTGAATAGTACTTCAACACAAAAAAGTGCCCACTAAATACCCGAAAGTGAATAATACTAGAGTGAATAGTAACTCGGTGAATAAGAACTCATCATAGTGAATAAAAAAATACCAAAAAAAAAATACCAAAGAAAATGATATTTCATGATTTAGTACAAAAAATAAAAATGATATCTCATATTAGTATAATAGAATATACTAAATCGCAAATGGATTTTCACCGCCATGCAGAATCCACGTAGATGCATCATTTCCATAATTTAATAAAGAATGAATACAAAGGATCATTCACCATGCATGCGTAATCCACATAGACAAAGTTATTCCAATGTAATAATAAAGAATGGAATAATGTAAGAATTCACCATGCATGCGATAATCACATATGCATGTGTATTCAATGTAATAATAAATGGAATGAATTCCCAATATTCCATACCATAATAAATGATGAAGTGTAATAATTCCATGTAATGAATATTCCAATGTAATAATAAAGAATGGAATCCACCAGTCATGCATAGAATCCGCATGCATGTGATATTCCAATGTAATAATAAAGAATGGAATAACAAAGAATTCACCAGTGCATGCGATAGATCAAGATGCATAAAAGTTATTCCAATGTAATAATAAAGAATGGAATAATGTAAGAATTTCACCACCATGTATGCATTTCAGATATATGATAAAAGTTATTCCAACATAATAATAAAGAATGGAATAACAACCCCTTACGAGTATTGAAAGAAAATAACTCTCTCATGAATACGAAAATAAATAATACCCTTACCTCAAAAAGAAGACCGATACTGAATAAAGGAGGTAGCGTATTTCTTCTTTCTTCTCTCTCTATAATTTCTCTCTATAATAATTGCTCTATAGCTTTAGTGAATTGGTGAGAAATGAAGGAAGAATGAGCTTCTATTTATAGAAAATATAGTTTCGATAATTGCACGCTTTTGGGGCTCAAAATATTACAAGATAATACCTTCCTTTTTTTTCTTCATTTTTAATTTAGTCCCGCAAGTATTATCAAACTTGCACCACCTCCCCCTAATAGTAAATCATGTGAATCAATAGTAAATCATGTGAATCAATAGTTCTATATATGTGAAAATATGAATTACAAGATAAGAGACCTCCATCTATACCTCCATTTTTAACTTAGTCATGCAAGTATTATCAATCTTGCACCAACTCCCCTAATAGTAAATGAATGTGAATCAATAGTACACACATGTGAACAAATAGTTATAATCATGTGAATCAATAGCAATTAATTGCTCATTTATCCTAAGCAATTACCCGATCGGTCAATATAACCTCCAAACATCAATTATTATCAAAATAAATGTCGATTTCACTAACACTAATAATTCCAACACAATGGAACTATCAATTTCATCTTTAATCAACACGAACTTATTCATCATTAATATTATAATTCACAATATTTAACAACCTGTGTCGCTCCTGTGAAAGAGGGGCTTTCCGATAAGGATTTCTCCTTATCATGCGCAAGCATTAGGTGACCAAACCTCTCCTCGATGTAACTTCTAGACATATGTCAATATTGCAAATAATAATATGAATAACTTTGTCGCCTCAATTATTGATTTAATAATATAACATATTATACAGATGATACCGTGACAATAATTGAATCAATAATACGAGAGATATGATGCAAAGAATTATCGTAGAGTAATAATTGAGTATAACCGAGTGACTTCACGTAAAGATCAATAATCAATACCGTGCTGCTACTACAAACCACGCCAGACATCGTATTTTTACTACCGTAGTTCAACAGCTTTTAATTCAGAACACTTTCGCCGTTATTTTTTTAAAAAAGATAATTCTGCTGCTTTCTAACTACGACAATACTTCCGCTAGGGGTCCACTAATGATTGTGCCATCGCATTTAATATTCCCCGACAAAAAGAATATTCCCCACCAATCTAATATTATATAACAACTTGCTTACTTTGCAAAATTTATAAATATTACCCACAACTATAACATTATATCAAATCCACACCATAATATTCAAAAAAATATTTCAAGAAATTTAAATCTTTATTCATAAAATTTGGGGTCTCACAATCTCCCTCCTTATGAAATTTCTCCTCAAATTTACGTACGCATTCTGGTATGCCAAGAGATGAGGATACCTTGACTTCATTTCGCATTCTAACTCTTGAGGTATAACCTTTGAGTGTCGAATATAATCCTTCTTATCCAAGATTTTAACACGATCTCCTCATACGCTAAATCTTCCGCTATCTCGCCTAGTTCTAATTCAATAATGTGGTTCGGTCATCCACATATTTACGTAACATCGATACGTGAAAAACGTTATGAACACGCCATATACTTGGCGAAAAACGAGTCTATAGCCACACAGCTCCTACTCGATCGAGGATTTCAAATGGGCCAATAAAATCGAGGGTTGAGATTTCTCTCTTCATCGATTCTTGCTTCTAGAATAACGCCTTCTCAACCTTCTTCTTCACATTCATCATCTTCGAGTATGTAGCTTGAGCGGCTTTTAACTTTATCGATTAAAGTCGATTCTACTCAGATATTCGATATCTTCACGTGGTCCCTGTAGTCTTTAACTCTATCTTCATCATTTGTAAGTTATACGAAATGGGTTTTTGTGTTAACAACATCGCACTCAGAAACGCATACGATCTTCTACTCAACGCTATCACCTACCACGCTCGCTTCTTCCACGATGATATCGAATGGTATAATCGTAATCTTCAATAAATTTCGAGCCAACGCTCTTTGGCGCATTATACGCTCGCTTTTGGTTGAAGAAATATTTAAGGGTTTTAGAAATGGGTTTTGTATCGGGGTCAATACAAAATTCGATTTCACGCCTAGGGTAGGCTAAGAAGTCTTCAAATACGTCAGAAATTTATTAACAATAGAAATATCATTTAAAATCGTGACTCTCATCCAAGACTTGATAACACATGAAATGAAGGTTTCTCCTAACGGAGTTTCAACCAATAAGTCAAAGTCTAACTTCTCCTGAGTCAAATTTAAACGCTGAGCGCAAGCAAGAGAGATAAAAGAATGGGTAGAACCCCAGATTCAATAAGGTATAGACTTCAAAGAATTTATAATTAACTAACCCGTATAACTTCGTCGTTACTCGCTTTTTTTTGAGAAGTCACGAAAAACGCTTCTTCCTAAAACCACCGACTTTTTTTTTGTCCAGATCCGCTTTTGGTGCCACCGTCCCAAATTGGACTTGACTTTGGTGCACGACAAAATCGGCTAGGTGACCTTCTTTTCCACAATTGTAACATGCTTTGACCGCATCACGCAGCTTTGACCGATATGTCCTCCCTCCGCATTTGAAGCATACAATTGGTGGTCGCTTCTCCTTCCTTGAAAACGGGTGTTGGTGCCGCCTTTCCATCGTTGTTGAACCTTCTTTCTTGAAATTTCCACTCCTATTATCTTGCCATGATTACCACCAAGTGGTTACCATTCTTGGCATGATAATTTCCCCACGATGGTTATCATTGTTCATGGTCGCTGCCACCGGTACATGATTATTATTATCGTGTTGTTGGTCATTACCTTTTTGTTGTGCTTTCGACTCATTATCGCGCTCCAATAATCGAGCCCTATTCACAACATCCTAATATAAACAAAGTTTGTGAGAAATGAGGTATCGACGATATCGGGTTTCAAACCTCTTAGAAACATTCGCGCCATTCGCCTCCTCATTATCGACCAAATGGGATGCAAACCGGATAACTCCGCAAATTTAGCCTCAGATCATGACACACTATATTATATTGTTTTGCTCCAACTTGATAAACTCCACCTCCTTCATGTGACGAATACTTTTTGGAAAGTACTTGTCGTTGAACAACTCTTGAACTTCTCCCAAGACATCTTGAAAGCAGCCAGTCAGTACGCTTTTACGATTCCCACCAATAATCATTTCTTCACGCAACATAAAGGTGGCAAAGGAACCTTTGCTCCTCTGAGCATCCCAAGACATCAAATATCTTGTGATCTACTTTAACCACGCTCTCGCTTTAAGTGGTTCTCGCTTCCCAAAAACTCCGGTGGTCCCAGCCTTGAATCGCTTAATGCAAGAACCAACCGTGGGTTGCCATTATTTCCACCTATATTTTGAACAGAGTCTCTCTCTCCGATGTTGTATGAATTGCATAAAGCCTCCGAACATCCCATCGCTCATCATCCGACGGTGTTGTTATTTTTACCCGAGGATTATTGTCTTCCCTGCATTACATTATTATCCTCGGTATCGATCGTTGGTGACTCAACTGGCCCTCATGTGCTTCATTGCTGATCTCAACATTTTCGTATGCCATTTTCAAACACCGCCACAAAACAAGGGTTAATTAACATATCACATATTATCCCTATACTCGACCACCCAATTAAATACCAAATAAACTTAGGTAGGTCATACTAGCAAGGAATTCCCCGCCTCTCCCCTCCTAGTTCTTGTCTCACATCTCACCAGGATCATATCCCTAAGCTTTGATACCAACCGTGACGCCCCCAAAATAGTATACATCACCCATCTTGAGTCGTCGCCATATACATGGTACATAAATTCAAATACAACTTAATTATACAACAAATGTAAAATACGACAAAAAACATAGCCGAGAGTTTAAACAAGAATATTGTCATCTAGACAATATCCACACTCAATGGTGTCCTCATTACAATTATTATCACATTATTCCATAGAATAAAGGAGGACTACTAAAGCCATTTATCCCGACCATCACTCCATTCCCCGACTCGTCCCAAATTATATTCTCATTTCCTCAAGAGAACAATGAAAGAAAGGGTGAGCTCAACTAGCCCAAGAAGAAATATTATGACTAAGATAATGCGTATAAATTATCCTTAGCCTTCAACAAAGATAACAACCGATAGAATACAATAGACAACAAGTTTTAGATCAACAACCGCAATGAAAATAAGCAATCCATTAAGAGTCAAGTAGAGCATAAAATCTACTATCTTCTATGATTTAAAAAGTTTTTCATCAACTTTATCACCGAGACTCACTTAATAAATAAAATCATATCATCGAATCATCCCCGCACTACGCCAAGGATATTCATTAATCATCAATGGTCATGATTATACCGAATAATCCCTCGGTCATAATCATACCAAAACTCGGCCCATCAATGAACTACATGTGCCAATGAGGACTTTTACCACATCATTCGTCACATTACTACCCATGATTATACCGAATAATCCTCGTCATAATCATACCAAGTCCATCTATGCACGTAAGCCAAAGATGACTTTCATCACAATATAAGCATGAGGATGATGACAATGACATAATAATTCAATAAAAAAAAGTTCAAGGATAAATTTTAAAGATTTATAATTTAATTTATCCAGAAATCAATAACGCCCAAATTGTCAACATGATATCGCTTTTAGAGTAAAATTCAAGAATAATATTCATGTACCAAAAATAATTTGGACAAAAAAAAATATATTTTTTTCATGAATAGTAAATAATACTAGAGTGAATATCCAGGAATCAATAATGTCCAAATTGTCAACATGATAATCTTTGTAGAGTAAAATTCAAGAATAATATTCATGTACCAAAAATAATTTGACAGTAAAAGAAATATATTTTTCTAAATGAATAGTACCACCAATGAATAGTACTTCAGAATAGTACCACATGAATAGTACCCCTAAATGAAAAGTGTCCCAAATACCCGAAAGTGAATGATACTAGAGTGAATAGTAATCAGTGAATAGTAAACCCATGAATAAGAATCGTGAATAGTACTCTACATATGAAAAAGCCCCTAATACCCAAGTGAATAATACTAGAGTGAATAGTAAATTAATCGTGAATAAGAACTCGTGAATAGTAACTCATAAAAAAAAAATACCAAAGAAAATGATATTTCATGACGATAAGTACAAAAGAAATGATATCTCATATGAGTATATATAGAATATACGAAATCGCAAATGGATTTTCACCGCCATGCGCAGAATCCACGTAGATGCATCATTTCCATAATTTAATAAAGAATGAATACAAAGGATCATTCACCATGCATGCGAATCCACATAAACAAAAGTTATTCCAATGTAATAATAAAGAATGGAATAAAAGTAGAATTCACCATGCATGCGATAGACCGCATGCATGTGTTATTCCCAATGTAATAATAAAGAATGGAATCAGTCATAAAGCGGAACCAGTCAAATCCGCATGCATGTGATATTCCAATGTAATAATAAAGAATGGAACCAGTCATGCATAATCCGCATGCATGCATGTGATATTCCAATGTAATAATAAAGAATGGAATAACAAAAGAATTCACCAGTGCATGCGATAGATCATCACATGCATGTGTTATTCCAATGTAATAATAAAGAATGGAATAATGTAAGAATTTCACCATGTATGCGGATTTCATATACAAAGTTATTCCAACATAATAATAAAGAATGGAATAACAACCCTTACGAGTATTGAAAGAAAATAACTCTCTTCATGAATACGAAAGAATAATACCCCTTACCTCAAAAGAAGACCGATACCGAATAAAGGAGGTAGCATACTTCTCTTCTTCTTTCTCTATAATTTCTCTCTATAATAATTGCTCTATAGTTTTAGTGAATTGGTGAGAAATGAAGGAAGAATGAGCTTCTATTTATAGAAAAATATAGTTTTGATAATTGCACGCTTTTGGGCTCAAAATATTACAAAGATAATACCTTCCTCTTTTTTCTTCATTTTTAATTTAGTCCTCGCAAGTATTATCAAACTTGCACCACCTCCCCTAATAGTGAAATCATGTGAATCAATAGTTCTAGACATGTGTGAAAATACGAATTACAAGATAAGACTCCATCTATACCTCCATTTTTAACTTAGTCATGCAAGTATTATCAATCTTGCACCAACTCCCCTAATAGTAAAAGAATGTGAATCAATAGTACACACATGTGAACAAATAGTTATAATCATGTGAATCAATAGCAATTAATTGCTCATTTATCCTATTTAATTACCCGATCGGTCAATATAACCTCCGTACATCAATTATTATCGAAATAAATGTCGATTTTCACTAACACTAATAATTCCAACACAATGGAACTATCAATTTCATCTTTAATCAACACGAACTTATTCATCATTAATATTATAATTCATAATATTTAACAACCAGGTCGTTCCCAGGAAAGACCGGGCTTTCCGATAAGGATTTCTCCTTATCGGCCGCAATTAGGTGACCAAACCTCTCTTCGATGTAACTTCTAGACATTGTCAATATTGCAAATAATAATATGAATAACTTTGCCGCCTCAATTATTGATTTAATAATATAACATATTATACGTATGATAATCGTGACAATAATTGAATCAATAATACGAGAGATATGATGCAAAGAATTATCGTGAAGCAATAATTTGAGTATAACCGAGTGACTTTTCACGTAAGCATCAATAATCAATACCGTAGCTACTATGCAACCACGCCAGACATCGTATTTTTTACTACCGGGTAGTTCAACAGCTTTAATGGTAACACTTTCGCCGTTATTTTTATAAAAAGATAATTTCGCCATTTTCTAACTACGATAATACTTCCGCTGTGGGGTCCACTAATGATTGTTCATCGCATTTAATATTCCCCGACAAAAAGAATATTCCCCACCAATCGAATATTATATAACAACTTGCATACTTTGCAAAATTTATAAATATTACCCACAACTATAACATTATATCAAATCCACACCATAATATTCAAAAAAATATTTCGAGAAATTTAAATCCTTATTCATAAAATTTGGGGTCTCACACCAATTTCTCCATTTCTCTTATTAACTCCCCCTGAGGTGTCAATTGCATCAATTTCTCCCTTCCTTTCCTATTTAGCGCATCGGTGACTACATTCGCTTTTCCCGGGTGATAAAGAATATCTCAATCATAATCTTTGATCAATTCTAACCACCTTCTCTGACGCATATTAAACTCCTTCTGTGTGAAGATATATTTTAGAATTTTGTGGTCCGTGTATATCTCACATTTCTCTCCGTACAAATGATGTCTTCATATCTTTAACGCAAAAACTATTGTCGCTAACTCTAAGTCATGAGTAGGGTATCATTTTTCGTAATCCTTCAATTATCATGATGCATACGCATACAACCAAGTCCTCTATGCGACGCATCACTATACACCACAAATCATCTCGTATCATCTGGTAATGATAATACAGATGCCTCGCTTAATCTCTTCTTCAAGTCTTGAAAACTTTCTTCGCATTTGTTGGTCCATACAAATTTCATCGTCTTCCTCGTCAAATTAGTCAACGGGGTCGCTATCTTAGAAAAATCCTAGATAAATCTTCGATAGTACCCAGCTAAACCTAAGAAACTTCTCATCTCCGTCGGGGTTCTCGATTGTTCCCAGTTACTTACTACTTCGACCTTTTCGGGGTCTACTGAGATTCCATTCTTATCCACCACGTAGCCTAAGAATTGAACCTTCTTCATCCAAAATCCGCACTTAGAAAACTTTGCATACATCTTCTCCTTTCGTAGTGCCTCCAAAATAATCTTCAAATGTTCGACGTGTTCTTCCTCTGTCTTTGAGTACATCAAAATATCGTCGATGAAAACCACCACAAATTTATCCAAATATAGCTTGAAAACTCGATTCATCAAGTCCATGAATGCTGCCGAAGCATTAGTCAAACCAAATGACATTACCAAAAACTCGTAATGTCCATAACAGGTTCGAAATGCAGTCTTTGGTATGTCCTCATCCCGCACTTTCTATTGGTGATATCCCGTCCGCAGGTCGATCTTCGAGAAACAATTCGCTTCTTTCAGTTGATCAAATAAGTCGTCTATCCTCAATAGCGGATATCTGTTCTTGATCGTTACTCTGTTCAATTCTCAATAATCGATACAGAGCCTCATCGATCCGTCTTATTTCTTAATGAATAACACTGGTGCTCCCCAAGGAGACACACTCGATCGAATGTAACCCTTATCCAATAATTCTTGAAGTTGTATCATCAATTCCTTCATTTCTACTGGTGCCATACGATATGGAGCTTTTAAAATTGGTGCCATTCTCGGTGCTAAGTCTATTACGAATTCAATTTCTCTGTCTGGCGGAAGGCCAGGCATATCATCCAAAAATACATCCTGAAATTCACTCACTACGGGTATATCTTTAATCTCTACTCCCTTTTTCTAAGTATCCATGATGTAAGCTAAATAACCTACACATCCTTTCTTTAACAATTTCTTGGCCTTCATCATCGTAACGCAACACGATTGCTTAAGAAATGAGCTACCATAAAACACTACCTTAGACTTACTCAAAGTCTAAAGGTTCACACATTTGTTTTGACAATCAATTACTACTTCATGGTTGTAGAACCAATCCATTCCCAGTATTACATCAAATTCTCTTAGTCTAATAGGAATCAAGTCTACGCTCAGTTCATGTTCTCTAATGTTTGCGCGACAATTTTGATAAACGTATTCTACAGGGATTATTTCCTTATTCGCAACTTCTATGTTCAAAGGATCTTCTAAACGTTCTTGGGGTGTACTAAGTTTACTAGCAAAATCCTCGGATACAAAAGAACGGGTGGCACCCGAATCAAATAATACATAAGCATTTATATTATTGATTGGGATTATACCTAACACCACGTCCTTCGCAGCTACTACATCCTGGATGGTCATGTTAAAGGTTCGGGCGGTCGATCGGTTGGGTTGCGCAGGTCCACCAATCATTAACTTGCTTTCTCCTCCCTAGCTTCCACCAGCTGCACCGCTTCCTTTCTTCGAGAAATCCTTTATCTGGTGCTCTGTTGATCCACAAGCAAAACATCCTCTGTTCTTCTTTGGCTTTGGGTAATTTGGCGATATGTGTCCCTCTTGGCCACAATTATAGCAGGTGTTCTTTCTCTTCTAACACTCTCCCTGATGACTTCTTCCACATTTGTTACAAACTTCAGTCCTTCTCTTGATGTTTCCCTGGTGACTCCCACCTTGATTATTATTTATGTTGTTGTTGTTATTTTCCCAGTTCCTCTTTCCGAAGTTACTTCCTCCACGATGCTCACTACCAGTGCTCTTGTTCTTCTTCTCCTTATGATATAGACTTAAGGACTCACTGCCACCTTTCGCAATGATTGCCTTCTCCAATAATGTCGTAAAGGAATCAATCTGGAAGACTGATACCTTATTATACAACCATGACTTCAACCCTTGCTCGAAGCGTCTCGCCTTTCTTTCCTCATCCATAACTTGGTGCTCTGCAAATCGCGCTAGTTCATTGAACTTAGCTGCATATTGCGCCATCGTCATATCACCTTGTTTTAACTCTAGGAACTTCACTTCCATCCTACTCTTCATACTCTTCGAGAAATAGTTCTCGAAAAACAACGTAGTAAACCTCTCCCATGTTATCGTTCCTTCTCCCACTCTCTGCTGATTAGTTTCCCACCAATAGTTCGCTTCTCCCCTCATCATGTATGTGGCAAATACTATCTTCTGGTCTTCACCCACGTGAGCTATAGTGAAAGCCTTCTCGATCTCCTTGATCCAGGTTTGCGTAACAATCGGGACAGTGGTTCCTGTGAACTCTGGGGGTCCTACACTTAAAATCTTTGAAGGTTGTTATTGGGACAGCTTGGGGAACAGGTGGTATGGGTTCATTTCTTCCCCTCAGAGCTTCTCCCAATAAATCTACCAGTCTCTGTATTGGATCTACTGGACCTCTCTCATCATTAACTGACTTATCTGGGACAGTTATTCTACGTCTGGGCGGCATTTTCTGCATCACAAAACTTTTTATTTTATTATCTAATTATCATATTTATATATTTCTCAATAGAAAAGAACTACAGGTTTATAACACGTTTCTGAAATAAGATCATTTATATTCATATGCCAAATGGTTACATTACATGTTCTTTTCTAGCATACTGCTATAAATGATAACAGATATCCCCTAGTATCACAAAATACAGGGACAACACCATCTTACTACCCCTTTAACATTTTTCAAAAGTTGGGGTTTTACTACTACCTCATGTCTTACACAGAAGACTGAGATTACAACAACATATTAAACAACACGTAAAAAAAATACTACAACTACTAGTCTTCATCCTCTTGACTCAATCTAACATCCCACGCTCCACGGCGCTCTGATATTCCTTCTGCGTAATGTGCACCACCATATCTCGACTTATGGTATGCCGGGTCTGTCCTTGCTCAGTTGGGTAGTGATTCACTCAATCGATCAATCTCTCCATGGTCGTGCGTAGAGCATAGCCCATCTTATTCATCTTCATCCTCTTGCATCGCACTTCATCCTCTAGATCATCTGCCCTATCATTGGCTTCCTCCCACTTCTCCTCGAAGTGAATCTTATCCATCACCTCCATCTCTAACTGAGTTCGGAGAGCTTCCTTCTCTGTCCTCTCACTCAAAACTTCATGCTCTAATTCCTCCAGCTTTCCTGTCATCTCAATATTCCTCGCCACCGCTCGGTGAAACAAAGCTCCCATCTGGATCCCTGCCTCCTTACGATGAGCAATTTTCACCTCCAATTCCTGCATCGCCAATTTTCTCTGATGTTCCTAGTCCCTCAACTTCTGGAACGCAGAATCCCTCTCCTTAGCCTCAGTCTCAAGCTCCTCTACTCTACATCCTAACTCTAATATCTACTCATCATATTATCCTAACATCGGAACCTCAAAAGTAGCCTCGTCGGAGTCCTCCAAAGGCTCGGGCTCCTCCTCTAAAGGCTCCTCCTCTGGATCAGACTCCACCTCTTTCTCATCGTCATCGTCATCGTTAGGGACTATTACTAATATATGTTCTGCTATCAAGGGTGTCTCATATACTACATGGATATCATGCGGCTCCTCCTCTACTACTCGGCTAGGTCCTCCCATGTCAGTCATCCTACAATCACCAACATAAGACAACACAAACAACAACTCCATTAGAATTTTAAATAAACATAAGTTCATTGTATAGAATGAAGTTACATTTCATAACACACTAGGTGTAAAATCCCAAATTTTACGAATAAAGATTTAAATTTCTCGAATTTTTTTTTTTGAATATTATGATGTGGATTTAATAAAATGTTATAGTTGTGGGTAATATTTATAAATCTTGCAAAGTATGCAAGTTGTTATAAAATATTCGTTTGGTCGGGGAATATTCTTTTTGTCGAGAATATCCATACGACGGCACAATCATTGGTGAACCCACAACGGAAGTATTGTCGTAGTAATAAAATGACAGAATTATGAAAATAACGGCGGAAGTTTTACCATTAAAACTGTTGAACTACTCGGTAGTAAAAGTACAGTAATACGCGTGGTTGTATAGTAGCACACGGTATTGGTTATTGATGCTTACGTGATAAGTCACTCAGTTATACTCAATTAATTCTATAGTAATTGCTGCATCATATCTCTCATATTATTGATTCGATTATTGTCATAGTATCATCTGCATAATATTTTATATATTATTAAATCAATAATTGAGACGACAAAGTTATTCATATTATTAAATTACAATATTTACAATGTCTAGAAGTTCTGTCAAGGAGAGGTTTGGTCACCTAATTGCGTGCCAATAGGGAGAAATCCTTATTGGAAAGCCCCCTCTTTCCTGGGAATGACCTGGTTGTTAAATATTGTGAATTATAATATTAATGATGATTAAGTTTGTGTTGATTAAAGATGCATTTGATAGTTCCATTGTGTTGGGATTATTTGTGTTAGTAGAAATCGATATTTATTTCGATAATAATTAATGTCTGGAGATTATATTGTTCAATCGGGTATTCAGGGCACTTTTCGTGTCGGAGTACTATTCATGAATTACTATTCACGAGTTACTATTCACAAGTTACTATTCATGAGTTACTATTCATGAGTTACTATTGAGTCACATTCACTTACTATTAGGGGAGTTGGTGCAAGATTGATGATACTTCCTTGACTAAGTTAAAAATAGAGGTATAGATGGAGGTACTATACTGTAATTAAATTTTTTACATGTTTAGAACTATTGAGTCACATGATTTACTATTCAGTCACATGATTTTACTATTGATTCACATGATACTATTAGCGGAGTTGGTGCAAGATTGATAATACTTGCAGGACTAAATTAAAAATGAAAGAAAAGTTGGAGGTATTGTACTGTAATATTTTGATCCCTAAAATGTGCAATTATCAAAACTATATTTTCCTATAAATAGAAGCTCATTCTTCCTTCATTTCTCACCAATTCACTAAAGCTTTAGAGCCATTATTATAGAGAGAAATTATAGAGAGAAAGAATAAGAGAAGTCTGCTACATTTCTATTCCAGTATCCAGCTTCATTCTAAGGTAAGGGATATTATTTGTTGTACCTGTAAGGGGTATTATTCTTTCGTATTCATGAAGAGAATTACTTTCTTTCAATACTCGTAAGAGTTGTTATTCAATTCTTCATTATTTGTTTGAATAACCTGTTTATGCGAAGTACCGCATACATGATGAAATTTTTCTATTATTCCATTCTTTATTATTCTGTTGGAATATCATGTCGGTGCGAATTTTGCTTGACCTGGTTCCATTATTTATTATTCCTCATTTATTATTATGTCGGAATATCCTGTCTGTGCGTTTTACGCCGGACCTGGTTCCATTATTTATTATTCTGTTTAATATCCATGCATGCGTTTTTTTACGACTGATTCCATCATTTATTATTTTGTTGAAATAACCTGTCTATGCGAAGTACCGCATGTATGGTGATTTTTGTTGTTATTCCATTCTTTATTATTCTGTTGGAATATCCTGTCTGTGCATTTTACGCCGGACCTGGTTCCGTCTTTATTATTCTGTTGGGAATAACCTGTCTGTGCAGTCTCTATCGCATGCATGGTGAATCCTTCTGTTATTCCATTCTTTATTATTCTGTTGGAATAACCTGTATAAGTGGATTACCACATGCATGGTGAATGATCCTTCGTATTCATTCCTTATTAAATTGTGGAAATAATCTGGTTACGTTGATTATGATGAGAGTCATAATAAAAGCATTGGACTGATGAAAATCATGGGTATATGAAGTATTTGTAAGTGTTATGATGAGTTATATTGGTTATTATGTGAAAACATGAAAGTTTCTTAGAAATCATAAAGGGTTGAATTTTTGGGTGTGGTCAAGTTCTAGAGTTAGATCTATGAGTCTTATAACTTATCCAAGTGGAATCACTGGAAAAGGTATTCTAGGTTTTTGTGTGGACTGATTTTAGTAAAGGATGAAAAATCTGGAAATGCTTAAAAAGCTACTGTCCATATTTTTAAAAGGGCTATTTCGGCCACTTAATTTGTGAGAAAAATTCCGGCCTTTTGGGACATGAAAGTATATGGTATAAGGTACCTCCTTTCCAAAAATGAGCTCATTCCGACTTAAAATAAGCAAGTTATGACCATTTCAATATTTAGGTTTTTCTGACGAAAAATGCTATAACCGGAGTTCTATAACTCCGATGACCATGAAATTTAAACTGGAATCTCACATTAACATGTGTAAGATCCTTCCAAGATTTGGGAATTTCTGGAGTTAAACTTGAGGTAGCTAATTTCTTAAGAAATTAATTAGAAATTGATTTTTGAAAAATAGTAAATGAATTTTAAAAATTCCGAGAAAAATATATGTTCATTATAGGACTATATTCTACTAAATCCCAGAAAAGAAATATTTTTGGGACTGATTTGGTATTTTTCATGAAAATGGTTTAGTTACAAACATATGAGTTAAATATGTTATGTGAAGTTGAAAAATTGGTAAATATGATTTTATGGCTTGAAAATCCTATATAGGGTATATGCAGATTTTTAATGAGGGATTTGATCATTGGTGATGAAATCTTATGAGTATGGCATTTTGAATGATTAAATGCATTATGTGGTAAAGTGTAAACAATTGAAATAAATTATTTATAAGTTTAAGAAGTGATTAAAATATTGTTATAATATTAATAATATTAGATTATGAGTTTATTAGGTGGTTGATAATATTTGGATAAATTTAAAGTCTTTAATATTAGTCCTTGCTTTCGTTTGATAAATATTTATATCATTGTCATCATCCTCGTGTTTATATGGTGATGAAAGTTATCTTTGGCTTACGTGCAAAGATGGACTGTTGATTATTGAATTGTATATCTTTGGCTTACGTGCAAAGATGGACAGTTGATTATTGGTTTTATAGTTGTATATCTTTGGCTTACGTGCAGAGATGGACTTGGTATGATTATAACCAGGGATCATTCGGTATAATCATGACCTGTAATGTTATAAACGATGTGGTAAAAGTCCTTAGTGGCTTATAGTGCATTGATGGACAGTTTTTGATATGATTATGACCAGGGGTTATTCGGTATAGTCATGACCATTGATGATTTAATGAATATCCTTGGCCCGTAGTGCAGGGATGATTCAATGTTGTGGCTTATTTATTAAGCTGAGTCTCAGCGATTAAGTTGATGAAAACCTTTTTGAATCATAGAAGATAGTAGATTTTATTCTCTACGTGACTCTTTTAAATGGATTGCTTGTTCCGCTGCAGTTAAACTTGATGTCTATTATATTTTATCACTTTAACATTGTTGAAGACTAATGATAATTTATTCTGCATTATCTTAGTCATAATATTTCTTACTGGGCTAGTTGAGCTCACCCTTTCTTTTATTGTTCTCTTCAGGAAATGAGAATATAGTTGGGACTAGTCGGGGAATGGAGTGACGGTCCAGATGATAGCATTAGTAGTCCTCACTATAGCATGACATGCAATATATAATTGTATTGAGGACCTAAGATGTGTGTGTCGTATTTTATACGTCACTTAATAATTGATTTTGGTGAACAACAATAGGGTGATGAGAACCCGACCCTGAAAGCGTCAAAAGTGCACTACAGTAAAAGGAAGAGAACAGAAATCTTCTCGTGTCCCTTTGGAGACTTGAAATATTTGTTGTTGTACTTTATATGGAATGTATTAATTTGAGTATGAATATTGTCGTATTATATATGTTACAATATTTGTATTGAAACTCACAGTATATATGACGTCGTATTTTGCACGACTGTTGTATAATTAAGTTTGTATTTGTATTTTGTACCATGTATTTGGCGACTCAAGATGGGTGATGTATACCTATTTTTGGGGACGTTACACTAGGTCTCTCAAGGAAAACTCTACATGAGTTTTATCTCCTTCCTATCTTCTAAGTTTTCCCAAGTTATAATCTAAGGACACTCGTTCCCAAGGTTTATAACTATAGCTTTGATACCAACCTGTGGCGCCCCCAAATTTGGACCTCCACTTGGTCACTCGAATTTGGTTCATCACGTTCTTAGGGTAATACCATAATAACTAAATAACATGTTCACAATGGAAAATCTAATTTAGAATAATATACAATGATTTATTATAATTATTCCCCCAAGTCTCGCAACCTACAGTACTTAATAGATTACATAATAATATCGAATAAAGACTTATTATATAATCCTACTTAAGCTTAAACATAGTCTAAAAACAGCCTTAATATAACATAATAGTCTTAAACATAAAAGGGACAAGCTAGTCGGTAGCCTTGCCCTTGCCCAGAGACACTTTCCCTGTTCCGCCTTAACTGAAAGGTTTTAAATAAGCAAGGATGAGCACAAATTGCCCAGCAGGTAATATACAACAAGGGTGAAGGGTATAATATCACAAGTTTGAATTATTGAAGTATCATCTCTAAGATAGTTCAAAGTTTTAGAATAATATCATGAATAATGAATATCAACAATTCTTGGAATAAGAAAGGTAATTTAATATAAATCAACAAATATATATGAATTCAAAGACTATCAATGTATTCAACTGGATAAAACAACTTATACTGAGTAGTCTCTAAGGACTGTTGAACATCTACTAGAATTACCAATATTAAACTGATAACCCAAAAGAATCAAGTACTATAGATGATCAGTCTACAATACTTTACGTTATGCATAACACCACAATAATATCCACTTATGTGTTGGGGTTTCCAACAACATACACTCCCCTTACCATAAGGGTTGTTCAACTCTGATTTCAAGATTTTCGTACCAATCAATTGGTTTGGACAGTTTTATAAACATGCATATAGTCTAGCCGAATCAAATGGCATCGACTCTTTCACAATATTCAAGAACAATACCAAGTTCAACATGAATAATAGTTTTCACAAGATTCTAAACATACTTGTTCAATTGAACGAATAAGTAGAATAACTTGCATTCAAAGAGATAAGTTTATAATATTCGTTTGAATAAATTAATGCAAGGGTTTAGGATACTTGCACAATGTAAAGGATATTTCAGATACTTGCTCAATATAAGGTAGGGTTCGGATACTTGCCTTAAGCGTAGTTTATCCACGTTAAGAAATTAACACTATCGAATCCTATTAATTACAGTATATTATATGTATAGGATGTCCATTAGTTAACACATTCATAAATCAAGCTTGACATGATTCAAGTATGCACATACGGTACAAAAATCATTTTATAAGTCATCACAAATACAACGATGTCTTGATTGCTTTATTTCTTGAAGACATTCTTTGGACTTAACATTTGGAAGTTATGATCAACATTTGTCTCTATCACATAGCATGCTTCTTAACTCATTTACATAGCTTATTGGTAATGTAAGATAAGTTAAAGTAATCATATAGGCATGCTTCAAACATCAGTTCAAAAATAGAACTCATTTAAGATCGTTTGCGGCAGTACCAAGCATTACTGCTCAGGGCTTAGGGATCTGGCCATGTAATTGCATGGCGTCCCCCAACCGCACTGTATTTAACTACTACCTTCCCTAATTCAAATTCCACTCTAACATACCACTAAACTTATAGTTTAACATACATGCATGCTAGAAGCTTTCACATACCACATCACCATTCTTGTTATCATCTTTACAAGTTCTTTAATTTATGACTTTCTATGAAATTTTAAAGGTTAACATGTCATACAACCCAAGGCTATCATGCTTGCTCTCTAAACATACTAGATAGTTATAAAACTCATATTAGGCATGCTTGTGAGTATTCATAACACATATGTGAAATTAACACCGCTTTAGTTGAAAATATGCTTCGTTCATGCTTTTTTTAAAATATGATACACAAGCATGGTATACATATGGCTATGTTACATGAGTGTGCCTAGGAGTATCACTAACGTGTTTATAAAGGTCAGATTCTACCTTTCAAAGTAGTGCATTAATATTTGCTTCAAAAGTCATATTTTCCTTTGTAAAGTTTACTAATTAGTTCAACATGTTCATGCTTGCTTACTAATCACATAAACACAAGCTAAAGGTTTATTCATGCATTTCTAAGTCATACTAACATGCTTGTAAAGTCAGTACATAAATAATTCATTCATACTCGTTAAGCTCGTTTTTAAAGTCATAAATCCATTTTAAACTATACACCTTCGTTAATCATGGATGCTAGTCTAAACATGCTTACATTAGGTTAATATATCTATATATATCCCTTACACATGTTTGCATGCTAGTATAAGCCATATTAGTTGATCATTACTTAGCAGATTTTAAAAATAGAAACTCCAATCGAACTCGAGGCAAATTACTACCGTTGTTAATCTGCAACAATGCCACATCCGGTTCGAGCCAGAACAAGAACTTCAAAGAATCGCTTAGCCCAAACACAAAAATTACTCACGAAATTGATTCTAAACATTCCTATTACAATTGAAACATATTTATATGGTCATATAACAACTATATAGCCCATACCCAACCTCATTAACATCTAATTCCATGAATTCAAGAATTTGAATTTCTATACTTACTAACTCTGTTTAATAGAAACTGAAAATGGCAACAAGGAATTGGATTATACCTCTAAATTGTGAAAGGAACTTGCTCCAATTGAACTCCTAAGCTCTTAGATTACTTGTATGCTTTCAACTCTTACTTAGAAAATATCAGACAACTCCAAGCAACACCAACTGATAAACATGTCTGCTATTTATAGAAGAAGTCTTGGACTGGGCATTGCTATTGTACTAAAGTTGATTTCATGGTGTAATGGGAAGAAACAAGGGTTATTAAAGAGTTGTTTAACAACTCCAAATCAGCCATATTGCTAGTAATGAACACCTATTCCATAGTCTTTTTGGAGAATACGTGTTCTAACTTTCAGCTACTGTTCATGGTACTTGGTGACACTAAATTTGGGACAAGAGAGAAATTCTCAACAATCTTGTTATCTTGGCTTGGTTTGGTTTATTTAATTCCCACAATGAAATCTTAATGTACAATTGTTACCGTATTAGGAATTTAAGGATTAATTATATACTCACATTATATAGTCCATGTACATTAAATACATGTAATAAAATAATGCAATCAGGTATTATTGTTCGGGTAGTTCCATAATTATCTCTACCACTCATATAACCTTATTATAACCTATGTCACAGTATGATTTAACATTTCAAGGTAGTAGATGTTATGCAACATACATATAATCCATGTATATTCTATTTTAATGTCTACTCACATGCATATTGTTACATACACATTTTATGAAATATATAGTTGCAATATGCTTAATCACATTGCTTCATACAATATAGTTTCATACAACTTAATATATAGTCACACAAATGTCACACTACACTATATAGTATAGTTGTATTATTTTTCACATGCACATAACCGTTAATCTAATATTATCATATTAATAACTTATTTATTTATGTCAAATAAATAAATTATTCACTTCCTTGATTAATTAACACCAATATTAATTAATCCAATCATCATTGATTAATGTATTTATGGATTTCCATAATCATTATTTATCTATATAATTCTTATTATACTTATAAATATATTGCAAATAATAGTAATCACATATTATTAGTTAATAACCAAGTAATCAATATTCTACCACAATTAATTAATATTAATCAATGGTTTACTCAATAACTCCTTCATCAAACATAACGTACTTTATTTCATGGTTTATCAATGTCACACATATCACATAATTATTCCATTTAATTTCTAAAGTGGAAGAATTAGTTTTCTCAATCGACTCATCGGCGCAATTCTTGGCCAGCTTAGGTCTTTGATTACGGTAACAAGGCCATTGCACTCTCGACAACTGTCTCAAAGACCGGGTTTAGCTTCACTGTGTGCCAATTTTCATCGCTAAATTTATTTTATACGACATGAATTGATGTCCACAAAATTTTTACTACAAGTCTACGAGCGTATTGATTACTTATATGAAATCACCTGATCAACACGATTAAACTTCTTAATTCTCGTTTTAATTTGCTTAATGGATTTCCTCGTTTCACCATATGCCACACAAGGCATTTCACAATTCTCATTGTCAATTCACATATCTTAATACGCATCGATCTAATACGAATCAATTGATTTAACCAACTCATAAAATAATAACACTTATATTCACAGAAATATTATTTCCATTAATATATTTATTTAATTATACGTGGAAATTCTCGTGTATTACACTCGACACTCTTCATTGTCAGAATCAGATGGTGGAAATTATGGCATGGGCTCTGGCGTCTGATATGGAAACTGTGCGGATGTGGCTGGATTAAGAATCTGTAATGCCGCATTTAGCGAGGCAAAGGACGTGTTCATGGCGTTGAACATATGATTATGCCTGGCCGCCAGTCGCTTCATCTGTCAGTTGGCTTCTTTATCCCTTTTGTCCACAAGGCGTTGGAGACTGTGAAATTGGTTACTGAACATAAATCTGCCCATCCTTTAACACAAGTCATACCCGGCTTAGTTATCTCTGCTAAAATTTGATCATAATCGGGTCCGCTATCACGTAATTGAGCATATTGGTATATAGCAGGTTCTCGTAGGTTGTAGTAGTAGTTGATTGCCTCTGGACTGAAGGCAACCTATTTTCCCCTCACGAATGCACTGAAAGTCGCCTTATCCTCAGCGTTTGCATAGAACTCCTTCACCACGTTAACTATCGCGGGGTCGGGTTCGTCTGTCAACATCTCCTAGCCTTGCTCATATATCTGCCTCCTCATTTGCCCATCGACATTGTCTAATGCCAAGCCCCACTCAGGAGTTAGTGCTTTTGGCACTAAATAGTTGTACTTGTTGACGACGTTGGCACTCACAAATTTCCCCCTGTCAAAGGCCCGTGCAGGTGGTGTAGACCTTGAAACTTCGCCCCGTTCTCGTTTGGATGGTGTCTTAGGTGCCATGGTAATCAATTCGATCATAAATTCCCCCAACCTTTCTCTTGCACAATTTTTTGAATAATTGGTGTGCACTCTACCACAATACCCCAAACTATCTAAAATTTTAAAGTGTGATGACAAAGTGTACAACTAGCTTACCCACTGATTTCCCCTTTTGTTGATGATGTAATTGCAATATGGGCACTGAATTTGAAGTTGTCTCTTTCTTTGTTGCTATCAAATTTGAACTTAGTGAAACCCTAACCTTTTAGTGACTGAAATTGAATGGAGATATGGTGAGAGATTGGGGATTTAGGGTTTGTACTTATAGAGAGTGATAGAGGTATTTAAATTCTTTGGTTAATGGAAGTGATTTAGGTAGATCCTGGGCTAATGGAAGTGATTGGGTTCAGTTTCATAGGGGAGGAAGTGAGTGAGAGAGTGGGTATTTCGGTTAAAATAGAAGGGAGGAAATGGAGAGGTTGGGCACGATCTGCAGAAAAATAGATTTCTTAAAGTCCGTACCCCCGCCCCGACGGGGGTATTTATACTGAAAGGGCCCACCCCGGCGGGGGGGGGGTATTCTGTTCCTGACTTATGACCCCCGCCCTAGCGGTGGGTATCCTTCATAAAAAGCCCGCCCCAAAGGGGGGGTATTGTAATGACCGTGAATTTTAAACTCCTTATTAATTAAATATGTGATTTAATCTTAATGAGTTAGTTTTGTGAGTTTATTTAAACCTTATGTGGTTATGTGAATTTATGAAATGATTAAGGGGAGTCACTAATAGTTTATCTAAATTAGTGGACTAACCTTAAGATTTTAATATCAAAGACTTGATAAGAATATTAATTAAATATTCAAGTTATTTGAATATAGTAGCAAGAGTTGAACGTATTGATTAATTGCATTTATGAGTAATTAATTGATAATGTGTTAATTAATAATTATTATGAATAAATAATAATTAATGTGTAATAGATTAATAGTTTATAAAATGATTATATGTTTACTTGATTTATTTGTGCGATATAGTAAACCTTTATTATATGGTAGTTAACTATATATTTTACAAGGTGACACATTAATATGTCTATATATTATATATAGGCTATATAATAAGAGTTATTTGCATTCATGTGAGTTGCATAATAATATTGTTATATGTATGTGCACTACTTGATACATTGTAATTAGGAAATACATTGTATGCTCTTTGAATCTTTATAACCTATGTTATAAGAAATAAATTTTGTAGTAGTAGTAACACATTTATATTACATTATGGGAATTATAGGGTCCAAACCAAGCCTTAGTTGATCAAGGATGCTGAGAATTATTTCCTTGTCCCAAAATGAGTGTCTCATTAGTATATGAACAGTAGTAAGAAGCTAGTAACGTATTCTTCAAGTGGCTAGTTTTAGGTGATCATTTGCTAGCCAATGGTTGGTGGTGAGTTGCTCAACCACTCCTTAACAACCAATGTGTTGTTCCTTTGCACCATGAGCTCCAACACTTGTGTAATGACAATGTCTAGTCCATGCTTCTTCTATAAATACAAGCTTCAAATTTAGTTTTTGTTGTTTGTTAAGTCTTAGTTAGAGAGTCCTAAGTTGCTGAGCATTGTAGAAGCATTCTCAGATTGTAGGAGGTCCAATTCAAGCTAAGAAGGTATAAGTTCTAATTAAATTCTCGAAATGGGTCTTGTTAGTTCTTGAGAATTTCTTGAATCCATATGTTAATCAATCCATGATATGTTTATGATATATGTCTACATATTTGAACTCTTAAATGTTGGTATGAAGCATGTTTAATTCAAAGAGAATGGTTAAGGGTTAAGGCTCTGCAAACAGAGTCTGCTTTGTCTCTGATGCAGGCACGTCGCAGCTGCGCCTATTTGTACTAGGGTGCAGCTGTTGCCTCTTTTATAGTTCTAATAAAAGAGCTCTAACTCATGCAAGCATACATGTGTCAACAAGTAATACAGAGTAAGTAGAGTATCGATCCCACAGAGAAAGTTATCAACCTTAAACTAACATGCATCAATTAACTCACCATATTTATATGCTTAGACTAATGACTAAAAGTGTTGAATTAAACTAATTGTGAATACAAACTAAAAATAAGAATACAAAGGGAATAAATATAATCTAGAAATAATGGGACCCTAACTTCATTTAATATTTCATCTAATCGCCACTATCATGCAAGAAATGTTCACATATCACAGGAAAATAGCCAAGAGCACGAATAGAGTTATAACCATTTTTTAATGCACTATAACCTACTTACACAGCATGTACAGATGTTAGACTCTATGTAATCACCAATACAACCAAAATCACTATATGTCTATGTGAAATTGCAATTATATTGATTTTAAGCACAAGCCCTTATTCTAGCTCATACGGTGAAACAGTATATGTCTATCTGGTTCACAAAATATGCATGCCATATACAACAGCCCCATATTCGCATGTTATCATGATTACAATCCATACTTGCATGTTCATTGTCAATTCCATACAAATACTGAGACGAATGGTGATCAAGCATTCATACGTGTAAAACAATCATGATAAATATCCCATATGATATGCAAAACAATCCTAGCATTTAAGCGTACAACCAAACTACATACTAAAATCCGTTAGAATCCCATAATGGAGTTTAGTTCATAGCTGAACTAGAAGCCATTATGGGATCAACGCTAAACATGATCAATAAGAAAACGATTGAAATAAGAAAGATAGAACGATCAAACCCAATTGTTGAATAAAAACCAATGACAAACACTTAAATCCTCATAGAAATCCAGTAGATAATAATGAAAATCCACAATGACAGAGAATCCCAAGAAGAATTGGAGAAGTAGACGTTTTGGCTTCGTTCTCCGTTGGAATCTCCCCCAAGGTGTAAACCCTAGTTACAATATGAAAAATATGTCTAAAGTCTCCATCCCTTTTTCTGACACACGTCAGAATCATTTTTAAAAACCAAATACACATCATTTAATTAAAATTAGAATAAAACAAAATCACAGCATCAGCATCGCGCGTGGCCGCGCGCCTCTCCAATAAATCTCTCGCGCAGGCGCGAGACTTGCAGAATGTCTTGCCCTGTCCAGCCGAGTCCTCGCGCGGGCGTACATTTCCTACGACGCTTGACATGCTTGCGGCCGCGCGACTTGCGATGAAAGTCGTCGATTGTCCGGTTGGGTACTAAGCGGCGCTGCGTTTCCATGTTCATCTTGTCAGATGCGATCATGGGCTTACGATTAAGCAACTTCGGTTCTCATCATGCTCAGCTTTGCTACATGTTCACTCATGCTTAATCTTCTTCCATGCTTGATCTCCTTGCTCTATTGCACCTTCATGCCATGCATTCCCCCGCATGTGCCTTGCTTTCATGCGTCCATTCTCCTCGTGTCCTCTAATACCACCAAAATTAAGTCGATTCCTGCACTTATTCACTAAAAGAAGTTTTGAGTAAATGCAATGCAAAATAACATGAAATGCAACTAAAACACAATAAAATGTACTTGAGATGGGCACAATTCGCATGAATTGGTATTCAATAAGTAGGTAAAAATACCACTTATCAAATACCCCCAAACTTGAACTGTTGCTTGCCCTCAAGCAATGCGTACTAATGAACAATGAAAATGCAACAATAAAACTATGCAACTACTCTACAATGCAAACTAGTCTCACATAATCCCAACCTTAACAGAATTTCAGCCCAAATTGCCTAAGTGAATTATCGGGATCCAAGAATACAGTTTCAAACCAAACTATAGGCATAATGTTATACACTCGAATAATTCATATATGCTATAGAGATGCTGTGTGTGTGTGTGTGCAATGTTCACCAAAACTTGATCTAAGTAAAGAATACATATGTTACATTGCTCCAAGCAGAAAATTATAGTCTAAATCACGACTCATGTATAATCGTGCCACACATACTGTTTCAACATATCAACACAAACTAAGGTTCAACAATGGGCTTATTGCTTTATTGCTACTCACGAGGGCGATTTTAGCACTTTCTCGCGGTGTTTATTGCTATTTTTCTTTTCTTTTTCTTCTTTTTTTTTTCTTTTACATGACTGTGCAATGTCTCAATACATTAGGCACACTACTACCCCTTAGCGAGCTTTCAACCAATGACTCCTAGACCATGAAAGACCTTAGGGCGCTAGGCGTAAAGACAATCCCCTCAGGCGTACTTACTCAAGTAGTCAGGGCCCCGAATTAAGACTAGCCATGTTATTGCTATTCGTTTTTTTATACATAGCATACCCATGTTTTCCCAAAATTTGCATGTCAATGTTTCATACAGTCTAAGAACACTTTCCATGTGTTTCTCTTTTTAAACTACATGTTCTATCAAGCAGTGCAACACATACTTCTTAAACCTACAAGTAATTGTGAACACGTTTGTACAAACCGAAAGCATTTAAACAGCAACATGAATCTCATCGTGTAAAATATTATATCTCAGCTAATGTTATCCAGAATATTCTAAAATCCTTCACAATTCACTTTCATCATTGGCTAGGAAAAAATTTCTATTAAGCAAAAATTTTTGTGTGAGACATGCAACTAAAACATATTAACACAATCAATAATGAATAAAAATTAAAAAAAAATTGCAAAAATTTATCTAACACATAAACATGCAAAATTAACTAAACATGCAACAATTAAATAAAACTAAACTACTATGCTATTACCCTCAATACCCCCAAACTTAAAATATACAATGTCCCCATTGAATGAAGGTAAAGGGTACAGAAAACTCCCCTAATGATCGGCTTGACCACCCTCCTCGGGTGGTGAATCTGGTGGTGGATATGGCATTGCGGTTCCAAACTGAGGCCACTCTAGCATTGTTTCTTGATGCGCGAAGGCTTCGGCCAAGGCCCTTGTGAGTCCCGTAGCAAACATTCCAAGATTGTCATGCATGGCGTCGACTTTGCGCTCTAACCTTCGGAGCTATCGATCTCTAGGAACGGTATGTGCTTTCGGTGGATGGGCTGCCTCTCATCATGCGAGAAATTTCTTTGGGATGGTTCGGGAAATGTAGGCCTTAAAATGAATCCTCGTCCGCGCGGGTGTGGCTCACTGCCTGCCCAGTCCTCAAATTTTGCAATGGTGGCATGGGTGATGTCCTGGCTTGGATATTGCATTTGTTCGTTGCCCCAATTGCACCCCTGATGCGTACATAGCATGGCTACCACTGAAGCATGTGGAATGCTCCCAGTGGTAGTTCCCTTCAGATACTTCACAATATTTTGATGAATCAAATAACCTACATCAATGTACTCACCAGTAATTATGCCCCACAGTATTATGGCCCTTTCCGTCATGATCTCGTGCTGATGCGATGAACGTAATAGCTTGGCACAAATGAACAGATTCCATGCCTTGGCATATCGATTGATCTCATTTGCTTTGGGAATATCTTGAGGTCGGGTCGTACCAACTTTGTAAGTCCACTTCATGCACGCACGCACGCCTAACTCAACGATTACAAGCTCCAAGTCCGTTTCGGATGTGCTTTATGATCCAATTGGCCGCCCCTATTGGTGGTCTTGCGGTGATTCTCGGGGATTGTTACGATGGCGGAAGGTGCAGAGTCTATTTCGACACCACGAACCATAGTGTTATCATTCATGGTTGTGACGTCCCCAAAATAGGTCCATTCCATCCAACCCATTCTGAGTCGCCAAATACATGGTATAGAAATAACTACAACTTTATTATTACAACATATAAACTGTGAGTGTAAATACAGATATTGCCATCTAGACAATATCCACACGCAAATAAATCCCCATCATAATTATTGATACATTATTTTACAAAAATGGTGAGGACTACTAAACAACTCTCTCTAGAACCTTCATTCCATACCCCGACTAGTACTCGCTACATTCTCGCCTCCTGAGAAGAAAAATGGAACAACAAGAAAAAGGGTGAGCTCAACTAGCCCAGTAAAGAATATTATGACTAAGATAATATACAACAAATTATCGTTAGTCTCCAACATGGAAAAATCTAATAGAATACAATAGATGTACAACCGGGTTTTAAATCAATCTTTGCAATGAAATAATAATTCATTAGAAGAGTTAAGTAGAGAATGCAAACTACTATCTTCTATATATGAATTTAAAAGTTCATCGTCGATATTTTATCCCTGTAACATCAATCAATATATATATGGAATCAAATATTCATCTTTGCACTACAGGCCAAAGATATTCATCAGTTAGTCATGTTCATCTAAACACATGTTCATCTTTGCACTCTGGGCCAAAGATATTAATCGATCGGCCATGTTCATCTCAACACTGCTCATCTTTGCACTACAGCCAAAGATATTCATCAAGAAATCATTCATCTTTGCACTCTACAGGCCAAAGATATTCAATAATATCATCATTTAGGGTGAGGATGATGAAAAATATTTTAAAGGAAACGAATCCAATTGAAACAAAAGAACAAATATTAAGGATTCGTATTTTAAACAATCCAAGTTCAAAAATACTTCATAAGTAATCGAGTGGGGTAAAATTCAAGAATGATCAAAACATGGATACAATCAAAGCTAGTATCCGAATAGATATTTTGGACAAAAGAAGAAATTTCATTTTTCTAATTGAATAGTCTCAGATTCGTGAATAGTGTCAGATATCGTGAATAGTCTTGAGTATCGTGAATAGTAACTCTCAACACCAAAAGATAGAAATTTCACAAAAAAACATCTTCACGCTTAAGTGAATAATAGTACTAAATGAATAGTAACTCGTGAATAGTAACTCATGAATAGTAACCACGACATGAAAAAGTTCTAAATTTAATAAAATTTCCAACCAATATTTCGGCATAATAATATTGAAGAAATAATATCATTTTCGAATAAAATAACATCCCTTACCTCGAAAAGACAATGATTTCTAGTTGAAACACCGGATATAGGCTATGACTTGAACTTGCACCGTATAACAATACTCAAAGTATACTCAAAATACTCACAAGAATACGCTCGATAATATAGAGAGAGAAAACTTCAGTTTCTGGTGTGATTTTCAATTCTAACATAAGCACCCTATTTATAGGAAAATACTTAGAATACCAAAGTAGAAAATTTAATATAATATATTATTAATAATAAATTTTCCTACGCCTCTTTGGAAATCAGCTCCTAACATTTCCCACATGCCAACCTTCTAGAAAAAGTAATAAAAAAACGTTTTTCATAAAATAAATAATTAAAACTTCCAAAAATCAATTATTTCGGAGCTTCAGAACTTCAATAATTCACAATAAATAGTCCTTTTGTCAGAAAATTCAAAACTCGCGAATTTTTATAGGAAATTCAATTTTCTACAACTTTGTAGAAGGAAGTTTTTTCAAATTCCAAATAGAAATTGACCGAAATTCACAAACGGGCGATTTTACAGGCTATAATCAAATTTCAGTCAAGAAATAGGGTCCACCGACACATTGCAACAAAAATACTCATCATCCTCATATACTCATATATCTAACATTCATTATAAAAATATCACCGTTAATATATTATTAAAATAATATATTTAAATGAATTATTTTATCAGAAAAAGATAAAATATTAATTTTCAACAATTGTCACATAAAAACTTTTCTCCTTCTATATCCACATAAAATCAATATTTTCCTTATCATATAAATTAATAATTAATTATTCACAAATAATATTACAGAATCACAAGATCTTTGTGACGTGTAGTTCCCGAGGAAAGAGGGCTTTCAATAAAGATTTTTCCTTCTTGGCCGCAATTAGGTGACCAAACCTCTCCTTAGACAGAACTTTCTAGACATTGCCAATAATGTTTTCTAATAATATTATTCAGATAATATGAATTATTGCTTCGATAATGGAAAATACTGTGTAGTGACAATTATTGAAATAACGGTAATATAAAATATCAATGCAGCAATTATTGAATCAATAAAATAAAATACTGAACAGTAATTACTGTAACAATTATTGAGTAGTGCCTTCTTACGTAAGAATCAATAATTGGTGCAATACCGTGTGCTACTGTTCAACAACGCGTATTAGTGTATTTTAACCACCGGGTATTCCAACAGTATAAACGGTAACAACTACGCCATTATTTATAAACAACTTATATTTGTCGTTTTCTTCATCCAATCGCTTTCCGTTATGGAGCCCACAAAAGATCGCTAGCAGCCATCGTCATTTAATATTCCCAAACGATCTGAATATTCCACGACCAAACGAATATTCCCCGACAATAATGAATATTTTATAACCACTTGCTTATTCAAAATATTTACGTATTTTACCCATAACTATCCACATTAATCAAATCAACCCTTACTATTTCAAAATAATAAATAGAGGAAAATAAATTTTATTTATTAATAATTTGGGGTCTTACAATGGTGGCTTTGGCATTGGCATAAAATTCTTGGACTATGCTCATCGAAATGGGTGTGGGAGATGCACGATTCCATCCACCCCGACCTCGTTCTGGATCATGGCACACAAATTGTCCATCCCGCCTTCGGTTTGAATCCTCTTTCCTTGATGAATGTTTTTGCTACGATTCGGTGAGTACTCCCACTTGGGCTTCCAAACATAAGAACTTGGTGTGGTTTACATGTCCTCCTCCTCGTGATTTCTTAAGAGGATGAGGATGAGGAAGATGAAGATGGTAGTGCTCTCTTCGGCCCCATTTGCAGATAATTGATTGAGAATGCAAATGAACTTACTAAGAGAGAATGAGAATTTGTGAGTTGATAACCTTCACACTTGTTTCTGCTAACCCAATTGGGAGACCTAACTTTATAGAGTAGATGAGAGCGTGGGTAGAGCTTTGAACGTGGAGAGAATCGTGGAGATTTGATGGAGAGATATACGGCTTCAATCTGTAACTGATAGAGAGATAGAGACGTGAGTTATGGAGAGTTAAAAAGGTTTCGATTTTGTTATTATCGCAAATGAGAGTCCAAATGGTCCACAACTCTAATTTAAAATGTTCAGATCTGCCTTGATTCGGTCTTGCATGTGCGCTTTTGCACAAGTGTGTAATGGGTAGGTAGCACGGGCGCCGAGACTTGCGAGATGTTTGTCATTCGATTAACTTTCGACGCTTGGTAGCCGAGTTTAGATTGCATGGGCAGCAGCGGCCGCCATGAGCCTAATGTCTGCAATGATCAAGTTTCACTCCACTCTACCTATCAGTGATGATTTCCAATAATGGTCCCTGTATACATATTAAAGCTCATTGTTAAGATATGAATTATTGGCTGCATAGCGCTACCATCTTATAAATATTCGCAACGCAATTCTTGCTACGTACTTAATCATGAAGATCTAATAGCCTAGTAAAAATGAATGAGATATAGCTAACTAAAATAATTCAAAATTGAATAACTAAAAAAAAAATCAATGGTGGTAGAAATAATGGGTTGCCTCCCATCCAGCGCTAAGTTATAGTCAATTAGCTTGACTGTCTCTGCATCTCACGTCACATCAAGGATTGAGGTGCCCTCCTTATTGTCTTCCGCACCCCAAAATTTAATGACTTCAGCTTTCATCAACGGCTCTACCTTCAACTCTGAACTTTTGCCCGTTACACACCTCATCGGTTCATAATTCCTCGATTTTTGTACCTTCTCCTGTAGGTCCCGGTCCACCAAGTCAACTAAAAAGCATTATTCTTCGTCTGTTGGGAACTTCATTGCCTTAAAGACATCGAATGTGATCTCCTGATCATGTACACGCATAGTGAGTTCCCTTTTTTGCACATCTATCGAAGCTCTGCCTGTGGCTAAAAATGGTCTTCCCAATATGATCGGTATACTCTTGTCCTCTTCAAAATCTAGGATGATAAAGTCAGCTGGAAAAATGAACTTGTCCACCTTAACCAACACATCTTCAACAATTCTCCGTGGATACGTGATGGATCTGTCAGCGAGTTGTAGTGAAATGTTTGTCGGCCTTGGAGCCAGCAATCCCAACTGGTTAAACACTGAAAAGGGCATTAAATTTATACTTGCCCCCAAATCACATAAACACTTACTAAAGCTCATCTTTTCGATTGTGCACGGAATTGTGAAGCTGCCCAGATCTTTTTGTTTTGGAGGTAGTTTGTATGGAAGTACTGCACTGCGTTCCTCGGTCAAGGCTACTGTTTCAAACTCATCTAGTCTTCTCTTTCTTGACAATATACCTTTCATGAACTTTGCGTAGCTAGGCATTTGTTCCAATGCCTCGGCGAACGGTATGTTGATCTGCTGCTTTTTGAACACCTCCAGAAACTTGCTAAACTGTTTGTCTTCTTTCTGCTTAATCAACCTCTGCGGATATGGTACTTGAGGGTGCATTGGTTGTACTGGACTCTTGACCTTCTCTTCTAAATTTTCTTTGTCTTTCTCGTCCTGTTGAGCCTCAGAATTTTCAAGATTTTCTCTCTTTGATCCTGCTCTTCTTTCCTCACAAGGCCAGTGCGGCCTCCTTAGTACTATTGGGCGTGGGCGCGCGACTTGCAGAACCTGTCAAATCTTTCCCTGATCTCAATGTGATCGCTTGACACTGCTCCTTCCCGTCTCTTCTAGGATTTGTCTCTATGTTACTTGGCAATGAACCCTGGGGCCTGTTGTTAAGCATACTCGCCATTTGCCCCATTTGAGTCTCCAAATTCTTGATAGCCACTGCTTGGATTTTGATCATGACTTCCGTGTTTGCCATGTATTTCAACATCATCTCCTCCATCTCTGATTTCTTTTTTGGCTGTGGTGCAGCTGGAGTGTGATGTTGTTGTTGATGAGAGAATCATGGTGGAAATGGTGGTTTTGGTGTAAACCGTAATTTGAGATGATTGTGACCAAATTGATGATTCTAATTTGAACCGACTTTGTTGATTTCCTTGGTTATTCGACCAACTAAAGTTCGGATGATTTCGGTTGTTGGGGTGGTATGTGTTCTGGAATTGACCTTGGTCTTTTCTGTAGTTACTCGCATATTGTACCGACTCGAAATGAGCAAAGACACGATCCGTGGAGTGTGACCCTGCACAAATCTCACAAACGAAGGCAACTTTTTTCACTTTGCTATCTGCCAACGTATCAATTTTCTTAGCCATAGCTACAATCTGTGTCGACAACTGAGTAATTGCATCTACCTCTAATACACCTGCAACCTTGGGCTGTGGCATCCGAGCTGTAGGATTCTGATAGTCATTTGCAACCATAGTCTCAATAAGCGTATAGGCCTCGTCATAACTCTTTGCCCATAATGCTCCTCCTGCGGCCGCATCAATAATTGGTCTCGACTGCCATCCCAAACAATTATAAAAGGAGTTGATCACCATCCAATCTGGCATACCGTGATGTGGACATTTTCTAAGCATCTCTTTATAATGCTCCCATGCCTCATATAAGGACTGAGAGATAGCCATCCTCATCTTTGCAGTCTTAGCCATTGGAAAGAACTTAGCTAAGAATTTCTGTGCTAAGTCCTCCCATTTGGTTATTGACCCTGACGGCAAAGAATGTAGCCAACTCCTCGCCTTATCTCTCAGTGAAAATAGGAATAGTCATAGTCTAATGGCATCCTCTGTCACACCGTTGTATCTGAATGTGTCGCAGGTCTCAATGAAGCTCAATAAGTGTTCATTTGGATCATCTGTAACAGCACCCCCAAACTGTATTGAGTTCTGCACCATCTGAATAGTGCCCGGTTTGATCTCAAAGGTATTAGCTGCTATCGCCAGTCTGACTATGCTCGATTGTAGTCCATTTATGTTTGGCATGGAATACTCCCTTAGAGCCCGATGCTCTTCTCTTTGTTCAAGTCTCGGTTCTTCCGCCATACTGACTATAGTACTCTCTAACTGTGCTTGCAAATTTCTCCGTACACTCGCTTTCCAACCTCTTCCGTTTATGTTATCCTGTACTGGTATTAGTTCTGAGTTGGATGACCGCGTGTGCATAAAAATATACAAGTACCTGAAACAAAAAATGAAACAAAAATAGAAATAAGAAACTATCAGACTTGTCTAAGTCAAACAATATAGCTTTAAACTGATGATGATTATTTAAATTAACGCTTTTCCCCGGCAACGGCGCCAAAAAATTGTTGCCTCTTTTATAATTCTAATAAAAGAGCTCTTACTCATGCAAGCATACATGTGTCAACAAGTAATACAGCGTAGGTTGCTGTGTATGAATTGTACTATCAATTGGTACAGATCCAGAAGAGAATTATAAATACGAATTAAATTCGTATGGAGAATGGGGTTAGTGTTAGATGGGGATTCAATTGAGGACTCATGCCAAAGTAATTGAGAGTTGTATGATTCTTCGTATGGGAGCCGAATTGTACTTGGTGTAAAAACCACTTAGTTTACAGCACCGATAATCATTGAAATGTCCGTATCGCGCTATTTGTTATATGCACATTAAGAGGATGACTCCATTCTCGTGTATATAACGTAGATAGGTCATAGATAGAGAATATAAGATTAAGTTCGAGTTCTTAAAACTCATACCTATGAGACATTCTTGACTCATAATTATATGAAATGTTTATGAACCCCTCAAATGAATGGACGCCAAAGGTCCGACTAGGATAAGTTCTTAAACTCATATGATTGTGGCAATTTATGAACTCATAAGTGTGGTTTGATGAACTGGGTATAGTTTCGTGTGAATGGAGTGTTATGGATTACGAGAATGCAGATAGATTGTTAAATAAATGATTTTTAGTGAAGGTGTTAGGTTTTCCTAAACTCCTAGCTATGCTAAACTTCAAAATTTTTGACATCAAGCTAAACACGCACTATGTGTTTTGAAAACAAAAATGTAGACTCGTAATCATTTTTGAAATGGTTTAAAAATACTGATTATGCTACTTATTTTGGCTAGACGCAAATGATTTGAAATATCAAAATTTATTTTTAATTATCACTCATGTACCATGTAACTAAAAGTGCGCGAGATGATAAAAATGTGATGGAGTTGTAAATACAAGAATACTTAGTGTGAATTTGACTGAAAGTCATTGTTCCACTATTGTATGATGTGTTATGACAAAAGTCATACAATGACCGGCATCCTCAACGGATTGTTAATCTGATGCGGCATCATGACGTCATTCTCAAAAATGTTTTCAAAAAGTTTAATTTGCCAACTGGGTTTGGCTACATCTAAATAATTCGATTGAATTGAATTATTGATATGAGTCTATGCTATTTGAATCAGCTACACTAATGTTTATGAAAACTCTAAGTGTTCATTGAAGAAATTTCCTAACCAAATTATTTTGGTGCGGAATCCTATGATAAGACCGAGGTGAGCGATGTTGTTTGGATAAAATAATCCAATCTAATAGCGTAAATATTAAGCTAGGCATGATTAATACGTTATGTATGACGTAGGGGTACAATAGGCTAATCACCTAAAGTACTATTATTAATGGTAGTTTACCTTCTTTGTGATTGTAAACATACCGGTAATGTTTTACAGTATGAATACCGTTAAAACTATGTGTTCATGGTTTATATGACTCCTCAAAGACAATTTGAAAACTTTTACTCTTGTGAGAGGTGTATTGGGTAGCATGTGATGATATGTGTGAATGTTGTAAGCACGACGAGATAAATTAAAGCCAGAAGTTATGAGGAGGTTGGAGCGAGAGGGAGATATTCAGATAAGACAGTTTGAAGGTTGAAATAGAAGCCAAAGACACGGATATATACCTTGGCGGGCTTTAGTCATCACCTTCATGCGATTCAATGCAGAGTGGATGGAGCGCCTTTCTACAGAGATAGGCGTTGATGAGAATTGAATAAATTTATCGTCAATCAAAATAAGAGACAACGATATAGAACTCTTGATTGTTGTGTATATATACTATATGTTAATCGTGGTAACTTATGTATGTAGATGTCGGTGAGAAAGATATGTGGAATAAGAAGGATCATATTCACACCCCGAGCTAATATCGAGGCCAACAGATGAAATAGAAGCTCACTAGGAACCCAAATCGGACGAGGTGGCTATCATGGAAAAACGTAGCATTAGATCCAGAAATGTTGGATTTGACGGATAATGATTCGACACTAAAGTTGAAGCCGCCAAGCATCAATCGGAGGAGTGCGAGTTTGGAGAACAAGGTTTCTTCATTGGAAAGGTTGTGGGAGATAGATAAGTTGATCGTCAAAGCGTTAATGGAAACAATGGAAGAGCATGATAAGCTCAAAATCCAAATTGACCGGATGGAGCCTCAAGCGACACATCCGTGAAGGACACACCTCTCCTCGCTGCCCCCAATATAAGAAAGGTGGATGTTTTAATTGTGGGATGGAAGGACATCGAGCGAATGAATGTCCGAGAAAAAGGCTTGGTAAATAAGTAGTATGGGTTATGTATGTAATATGTGTGATAAGTAATGAACTATTTTTAACTTTTATATTGGTTAAGATTTTAAATCCACTTTCGTAGTCACAAAGGGATAGTTTTGTTGATTAAAGCGAGATGTCTTTGTGTAAATATTCGATAAATGAATATGAATCTAAGTTTGAGAAATGAAACGAGTTTAATACATTAATCTTATGCAATAAGGTTTAAAATGTAAAGGTATAATTTATGGTTTTATTTAACCGATAATGTCGCCAAGACGTCAAACTCGAAACCAAAGGGTAGAAGAATCTACTAATCTTTGGAGAACGACAACCAGAATCGATGCAAAATTTTGCAAACATGGTAGCTCAAAGCATGCATCGAGGAATACCAAATTGCAGAACCAACCAGACAATCGCTTGGCAAAATTCAAAGACTTCAAAGCCGTAGGACCACGAATTGGAGGATCAAATGACCCTATAAGAAGCCTGACTTGGGTGAACGAGATAGAGAAGGCGTTAAGTCGCTAAAGTAGATGAGGAGCAAAAAGACCGCTTTTGCCACTTATATGATGAAAGGGAAGCTAACTTTTGGTGGGAGGCAAATAAGACTCAGCAGAAAAGAAGAAATTACTTGGGATAGGTTTAAGGATTTATTTTTCAAAAACTATCTCTCTGTTAGTATCACGATCTAGAATGGAGGTGAGATTCACGGAGTTAAAGCGGGATAACATGATATTTGCGAGTATCTTGCAAAATTTAATGAGTTGGCTAGGTTTGATCCACATCAAGTGGATCAGAGGCTAGGAAAGGCAAGGAGATTTGAGTGGGCTTAAAACCCCAGCTCTACAATAAGGTGTCGATCTTGCAAATCAATACTTTTGCAAAGACTCATGGAGAAGGCTATCATTCTTTGAGCAGTGAGGCCATGAGCCTCTACCATAAGGAGAAGAAGAATAAAAGCAAGTCGGAAGGAACAATAAAGATAGAAAGTAGTAGTGGGAATAGGGGTGAGAAAAGAATGAGGAATTTTTCCGAGAAAATGCAAGTAAAAGCGGAGTTGGTATAAAGAAGCGGTGAGTGCGGTGCAAGAATTGCATGGGAAGAATCACTCTGGCGAGTGTCTCAAGGGCAAGTTTGTATGCTACAAGTCTTGAGCAAGAGGGTCATATCTCTCCCAACCGCCCCCAACTCAAGGATGATCAATGGATGTTTTATATGTGGATCACTAAGCATAAGGTAAGGAACTGTCCACGAGGGGAATGGAGGCGAGAACGTAACTACACGGGAGAAGCGGTGGGGCGTTAGCAATTTCAGACCAAACTCAACCAAGAACTCCAACGAAAGCAACTCCGAGAGGCTTTACAACATGACGGTCCGAGATACGGTGGCGGTGGAAACGAACTCCAGTCTATTTTGAATAACTTATATATCTTATATTTCGCTTGTCGGATGAACAAGTGTTATGATGAATAATTAAAGATCGATTCGATCAAGTATGATCGAGATCTACGTACAATGATTATATGCTATGTACCCTTCCGCATATGAGTTTTTAAAAATTTCATGATTCCGGGGACGGAATCCTTATAAGGAGGTGAATGTAATAACCCGAGAATTTCTATATAAAATAAATAAGAAATTTTATGATATAAATTTTTTATTTATTTAATGACGAGACTAAGTGTCAAGTAAAGTGAACGATAAATGCGAATACATTTATTACTTGAAAAATTAGAAATAATTTTAGAATTATTAATTACCACAAATTATATGGTAATAAATTTACATAAGTTTAAAATGTTTTTATTAATTATTTTCCATGAAAACATGATTGGAAATAATATATGAAGTGATAATTAGATTTATATAATAAATATTTTATTATATGAATTGTTCGTAATATTTAAGTTAATTATTTTAACTTGATTATTGATCTTTGTGTCTGAAGAATAAGTCGGACATGAGATCCAAACCACGGATTGGGATTGTGATCAAGAGATGAGAATAATAATATTATATTATTTATATTATTTTACAGTACCATAATTATGTACTGGGTATGTGCGATGATAATATTGAGCAATGACTTTCAATTAGGTCATAACATATTACCGTCTTTGTGAAACCCTAATTATTAAACTTCGCTTATGGGGTATTTACGAGTGGTGATTTGTGTATATGAATTCTTGTGAATAAGAATATCGGTAATTAGAAGAAACCCTAATTATCATTTGTACATCGATAATTAGGACAAACCCTAATTATTATAACCCTAACCTAGGTTGAAATTAGAAACCGTAACGATTGTGTTAGTAACATACACAGATAATTAAAGAACCACTAATGGTCAATTAGAAACCCTAATTTTAATTACCGGGTTTAATTTCGATGTTATTGTATAAGTGTTTTAATTTACCAAAGGATAGAAGTTAATTGGTAAATTATAAGAATTAAATCTAGTGATGAAATATTACATTTAATTGCCTTGTACAAGATTGCTCATACACTCTTAAACAAAGCCCAACCATCACCCATAACAAATCGTAAGCGAAATCAAGAATTTTTGGCAAAAGGGTATAAGAACACTAAACCTAGAAATCCTTTGATTCGATGTTATTTGATACAATTGATTGTTTAAAGTTGTGTAGTAGAATGTTAATTGATGATATGGGTTGATAAATCAAAGACCCATAACATCAAAGTGCACGAATTTGAAGATTTAAGCAAGTTGGAAAAAACCAAGATTACATTATTTTTTTTCCCAAATGTCGAGGCCATAACTCTTTGCTCGATCATGAGTTTTGTTCTTCAAAAGTTGTTATGTGTAGCCCGATATGTGGTCTTTAATCTGCAAAAAGAATCAAGTCCATATCATGTATAGATTAGAAGTTATAGATGGTCAAACATGGTTGGCCGATCATGATAAACTATTTTTGGGCGATGCAGTAATGGGGCATTCTCATCCACTTTTGTGCTTTAAAAGGTCTGGACTTTTGATATGTTGTAGTGCATCGAGTTAGGAAGCCATAGGCTTTGGAATGACCTCATTCCGACCTCGGATGAGGGAATTACGGTGATTGGAAGGAAATGTGTCAAAAGCGAAAGTCGTGAATGGATGTGCTATTCGGGACACTTTATTTCGATCAGTTAATGTTTTCAAAATCTTCTGGGCTTTTGGTATGTTGTATTACACCGAATAAGATTTCCATAGACTCAAAGCGGACTAAATCCGATATCGGAGGAGAGAGTTATGACATTTCAAAGTAGTAGTGTCAAAACTTCCCAACAAGTGCAGTGCAGTCCATTTGAACGGAATTTTTGGGCTGATGTGTTCGGAATTTGGAAATGGTCAAAGAATAAAAGTTGTAGCTCCAGAAGTTAGCTTCACAGCGGCTCAAGAATCGCTCAAAAAAGGTTTTAAAATGAAAGAGTTATGACTGTTTTAGCGGAAGAGGGTAAAGCTGAAACGAGATTGAAAACTGTTATGAACGTCCACTTTTGACGCACTGTTTGGGCTACCTAATGAACCCGAATTGGGTAATTCGTATTTTTTAAAAATAGTCTTACATACCATGTATAACATATCCAAAAATCAGATTAATCGGAGTTATGAGCAATGCGTTAGAAAATCGCAAAGTGAGCTATTGAAAAATTAGTATAAACCAAGTCCCACATCGACTAAATTGAGAACTTCACCATTTTCTAAACCTATAAATAGAAGGGCTTGGCCTTTGTTTCATTCACCAACAATAAGGCCTCCAATTTTTGAGAAAGGCTTTGTTGTGGGAGAACTTTTTATAAAGATCTCCTTAGTTAAATTTTGCGTGGAAGTCGTATTCAGATCAGGAATTCAGTATTTAGGGTATGTTTCTTATTTAATTTTTGTAATGTTATTATTTTTAATTGTTAGTTAAAGTTTGAATTTTTGAAGTTTAGTTAGTGTTGTTAATAAACTAGTTAGTTTACTATGTTTATTTTGGCTTGGAATTGATTATGTAAATGAGTTATTTGTGATGACTTTTAATATTTTGTGATGAATTTCATTAATTAATAATTATTAATGATATTAAAGTTATTTAATGATTATATTAAATAATTTAGTTTAAAAATGATTTTAATATTATAAAAATCATTTTAAATGAAAATAAGGTATTTAAAAATATTTTAAGTTATAAAATATAACTTTTAATATTTAAATGATAATTTCATTAATAATTAAATATTAATGATATTAAGATAATATTAATGATATTTAGTTTATTTAATGATTAATATTAAATAAATAGTTTAAAAATGGTTTTACTTATTTAAAACCATTTAAAGAGGATATTAAGGATTTAAAAATATTTTAAGTTATAATTAATGACTTTTAATATTTGGATAAATAGTACATTAATATTTAAATATTAATGGTAATTATTTGGGTAATATAAACGTTTTAAAAATAGTTTGAGTTATTATAAATAACTTTTATATTTTGGCGATGGTTTCATTAATAGTTTAGTATTAATTAAACTATTAATGATAATGGAATTGTTTAATGTTTAAATCATTTAATTATGATTCCGATATTTGAAAGTTATAAAAGCCCAAACTAGTGACTTGAGAACCGATTATGAAGTTACGAATTTGAAAGAACAACACCTATAATAACGATTATATCACTATAGGCCCTTTAGTAATGATTTGAATTATTTTAAATTTTTCAATTTAAAATTGCGAAATGATTAAAAAATAAGATGTCCGATATTTACGATGTGTTGAGGTATAGAATAAGAGTCTTAGACACGATATTTACAAATAACGCCGCTTGTGATGCAATAAACAAATGTCGAACCTATAATAGAAAGAAAATGCTACCTGTAAGAAGCATGGATGAGATATTTGAAAATGTATAAAAATATTTCAAGTATAGAATAGGAACTAAAAGTATGATCACTGTGATTATGTGATTAGACTATGTGCTGTCTGTAATAGACAGTACTATGTGTTAAGATATATTGTTCTAATCGAAAGAATGATCTGATTATTGATAGGTTGTGATAAAGAGATAAAACCTAAGTTGAGATTCGTAATCGTGAATCGAAAAAGTATCCTACCTTTGCATTTTCTTTATGCAATGGACATGAGTAAGTTTGAGAATTATTCTATTCCCCAATATGCATTATGTACGCTTTGATTATCAACATGTTAGCTCGATATATATTCTACATTAAGTTGATTTCTAAATGGTTATACAAGTGTCCCCACTTGGATAACCATAGGCATTTATTCACATGTTGATATACCTCTCATCAATTACCCGTATACATATATGTTGAATTACATATTATTGTTGAAAGCAAGATTAAAACCTTGGGTTTGGAACCGAGCATGTATGAACATCCCTATATGGGAAGATTTTTGTGCCCAAGCGCGGATAGAGTGAGCGATGAATTTCGTTTAAGTTATGTAGTATTGATCAATCACAGGTACAACGGGTTGATCACCCTCCGCGTTCGTAAGTTATGACGGTTTGAGGATAGAATTCCGCTAAACCTTTTCGAAAATGAAAAGAATGTTCATAGTATGTTTCTTAAACCCTATTCAAGGGTAGAGCGAGCCAAATTTAAAGAATTTGAAAGAGAGTTGTTATGTGAATTTTTATCGAAGATGATTACTTCACACCTTTCAATTCGTTGTAGAAGTGTTATGTAAAGAGAATACTTATATTCTTTCAACTTATATATAATTGCTATTACTTGTTTGGGCACTTAAATGCTCATCCTTGCTTAAATTAAATATTTTCGATTATGTATAGCAACTTTGAAGGCTAAAACACGAACAAAGGAAAAGGAAAGGCGATCGAATAAGTGTGTATTATGAGTTAATGGTTATAGTTGTATTGGTATCTATTCAAGTATTGTAAGGAATGTATTTGAAGGTCACGTGCACAGGGAAGTAAACTTTGATGTATGTAAATTAAGTTCGAATGTATTATTATTTAGTATTATTCAGCTTAAAGAAATGGTATCGTGGAGAACCGAGTTCGGGTTTCAAGTACCTGGATTTGGGGTCGTCACAGTTACAATATGAAAAATACGTCTAAAGTCTCCATCCCTTTTTCTGACACACGTCAGAATCGTTTTTAAAAACCAAATACACATCATTTAATTAAAATTAGAATAAAACAAAATCACAGCATCAGCATCGCGCGCGGCCGCGCGCCTCTCCAGTAAATCTCTCGCGCAGGCGCGAGACTTGTAGAATGTCTTGCCTATCCAAATGTAGGAGTCCTCGCATGCGAGGCACGCGTTTCTATGCTTGACATGCTCATGGTTGCGTGACTTGCGATGAGTCGTTCGTTAGTGTCCGGTTTGGGTACTTTCATGCGGCCAAGATTTTCCATGCTCATCTTGTCGCGCTGCCGCGTGGCTTAGAGTCTGCAACTTCTGGTTCTAGTTCTGTCATGCTGCTGCTGCTACTACTTGTTCACTCATGCTTAATCTTCTTCCATGCTTGATCTCCTTGCTCTATTGCACCTTTATGCCATGCATTCCCCCACATGTGCCTTGCTTTCACACGTCCATTCGCCTCGTGTCCTCTAATACCACCAAAATTAAGCCGATTCCTGCACTTATTCACCAAAAGAAGTTTTGAGTAAATGCAATGCAAAATAACATGAAACACAACTAAAACACAATAAAATGTACTTGAGATGGGCACAATTCGCATAAATTGGTATTCAATAAGTAGGTAAAAATACCACTTATCGTTGAAAGTATTGCTACCAGAAACCGAACTCGATTTTTTTTTTAGCAATTTCTTGATCTGCACTGCACGATGTTTTCTGTTTTATTTCTGTTTCATGCTAACTTGTTATTACATGGTAGAGCAAGCTTGTAAACTATTTTAACATGCACACGTAAGCACATGCATATAGTATGAACAAGTATAGTAATAATGGGCACAATACTTGTAGCCTTGAAATGAGGTTTGTGATTTCAAAAGTGAACTTTGTCATGAACACATCATGTGAGCATTTTGACTTTATGAACATGATAATATGGTTTATATTGACATGGAATGCAAGACTAAAGTGATTAAACACACTAGCACACATTATTGAAAGTTAAGACTATTTCAAAGATAAGCAAATTAAAGCTTTTCAAAGAGGACTTGGCCAAGGCTTTTATCTGGTAAGTTCTGACCATTTGAACATGCATGTGGCCTTAATATGTGTTGTAAATGCATGAGAGTTACATGTTAAGATGCCTTGTATGTACTAAGTTGACTTAGTATAAAATTCAAAAAAAGTTAGAATGAGGAAGCTAATGTCGTCAAGTAATGAGCATAGTATGATATGACCATTCAAGTATGTGTATTAGGATTCATTATGCCTATAGACATATTGACATGAACATCATTTGGTTAAGATCTGGTTTTCACTTATGCACACATAGTCATAAAAGGGAAATTTCTAAAATATGCACTATGTGAGTAAAGTATATATGTGTTGTCTATATACAAGCATGACTACTGAGTATCGTAGATTTAAGTTACAACGCATGATGATTATATGAACTGTTTATGTTTTAAGGACATATAAATTGTAAGTTAAACTTGTGGTATTGAACTCAAGTATGGTCATGTGTTATATGTGAAACTCTAGCATGTATGTATGTTAATATGTATGTATAGGTGTATGTTAGAGTTGGAATGAAGTCAGGAAGTGCAGAAGCTCAACCTTGGTTTGGCCAAGGGCAAAATAGCAATTGTCAGTCCCTAAGCTTTAGACCAAAGGCAGCAATTGCTACCATCCTCTGATCTTGCCAAGATGATCTGTTTTTGGTCTAAAGTATTAAGGCATGCTTATATGATTACTTACTTTGTAATGTGTGACCAATATGTCATATAATCTGTTGAGAAACATGCTATGTGATGACTTGATTCTTTTAAGTGTAGACTCGTACTAGTTTACACGTACTAATTGAAATGATTGACTTGATAATATTAGGTCGTTTCAACGCGAGTTAGTTAAAGCTAGAATTATATTGTAGCTGAGCAAACAGGCAAGTATCCTAAACCCTTGCATTATTTATTTGACGCATATCGTAAGCAAGTTCCTTGAACCCTACTTTTGTTAAGCAAGTTTCCCTAAACTTACTCTAAATTATATTGAGCAAGTATCCGAATTTATTGTGTTGCAAGTTTCCAAACTTACACAACTTTGAGTTTGTGAAAGTTTTTCCTATCCTTCTCATATTGCATTGAGTAGGATATTGTTGAATTGAAATTTATTCATTTAAGCTTGAAATCTTATTTCCAAGCATGCTATTAAGTGGTTTAATTATCTTACAATTATTCCACATCGACATTATTGATATTTGCACTTAGTGCACTTGAGTTCGTACATTCTTGGACTTGTACATCATTTAAAGTTCAATAATTCTTGAACTGTGGTAAATAGAGTCTGAACCTTTGTCCGGTCAGACAAGCCTATAAAGTTTTATAAAAGTTATCCAAACCAATTGATGGTAAGGATTCTTAGACTGAAAGAACACCCCTCTTATGATAGGGGAGTACCCTGTATCTAATATAAAGATACAATGTAATGCATTTAAATGTTATGCATATACATAGTGTACGTGAGGTGATCCCCAAGTACTTATTCGTAGTAGCCGATAACCAAAGGGTCAATTAGCTATTGATTCCATTGGAGTGTTATAGTTCAAAGTCTACTTGACTATCAATTATTCTAAAAGCAATCATTATCTTTGCTTATAATATTCATATTGTTAAACCCTTCAGATATTCATATTGTTGAATCCCTTGCCAGATATTTTTCCATTCATCATGATATATCCTTATTATTGTATTTAAACTTGTTGAGCAAACTTGTTGCTGATCCTTGCTATATCATAAATATATTATAGCTAAGCCCGAGACCTCGGGGAAGGACAAGGGTAAAGGAAAAATATAGACTAGTGGCAAGGAGCAGATTTTACCTTGCGCTTAGTTTAAATTACTATTATGTAATATGAACCCTAATGATTATTTTAGGGTATGTTTGTAAGATGATATTAAGGTTATCGTATCTTGGGACTAGTAACACGTTTTGAATGAACGACGTACATTTATTATATTCCGTATTTTAGTTATCATATGTTGTTTAGAGGTGGATGTTTGTATTTTATCGTGATGACTGAACCGAGGTCAGAGGACCCGGATTCGGGGGTGTCACAGGTATTCTGCAGATGGCTTTGAGCTTTCAACTTCTTCTCATCAAATGCATGTCCACTAACATCCTAAACATCTGAAACACATTGAAAACACAATTATAAGATAACATCATGAAAATTGAGCAAGTAAGTTCGAATTTACTAAAAATCATGACTTAACTAACTACCTATTGGATCGAAATAAACTTACTTAATACTAGAATTACACATTAAACTACAAATTCACTAACATAACATAAAAAATACTGTAAATAAAAGTAATTTGGGTTACCTCCCAATGAGCGCTTGTTTTTGAGTCTTTCAGCCTGACTACTCCCTATTTATGGTGCATCGGCAAGTGTGATCGCAGTGGCTTCATTGTCGATGTCGCCACCCCAGTAGTGCTTCAATCGTTGACCGTTGACTTTAAATGTTTCAAGTGGATTTCTACTATATAGTTCAACGGCGCCATGTGGGAAAACCTTCTTAATCGTGAATAGCCCCGACCATCGGGATTTGAGCTTTCCTGGGAGCAATCGCAGTCGTGAGTTGAACAGTAACACTGATTGTCCTGGTTCAAACTTTCTCTGTATAATCTTTTAGTCGTTCCACTTCTTGACTTTTTCCTTGTACAACTTTGAGTTCTCATATGCTTGCAGTTGAAATTCATCAAGTTCATTCAATTGGAGTAACCTTTTCTCTCATGTAGTTGTTTGATCAAAATTGAGTTTCTGAATGGCCCAGTATGCCTTATGCTGAATTCCACCGGGAGGTGACACACTTTCCCATAGACCAACTGATACGGAGACATCCCAATTGGCTTCTTGTATGCTGTCCTGTAAGCCCATAGTGCGTCATCCAACTTTAGAGACCAATCTTTTCTACTTGGATTTACTACTTTCTCTAAAAATTTCTTCACCTCTCTGTTGGAAACCTCAGCTTGACCCCTCGTTTGGGGGTGATATGCTGTAGCTACCCTATGATTGACCCCATATTTGGCCAAGAGAGCTGTAAATGATCTATTGCAGAAGTGACTACCCTCGTCACTTATAATAGCTCTTAGCGTGCCAAATCTTGTAAAGATATTTTTCTGTAGGATTTTAAAAACGACCTTGGCATCATTGGTAGAGAGTTATACGGCTTCAACCCACTTTGACACGCAATCCACAACTAGCAAGATATACAGGTTGTTGAATGAAAGAGGAAAGGGTCCCATGAAATCCATCCCCTATACGTTAAAAATCTTGACTTACATGATAGTATTGAGTTGAATCTCATTCCTCTTCGAGATATTACCCACCCTTTGGCATATGTCACAGGTTTTTTCGAACTGGTGGGCATCCTTAAACACAGTAGGCCAATAGAATCCTGTCTGAAGTACCTTGGCCGATGTCCGCTCATTACTATAATGTCCCCCATAAGCAGATGAATAACATTCATGCAAAATATTTTTCACTTCACTGTATGGCACACATCTCCGAATCATCTTGTCTTCACACTGTCTGAATAAGTAGGGCTCGTCCCACATGTACCACTTGACGTCATGTAGAAACTTTCTCTTTTGCTGTCGTGTCAGATCAGGGGGAAGGATTTTTCTTACCAAGTAATTGGAAAAATCTGCATATCATGGAAATTCTGTGTTTACTCCAAATAGCTGCTCATCCGAAAATGATTCATTGATTACACATCTGTCTACCCCATCCTTATTTGGATTTTCCAATCTCGAAAGATGATCCACCACTTGATTTTTTTTCCCCTTCCTATCCTTTATTTCTAAGTCGAATTCCTAAAGGAAAAGAATCCATCTGATTAGCCTAGGCTTAGCATCCTTCTTAGAGATCAAATAACAAATCACCGAGTGATCCGTGTATACCACCGCCTTTGTTCCAATCAAATAGGCTCTAAATTTATCAAAGGTGTATACTACAATAAGTAACTCCTTCTCGGTGGTTGTGTAGTTCAATTGGGCATCACTAGAGCTATAGTCAACTTTGTTTTCAACTGCTCAAATATTGCTTTAAATTCCTCATCAAAACCGAATATTGCATCTTTTTCTAAGAGACTGCACAATGGTTTTGCAATCTTAGAGAAATCCTTAATAAACCTTCGGTAGAATCCGGTCCAAGAAAACTACGGATTCCCTTGACTGAATTCGGCGGTGGAAGATTCTCGATTGTGTCTATATTTGCCTTATCAACCTCTAATCCTTTTGCAGAGACCTTATGCCCCAGAATTATTCCTTCTTCAACCATAAAGTGGCACTTCTCCCAGTTAAGCACCAAGTTAGTTTCCACACATCGCTTCAAGACCTTGACCGAATTCTTTAGTCACTTATCAAAAGTGTTTCTATAGACTAAAAAGTCATCCATGATAACTTCCACGTTCTTCTCCACCATGTTTGAGAAAATAGTCATCATACATCTTTGGAAAGTAGTCGGTGTGTTACATAATCCAAAAGACATCCTTCTAAATGCAAAGGTGTCGTATGGGCATGTAAAAGTGGTCTTCTCTTGATCCTCAGGAGCTATGACTATTTGGTTGTACCCCGAATATCCATCCAGTAAACAATAGTATTCATGCCCACCTAATCGGTCCAACATTCTGTTAATGAAGGGTAGAGGAAAGCGATCCTTTCGGGTTGCCTTATTCAGCTTTCTATAGTCCATGCAAACCCTCCATCTAGTCACTGTCCTCGTCAGAATCAGTTCATTGTCATCATTCTTAACCACTGCCATTCCACCCTTTTTCGGCACGCACTGAACTGGACTGACCCATGCACTGTCTGAAATTAGGTAAATAATTCCCGCATCCAACCACTTTAGTATTTCCTTCTTTACCACTTCTTTCATGATCGGATTTAGCCGTCTCTGCTGCTCCACTGTTGGCCTTGCGTCTTCTTCTATGAGAATCTTGTGCATGCAAAAGGAGGGGTTGATCCCCTTTATGTCGGAAATTATCCACCCTATCACAGACTTGTATTCTCTCAAAATCCTCAGCAATTTACTTTCCTATAATTCGTTAAGCGCAGATGCAATAATAACAGGTAAAGTATTTGAATCACCCAAATAAGCATACCTGAGGTGTTATCATCAGTGAAGTAACTTACAATGGCATGTTCCTTCTGTTATATATGCATACCCCCCAATAATATATCTTGATGATATCACTGCTATATGCAGTAACTTACAATGGCATGTTCCTTCTGCTGGTATGTTATCATCAGTGAAGGATATCACATTACTGTTCAGAATGTGATCTATTAGGTGCTAAAAAATTTCAGTGTCTACCTGTGAGACCCCGAATTTTATGAAATGAAAGTATTCAATTTTTTTATAATTATTCTATTTAGTAAATGGTTAAATTTATAAAAGGTTAAAGTTAAGGGTAATATTTGAAATTTTTCAAAGTAAGCAAGTTGTCATAAAATAATCGGTGATAAAAGTACAGTAATACGCGTGGTTGCATAGTAGCACACAGTATTTATTATTGATGCTTACGTGAGAAGTCACTCGTTTTATTCAATTGTTGTCACAATATTTTATATTATTAAATCAATAATTAAGATGACAAAGCTATTCATATTATTATTTGCAATATTGACAATGTCTAGAAGTTCTGTCAAGGAGAGGTTTGGTCACCTAATTGCGCGCCAATAAGGAGAAATCCTTATCGGAAAGCCCCCTCTTTCCTGGGAATGACCTGGTTGTTAAATATTGTGAATTATAATATTAATGATGAATAAATTCGTGTTGATTAAAGATGAAATTGATAGTTCCATTGTGTGGGAATTATTAGTGTTAGTGGAAATCGACATTTATTTCGATAATAATTGATGTCTGGAGGTTATATCGACCAATCGGGTAATTAATTAGATAAATGAGCAATTAATTGCTATTAATTCACATGCTTATAACTATGTGTTCACATGTGTGTACTATTGATTCACATGATTTACTATTAGGTGAGTTGGTGCAAGATTGATAATACTTGCATGACTAAATTAAAAATGGAGGTATAGATGAAGGTACTATACTATAATTAATTTTTTTACATGTTTAAAACTATTGAGTCACATGATTTACTATTGATTCACATGATTTACTATTAGGGGAGGTGGTGCAAGTTTGATAATACTTGCAGGACTAAATTAAAAATGAAGAAAAAAAAGGAAGGTATTATACTTGTAATATTTCGAGCCCCAAAATATACAATTATTGAAACTATATTTTCCTATAAATAGAACCTCATTCTTCCTTCATTTCTCACCAATTCACTAAAGCTATAGAGCAATTATTATAGAGAGAAATTATAGAGAGAAAGAAGAAGAGAAGTTTGTTACCTCACTATTCTAGTATCCAGTTTTTCTAAGATAAGGGATATTATTATTATAGTAAGGGGTATTATTCTTTCGTATTCATGAAGAGAGTTATTTTCTTTCAATACTCGTAAGGGTTGTTATTCCATTCTTTATTATTATGTTGGAATAACTTTTGTCATGCAATACCGCATACATGGTGAAATTCTTCTTTATTCCATTCTTTATTATTACATTTGGAATAACTTTTATGCATGTCTTTCTATCGCATGCACGGTGAATTCTGTTGTTATTCCATTCTTTATTATTCATTTGGAATATCCATCTGTGCATGGATTACGCATGACCGGTTCCATTCTTTATTATTCCATTGGAATATCTTGTTTGTGCGGATTACGCATGACCTGGTTCCATTCTTTATTATTCTGTCGGGAATAACTTGTTTGTGCGGTCTATCTCATGCATGGTGAATGATCCTTTGTATTCATTCCTTATTAAATTGTGGAAATGATCTATCTACTTGGATTACCGAATGGCAGGTAAAAATCCATTTGCAGTTTCGTATATTCTATTATACTCGTATGAGATATCATTTCTTTTGTACTCGTCATGGACTATCATTTTCTTTGGTATTTATTTTACGAGTTACTAACACAGGTTACTATTCACCTGGTTACTATTCACTCTAGTATTATTCACTTGGGTATTTGGGACACTTTTTGTGTCGGAGTACTATTCATGAGTTACTATTCATAGGTTACTATTCACCCAAATTACTATTCACCCGAATATTATTCACTCGAGTATTTGGGGTACTTTTCATGTCGGGGTACTATTCACGAGGTACTATTCCTAAAGTACTATTCACGAGTCTACTATTCACGGGTACTATTTACCCTAAAATATATTTATTTTACATCCAAATTATTTTTGGTACATGAATATTATTCTTGAATTTTACTCCACAAAGCGATATCATGTTGACAATTTGGATATTTTTAAACTCTGGATAAATTTAAAGTCTTTAATATGTATCCTTGATTTTGTTTGATTAATGGTTATATCATTGTCATCATCCTCATGCTTATATTGTGATGAAAGTCATCTTTGGCTTACGTGCATAGATGGACTGTTGGTTATTGGTTTACAGTTGTATATTTTTGGCTTACGTGGAAAGATGGACTGTTGATTATTGATTTTATAGTTGTAGATTTTTGGCTTACGTGCAAAGATGGACAGGTGTATGACATGATCATAACCACTTGTGATAATAACGAATATCCTTGGCTCGTAGTGCATGGATAATTTGATGATGTTGTTGGTAGGATCATGACCATTAGTTAACAGTTGAATGTCTTTGGCCGTAGTGCATTGACAGACAATTGAATGGTATGTTCATGACCATTGGTTTTATAGTTGAATATCTTTGGCCCATAGTGCAAAGGTAGACAACTGATTGGTATGATCATTATTATTACATTTGAATATCTTTAGCCTTTGGGGTAAGGATATTGAGTAAACGTTCTATTAAACCTTTGTGGCAAGGTGGAACTGTCGATTTACATGATTATAAATATGAATTGTGGATTTAACTATAATCTTTGATGGTTCAGGTGAAGACAGGTAATGAGAGTTCTTTTTATCTTGGGTATAACAAAGAACTGTTGATAAGTATTACAGGAATAAAATATTAACGATGAACTTTTAATCTAGAGGAGATAGTAGACATTATGTTCTACTTGACTCTTCTAATGGATTGTTTATTCCGCTGTAGTTGTTGATCTAAAACTTGTTGTCTATTGTATTTTATCAGTTGTTATACTGTTGAAGGCTAAGGATAATTTATTCTGCATTATCTTAGTCATAATATTTCTTACTGGGCTAGTTGAGCTCACCCTTTTCTTTCACTTTTCTCTTCAGGAAATGAGAATATAGCTGGGACTAGTCGGGAAATGGAGTGATGGTCCAGGATCAATGGCTTTAGTAGTCCTCACTATTTTTATAAAATAGTGTGGTAATAATTGTAATGAGAACTCCATTGAGTGTGGATATTGTCTAGAAGGCAATATTCATTTTTTACACTCTCAGCTATGTTTTGTCGTATTTTGCACAACAGTTGTATAATTAAGTTTGTAGTTGAGTTCTGTACCATGTATTTGGCGACCCAAGATGGGTGATGTAAACCTGTTTTGGGGGCGTCACACCACCATTCTTGGCAGATGCGCTTCTTCCAGTACTTGCACCAGAATTTTAAGATGATCCTCCGAGGATAAGATCAAATCCATGATGGAGATTTGAATGGGCGTTTCTTTTAAACGTTGCACCACTCTGGCTTCATTATGCCCCATTTTGTTGAGGAATTCTGTAACCTTTTTCTTGGGTACTTCGCCTGGGGTTTTGATAATGGGTTTTAGCAAGCGCTGAGGTAAGTAAAATGAATTATCCTTTGATAAGACAGCGATACAATCTGATGTTGATCTTGCACGTTCCCCATAGTTCCATGGGACTCTTCTTAAACTGGTAATAGGATATTGGGGTAGATATGACAACATCAGTGGTTCTGGTGAAGCTATCTGAATAGCATTCTTTCCTCTTTTATCCCCCATTCATTGAAGTTCTAGAGGTGTTGCAGGCATGTCTCCTTCAGAAGAAATGACTACTATAACTTCCCTTCATTTTTATATTTCGGGAGGAAATATCTCCTCTTATTCATGTCCAGTATCGTCACTGTTTGTCATTTGCAAATCACCCCCATCAATTAGATTTTGGATTAGGTGACGAAGTGCTCAATAGCCTTCTGTGTCATGACCATAAGTGTTGGAATGATATTGACATATTTTAGTGGCATCAAACCTCCTTGATCGAGGATCCACTGGGAATAAAAGTTCTGTGATCTTTCGTTCATGGATCAACATCTGTAAAATTTCCTCCATTGGTTGGCCTAAAAGAGTGAACTCTCTTTTAGCTTCAAAATCTCTACAAATGCGTAATATTTCTTTTCTTGCAACTTTCTCTGCCAAGGCTTCATTTTCTTGGAATCTAATGTGATCTTTCCTTGAAATTGGGAGGATATTTGTTTGACTCTGGCCGATCTGGCTTATCAAATGTCTAGTTACTTGATATTGATATACCATTAATTCTGTCAATTGATCGATATATTTTTTGATGGACTTTAGCTTTTTAATAACCTGTCTTTGTGAGGTTACTTTCAGTTGAAGATTCTTTAATATACTTGAGGTATTTGGAACCTTCTCCACTCCCCGCGCTGATCATGTTTATTCCTTCCTCATTGTGCTGAGGCAAAGGATTGTCTTGAACATGTGGATGTTCTGGTGTTGTCACCACAATTTCACCACTATCTATCATGTCTTGGATCTTGTGCTTCAAAGACCAGCATTCTTGGATATCATGGCCAGGGGACCAGAATGGTAAGCACACTTTTTACTTGGGTCAAAACTTTTCCCATTTGGATTTTTAGGTGGAAGGAGTTGAGTGATCTTCTTCTGTGTTGTCAGAAGCTTCAGTATGTTTTCAAATGAATCCCATAAGGGTGTAAAAGTTCTTCTGTGTTTAACTTCTCATGCTTTCTGAAATAGAGGATTTGGAGGCTTTACAGATGTTTGGAATGAAGAGTAATTATTCTGCTTTTGAATGGGCGGGTTCTGACTGCCTCGCCGATTTTGACCCTGAAGTATCAAGGATACATCTTCTTCCTTATTCTTATGGGTTATCATAGAATTTGTCCCATGATTTTTACTCTGGATGTGCTCAGCTACTATAAGACCCCAACTTTTATGAATAAAGATTTAATTTTCTCTGAAGAGTATTCTAAATAGTAAGGTGATAATTTAATAAATGTTATAGTTATGGGTGATATGTGCAAATTTTACAAAGTAAGCAAGTTGTCATAAAATATTCGTTTGGTCGGGGAATATTCTTTTTGCTGGGGAATATTCGTATGACGGCGTAATTATCGGTGGACCCCACAACGGAATAACTTTCAGATATAGAAAGCGACAAAATAGCATTTTCATATAATAATGGCAAGACTTTTACCGTTAAATTGTTGAAATACCCGATGATAAAAGTACAATAATACGCGTTGTTGCACGCGAAGAGTACGCAGATTGCACGCAGAAAGCTACAAGATTTCACAAAGATCTCTAATTATTTATGCTTACGTAAGAAGTCACTCAGTTTCATTCAATAATTGCCACAGTAGTTGCTGCATAGTATCTCATATTATTGATTCAATAATTGTTACAGTAACATCTGCACAATATTTTATATTATTAAATTAATAATTGACATGACACAGTTACTCATATTATTATTAGAATTATTGACAATGTCTAGAAAGTTCTGTCGAGGAAAGAGGTTAGGTTATTTAATTGCGCGCTAGTAAGGAGAAATCCTTATCGGAAAGCCATTTTTTCCTAGGAATGATCTGGTTGTCAATATTGTGAGCTATAAAATTAATGATGAATAGTTGTTGAATGATTAAAAACGTGATGATTGAAGATAAGTGATTTGTGGTAGATATTTATTCAATTTTTGATATAAATAGAGGGGTTTGTCATAAAGCGTTTGTTGTAAGTTTGGCATATTTTTCTATGGAACCATAATTACCTTCTTCGATAAAATATTCGTTCAAGTATATTATTATAATATTACAATATAGTATATCTAATAATATATATCAGATGACTTTTTAATTGTAATATTATTATATTATATTAATATATATTTTCCTGGTAGTTGTTTTGTTTAACTTTTTCAAAAATGGTGTGTTTCTTAAAGTTGGCGGAGGATGGATTCGTTTTTGAAGGAATGGCCTCTCATTTTCCATACCTTCCAGGTAAGGTAACTTTGATGGTGATGGGCCTCACTTGTTGAATTTCTTTCAAAGGATAAGTCTTCTTTTATTTTCTTTGGCAGATTAGGAATTTTTCCTAAAGGTGGCCTTGATAACAAAATGTTGAAAACATGTGTTTTGCTTAAATTCCCTTGAATATTGGTAACTCGTTTTCTTCCGTGAACCTATAACTTATTTTTCCCATGGGTCACAATATTAAAAAAATTGTCTAAGTCGTGGTGCTAAAGGAATTGCAATCATTAGCTTAAGATCCGTAAAATAAGAAAATATGCCTCCCAACTTCGCCTATAAAAGGATACATATTCAGACAATGAAAAATACACCATCACAATATCAGAAATTCTTCTTCTATAATATTGTGTGTATTTTTTTTCAGTATAAATATACTTTGAGTGTAGCTTATAGTGCAAGATTTTCTAACGATAATCTCCTACATATCAGACAACATCTAGTTCTCTACTCAGGTAAAGTGTGACGCCCCCAAAATAGGTTCACACGACCCATTTTGAGTCGCCAGATATCATACTATAAAAATCAAATACAAACTTCATTTATACAACTGTTGAACTATCGTGCAGAATACGACCACAGTTAAATTGTGAGTTTTAATACAAATGTATGTAACTCTCATGGTGCCTCGACCACAACCTTACAAAGGTACTTTACATAAAAGTACAACCAAAAACCTGCTTTAGAAATTAAAATCTTTGGGAAGTGCTCAAGAAACCTTCGTATACATGGGAGGCCATGCGTCTAGGTTATGATAGATATCATATGTCCACGAAATTATCCTTGGTTGACCCAATAGACCCCAAAGAAAAAAACGAGAAGATTAATATCATGTTCTTTCCAATGGTGAGTCTTCTCTTGACATATAACTATCTCCACCGCCCTGCAATTGAAAATTATATTTCAACCAAACTCCAAGATCATATAGGTAGTGCTCGTAGATATACTCAGCAAGTGGATGTGCACAACCCTGTCTTATGATAACACAAGGTTGTATGTCATTAGACATCTTGTATGATAGTGGCAAAACACCCTTCCAAAGTTGGGTTCACCTCACCCTATTCGGTTCACCAAAATTAAATATCAAATGACGTATACAATACGACACACTTATCTAAAGTTCTCAATAAAATTATTTTCATACTATTTAGGGAGAACCTCAACAGCTATAGACCACCGTTCTATTCTCCTGTTACCCACGTTCGACCCAGCTATACTCTTATTTACCTGAAAGGAAAAGTGAAGCAAAAAGGGTGAACACAACTAGCCCAGTAAAGAATATCATGACTAAAGATAATTTACATCATCAATAGCCTTCATCAGTAATAAATCAGAGATTTAGAACATATGGTAGATGATAAAACTTTTCATCCATAGTTGCAGCGGAACGAGCAATCCATTAGAAGAGTCAAATAGACCATCAGATCTATTATCTTCTCCATGTTAAAAGTCCACAAATAATGTTTTATCCCTTTAACATCAATCAACAATTCATGTCCACAATCATATGAATAACTCATAATCATAATTGTGATTCTAAATTCCTCTTTGCACCCGGGACGAAGATAATTTTCATCACCTATCTTCACCTGAAACGTCAAAAATCATGGTTATACCAAATCACAATTCTTGCTCATAATCATACTAATAAATTCATCTTTGCACTACGGCCAAAGTATTCATTAATAATTCATCTTTGCACTACAGCCAAAGAAGACATACAATCATATTTTAGAAGAGTCAAGTAGAGCATGATATCTACTTTCTTTTTACGAATTAAAAGTGTATAATCAATATTTTATCACTAAGACTCAAATTTAATAAATAATCCACATCATCGAATCATCCCCTCGCACTACGACCAGGGATATTCATGTAATCATCAATGGTCATGATTATACCAAATAATCCTCAGTTATAATCATACCAATAACTGTCCATCAATGCACTACGGGCCAATGAGGACTTTTACCACATCATCTATAACATTGCGGGTCATGATTATACCAAATGATCCCTGGTCATAATCATACCAATAAAGAGTTCATCTATGCATATAAGCCAAAGATACTCATCAATCAATAGTCCATCTTTATGCGTAAGCCAAAGATATACAAATCAGAAACTAATAATCAACGGTTCATCTTTGCACGTAAGCGAAAAGATATACAATAAAAACCAATAATCAACAGTCCATCTTTGCACGTAAGCCAAAGATGACTTTCATCATAATATAAGCATGAGGATGATGACAATGATATAAGCATTAATCAAATAAAATCAAAGATAAATATTAAAGACTTTAAATTTATCCAGAGTTTAAAAATATCCAAATTGTCAACATGATACTGCTTTGTGGAGTAAAATTCAAGAATAATATTCATGTACCAAAAATAATTTGGACAGAAAATAAATATATTTTTTGGGTAAATAGTACCCCGCAATAGTATCCTATGAATAGTACTTCGGGAATAGTACCTCGTGAATAGTACCCCGGTATGAAAAGTACCCCAAATACCCGAGTGAATAATATTCAGGTAAATAGAAATTTGAGTGAATAGTAACCTGTGAATAGTAACTTATGAATAGTATTTTGACACAAAAAGTGTCCCGAATACCCGAGTGAATGATACTATAGTGAATAGTAATCGGGTGAATAGTAACTCGTGAATAGTAACTCATAAAAAAATACCAAAGAAAATGATATTCCATGACGAGTACAAAAGAAATGATATCTCATATGAGTATAATAGAATATACGAAACTGCAAATGGATTTTCGCCCGTCATACGGTAATCCAAATAGACAGATCATTTCCATAATTTAATAAGGAATAAATAAAAAGGATCATTCACAATGCATGCGGTAATCCACATAGACAGGTTATTCCAACAGAATAATAAAGAATGGAATAACAAAAGAATTCACCATGCGTGCGATAGACCGCACAGATAGGTTATTCCCAATAGAATAATAAAGAATGGAACCAGATCATGCGTAATCCGCACAGACAGGATATTCCAACAGAATAATAAAGAATGGAACCAGGTCATGCGTAATCTATACAAACAGGATATTCCAACAGAATAATAAAGAATGGAATAACAACAGAATTCACCAGGCATGCGATAGACCGCACAGACAGGTTCTTCCAACAGAATAATATAGAATGGAACAACAACCCTTACGAGTATTGAAAGAAAATAACTCTTTTCATGAATACAAAAGAATAATAACCCTTACTATAATAATAATATCCCTTACCTCAGAAGAAGACTGGATACTAGAATAGTGAAGTAGCAGACTTCGCTTCTTCTTTCTCTCTATAGCTTATCTCTCTATAATTTCTCTATAATAATTGCTCTTGTGAGACTTAGTGAATTGGTGAAAAATAATGAAGGAATGAGCTTCTATTTATAGAAAAATATAGTTTTCATAATTGCACATTTTGGGACTCGAAATATTACAGTATAATACCCTCATCTTTTTCTTCATTTTTAATTTAGTTATGCAAGTATTATCAAACTTGCACCACCTCCCTTAATAGTAAATCATGTGAATCAATAGTAAATCATGTGACTCAATAGTTCTAAACATGTGAAAAAATTAATTATAGTATAGTACCTTCAACTATACCTCTATTTTTAACTTAGTCATGCAAGTATTATCAAACTTACACCAACTCCCCTAATAGTAAATCATGTGTATCAATAGTACACATATGTGAATACATAGTTATAAGCATGTGAATTAATAGCAATTAATTGCTCATTTATCCGGTGAATTATCCGATTGATCAATATAACCTCCAAACATCAATTATTATCGAAATAAATGTCAATTTTCACTAACACTAATAATTCCCACACAATGGAACTATCAATTTCATATTTAATCAACACGAGCTTATTCATCATTAATATTATAACGCGCAATATTTAACAACCAGGTCGTTCCCAGGAAAGAGGGCTTTCAGATAAGGATTTCTCCTTATTGGCCGCAATTAGGTGACCAAACCTCTCCTCGATGTAACTTCTAGACATTGTCAATATTGCAAATAATAATATGAATAACTTTGCCATCTCAATTATTGATTTAATAATATAACATATTATGCAGATGATACTGTGACAATAATTGAATCAATAATATGAGAGATATGATGCAGCAATTACTGTAGCAATAATTGAGTATAACTAAGTGACTTCTCACGTAAGCATCAATAATCAATACCGTGTGCTACTATGCAACCACACGTATTACTGTACTTTTACTACCGGGTAGTTCAATAGTTTTAACGGTAACACTTTCGCCGTTATTTTTATAAAAAGATAATTTTGTCATTTCTTACTACGATAATACTTCCATTGTGGGGTCCACCAATGATTGTGTCATCGTACGGATATTCCCCGACAAAAAGAATATTCCCCGATCAAACGATATTTTATAACAACTTGCATACTTTCCAAAATTTTCACATATCACCCTTAACTTTAACCTTTTCTCAATTTAACCATTTACTATATAAAATAATAATTATAAGAAAATTGAGTACTTTTATTTCATAATTTCGGGATCTCACATAAAGGATGTTATTTTCTTTCGATACTTATAAGGGATATCATTTTCTTTCATACTTCATATTGTGTAAGTGATATCATTTCATTTCATATTCCAAAATTTAAACTTACTATGGTAAGTATTTCTTCTATAATTCCTGAAATGATTAGTAGAATATCCTTAATAGTTTGTGCATCATCTAATATCATTTCATTGGAACATTGGTATGAACTTTCTTATTAAATTTTAATTTATTCATCCGGAGTACTATTCATGCTGGGGTACTATTCATTCGGGGTACTATTCATGCCGGAGTACAATTCACGATGGAATTTAGTTTCTTTTCTTTGTCCAAATTATCTTTGAAATTTGAATCTTAAATATCATTCTTGAATTTTATTCCATAATTGGTGATCATGTTGAAAATTTGGACATTCTTGAACTCTGGATAAATTAAATTATAAATCTCTAATATGTATCCTTGATCTCACTTGATTCATTCTTTATATCATTGTTATCATCCTCAGGCTTATATTGTGGTGAAAGTCATCTTTAACCCTTAGTGCAAAGATGGACTGTTGATTGATATGATTATGATCAGGAATTATGTATTTGTATAATCATGACCTTTAATGTTACATACAAAGGTTTGTGGTGAAAGTCCTCTTTGACCCGTAATTCATAGATGGATAGGTGTTTGGCATGATTATAACCACTAGTGATACAAACGATTATCTTTAGCCTGTGAAGCATAGATAATTCGTTGATTGGAAATAATTATTGATTGGTGTTACAGGGATAAAATATTGATGATGGACTTTTAAATCATAAAAGATAGTAAACATCATGCTCTACTTAACTCTTCTAATGGATTGATATTTTCGCTGCAGTTGTTGATCTAAAACTTGTTGTCTATTATATTCTATCAGATTTTTCCTTGTTGAGGAATAAGGATAATTTGTTTTACATTATCTTAGTCATAATATTCTTTACTGGGCTAGTTGAGCTCACCCTTTTCTTTCATTGTTCTCTTCAGGAATTGAGAATATAGCTAGGACTAGTTAGGGAATGGAGTGATGGTCCAAGATGGTTATTATAGTAGTCCTCATTATTCTATAAAATAGAGTGACAATAATTATAATGTGGACTTTATTTAAGTTTGGATATTTTCTACGAGACAATACTTGTATTGAAATTCACAGCTTATGTTTTGTCGTATTTTACACGACGGGTACTAGTTGTATATAGGAAGTTTGTATTTGGATTATGTACCATGTATTTGGCTACTCAAAATGGGTTCTGTAAACCTATTTTGGGGGCGTCATAGTTGGTATCAGAGCTTAGGGATATGATCTCTGTTGAAGATCTGGGATTAGAACTAGGAGGGGAGAGACGAGTAAAACCTTCTCTAGTGTGTCCTACCTAAGCTTATTTGTTATTTAATTGGTCGGTCCGAATATAGGGATATTATGTGACATGTCAATTTCTTTAATTAACCCTTTTTTGTGGCAGTATTTGAAAATAGCATCTAAAAATTTAGAGATAAGCAATGGAGCACATGAGACCATTGAGACACTGCCAATCAATAACTCGGATAATGTGCATCAGGAAGGCAATAATACTCTTGTAATCATGAGATCCCGAATTTTATGAAATAAAAGTATTCAATTTTTCTATTTAGTAAATAGTTAAATTGATAAAAGTTTAAAGTTAAGGGTGATATATATAAAATTTTCAAAATCTGTGAGTGGTTATAAAATACTCATTTACATTGGGGAATATTCGTTTGGTCTTGGAATATTCTTGTTGTCGGGGAATATTAAATGCGACAGTGCGACCATTTTGGGGCCCCATAATTGAGAATAAGCTGTCGGATGAAGAAAGCGACAAGTTTGAGTTTTATAAATAACGGCGTAAATATTCTGAATTAACATTTTGTTGGAATACACAGTGGTTAAAATACGATGTCTGGCGTGGTTGCCGCGATAGCACTGCGGTATTGCATATTATTTTGAATTATTGATCCTTACGTGAAGAAGGCCTTTACTCAATAATTGTTACAATAATTCTTGTTCAATATTTTATTTTATTGATTCAATAATTGATGCGTTGATATTTTATATTATTGTTGTTTCATAATTGTCATTTACACGATATTTCCATTATCATATCAATAATTCATATTATTTGAATAATATTATTAGATAGCATTATTGGCAATGTCTAGAAAGTTACATCGAGGAGAGGTTTGGTCACCTAATTGCTTGCGCCGATGAGAGAAATCCTTATCGGAAAGCCCTCTCTTTCACAGGAGCGGCACAGTTGTCATTATTGTGATTACGTAATATTATTTGTGAATAATTAATTATTGATTTATATGATAAAGAAATATTTATTTTATGTGGATATATAAATGATGGATAGGAAAATATTTATTTTATGTGGTTATAAATGAAGGAATTAATGTTGAGGTGTTTTATCGATATTTTGTCGGATTGGAGGTATTAAAAAAATCAAATCGGTGTTCTTAAAAGCTCTATTAAGTGAGTTATAATTTTAATCCGGACCGTTTGGATCGTTGTGATTTTTGGATATGTTATACATATATAAGTTGAGTATATGTCCACAAATTTTGAGCAGTTAAAAATTAGCGTATGATTTGTTATGAATTTTAAGAGGTGTTAAAAATCATCCGTTTGTGGATTTTGGATATTTTTATTTGGAATTTGGAAAAACTTAAAACTACAAAGTTGTAGAAATTCGATTTATGTGGAATGGACATAAAATTCATATTTTTACGATAAAAGGGCTATTTATTATGAATTACTTGAAGTTTTGAAAAATAAAATGATTTTTATTAAAATTAGGTGGGACCCACTTTTGGTTGGTGTGAAAATCTATGATTTGGTGGGCCCACTTTGTGGTGGTGATGATTTTCAAAAATGGCATGCGTGAAAAAAAAAAAAAATTAAATATTAATATTTTATTAATTTAGTCTCTTATGGCGTTCTAGCATTTTCCTATAAATAGGCGCTTAGGTTAGAATTAAAATCACACGAAAAATAAGTTTTCTCTCTCTATATATATTATCGAGTATATTTTTGTGAGTATTTAGATACTTTGAGAGTTGTTATTAGGTGCAAAGTTTCCTTGACTTTACATCGAGATATTCGATCGAAATCTTTGCTCTTTTGAGGTAAGAGATTTTAAGGGTTATTATGTTTTTCATGTTTACGTAATTTTTTGACCTTCAAAATTCTGGAAAAATTTGAAATGATAATTTGATGAGTTTTCTAGATTGTGTCCAAAAATGGCGATTTTGGATGTATAGATTAGGAGTTATGAATTTTATGGGAAAAGACTATTTTAAAAGTAAACCCTTATAACTCCTTGTGGTTAACTCAAAATTGGTGAAATTTTTATTGGGAGTACATGTATATAATAGAAGTATACTCTGTAAATTTTGGAATTTTTGGACAAAAGTACAATTTATGATAAATGTCTAAATATTAAGCGATTTTGGCCATATGAAAAATAGTAAATGAATTTTAAAAATTAAGAGAAAATATATATTCAATATGGGACTATATTACGCTAAATCCCATAAAAAAAATTTGTTTGTCTTGATTTGGTATTTTTCATGAAAATGGACTAGTTATGAGTAAATGAATTAAATATGTTATGTGAAGTAAGAAAATTGAAAAATAGGATTTTATATGCTTGAGAATCCTATATAAGGTATATCTGATTTTTTATGAGGGTTTGGTTATTGGTGATGAAATCTTATGAGTTTGGCATTTTAGGATGATTAAATGCATTAATTAGTAAAGTGTAAACAATTAAAATAAATTATTTATAAGTTTAAGAAATGATTAAAATATTGTTGTAATATTAATAATATTAGATTATGAGATTATTAAGTGATTGATAACATTTGGATTAAGGTGTTATTAACACATTGATTAATGATTAATAATATTAGTAAATGAATTTAATGTTATTATATAATGAATAATATTAAATAGAGTTTAAAAGAGGAATAATGAATTGTTAATATTAAATGGAGTTTAATAATATTAGTAAATGAATTTAATATTATTATATAATGAATAATATTAAATGGAGGTTATAATATAATGATTAATGTTATTATCTTACGTTAAATATTTGTTGAAATATTATTCAAATCATTTTTGATATAATATTATTCTTGAATTTTACTCCACAATTGGTGATCATGTTGACAATTTGGACATTATTGAATTTTGGATAAATTATATTGTTAAAGTCTTTAATATTTATCATTTATCTCATTTGATTGATTCTTTATATCATTGTCATCATTCTCATGCTTATATTGTGTTGAAAGTCATCTATGGCGATGGTGCATAGATGGACTTGGTATGATTATGACCGAGGGATTATTCGGTATAATCATGGTAGTAATGTTACAAATGATGTGGTAAAAGTCATCTTTGGCCCGTGGTGCATAGATGGACTTGGTATGATTATGACCGAGGATTATTCGGTATAATCATGGCCGTAATTGAAAACACGAATATCCTTGGCCCGTAGTGCATGGATAATTAATGGTCGTGATATTATTAATTTGAGTCTCGACATTATTGGTTTTTCTGATTTTGTATATCTTTGGCACATAGTGCAAAGATGGATTGTTGGTTATTGGTTTTTCGGTTGTATATCTTTGGCACATATCTGCAAAGTTGGAAGTTGGATTGATTTTACTTGATTATAAATATGAATTGTGATTTAATTATAATCTATGGTGGTTCGGTGAAGGCGGTGATGAGAGTTCTCTTTGTCTTGAGTATAGCAAAGAAGCTGTTGATGAGTATTACGAGGAATGAAGTATTAACGATGGACTTTTAATCTAGAGGAGATAGTAGACATTATGTTCTACTTGACTCTTCTAATGGATTGCTTATTCATTGCGATTGTTGATCTAAAACTTGTTGTCTATTATATTTTTATCGGTTGTTATCTTTGTTGAAGACTAACGATAATTTGTTACGCATTATCTTAGTCATAATATTTCTTCTTGGGCTAGTTGAGCTCACCTTTTACTTCACCACCCTTTTCGGGTAATAAAAGGGTAGGCGGGACTAGCGAGAGAGAACATGGGTATAAAGTGGTGATCTGAATTAGTCACAAGCCTAATCAAATTATGAAACGGTGTGGCATAATAATCGTCTTGAGAACTTAAAATGTGTGTGACATGTTTTATACATCATTTGATATTTAATTTTGGTGAACAACAATAGGGTGAGGTGAATCGAAATTTGGAAGCGTCGAAAGGTGCACTCCATTAGAATGAGGAGAACATATATCTTCTCGTGTCCCTTGAGGACTTGATATATTTGTTGTTGTACTTTATATGGCATTGTAATAATTTAAATATGAATATTATTGTATTATTATATCGTAACAATATTTGTATTGAAACTCACAATATATATATATGAGATTTTTGAGTTTGAATCTTTATGCAGAAGACAATATTTGTATTAAAACTCACATTTCATTTTGTATATTTAAGTTTGTATTTGAATTTTGTACCATGTATCTGGCGACTCAAGATGGGTGATGTATACATATTTTGGGGGCGGCGTTTCATAAATACCTCATTTCTCATTAACTTTGTTTGTATTAAGATGTTGTGAATAGGGCTCAATTATTAGAGCGAGATAATGTGACTTTTCAACCAAAAGACAACAACCGATAACACGATAATAGTCATACCAATGGCAGCAGTCATCGGAGCAATGATAACCAGCGTTGAGGAAATTATCATGCCAAAAATGGTAACCACTTCGGTGGTAATCATGGCCTAGATAATATGAGAAGTGAACCATGTGGAAACAACTTTAAAAAGAGAAGATTCAACGATGACAACTGAAACTTATGCAATTTGGTTCATTGTCGATAGATTAACCAAGCCGCTCATTTCTTGCCTATACAAGAAACTTATTCACTTTAACATCTTGCTTGTATGTACATAAATGAGATTATAAGACTGCATGGTATGCCAGTATCCATAGTTTCTGATCGAGACCCTAGATTCACTTCATGATTTTGGGTCAGCTTGTAAAAAGCTATAGGCACGGATTTACGATTCAGTTCTGCATATCATCCTCAGACGGACGAGTATTCGAAAAGGACTATTCAAACTCTTGAAGATCTATTGAGACTCTGCATAATAGACTTCAAAGGAAGTTGAGACAAGTACTTATCATTGGTGGAATTCTCCTACAATAAATATAGAGTAAGTATAGGCATGATTCCATTCGAGGCGTTGTATGGAAGAAAGTGTCTTTCTCCAGTATGCTGGGACGAGGTAGGTGAAGCAATATTGTTGGGACCAAAATTGGTATGCATGACTACGAAAAAGATTCAAATGATCCGGTAACGACAAAAGAGTTATGCCGATCTTCATCGAAGGGACGTGGAATTCAATGTATTGTTACGTGTTGCTCTATGGAAAGGAGTTACGAGATTTAGAAAGAGAGGAAAGCTCAACCCTCGATTCATTGGTCCATTTGAAATCCTCGACCGAGTAGAAATTGTGCCCTTTAGACTCGCCTTACAGCCAAGAATATCTCGTGTTCATAATGTTTTTCACATATCTATGTTACGTAAATATGTGGAATACCCAAACCACATTATTTAATTAAAACCATACGATATAGCAGAAGATTTAACGTATGAGGAGGTACCTGTCAAGATCTTGGATAAGAAGGAATATATTTTATGCTCAAAGGTTATACCTCAAGTCAAAGTTTTATGGAGAAACCATGATATTGAGGAAATGAACTAGGAGTTAGAATCTGAAATGAAAACAAGGTATCCTCACCTCTTTGTCATACTAGGTATGTACATCAATTTCGAGGACGAAATTTTATAAGAAGGAGAGGTTGTAAGACCCCAAATTTTATGAATAAAGATTTAATTTTTTCTAAATAGTAAGGTGATAATTTAATAAATGCTATAATTATGGGTGATATGTGCAAATTTTACAAAGTAAGCAAGTTGTCATAAAATATTTGTTTGGTCGAGGAATATTTTTTTTGTTGGGGAATATTCGTACGACGGCGTAATTATTGGTGGACCCAACAACGGAATAACTGTCGAATATAGAAAGCGACAAAAATAACATTTTCATAAAATAACGACAAGACTTTTACTGTTAAACTGTTGAAATATCCGGTAATACATGTTGTTCCACAGTGGTACGCGGTATTGCACAGTACCACACGGTATTGTACAGTATCTCTAATTATTGATGCTTACGTAAGAAGTCACTCAGTTTAATTCAATAATTGTCACAATAGTTGCTGCATAGTATCTCATATTATTGATTCAATAATTATTACAGTAACATCTGCATAATATTTTATATTATTAAATCAATAATTAACACGACACAGTTACTCATATTATTATTAGCATTATTGACAATGTCTAGAAAGTTCTGTCAAGGAAAGGGTTAGGTTATTTAATTGCGCGCCAATAAGGAGAAATCCTTATCGAAAAGCCCCCTCTTTCCTGGAAACGATCTGTTTGTCAATATTGTGACTTATAATATTAATGATGAATAATTTTTAAAAGATTAAAAATGTGTTGATTGAAGATAAATGATTTGTCGTAGATATTTATTCAATTTTTGATATAAATAGAGGGGTTTGTCATAAAGCATTTGTTATAAGTTTGGCATATTTTTCTATGGAACCATAATTACCTTCTTCGATAAAATATTCGTTCAAGTATATTATTATAATATTACAATATAATATATCTGATAATATATATCAGATGACTTTTTAATAGTAATATTATCATATTATATTAATATATATTTTCCTGGTAGTTGTTTTGTTTCACTTTTTCAAAAATGGTGTGTTTCTTAAAGTTGGAGGAGGATGAATTCATTTTTGAAAGAATGGCCCCTCATTTGCCATGCCTTCCAGGTAAGGTAACTTTGATGGTGATGGGCCTCACTTTTTGAATTTCTTTCAAAGGACAACTCTTCTTTTCTTTTCTTTGGCAGATTAGGAACTTTTCCTAAAGGTGGCCTTGATAACAAAATTTTCAAAACATGTGTTTTGCTTAAATTCCCTTGCATATTGGTAACTCGTTTTCTTCCGTGAACCTATAACTTATTTTTCCCATGGGACACAATCTTTAAAAAAAATTGTTTAAGCCATGGTGCAAAAGGAATTACAATCCTTGGCTTAAGATCTGTAAATTAAGAAAATATGTCTCCCAACTTTGCTTATAAAAGGATACATATTCAGACGATGAAAAATACACCATCACAATATTAGAAATTCTTTTTCTATAATATTGTGCGTATTTCTTTTCAGTATAAATATACTTTGAGTGTAGCTTATAGTGCAAGATTTCCTCATGATAATCTCCTACATATCAGACAACATCTAGTTCTCTACTCAGGTAAAGGATGTTATTTTCTTTCAATACTCGTAAGGGATATCATTTTCTTTAATACTTCATATTATGTAAGTGATATTATTTTATTTCATATTCCTAAATTTAAACTTACTTTGGTAAGTATTGCTTCTATAATTCCTGAATTGATTAGTAGAATATCCTTAATAGTTTATGAATCATCTAATATCATTTTATTGGAATATTTGTATAAACTTTCTTATTAAATTTTAATCTATTCATCTGCGGTACTATTAAGTCGGGGTACTATTTATCTGGGGTACTATTCATGCCGTAGTACTATTCACAACAGAATTTAGTTTCTTTTCTTTGTCTAAATTATCTTTAAAATTGAAATCTTAAATATCATTCTTGAATTTTACTCCACAATTGGTGATCATGTTGATAATTTGGACATTCTTGAACTCAGGATAAATTAAATTATAAATCTCTAATATTTATCCTTGATCTCACTTGATTCATTCTTTATATCATTGTCATCATCCCCATGCTTATATTATGGTGAAAGTCATCTTTGGCCCGTAGTGCAAAGATGGACTGTTGATTGGTATGATTATGACCAGGAATTGTGTATTGGTATAATCATGACCTTTAATGTTACAGATAAAGGTTTGTGGTGAAAGTCCTCTTTAGCCCGTAATGTATAGATGTACAGGTGTTTGGCATGATCATAACCACTGGTGATACAAACAATTATCTTTGGCCCGTAGTGCATAGATAATTCGTTGATTGGAAATAATTATTGATTGGTGTTATAGGGATAAAATATTGATGATGGACTTTTAAATCATAGAAGATAGTAGACATCATGCTCTACTTGACTCTTCTAATGGATTGTTATTTTCGCTGCAGTTGTTGATCTAAAACTTGATGTGTGTTGTATTCTATCAAATTTTTTTCCCTGTTGAGGACTAAGGATAATTTTTTCTACATTATCTTAGTCATAATATTCTTTACTGGGCTAGTTGAGCTCACCCTTTTCTTTTATTTTTCTCTTCAGGAAACGAGAGTATAACTAGGTCTAGTCGGGGAATGGAGTGATGGTCCAAGATGGTTACTATAGTAGTCTTCACTATTCTATAAAATAGTGTGATAATAATTGTAATGAAAACTTTATTTGAGTTTGGATATTGTCTACGAGACAATATTTGCATTGAAATTCACAGCTTATATTTTTTGTATTTTTCACGATAATTACTTGTTTTATATAGGAAGTTTGTAATTGGATTATGTACCATGTATTTGACGACTCAAAATGGGTTGTGTAAACCTATTTTGGGGGCGTCACAGCTACTGCCTCTAAAGTAGTGAGGTCTTTGATCTTTCCTGACTTCAACCATATTTCAGCCATTTCTCCATGTTTAATCATTTCTGAGAACAGTTTTCCTATTCCTGATAGGTCCCTTTCATAATTTGGAGCTTCATGTATATCAATGAATGTCATCACCATTTCAGTTTTTATCATGGGAAGAATGACTTGTGCAGCCATACGTCTCCATCTTTGTGCATATTCCTGAAAAGACTTAGTATTCTGCTTTTTTACTTTGGTCACTTAATATATATAATATGCCATTTAAGACTGGAAGTTGTATTGATTTAGGTAGTCATGGGATAGATCTTTCCAGCTGTGGATTTTAGAGTTGTCAAGTCGAGCGTACCATGCTCCGGCTTCTCCAGTTAGACTTTTCTAGAACAATTGCATTCTCAGCTTTTCATCCTTTGCATAGGATCCGATTTCTCCAATATACACTTTCAAATGAGTATACGGATCTCCTAACCCGTTATATTTTTCAAAATCTGGGACTTGGAATTTTTCCATATAACGAGCCCCTGGAAAAATGCAAAGATCTAAGTAGTTAACAGTCCCATATGTTCCAGTCCCTTTGATTGACCAGATGGTTTCTTCCATTTGTTGGACTTTCTTTCTAATGTCCCCAGTTTCTTGGTCATCTTTGAGATGGATGATTTCAGGGGTTTTGTTGGTTTTTTCATGGGACTGAGGTTTAGGTATCTGTACTTCCACCTTTTTATCAGTACCCTAACTGCCTCCTTATGTAGAGCACTCTGGTTGAGTGGGTGTCTATTGACCCTAAGTATTTTTACTCTTTTCTTTCAGTAGAATAATCAGCTCTACTATCTGATTTTTAAGTCCTTCGAACTCTTCTCGAGATACAGGAGTAGATTCAGATGGGGAACTTGTAGCTATGTTTGATAGGTCTGAGCACATAACCAAATTTGAACTAAAACCGCACCAAAAACTGCATAAACCGCACAAATTAAAACTGTACCAATGATTCCGGCGTATGTGGCGGTTTTAGGTGGGTTTAAAAACCAAATTTACGGTTTCAATTTGATTACTAGCCAAAATCGCACGCATAAAACCGAAACCAAACCGCACCATGAAAATTAATTAATTATACAATCCTATTACAGGAGAGATGTTTCAATTAACCTTGTGTAATGAACTTCCCATGAAAATTAAGCTACTAATTCTGAATTTGGATGGTATCGATCTACATAATCACCATCACCGTACAAATCTCATATAATTATCTCTTGTATAACTTTAATATTATGTGATGTTAAATTCGTAATTTAAATTGCATAAATTTTGTTGTTTCAATTGGTTTTGAAACCGAAATCGCTCCAAATGAAACCGCACCGCATGATTCAAAACCAAACCGCACCAATCACAAACAGTTTCATGTGCGTTTTTGGATTTGTCAAACCGCACCTAAGCGGTTTGGCTTCAAACCACACCAAATTGCACCATGCTCACCCCTAAATTGTCTGAAGATAGACTTTGGGCCTTTTTAGACTTTGATCTAGTAGTAGGACCAATCTTGCCTACAAAAAAGGGTATGTAGTTTATTCCTGACATACACTAATAGTATGCATGCTATGCAATGTGTCATTTTTAGGGTTTTTTAATGTTTTCCTGCAAAACAAAGTGTTAGTTCCCAGTAGGCACAATATAGATCTAGAAGGGGGGGTTGAATAGATCCTTCGAATTTCAAATACTTTTTCTCGTTTATTTTGTATTGCTCATTAAGTTTCATAAGACAAACATAAGAATCTTTTCAAGCACAGCGGAATAAGTAAAAGAACCCCTTCATTGATATATTCATAATCAATCATACATTGTTTATAGAGTTAATTTAGTAGTAAGCAGTTAACACATACATAGCAGTTATAGCAGTTAATGTACATAATGTAAATGGCATAAAGTAAAAGACACAGGGGGTTTTAAGTGGTTCAGAGACTCAAGCTCCTAATCCACTCTTCTGCTTTCAACTAGCAGGATTTTCACTAAGGAAGGGCAGCACCCTGAATCACTAAGATTCCTTGAGGCCATCACCTTGGGACTTGATTCACTAAGAACTCTTTAAGGCCATCACTTTGAAATTCTCTAGTTCCTAGGAACTCTTCAAGCCAAAGAAGCTTGGAACTTCATTCATCCCTCCCACAAGGACCCTCAGCCCTCGGCTTCTTGTTATTGTAGCTGTTGTTGTTGTTGGTGCTGAGTTGCTAAGATGTCATTAAGCTTTGAACATCTTTTGTACTTAGCAGCTTGATGTGGTCCTCTTTGCATTTTACTTCAAGTCTGGACCACATTTTCTTTGGTGCAGCTGATCTTCACTCTTTTCTACTCATCTTCATCTGGTATCAGCTGTGCACCATCACCATCTGGGTTTGCTAAGTCTCTGTGCTTTTAGTAGACTTCGTCTGGCACTTAGCAATCCCTGAACCCTTCTTGAATGCTTTACAGACATGGTTCTGCACTTGTTCAATTTCAGCTTTTGGTTCATGGTGATTCGTAGAGTGGCTCTCTTGATCTTCTTTGTACTCAGCCACTCTTCTGAATGTTATCTTCTTGGCCTTCTCGGCTCTCATCTTGGCTGCCATCTTCAGTAGCATTCTCATCTTTGTTGAGTGAAGCTTTAATCTGTTTGAGTTCTTCTTCAAATCTGTTTCACTTCCACCTATGTAGTTTCACTGTCACTGAGACTTGTTCTGTTGATCTTTGGTGGAACTCGTAGAGTCAACAATAGCATTCCCAACAACTCAATGATTCTGCAACTTAGCAATCATCAGCAACTCTTGATCTTTAAAGCTCTGTTGATTTATACTGCTTCCCAATCTTCCCATTGGAAGGTAGCCGTTGAAAGCTATTCAAATTGCTTCGCAGATCTCGAGTTATTTGGTGCAGACTATAGATGTGACATGACATCTTTTTCTGACTTTCTGACACTGCAGTCTACTGTTTCACCTACCCCATCAGATATGTTACTTTCATGTCTTGGGCAGGTAGTCAACTTTATTTCTTCCTTCTAATTTCTCGATCAGAGGTTTTCCTTTTGCATCGATGCTCTCAATAAGCTCTTATTCGAATATCAATCTTCAGATTGAGTCGCTGCCAATGCCTCAATTTTCAGCTGTTCGAACTCTACGATTTTGATGCATATCTTCTTGGACCTGATCATAGTGTCTTGTTGACTTGCTCATATATAGAATCAACACTACGATCTTGAAGAGTGTTGACTTAATCTTCAATGTAGAGCACCTCTTCCTTCTCTTGTGCAGTGCCTCAACACTTCTGTTTGCCTTGACTGATCTCAGATACTGATGGCTTGACTCCTTGTTCTGGCCCCTTCTGAATAACAAGACACTTCAGATTTGTGGCATGTCCAGTTCGCTTTCTCCTTGTGATCTCCCGTTCACTTATCATCAATGGACTGACCCAATGCTTAATCACTTTAGCCTTGTTCTTCAGAGGCTAACCAATATCTTTGTGTATACTCCATTAGTTCCTTCTTTGTTTGGCAAACACTATGATCCTGGTTACTTCCAAGATCGTTGTCATCTTTCCACTTGACAGCTACTGCACAAGTTGACTTTCCTTAGTCAGCTACTGAAGTCTTCTTATGATCATCTTGTGGAAGAATTTATCATGAATGGCTTCACAACTCAATCTGGATGCTGATTAAGTTGATACTTAGATCTTCTAATAGCTTGCATGCCATTCGTTGAGTACTCTCTGGCTTCCTTTAGGTGAGATGTATCCTTACAGTACCAACCAAAGGCTTCATTCCTTTAGATATTCTGGGAGTGCTCAATTGTTGAGAATCGTGTTTGCTCTACGATTCTTCTTTGGCTTTGTGAGCACATCTGTTGAGGTCTTAGTTCTGCACTCTATGATTCAGCTTCGACTATGCAGACACTACGACTCCGAGATCAGATCTTGACACTACAATTTCTGTCGTTGTGCTTGTTGTATTCATCTGATCTTGCTCGACTATGATTTTTGCCTTTGATACGATCAGTAGACTCTACGACTCTGAGTGTAGTCTATGATCCTTGACTTGGCTGTTAGTAGACTCTACGACTCCGAGTGTAGTTTACGATTCTTGACTTGACTTTGGCAGATGCTTGGTCGACTTGTAGGCAGGTTGTCTCTACGATTCTGAACATGACTTCCTCAGCAGTCTACGGCTCCGAGAAAGCTTTACTCGACACACTACGATCCTTCCTCGTCTGTCCTGGAAGTCTACGAACTCCGAGATCTACTATCTTGCAGACTACGATTCTGCCTCGATAGCTCTTGAGTTATCCTTGACTCTCCTAGCAGACTACGATTTCTGGTGCAGTGCTTGGCGATCAGACAAGCCTATCTATTACATCATAAGATCAACCTAACATGTTTGATCTTTCTATGTTTATAGTCCTTGTACATCATTTCTTTTTTTAAGGACTTTACAGAGCTATTTTGCTTATGTAGAATCAACCTAACATATTTGATCAATTCATTCTAAGTCCTTGTACATGTGTTTCTATTATCTATCAAAGGACTTTACAGCTTTTCTTAATGCAAGCATACTTGCATATTCATTCATATATATATCATAATCTAATCATATATAAATAGGAATATCATTCACATGTTTATTCCTGACACAAAGGTTATTTGTTTTGATGACAGGATAGCATGAAAGGGTTTGATATTTGACATGGAATTTACATTTGACAAGAATTGACATTTAATATTTGACATGGAATTGAAATTTTACATGGAATTAAAATTTTACATGAATTGAAAGGAAAGGCATGAAGAGACTTCCCTTGCGTTTGGTTTATCAGAGGCTGACCTATCTTAGGGTACTCTCATGGGCTTTTCGACATGAAGGTTTGTAAGACCCCAACTTATTTTAAATGAAATTGAATTTCCTCTATTTATTATTTTGAAATAGTAAGGGTTGATTTAATTAATGTGGTTAGTTGTGGGAAAAATGCGCAAATATTTCAAATAAGCAAGTGGTTATAAAATATTCACTGTTATCGGGGAATATTCATTTGGTCGTGGAATATTCTTACTGTCGGGGAATATTCGTACGACGACGCAGCCTTGTGTGGACCCCATAACGGAAAGCGATTGAATGAAAAAAACGACAAGTATAAGTTGTTTATAAATAATGGCGTAGTTATTACTGCTAATTATCTTTTGAAATACTTGGTTAAAACACAAGAAGACACGGTATTGCACCAATTATTGATTCTTACGTAAGAAGGCACTACTCAATAATTGTTACATTAATTATTGTTCAATATTTTATTTTATTGATTCAATAATTGCTACGTTGATATTTTATATTATTGTTGTTTCAATAATTGTCACTACACAGTATTTTCCATTATCAGATCAATAATTCATATTATTGGAATAATATTATTAGATAGCATTATTGGCAATGTCTAGAAAGTTCTGTCTAAGGAGAGGTTTGGTCACCTAATTGTGCGCCAGTAAGGAGAAATTCTTATTGAAAAGCCCCTTTTCCGGAAAATGGCACAGTTGGTTATATATATTGTGATTACAGAATATTATTTGTGAATAATTAATTATTAACTTATATGATAAGGAAAATATTCATTTTATGTGGATATAGATGAAGAAAATTTTTAATGTGACAATTAATATTTTATCTTTTTCTGATAAAATAATTTATTTAAATATATTGTTATATTATAATAATATAATAATGGTGATATTTTTACAATGAATGTGGTATATATGAATATAAGAGGAGAAAGAGTATTTTTGTTACTAAAAATATTTAAAACATGTTTTTCATGTTTGTGGACCCCATTTCTTGACTGAAATTTGATTATAGCCTGTAAAATCGTCCGTATGTGGATTTCGGTCAATTTCTGTTTCGAATTTGAAAAAACTTAAAACTACAAAGTTGTAGAGAATTGAATTTTCTATGGAATGGACATAAGATTCAAATTTTTCTGATAAAAGAGCTATTTATTATGAATTATTGAAGTTCCGGATTAATTGATTATTTTTTTTTTGGGGAGTTTTAAGTGATTTTTACATGAAAAACGTTTTTGTGACTTTTGGTGAGGTGTGTGGCTGATTTTGGACCAAGTTTGTGTGCATAGGAAATTTAATAAAATATATTAATATTTTATTAAATTTTTTGCTTTGGTGTTCTAAGCATTTTCCTATAAATAGGATGCTTAGGTTAGAATTAAAAATCACACCAGAAACTGAAATCTTCTCTCTCTATATATTAATATTCTTGTGAGTATTTTGATACTTTGAGTGTTGCTATACGGAGCAAGTTCATTTCAGCGTTATATCTGATATTCCAGCCAGAAGTACTATTCTTTCGAGGTAAGGGATGTTATTTTTTTATAAATGATATTATTTCTTTCAATATCATTATGTCGGAATATTGGTAAGATTTTTCTTGTGAAATTCTTGTCTTTTAGTGTCGGGGTTACTATTCACGTATACGACACTATTCACGTATACGACACTATTCACAAAAAAAATAATTTTCATTTTTGTCCAAGATATCTATTATGGATATTAGCTTTGATTGTATCCATATTTTGATCATTCTTCAATTTCACTCCATTATGATTATTTATGAAGTATTTTTGAACTCGAAATGTTTAAAGTACGAATCCTTAATATTTGTTCTTTTATTTCACTGGATTCGTTGTCTTTAAAATATTTTTTATCATCCTCAGTCCTAAATGATTATATTATTGAATATCTTTGGCCTGTAGTGCAAATATGAATGATTTTTTTATGAATATCTTTGGCCCGTAGTGCAAAGATGAACAGGTGTTGAAATGAACATGACCAACTGATGAATATCTTTGGCCTGTAGTGCAAAGATGAATATTTGATTCAATATGTATATTGATTGATGTTACAGGGATAAAATATTGATGATGGACTTTTAAATTCATAGATAATAGTAGATTTCATTCTCTACGTAACTCTTCTATGAATTATTATTTTCGCTGTGAATATTGATCTGAAACTTGTTGTCTATTATATTCTCTCATATTTTTCCCAGTTGAAGACTAACGATAATTTGTTATATATTATCTTAGTCATAATATTCTTTACTGGGCTAGTTGAACTCACCCTTTTCCTTTTTGTTCCATTTTTCTTCTCAAGAGGCGAGAATGTAGCGAGTACTAGTCAGGGTATGGAATGAAGGTTCTAGAAAGTTATTTTAGTAATCCTCACTATTTTGTAAAATAGTGTATCAATAATTGTAATGAGGATTTATTTGAGTGTTGATATTGTCTAGAAGATAATATTTATTTTTAAACTCACAGTTTGTGTTGTCATATTTTGCACGACAATTGTATTAATAAAGTTGTAGTTGTTTCTGTACCATGTATTTAGCGACTCATAATGGGTGTTGTTACCTATTTTGGGGGTGTCACAAGGTTCCCATATCATCGTAATCTACTAGATGGGAAGTTAATCCGATCTTTCAATTAGAGCGGATCTGCATGGCGCATTTCCTGAGCCTCGTGGAACTATACTCCTCTTGAGTCCAGTAATCAGCCATCGACGAGTTTGCTTCCTGGTAGAGGAATCACACAACATACATTCACATACATCGCACCTCACCATATGCAATATGATGACATTGTGCGAAGCACTAATATAAAGCGCTATAAATAAAGCATTCATTCACATCCATTCAATGTAAAGACAACATTCACACACATGCAGATAAAAAGGGAACTGAAAAGATTGAAATGCGGCTTAAGCCCTCTACTATCCCCAACAGAGTCGCCACTCGTCGACGCCATGTTTTTTCCTTTCCTAGTTTTGGTTTACTACCCTTTATGTGATCTATGTTGATTTATCTTGCAAAGGTGTATTTTTAGAAAAGAACGACATGGATGTCGATGAGTTGTAAAGTTTGATTTTAATGCGATTGGGCCGAATTAGACAGAGCCGCCAGTTGATATGATTTTAAATGGATGTATCAACTCATCTGAGTTTTGAAAATTTTGCAATATGGCCCAATATGTGACTCCATTTAATTGATCTGGAACTCGAGATTCATATAGTTCGGGGCTTGGTTAAGCGAAGGAAAGGTGTTAGGCACTCCCCGACTTCCGTGAAACACGGTTACCGCTACTTTTTCATTCCCTATGCATTGTGTGTGTGTATTGAAAGCTTTTTATTTGAGTTTTGAAAAGGTGTTTTAGTGCTTTATTTGAAAGTAGTGCTATGCCTTTTTGGACCTATATACGAAGGGGTTTGATTTATTGTAAAGTTTAGTTTTAACATATATGAAAGCATATAAAAGTGAGGTTTTGAAATCTGATTTTCAAACCCTTTCGCTCGCATAGGAATTGAGGCCTTTGATACTTCCTTTTATCTTGTATTAAACCTATCTTTTGATCCTAGAACGGCATCGTTTGATTTTATTGAGATTCGAAACATCTTTGGGTTGGTTTAGAACTCGGGGTTCTAATAGCTTGATTTTTTTCTTAAGTCTATCCATCCCGATGCGATTTGTATTTTATAAGATCTTCATTAATTTGATTTGAAAATCATTTTAAGTGACGAAATAAAAACTATGAAATATAAGGGTCGGGCTCCTTATGGGCATGGAAGCCATCGAAGTAAGCCCGAGCACAACATATATGTTTTCACTATTTTGAGGCCTTAAATACATATCCCCATTTTAAGGCCCCGGATTTACATTTACAAAGGATTGCAAGCTGGCATTTACAACTTAAACAAGTCCATTTTCAGAATCGGATCTAGATCCATTGATTGGATCATCAACCCTTTGTAGTTCCTAGGCTCACATAAAGATTTAAAGCTTGAACAATGAATATTTAAATATATTATGTACAAATAACTTAAAACTTCGCTAAATAAGTGATTTATTGAACAAATCCTTGTATGCGCTTAAACAAGCTTCTCGTTTCCTCTAGATAAAGATCTAGGGCCACATGGATCCTAAATATTTACAAAAACTAGAAAGTAAACTAGATCTGTACAGATTTAAGCCATCCTAGCTTCCAGGTTCAAGATTTACAACTTTTGAACCTGTTAAAAGCTAGATCTGGCTAGATTTAGTACAAATCTAGCCAATACAACACAAATATTGACTATTTACACAAAATGAACGGTTAAAAACCCATATCTATGCCATACAGAGGCAGATCTATGTATATATAGTACTTATATATATAGTAAAGCAAGAAAAAGAAGCAGATCTGAAGAGATCTTACAGTTAGGCATGAGAATGGCTATCGAACGGCTTTAAGCGCCTCTATACTCGATTTCCACCAGTTAAAACTTGATATGTTTTAGTATATATGTATATAAGTGTTTACAGAAGAGATTTACAAAGATAGAAAGAAGATTTGAGCTGTTTCTCACTTTAAATCTTGAATTTTCTCTCTCATAGGCCCTCTCTCTCTCTCTTTTTCTTCATGTTTAATGAGCTGCTGGGGGTTAATATATATAGCCCAGCTAGCCGCGAGTCTACCTGCGGCTGGGCCTGGTGGACCCTACTGTCTCGAAGTACGTGCACCTCGATTTGTGCACAGGCTACTTAAAACCTTCATAACTTGCAATCCGAGAATCCTATGGAGGTGTGTCATATCATTCCGGAAAGTTCTTTACGAGAGCTACGCAATGACATAGGGCTTGTCCAAGAAGATTGTTCCATGACCAGAATAACATCTTCAGGTCTTCGTAGGCAGTCCGTTGAGTTGTCTTGAGTAGTTTGCACTCGGGATTGCTGTGGCTCTTGATAACCATTTTTAAAGATGGAGTTATGTGGTTTATGTTGGGTTGTCAACATTCCACATTTGCCCTCCCGGAGTTGTCTCCAGGGGTTGAAGTGGCTTTTGGCTATCCCTCAAGGCTGTTGCCGAGGTTTGACTGTTGTTGATTCTGTCTTTTCTCGGGGTTATCTCCGAGGTTAATTTGATGTCCCACGGTGTTGTTTCCGGGATTCGATTTGATATCCCACGAGGCTGTTTTCGTGGTTTGAGATTTACTGTAATCTTTTGAGGTTGTCTCCAGGTATAAAAAGATATTTTTACTCTCCTGTATAGTTAATTCAAGAAAAACAAAATTTTAAGTGTCTACAATGATAATATTGACCTCCATTTTTAATAGATGTGTTTGAGTTATAAAACTATGCTTTACCCTCAAAGAGAAAGAAAAAGAACTAAAGTACCCAAAAAAGGGTAATTGATGGGTAAGATAATGTAGACCTAACATTTGGGAACTCATAAGTGAGACTTGCATGTGTAGTTTGTGCTTTTTTTTTAGCAGAGATTTTAGAGTTTAAATGTACTTGAAAATTCTGTTGGTCAAAACAAAATTTATTTTAAAGTAACTTCCGAATTTTTTGCTCTATTATTGGTATGGTGAATTTTTTGTTTTCTTGTGTCCCTCCACTTAAATTTTGATATCTGGCATTTTATTTAATTTTAGAGTTAATTGGTGTTAAGTAAAAGGTTAGGTGTCAAAATTTAAGTGGGAGACATAAGTGAGACAGGAAAAATGGAAACAGAGGATCTACTCTAATAAAGTTCAGCCAAAACACACTTTTTAATGCACCAAATGCATTAAAACAAACAAACCTTTAATACATAGAGGAGTAATATTAGGGACACAAATTATACATGTTGTTCAAAAACGATAAAAAGAGAGAAAATATTAACAGACCTACTCTTTGTGCACAATTTTTTGTGTAGTTTGTACACATAGTATTATTCTAAATAGAGACATTCCAATTATAGAGTATTCCCTTTGTTTCAAAATACAATAATAATATTAATTTTATAAAATTAATTTGAAATATTTTTAAGTTTAAAATTAATATGATGTCATTTAATTTTAAACAACACATAAAAATTGTAAACTATTTAAAAAAATATTACTAATTATAATTTTTAAATAAATAACATCAATTTAAAATACCTCAAATTAATTCTATAAAAAAACAAATTTGACCATATATTTCGAACCAGATACAATATAATGCATTTTGTAACACCCCATCTTCAACCATCCACTAATTAATGGATCAGTTTGCTTTTGTAACATCACAATTTTATGGTAGGGTCTACGATAGGTGATTATTTGAGTTGTGATGGATGCAATTATTTGATAGCCATTAGGTTGTCTTTTTTTAGAAGAAAAAAAAAATCTAAGAAATTGATATTTTCACATTAATATTTGATATTTTCACACGTATGACCCATATATTAACTGAAATGTCAAATTTTTATTGACTAATATGTGGATCATACGTGTAGAAATATCAAATATTATTGTGAAAATATCAATTTCCAAAATCTAATATTGACAAAATAGATATGGAGCATAATTGAATTGAGATATTTAATTCTTGATCTTATTACTTAGTTTTCCTTTTTGCTTTTAAATCACTAATGTATAAAGATTAAAATAAGATAAATGAAGCTAAAAATCAACTAATTTCACAAAACAAAAGGGCTTATTTTATTTTGTCGGATTGAGGGAATAATAAACATTTAACAGGTTAATAATTGCATCATTAGGAAATAGGAATGATAATAGTTCAAGAACAATCAAGCATTGCCATTCTAGTGTTCTTTGAAGTTTACAGGAGAAAATTGGACCTAAAAAGCCTCCTACAATCTCTCAATTGACACCCATGTTACAAGGACTCGAATAAGGTATCCGGTTGGACATAACATTTTAAAAAGTTCAATACGGGTACACCTCAATTTTGTCAATTTTTTATACTAAAATGAAGTATTCAATACCCATACCCCTTGACCGATTATCTAGTGTCAAACACGGATAGCTTAGGGCAAAATGAAGAGTCCATGTAACATAGTCAATTGCATATATTTACAGGTGGTAACTTTTTCCAAAGAAATGCTTCTCTAAGTAACCCTAATGAAACCAGTTATATGTTATCTTCCAGAAATTAAATTAACTAGACCTTGATTTTCATAGAATAAACTAGCATCCCACTCCTCAGTTGTGGATGAAAGTGTCATTAGCGCAACCACAGTTGACCTCATGCTTGGCCTCAGTTGAGGATTTTCATGTGTACAAGCTCTGGCAAGCTGGGCTATCTGCAAAACAAGAGGCACAATTAAGCCACCAGTAATTGAAATCAAGATTACTCGTCCATTTCGAACTTGTATTTAACTGAAAGATCTATTTTCACCTTAAGGACCGAGTCGATGGGGTAGTCATCACCAAGCCTAGTGTCAACCAGTTTTCGGAGATCTTTGCTAGGATTAGGCTGGTTTAGAACCTCCTCAAACTGTATAATGTAAATATTAGAACAAACTAAGCAAAACAGAGAAATTAATAAAGGAAATTACAGACAGTATACAATAATTACGTGGAAAACCAAATCAGGAAAAATCATGGGCGAGAGCCAAAAGACATTACTATAATAAAGTGTGAAGAATATAAGCTATGAATCACTCTGAAAGCAGCTAAAACATAGAAAGAAAATAATATCGAAACCCTAGCAACAACACATATAAGAACCCGGCTAAAAGCATAATGTACCCAAATAACATAACAAGTTCATATTGCAGGGGATGGTGGGCTACGGGGCTTTGGCTTATCGGCCTCAGCCCTCTACTACCACCATTAAACCTAATATTTATTTTCCTTCGGGTTGTCACACAAAATAATTCGAGTTGGGTCAAAAGTCGGACCCTAAACAAGAATTCGAGATACACATACCAATAAATCAAGCTATGAATCGGCAAAAAGTAACAAGCGAGAGGCAGAAGATATTTCTATATCAAAGCATGAAGAATATATGCTATGAATCTCTCTGAAAGCGGCTAAAACTGAGAAAAAAAGAATTTCGAAACCCTAGTTACAATAACATATTTATAAAGGGCTAAAAACATAATAGGATCAAATAACATAACATGTCCATAGTGCGGGGGCAAATGTGCTACGGACTTTCAGGCCTATCCGGCCTCAGTCCTCTGCTACTACCATTAAACCTTATATTTCTTTTCCTTCATGTTGTCGCACAAAATAATTTGTGACAGGTCAAAGGTCGGATCCCGAACAAGAATGCGAGACACATAACAATAAATCAAGAATAATATACACTCCTATTAGTAGTTCTTGTATATAACACTATAATTAAGGTAGTTCCCCTATTCTTGTTTTTGTTTATAAGACTTCTTGAGAATTAAGGGAAAGTAAGGTATGTAGCCTCAAAGTTGATATTAATTTCATTCTATAAAAAATATAACATACAGATCTTTTTGATGGTTTTCATTTATTGGCAAAAACAGAAAAAGGAGTGCAGCATTTAATTAATTGGTGAATTGAGGAAGGGAATGAAAAATAACCAAAGCAACGAGTCCCCTTGATTCAGTAACAACTTCATTTGTCTTGACAATGGCTTCTTTAGCAGATATTAGTTCATAAAGGACAACTCCGAAAGCATATACATCTATCTTAGGGGAAACATCTCCATATTGAGCATACCTGCACCAAATGCAACTTTTATTAGTCTTGTTCAGAGATATATGTAATAGAGACTATGCAGACGTGCAAAAGCTTGATTAAAGACTTTATAACAGATTAACATAAGGAAAATAATTTATACGTCGACTAATTTTTTGTCCGATGTGAATTGCGCCTAACGTGGAAATATAAGCGATAAAATGGAACACTAATATATGGGCCCCTTCTTTACACCTTATCCCTTGTGTCCACATGTCGTCAATATTTAATATCAACACGAATCTATCTTCATATATAGCAACACTCTTGAAATGAGAAAGTGAAAGAAAGATCTTACTCGGGAGACATGTATCCAAAAGTACCCACAAGCCGCGTTTGCAAGGAACCAGTCCCAACTTCTGTAAGTTTTGTCAGCCCAAAATCAGAAACCTGCAGAATTAGATCTTTTTTAGCTTGACTTATTTAATAAATGCAGAAACTTTGATAATTTATCACTCTCATATAGGTGTTTTTACAGACCTTTGCACGGAAATTTTCGTCTAATAAAATGTTAGGGGACTTGATATCGCGATGGATATAGACAGGAACAGTATGCTCATGAATGTATTCAAGTCCTCTAGCAGAATCAAGGGCAATTTGCACCCTACTAGACCATGACAATGGCCCCCTCCCTGAAAAAATTAATTAATTATATAGGTAATAAAACCATATGACTTGAACAAAAGATAATTTTTTTTAGTTCTGTTGATGAACTTTTGTTCTCACCTGATGAACCACGCAGATGTTCAGATAAGTTGCCATTCTCGATGAATTCATAGACTAAAAACAAAGAACTCTCAACAGAGTATCCAATTAAACGCACCTGCATTCATTTTTAAGATATAAACGTTATATCTGCATATATTCATTAACACTTCTTCTAGGATCATCTTAAAATAAATATACAACTCCAGAATTATTATAGAATTACAAGAATATGCATATAAGGATATTTTTTTACTTTGCAGTAAAACCGAAATATTAAAGTCAAGAGTTTGAATCCATTTCATTCATCTCTTAAAAAATTTGCGAAGTAAAGGAATGTGTTATAGTCTGTTGTAGAAATAATTGATATAATCAACAAATGAACTAGAACGGGCAGGGCTAACAAAATTTTTGAGTGAAAAAATAAATGAGAATAATGTAGCAAAAGATTGCAGGTATAATAAGCATTGCAGAGTTGGCAAATTATACCAAGTTCAAGTGATGAACATGTGTTAAAACCTTCAGTTCAGCAAGAAACTCTTTTGAAGCTTGCATATCCATCTTCTTAATTGCAGCTTTCTGCATATTTTAAATAAAGAGAGAAACTTGAAATGAAAACGCATAACACTTGAGTTAAACAGCACATAAATGATCCCAGAGTACATATCGTATAGTTGTGTTGATCAAATTAAATTTGTGGGTAAACTTATATAAGTTGCATGAACTGTATTTAAAACACACAAGTAAAGTTGGAAGGGATGTTAAATAGTGACTAGATGCACCTTTTCTGTTTAACTCCTAGAAACACTAACACCAGTGAACTTAGAAATGAAGAACAGCATGGAAAATACATATCCACAACTCAAATAACATAATAATGAAAGGCAATAAGCAACACAGTCAATTATTTTAAAGTTATATTCTCCATTACATTAATGCTATTTGATTTGCACAACTACATTTACTATATAAACTCATATGGATTATGAGTCCTGCTATGTATTGCGACAATTTTGTGTCGAATTACAAGTGTGAAACATATCAATACACAAGATTGGATAGAATTATAAGATGGACTCTCCAAAAAAGTTACCATTAATATTTATTCACGTAACTGACAATCAAAAATTTTACACAAACATTCACAATATATATCATTTTCCATGGATTATTGACCTCTGCTCACCACTCATTAGAGATCAAATTACGTTCTGTTACAAGGAACTTTTTTACTTCTTCTTTCTTTTTTTCCCCTTTTCTTTTTTAATTTGAGACAACCATATCTAAGAATGAATTTCATAGGCACAAACCTCTCCTCTTAACACTCCATAGTAAACAGCTCCAAAGCCTCCTTGACCAATCTTATTAGCCAGACTGAAGTCATCCGTGGCCAGCGCAAGCTCTTCATACGAGAACTCCACTGATTTGTCCACGGTGATGCCTGTAAACGTTGAGGAAGAACCAGTAATATGACGTCCAGAATCTAACATCTTCACCGAGTTAAATCCAGAACCTATCAAGGCACAAAAGTTTGCCAATTACGCAGATATTACAAAAAGATATTTTTTCCAGTTAGATTTTCCTTTCAGAATAAGGCTAAGATCAAAACAACTAAATACTTAATAATCCAGTTAGGTGTTTTTCCTTCTTCCAATTTAGTGTGACATAAATATTAAAAAATCCTATTTCTTCTTTCTAAGGGAACACCAACATAGAATATTATATACATAACCCTTGTAACGATCAAACTCTCAAGGAGTACCATGCATATGCTCTATGGCATGATCATCAAAACTTGGTTGTAGAAGTGATCCTTGTTCCACATTCTTCCTTCTGTAGAACCCGAAGTAGAAACAAGCAGCCAAGAATAGAGCCCCAACAACTCCTGCAACAGAAACGCCAGCAATGACTCCACCCGAGATTCCTGCTTAAAATTCCGGTACACAGTAAGATTAAGACAAACATCATGAACCTTTGGACATCCCGCTATTTGTCCTCAAAAGAAAATATACAGCATACAGTCAATAGGCAAAGAATAACCAACCACTCGAGCTGCAAAAAAGAAAGTAGGACAATTAGGTATAACTGCAGACTAAAAGCAAAAAAGATTTCTAAGAAATTAAGGTTACATCAAGTTGAAATAATTTACCTTGCCTTCAATGGAGGGTAATTCCCAGTTTGATCTGCATTAAAGATATATAAGTATATTAGCAAAACCTAGCAAGTAGCAAGGAAAATGATCTGAACCTCTGCTTAAATAACAGGAAAAGGGTTTTGAGCCATACCCCATAGCTACCTATAAAACTTTTATATTGTGATATTGACAAAACAAAAAAAAATTGATTCAATTATTTACCATTATTGTCTCTCTATGATACAATTTACTTCGTTATTAAGTATATGAATGAGTCACCTTTTCCAGGAATAAAAACCAGACCACTCCCACTGCTGAAATCCGAATTGGGATTGTAATCACTCAACAACTTTTCAGGAAGCCCCGAACCACTAGCAATCAAAGATAAATTTTCACCAAAACGAAGAGGATAAGTGATGAACAACCCATAATCCTTCGAAACACGACTATTCCCACAAGAACAGTTCACTGTGACATTTAATCGAACACCCGTGTCGGGAAGATTGTTAGGATCATAACTATTGAATTTTGTCAACATATCTATGGTGGTAAGATTTGCATAGGAAGTCTCAGAAATCTTCTTGTAGCTGTTTCCGGATTTGATTTTATAATTAAACTGATGACCGAGAAATTGTCCATCATCAACACAGCTACATTTGAATGGGACATTGAGTCTACCACCTTGAGGAATGATATTTGGATTGGAAATTTGGGAATTGTAAAAAAGAATTTTGGTGATATTTGTGTTAAGAACTTTGGATATGAAAGTGAGATTTGTTCCTCCCCATAAGTAATATGAAGCTAACGCATCGCATACGCCATGGCATTCAGATTCAACTCTAGTATTAAAGAACAAGACAACAACAAAAAACCCTAATAAGTCAAATTTTCTCATTCTCCTCAAAATCACTGAAAAGTAGCAATAAACTCTGAAATTTTTAGAAGATAAAGAAAACCCAGAAAAACTCAGATCGGAATTGATTTGTGGAATCATTCTCCCCAAAATTCACTAAAAAGTTGCAGTAAAAAACTAAAAATATATGAGTTTTTTTTAGAGGAAAAAGAAAACCCAAAAAAATCCAGATGGAGATTGATTTGTGGAATCATTCTCCCCAGAATTCACTAAAAAGTTGAAATAAAAAGCTCTAAAAATGTAAGAATTTTATAGAGGAAAAAGAAAAATCCAGAAAAGCCCAGATGAAGTTTGATTTGTGGAATCATTCTCTCCCCAAAATTCGCAAAAAAGTTGCAATAAAAAAGTCTAAAAATGTATGAATTTTTTAGTGAAAAAAAAAACCCAGATGGGGATTGATTTGTGGAATGGAGAAAAATTATGCTTGTTGGGGTTTACCAGTTGACTCGTGACAGTGTTAGTCTTCGCCATTGTTGTTCAACAGTTGAAGTAAGGTACAGCTTGGAAATCTCATTTTTAAAATGGAATTCACGTTGAAGTCATCAACGGTAAAACCAACATTTTTATATTTTTACCGCCATGCATTCAAAAAAAAAATTAAAATAAAATAATGGGTAGAATTATAATTAATTAATATTTTATTATAGTCTAGCAGTTATAACTAGACTTGACAAACGGGTCGAGTTATTGGCGGACCAAGTCAAAACGGCCCAAATTTTGGTGGGTTAAAAAAGTGAAACTCAAAACTTGCTTTTTGACAGGTGGACCGGACTAGCCCCCGGATCTTGAACTGATTTATGACTAAAATTTGACACATTTATGGGTCTAGACTAAACGGGTCAGGCCATCGTTAGACTGGGTTTTGATGGGATGAAATTTTTTTGACAAGCTGGTCAATTTTTTTAAGTCTAGTTATAATTAATTACTATCATATAAATTATTATATTTTTTGTTTTCAATCTGTTATCATCAAAATACTCTTAAAATTAAAATTATAGTTGAATAAGTCTAATTCATGGCACATAAACTTAAATATTGTCAACCAAGAATATGATTATTTTTAGAAATGAGTTTACTTTTAGGATGGGTAAATTGTATCAATTATAAGCAAGTTCTTTTGTTTTTTCTTCCCCCTTACATAATTGCTGCCAAGTCGAGGCACAATTTATAAAGTCATGCAATTTAAGTCTACAAGGAAGTCTTTTTTACTAGTCTTAAAGCACCATAGCTAAAAATATACTTTAAAATTATGAAAGATTATACTACTTTAAAATTATTTCCTAAAACACCATAGCTAAAGGGGTTAAAAAACACATCTTTTACATGTATAAAGTGTCTCTTTTATATATTATAATCTCTTTGTTTCAAAATATAAAATTATTATTGACTATTTAAAAGTCATTTAAAATATTTTTAAATTTAAAATTGAAATAATTTATTTAAATTTTCAAAATAATAAATCTTATAACTATTAATATTTTTAGGTAGTTTTCGGTATTTATATATAATTAATGATTGTTTGTCTTTTAACAAAATGACTTTGTTATTTACATAAGGGACTTTATATTTACCTTCTTGTTATTTATAATACTTAAGGAGCTGACTTAGTGGTAATTGCATATGGCAAAACCCATGCTTGCTAGCTTAAAATGTGGGACATGAGAAGAACTTTACATGTATGTTATTTTATCTCTTAAATAATTATGGTTTTATAATATGTTAGTAGTACCAAACTTTATTCAACTAAGATTCTTAAATCTTAAATAATTTAGCATGAAACTTCATTCAACTAAGATGGTTTCTGAACAAATATACTAATTTTTATCAAAATATATTGTGGCATTGGTTTTCTAAATCCATCCACTCAATCTCAATTCATATAAAATACTCTTTCGATTCCAAATTATAACATTAATTTTTTTTAAAAAAATCAATTTTAAACTCAAAACGTCATAAGTTCATTTATTTTATGTCAATACAATTCATAATACTATAAACTTCCTAAAAAGTATTGTTAATTATAAGATTTATTGTTTTCAAAACTTATATTAATCATGTCAAATTTTAAATTTAAAAATATCTCAATTTGATTTTTCAAAAGTCAATATTATTCTTATAATTCAAAACGGAGTGAATTGAAAGAATGGAATAAAGGAATAAATCCAATAATTTTTAAGTATTAGGTTTCTGATGGTGGTGGATAGTATAATATGATGACAAAATTATCAAATACATTAGAATGGATCTCATTCAATAATCTCCAAATGAAATAAAAATTAAGAAATGTAATGAATTTTTATTTCATCAGAATGATTTATCATCCGATATGGATGAGTCGAGATTGAAATTTTCATTTATAATGATTAAAATAATTTTAAAATTATCATAATTAATTTTTACTTGTGCGTATTTATGATTAATTTTTCTATTTCATAGCATGTTAATTTTTTCTTTCATCCGTCTTAATATTACCCCAAATTTAATCTCAAGTTGAATTTAATTAATATCTTTTGATTTTCATTTTTCAACTTGATTTCAGTATATATTAAAATTCTATTAATTTTCTCCAATATCTTAACAAACAATTGTTACCGCGATCCAAACCAAAATAAAAAAAAACATAATAAAAAAAAAATTAAAATTCACATCATCACCTGGGAGTTAGGGTCTTTCTCACTTAACCACCTGTAGTTAGTAAAGCTACATTTAAACTCTCAATTTTTTGAGTTGAAGTGAAAACGTCACCTTTACCATCAAACTTAGCAAATGCGTGTATGTGACACGTCGAGACGTCAAAAAGTGAAGAAGGAACATGTATTGCTAAAAAAAACTAGTAAATGTCTGAAATAACCCTTTCTTCTTCCTCTTGGCTTTTAAAAGACATTCTTCTCCTCTTATTCTCCCTTTTAAAAAACTAAAAAGAAGAAAGGGGTATTTTAGACATTTATTAGTTTTTTTTAACCGTTACAGCCCCTTCTCACGCGCTTTTGATGTTTGACATACACGTACGGTTAAATTGGATAGAAAATGTGACGTTTTTACTTCAACTCAAAAAGTCGGGAGTTTAAATGTAAACTTTTACCGACTATAAGTGATTAAGTAAAAACACGAAACCCCAGATGATGATCTGAACTTTACTCATAAAAAAATATTAATAGACAATTTGGTTAGAAATTTATCCCTATGTGACATTTATATAATTATATTACTCATATTCATTTTATTAGCATGATATATAACTATTATACAAACAAAGCACATATAGAATTGCACGTGGGATAATCAAATGAACAAATTATATACTATTTGCTCAAAGTTTTATCATTTTCCCCAAAGTTGTGACAATTTTAATATACTTGTACATATTAATTAAGAATCTCACTAATAACTACTACTTCTCAATACAATATGATCCATTGCCAACTACTTTTGGTTTATTTGTTGTTTTATGCATCCATAACGATCGTCCCACTTTCATTACGATTAAATCATAAAATTTATTTTTATTTTAGAACCTAACTTTTGGTGGTTTATTGTATATTTTATTTGTTTGTTCGTACTAGCGTCTAAAATATTTGATATGTTTAAAAGTTTCCGTCTAAAACATTTTATATTTAACTATATTTATTTCAATGACAATTTATTTAATCACAAATGCGATATTTGAATTTAAAACGTAATGCATAAAAAATGGTACGACGCGTCTAGGGGTTCAAATACATTAAAGGCTGCGTACCCGCTCAAAACGGGAGTGATTGGTATGAAATTAATTTTGATTAATTGATCAATATAGTGTCAACACGCGCCAGGATTTGATTTCTCTTTCGACGTGTCAGTACTGTATTGATCAATTGATCAACCTGTCATGAAATTAACTTCATGACAATCGGATTCACTCAAAACATATCAAACGTATGTTGTTTTAAGATAAGCTAGACAGACATAATTAATTCTCGTGATATTTAACCCTTAAATGTTAGTTTTCATCTAAATCAGTGTAATTCAAAATTATCAATTGGTCATAAAAATTTAAAACTAACCTCTGGCCGGCAGAAACACCAACCCCGACCCAGAATCAAAATCTGACTCAGGATTGAACCTCTCCAACAACTTGCTCGGAATACCCGACTCTGCCACCACTGCAGCCAAATCCTCACCCTCCCGAAGCGGGTACGTAACAAATAGCCCATAATCTCTCGACACATGTCCATCGCCACACGAACAATTCACCGTCACATTAATAAAAATCCCATCCGGTATTCGGGTCGGGTCATAAATATTGACCCGTTGCAACCAATACTCGGTAGTGAGATTAGCAAAAACTATATTAGCAAGCTTCTCATAAGTATCACCAAATTCTGTTTTGTACAAAAAAGTATGGCCTAAAAAATCCCCATTTATGCAATCACACGAAATCGGAACATTAATCCGCGTTCCGCTGCGAATGGCATCGGAATTTGAGACGTTTTGATTGTATTGTAGAATTTCGGGGATTTTGACGTCGAATAATTTGGTTATATAAGTGAGATTTGATCCTTCTAACACAAAGTATGATGCCATGGCTATGGGACAGCCTTTTCTGCATTTGGACTCTGTTTTGGGGCATAAAAGGAAATAAATGTTTAGGAGGAGTACAAATCTTTTTTTCTTCAATAATGTGTTCATTGGAGGGAGGGCAGAGAGGAGAGGGTGCGGAAGTAATAAATATGGTTTAATATACTTACACATATTAATTAAGAACCTCACTAATAACTACTACTTCTCAATACAATATGATGCATTGCCGACTACTTTTGGTTTATTTGTTGTTTTATGCATCCATAACAATCGTCCCACTTTCATTACGATTAAATCATAAAATTTAGTTTTATTTTAGAACCTAACTTTTGGTAGAGTTTATTGCATATTTTATTTGTTTGTTCGTCTACTAACGAATAAAATATTTGATATGTTTAAAAGTTTCCGTCTAAAACACTTTATATTTAATTATATTTATTTCAATGACAATTTATTTAATCACAAAAGCAATATTTGAATTTAAAACGTAATGCATAAAAAATGGTACGACGCGTCTAGGGGTTCAAATACATTAAAGGCTGCGTACCCGCTCAAAACAGGAATAGTTGATATGAAATTAATTTTGATCAATTGACCAACTTATCATGAAGTTAACTTCATGATAACCGAATTCACTCAAAACGTATCAAACTTGCGTTGTTTTAAGATAAGCTCGACAAACATAATTAATTCTCTTGTGGTATCAAATTTTAACCCTTAAATTTTAGTTTTCATCTAAATCAGTGTAATTCAAAATTATCAATTGGTCATAAAAATTTTAAACTAACCTCTGGCCGGCAGAAACACCAATCCCAACCCAGAACCAAAATCCAACCCGGAATTGAACCTCTCCAACAACTTGCCCGGAATACCCGACTCCGCCACCAGCACGGCCAAATCCTCACCCTCTCGAAGCGGGTACATAACAAACAACCCATAATCCCTCGACACGTGTCCATCGCCACATGAACAATTCACCGTCACGTTAATAGGAATCCCATCCGGTATTCAGGTCGGGTCATAAATATTGACCTGTTGCAACCAATACTCAGTAGTGAGATTAGCGAAAACTATATTTGCAAGCTTATTATTAACGCCAAATTTTGTACGCCTGACGAAATCACCAAAACAACAGGCCAAACTCGTGCTAGCAAGTTGATTGTATTGTTGTGAAATCAAACTAACGAAATACACCCACATAAACATAAACAAAAAGATATAAAATATGAACACAAGAATTTACGTGGAAACCCAATTGAAAAAAAAAATCATGGAGAGAGAGAGAGACAAATCCACTATAATAATATGAAGAGTACAAAGCGTTTATTTGTATCATATGCTCTTGTGTTTTGTCTCCCCTAAACCCTTGCTTATTGTTGTATTTATAGCTGTCATGTCCACCATAATCCAATCAGGAGTAGAAGTCCTTTGTAGAATCACCTTATAACTGTAATTAATGGCTGATAGATTCCTTCCCAAATTAAACCTCCTTATCCCACCAAATAAGGAAACACAATCTTACTTTAATAAGGACTCTTTCACTGTCAAAATAAATATATATGATGGGTCAATACCAAATCTAACCCATTAAATAAATTGGGCTACACATTAGCTAGACCCAAATAATCACACTCCAATATTGCCCCCCCAGTATCTTATTTATAAGGAATTTAAAATAAGAGATTATACAAATTTATCGCAACAAAAATATCTGTATATGCCAAAGACGAATTGTCTCACCAAAACACCATACGTTGAAAAGATAACTAGCCTCATCAGAACTGAATATAAATAACCAACCTTATCACAACCGAAGACAAATAAATAATGATAATACTCGTTCTAAAAAATTGTTCAACCTTATAACACCACCCGACTTTATAACGCAAAAATTATCCTCCCAACCCGTTGGGAAGCTTTTGTCCGTTCGGGGGGAACAAAACCACTTTCAAAAAACGTTTGTCCGATCAGGAGGAACAAAGTCACTTCCGAAGGACTTTTGTCCGTTCGGGGGAACAAAACCACTTCCAAAGGATGCTTGTCCGTTCGGGGGAACAAAGCCACTTTCGATGGACGCTTGTTTGTTCGGGGGGACAAAGCCACTTATGAAGGACGCTTTATTACCCGAATGCGATAAATGATATTGGTCATGATTATTTGGGCCTTTAGAGTAATGGGCCATTAATTATGTGGAGTTGTTTGGGTTTGGACCAGAAGTGGATTTAGTGGACGGGGGACTTTTGGGCTGAGGTTCCTAATTATATTTGGATTCTGATTATGGAAGAAAGTGTTGGACTATGGATCCACTTCCTTAATTAAAGGAGATTTGATACAATCCTAGGATGATTGGGAACCTTAGTTTGATTTGGAGAAGGATTTCTTACAAGGCGGTGAGATTACTATAAATATAAGGCTCTACATTGGTTTTAAGGTACATGCAATTTACTTTGCAACACTAGAGCATTAAACCTCCATTGTTAACCTTATATCAGCCTGTACTTATTCTCACACCGGAGCTATCCCCTAACGGCCCAAGCCGTCAAGCTTTTGGTGTTTACTAATAGTACATGCATGTGAATCAATAATACACACATGTGAACAAATAGTTATAAACATGTTAATTAATAGCAATTAATTGCTCATTTATCAGATTAATTACCCGATTGGTCAATATAACCTCCAGAAATCAATTATTATTGAGATAAATGTCAATTTCCACTAACACTAATATTCCCAACACAATGGAAATATCAATTTCATCTTTAATCAACACGAACTTATTCATCATTAATATTATAACTCATAATATTTAACAACCATATCATTCCAAGGAAAGAAGGGGCTTTCCGATAAGGATTTCTCACTATTGGCGCGCAATTAGGTGACCAAACCCCTTTCCTTGACAGAACTTTCTAAACATCGTTAATATTATAAATAATAATATGAATAACTTTTTTGTCTCAATTATTGATTTAATAATAATAAATATTATGCAGATGATACTGTGACAATAATTGAATCAATAATATAAGAGATATAATGCAACAATTCTCGTGAGTAATAATTGAGTATAACCGAGTGACTTCTCACGTAAGCATCAATACCCAATACCGTGTACTATGCAACTACGCCAGACATCGTTCTTTTAACAACGAGTATTTCAACAGCTTAACGGTAAAAAAACTTTCAGAATTATTTTTTAAAAAAAAGATATTTACATCATTTTTAACTACGACAATACTTCCGTTGTGGGGTCCACCAATGATTGTGTAGTCGTACGAATATTCCCTGACAAAAAGAATATTCCACGATCAAACGAATATTTCTCGACACAACGAATATTTTATAACAACTTGTTTACTTTGCAAAATTTTCAAATATCACCCTTAACTTTAAACTTTTATCAATTTAACCATTTACTAAATAGAATAATAATTATAAGAAAAATAAATACTTTCATTTCATAAAATTCGGGATCTCACAATCTCCTATCCTTATGAAATTTTGCCCTCAAAATTTACATACCTGGTAGTTCGAAGAGATGAGAATACCTTACTTTCTATTCGGATTATACCTTCTCGATTATTTCCTTTGTATCATGATTTTCCCATTGTTGATCTCCTGTATTTCAGATATCATTATAGAATACATCTTCAAAACAAAGGTTAATTGACATGCCACATATTATCCCTATATTCTGACCGACCAATTAAATAACACATAAGCTTAGGTAGGTCATACTAGCGAAGGAATTCCCCGTCTCTCCCCTCCTAGTTCTAGTCTCACATCTCAGCTAGAGATCATATCCCTAAGCTTTGATACCAACTGTGACGCCCCCAAAACAAGTATACATCACCCATCTTGAGTCGCCAAATACATGGTACATAATACAAATAAAAACAACATTATATAACTGTCGTGTAAAATATGACAAAACATAAGCTGAGAGTTTTAACATGAATATTGTCTTCTAGAAAATATCCACACTCAATGGAGTCGTCATTACAATTATTATCACAATATTTTATAAAAATAGTGAGGACTACTATAGCCACCATCTCGGACCATCACTCCATTCTCCAACTAGTCCCAGCTATATTCTCATTTCCTGAAGAGAACAGTGAAAGAAAAGGGTGAGCTCAACTAGCTCAGTAAAAAATATTATGACTAAGATAATTTAGAATAAATTATCCTTAGCCTTCAACAGTATAAGAACTGATAGAATACAATAGACAACAAGTTTTAGATCAACAACTGCAGCGGAATAAGCAATCCATTAGAAGAGTCAAGTAGAGCATGATATCTACTATCTTCTATGATTTAAAAGTTTATCATCAATTTTATCCCTGTAATACCCATTAACAGTTCTTTATTATAACCAAGATAAAGAGAACTTTCATCACCTGTCTTCACCTGAACCACCAAAGATTTTAGTGAAATTCATAATTCATGTTTATAATAATGTGAATCAACAGTTCTTCCTTGCCACAAAGGCTTAATAAAACGTTTACTCAAAATCCTTATCCCAAAGGCTAAAGATATTCAAATGTAATAACAATGATCATACCAATCAGTTGTCTATCTTTGTACTATGGACCAAAGATATTCAACTATAAAACCAATGGTTATGATTATACCAATCAATTGCCTATCAATGCATTACGGCCAAAGACATTCAACTGTTAACTAATGGTCATGATCCTGCCAATCACATCATCGAATTATCCCTGCACTACAGTCAAGGATATTCGTTACTATCACTAGTGGTCATGATTATGTCATACACCTGTCCATCTTTGCACTACGGGCCAAAGCTATCAATCAACAGTTCATCTTTGCACTATGACCAAAGATATTAATCAACAGTTTCTCTTTGCACTACAGGCCAAAGACATACAAATGTAAAACTAATAACCAACAGTCCATCTATGCACTACGGGCCAAAGATGACTTTTAACGTAATATAAGCATGAGGAATTGAGGATCATGACAATGATATAAGAATTAATCAAACGAAATCAAGGATAAATATTAAAGACTTTAAATTTATCCAGAGTTTAAAAATATCAAAATTGTCGACATGATACTGCTTTGTGGAGTAAAATTCAAGAATTATATTGTATCAAAAAGGATTTTAACTGTAAATAAATCAATTTTTATCATGAATAGTACTCTGGGTGAATAGTTACCAAGTGAATAGTACCCCGTGAATAATACTTCGTGAATAGTACTTTATGAATATTACTTTATGAATAGTATCCGTGAATAGTATTTTTGTAAATAGTACCGTATAAATAAATAGTACTCATAGACAGTACTACGACATGAAAAACTTAAAATTTAACAAGAATGTTCAAAAATATCCTTGTGAAACGATACTGGATGAAACGCAAATTTCAAGGATATTCTACTAATTTCATGGAGTATAGAAGCCAAAACTTTAACAAAATGAGTATAGAATTCGAAATTTGAAACAAAATAATATTACTTACATACTACAGAGTATGGAAGAAAATATTATTTCAAGCGAATATTGAACAAAAATAACATCCCTAACAACTGTTAAACGAAAATAATATTCCAATGTATATTTAACGAAGATAATATTCCTACGAATATTGAACGAAGATAATATTCTTTATGAATATTGAACGAAAATAATATTCATACGAATACGAAAAAATAATATCTCTTCAGAATATGAAATAAATAATAACCCTTACCTCAGAAAAAGACTCGATACTGGAATAGTGAAGTAGCAGATTTCTCTTCTTCTTTCTCTCTATAGCTTCTCTCTCTATAATTGCTCTTGTGAGTCTTAGTGAATTGGTGAGAATGAAGGAAATGAGCTTCTATTTATAGAAAAATATAGTTTCGATAATTGCACGTTTTGGGGCTCAAAATATTACAGTATAATACCTTCATCTTTTTCTTCATTTTTAATTTAGTCCTGAAAGTATTATCAAACTTGCACCACCTCCCCTAATAGTATATCATGTGAATTAATAGTAAAATCATGTGACTCAATAGTTCTATACATGTGAAATAATAATTACAGTATAATACTTTCATCTATACCTCCATTTTTAATTTAGTCATGCAAGTATTATCACTCTTACACCACCTCCCCTAATAGTACATGCATGTGAATCAATAGTACACACATGTGAACAAATAGTTATAATCATGTGAATTAATATCAATTAATTGCTCATTTATCCGATTAATTACCCGATTGGTCAATATAACCACCAGAAATTAATTATTATCGAAATAAATGTCGATTTCCACTAACACTAATATTCCCAACACAATGGAAATATTTTTTTCAAAAATTTCATTTTTGAAATTTAGAAGTTTGACATTTTTCGAAAAAGTCAACTGTTGACTTTTTTGACCAAAAAGTCAACCCCATCAAATTTTTTGCTTATAGTCTATTTCTACTAATTTCATCGTTCCGGACTCAAATATCACGTTCGCGTCTCAAAATTCAAATTCGAACTCAACTTTGATTTTTAATAACATTCATCATTAATATTATAACTCACAATATTTAACAACCAGGTCGTTCCCATGAAAGAGGGGGCTTTTCGATAAGGATTTCTCCTTATTGGCGCGCAATTAGGTGACCAAACCTCTCCTTGACAGAACTTCTAGACATTGTCAATATTGTAAATAATAATATGAATAACTTTATCGTCTCAATTATTGATTTAATAATATAAAATATTATGCAGATGATACTGTGACAATAATTGAATCAATAATATGAGAGATATGGTGCAGCAATTATTGTAGCAATAATTGAGTATAACTGAGTGACTTCTTACGTAAGCATCAATAATTAATACCGTGTGCTACTATGCAACCAAGCGTATTACTGTACTTTTATCATCGATTATTTTATGAAAACTTTCTTACTTTGAAAAATTTTCAAATATCACCCTTAACTTTAAACTTTATCAATTTAACTATTTACCAAAATAGAAAAATTGAATACTTTTATTTTATAAAATTCGGGATCTCACAATCTCTCCTCCTTATAAAATTTCGCCCTCGAAATTTACGTACGTACCTGGTATGTCGAAGAGATGAGAATACCTTGCTTTCTTTTCGGATTGTACCTTCCTGTTATTTCCTCTCTATTATGATTTTCCCGCCTCATCTCACCGTATTTGAGATATCATTCTAGAATATAGTTTTAAAATAAGGGTTAATTGACATATCACATATTATCCCTATACTCTGACCGACCAATTAAATACCAAATAACTTAGGTAGGTCATACTAGCGAAGGAATTCCCCGTCTCTCCCCTCCTACTTTTTGTCTCACATCTCAGCTAGAGACCATATCCCTAAGCTTTGATACCAAATGTGATGCCCCAAAAACAGGTATACATCACCCATCTTGAGTCGCCAAATACATAGTACAAAATTCAAATACAACTTAATTATACAACAGTAGTGTAAAATACGACAAAACATAATCTAAGAGATTTAATAAGAATATTGTCATCTCGTCAATATCCACACTCAATGGAGTCCTCATTACATTTATTGTCACACTATTTAACAGAATAGTGAGGACAACTAATGCTATCATCTGGACCGTCACTCCGTTCCCCGACTCGTTCCAGCTATATTCTCATTTCCAGAAGAGAACAGTGAAAGAAAGAGTGAGCTCAACTAGTCCAGTAAGAAATATTATGACTAAGATAATGCAGAATAAATTATCATTAGTCTTCAGCAATGTTAAACTGATAAAATACAATAGACATTAAGTTTAACTGCAGCGGAATAAGCAATCCATTAGAAGAGCCAGGTAGAGCATGATATTTACTATCTTCTATGATTTAAAATGTTTTCATCAATTTTTATCGCTGAGACTCAGCTTTATAAATAAACCACATCATCGAATCTTCCCTGCACTACGGGCAAAGGATATTCATTAAATCATCAATGGTCATGACTATACCGAATAATCCCTATTCATAATCATACCAAAAACTGTCCATCAATGCATTACCGGTCAATGAAGACTTTTACCACATCATTTGTTATATTACGGTCATGATTATACCGAATAATCCCTGGTCATAATTATACCAATTCCATCTATGCACGTAAGCCAAATATGACTTTCATTACAATATAAGCATGAGGATGATGACAATGATATAAACATTAATCAAACAAAAACAAGGATAAATATTAAAGACTTTAAATTTATCCAAATATTATCAATCACTTAATAAACTCATCATCTAATATTATTAATATTATAAGAATATTTTAATCACTTCTTAAACTTATAAACAATTTATTTCAATTATTTACACTTTACCAAATAATGCATTTAATCATTCAAAAATGCCATACTCATTAGATTTTATCACCAATGATCAAATCCCTCATCAAAAATCTGCATATACCCTATATAGGATTCCCAAGTCATAAAATCCTATTTTCTAATTTTGTTACTTCACATAACATATTTAATTCATTTACTCATAACTAGTTCATTTTCATGAAAAATACCAAATTAGTCCCAAAAATATTTCTTTTTTGGGATTTAGCAGAATATAGTCCCATATTGAACATATATTTTTCTCATAATTTTAAAATTCATTTACTATTTTCATATGGTAAAAACCGCGAATATTTAGACATTTATCATAAATTGTACTTTTGTCCAAAAATTCCAAAATTTACAGGGTATACTCCTGTTATATACATCTACCCCCAATAAAAATTTTACCAATTTTAGAGTTAACAACAAGGAGTTATAAGGGTTTACTTTTAAAATAGTCTTTTTCCATAAAATCCATAACTCTTAATCTATACATCCAAAAATCGCCATCTTTGGACACAATATAGAAAACTCATCAAATTATCATTTCAAATTTTTCCAGAATTTTTGAGCATCAGAAAAATTATGAAACTACAAATGGATTTTTCACCCGTTTTGTAGTAATCCACGTAGACAGATCATTTCGACAATTTAATAAGGAATGAATACAAAGGATCATTCATCATGCATGCGGTAATCCACATAGAAAGTTATTCCAATGTAATAATAAAGAATGGAATAATGTAAGAATTCACCATGCATGTGATGATCACAGCATAAAAGTTATTCCCAATGAATAATAAAGAATGGAACTGGTCATGCGTATTCCGCATGACGGGATATTCCAACGAATAATAAAGAATGGAATAACAACAAAATTCACCGTGCATGCGATAGATCGCATGCATGAGTTATTCCAAATGTAATAATAAAGAATGGAACCAGTTCATGCGTGTCCATGCACGCGATATTCCAACAAAATAATAAAGAACGGAACCAGGTCATGCGTAATTCGCACAAACAGGATATTCCAACTGTAAAATCCCAAATTTTACGAATAAAGATATAAATTTCTCGAATTTTTTTTAGAATATTATGTTGTGGATTTAATATAATGTTATAGTTGTGGGTATTATTTATAAATTTTGCAAAGTATGCAAGTTGTTATATTATATTCAATTGGTCGGGGAATATTCTTTGTGTAGGGGAATATTCGTACGACGGCACAATCATTGGTGGACCCCACAACGGAATTATTGTCGGATTGAGAAAACGACAAAAATATTTTTATGAAAATAACGGCGGAAGTTTTATCATTATTACTGTTGAACTACTCGGTAGTAAAGTACATGCGATACTGGCGTGGTTGCATAGTGGCACCACCAGTATTGGTTATTGATGCTTACGTGATAAGTCACTCAGTTATACTCAATTATTGCTACAGTAATTACTGCATCATATCTCTCATATTATTGATTCAATTGTTGTTACAGTATCATCTGCATAATATGATATATTGTTAAATCAATAATTAAGACGAAAAAGTTATTCATATTATTAAATTGCAATATGTAAAATATTTAGAAGTTTTGCCAATGAGATGTTTGGTCACCTAATTGCGTGTCAATAGGGAGAAATCCTTATTGGAAAGCCCCCTCTTTCCTGAGAACGACTTGGTTGTTAAATATTATGAGTTATAATATTAATGATGAATAAGTTCGTGTTGATTAAAGATGAATTTGATAGTTTCATTGTGTTGGGATTATTGGTGTTAGTTGAAATCGACATCTATTCCGATGATAATTGATGTCTGGGGGTTATATTGATAAATCGGGGAATTTATCGGATAAATGAGCAATTAATTGCTACTAATTCACATGCTTATATAACTATTTGTTCAAATGTGTGTACTATTGAATCACATTCTTATACTATTAGGGGAGTTGGTGCAAGATTGATAATACTTGCATGATTAAATTAAAAATGAAAGAAAAGTTGGAGGTATTGTACTGTAATTTTTCGAGCCCCAAAACGTGCAATTATCGAAACTATGTTTTCCTATAAATAGAAGCTCATTTTTCCTTGATTTCTCACCAATTCACCAAAGCTATAGAGTATTTATTATAGAGAGAAATTATAGAGAGAAAGAAGAAGAGAAGTCTGCTACCTCTCTATTCCAGTATCCAGCTTTATTCTAAGGTAAAGGGTATTATTCTTTCGTATTCATGAAGAGAATTATTTCTTTCAATACTCGTAAGAGTTTTTATTCCATTCTTTATTATTATGTTGGAATAACCTGTTTATACGAAGTACCGCATACATGGTGAAATTCTTCTATTATTCCATTCTTTGTTATTCTTTGAATAACCTCGCTTATAATGGCACCGCATACATGGTGAAATTCTTCTATTATTCCGTTCTTTATTATTCGTCCGAGAATATCCTCGCTCAGGCGCTTATGTTTGACCTAGTTCCATTATTTATTATTCTTTTGAATAACCTATCTGTAAGCGCCTATCGCATGCATGGTGATTTCATTGTTATTCCATTCTTTATTATTCGTTTTAATATCCTATCTGCGTAAGCGCTACGCGGACTGGTTCCATTATTTATTATTCTCCTGAATAACTCCGTCTGCATGCGATCTATCGCATGCATGGTGATTTCTGTTGTTATTCTATTCTTTATTATTCTGTCAGAATATCCTGTCTGTGCGGTCTATCGCATGCATGGTGATTTCTGTTGTTATTCCATTCTTTATTATTATGTCGGAATATCTTATCTGTGCGTTTACGCCGGACCTTTTCGAAACACCAGGTACGCACGTCAATTTCGAGGACGAAATTTCATAAGGAGTGGAGGTTGTAAGACCCCAAATTATTAATAAATAAAATTTAATTTCCTCTATTTTTTATTTTGAAATAGTAAGGGTTGATTTAATTAATGTGGTTAGTTATGGGTAAAATGCGCAAATATTTCAAATAAGCAAGTGGTTATAAAATATTCATTTTTATCGGAGAATATTCGTTTGTCGTGGAATATTCTTACTGTCGGGGAATATTCATACAACGGCGCAGCCTTGTATGGGCCCCATAACGGAAAGCGATTGGATGAATAAAAAGACAAGTATAAATTGTTTATAAATAACGACGTAGTTGTTACTGATTATCTTGTTGAAATACTCATGGGTTAAAACACAAAGAAGCACGATATATTGCACCAATTATTGATTCTTACGTAAAAGGCACTTACTCAATAATTGTTACGATGAGTTCTTGCTCAATATTTTATTTTATTGATTCAATAATTGCTACGTTGATATTTTATATTATTCTTTGTTTCAATAATTGTCCCTACACAATATTTTCATTGTCAGATCAATAATTCATATTATTTGAATAATATTATTAGATAACATTATTGGCAATGTCTAGAAAGTTACATCTAAGGAAAGGTTTGGTTACCTAATTGCGTGCAAGTGAGAGAAATCCTTATTGAAAGCCCCTCTTCCTAGAAATCACGGTTGTCGATGATTGTGATTCTGTAATATTATTTGTGAATAATTAATTATTTATTTATATGATGAGAAAAATATTGATTTTATGTGGATATAGATGGAGAAAATTTTTAAAGTGACAATTGTTGAAAATTGATATTTTATCTTTTCTGATAAAATAATATTTTATTATATTATTATAATATAATAATGGTGATATTTTACAATGAATGTGGGATATATGAGTATATGAGGAGGAAGAGTATTTTTATTGCAATAAATGTTAAAATATGTTAAACATGTCTGTGGACCCCATTTCTTGACCGAAATTTGATTATAGCACAGTAAAATCGCTTTGTTTGTGGATTTCGGTCCAATTTCGTTTGAATCTGGAAAACTTTCCTCTGTAAAGTTGTAGATAATGAAATTTCCTATGGAAAAGACATAAGGTTCGATTTTTTCTGATAAAAGGGCTATTTATTATGAATTATTGAAGTTACGGAATAATTGAATTTTAAAGTTTTAAATATTTTTTTAATAAAAACGTTTTTCCCATTTTGTGGGCATCATTAACATGTGATAAGGGCTGAATTGAATTGGCAATGGCAATGGTGTGCGTAGAAATTTGGTTAATAAATATTATTAATTTATTAAATTTTCTCGCCTTGATGTTCTAAGCAATTTCCTATAAATAGGGTGCTTAGGTTAGAATTGAAAATCACACCGAAATCAAGTTTTCTCTCTATATTATTATCGAAATATTCTTGAGAGTATTTTGATACTTTGAGCGTTATGCTATATGGTGCAAGTTCCTTCAAAGACTATATCCAAAGATTCAAGTCGGAAGTCTTTGTATTTACGAGGTAAGGGATATTATTTTTTTTAAATGATATTATTTCTTTCAATATCATTATAACGGAATATTAGGGAGTATTTTTCTTGTGAAATTCTTGTATTTTAGTGTCTGGGTTACTATTCACGATATCGACACTATTCACGTATAAAGACTATTCACGTAAAAATTAAAATTTTATTTTTGTCCAAAATATCTATTATGGATACTAGCTTTGATTGTATCCATGTTTTGATCATTCTTGAATTTTACTTCACTATGATTATTTATGAAGTATTTTTGAACTCGGATTGTTTAAAGTACCGAATCCTTAATATTTGTTCTTTTGTTTCAATCGATTCGCTTTTCTTTAAAATATTTTCATCATCTTCATCCCTAAATGATGGTATTCTTCAATATCTTTGGCTCAGTAGTGCAAAGATGGATGATTTTATTATGAATATCTTTGGCCCAGTAGTGCAAAGATGTACAGGTGTTGAGATGAACATGACCGACTGATTAATATCTTTGGCCTGTAGTGCAAAGATGAATATTTGATTCAAGATGAATATTGATTGATGTTACAGGGATAAAATAATGATGATGGACTTTTAAATTCATAGATTATAGTAGATTTCATTCTCTACGTAACTCATCTATGAATTATTATTTTCGCTGCGAATATTGATCTGAAACTTGTTGTCTATTGTATTTATTTAGATTTTTCCATGTTGAAGACTAACGATAATTTGTTCTATATTATCTTAGTCATAATATTCTTTACTGGGCTAGTTGAGCTCACTCTTTTCCTTTTTGTTCTATTTTTCTTCTCAAGAGGCGAGAATGTAGCGAGTTCTAGTCGGGGTGTGGAATAATGATTCTAGAAAGTTGTTTTAATAGTCCTCACCATTTTTGGAAAATAATGTACCAATAATTGTAATGAGGACTTATTTGGGTGTGAATATTGTCTAGACGACAATATTTGTACTTAAACTCACAGTTTTCATGTTGTATTAATAAAGTTGTAGTTGTTTCTACATTACGTTATTATTGGCGACTCAAAATGGGTGATGTATACCTATTTTGGGGGCGTCACAAAATGTAATGAGGACTCCATTGAGAGTGGATATTGTCTAGAAGGCAATATTCTTGTTTAAACTCTCAGCTTATGTTTTGTCGTATGTTACACGACAGTTGTATTATTAAGTTGTATTTTGTATTTTTGTACCATGTATTTGGAGACTCAAGATAGGTGATGTATACCTATTTTGGGGGCGTCACAGTTGGTATCAAATCTTACGGATATGATCCCTTGCTAAGATGTGAGACAAGAACTAGGAGGGGAGAGACGGGGAATTCTTTCGCTAGTATGACCTACCTAAGTTTATTTGGTATTTAATTGATCGGTCAGAGTATAGGGATAATATGTGATATGGTAATTAACTCTTGTTTTGTGGCAGTATTTGAAAATTGCATCCGAGAATGTTGAGAACATCAATGGAGCACAGGAGACCGTTGAGTCTCCACAGATCAATAACGAGGACAATGTGCATCAGGAAGGCGACAATCCTCATGCAAATAATAACACTGACCAAATGATGAAGGATGGAATGTTCAGAGGTTTTATACAATTCATGCAATAACAGGTAAGAGAGACTCCTATTCAAAATATAAGTGGAAATAATGGCAACCCACGGTCGGTCACCGCTAAGCAGTTCAAGGAGCTGGGACCACCAGAGTTTTTTGGAAAGCCAGAACCATTTAAGGCGGAGATATGGTTAAAGCAGATCACCATGGTATTTGATGTCTTGGGATGCTCAGAGGAGCAAAAGGTTCCTTTTGCCACCTTTATGTTGTGTGAAGAGGCAGATTACTGGTGGGAATCTATAAAACGTACCCAGACTGACGTACTCAAGATGTCTTGGGAGAAGTTCCAAGAACTGTTCAACGACAAGTACTTTCCCGAAAGTATTCGTCACATGAAGGAGGTGGAGTTCATCAAGCTGGAGCAAAACAATATGACCGTGTGGAGTTCATCAAGCTGGAGCAAAACAATATGACCGTATGACCGTCCCAATAATTGTAATGAGGACTTATTTGGGTGTGAATATTGTCTAGACGGCAATATTTGTACTTAAACTCACAGTTTTCATGTTGTATTAATAAAGTTGTAGTCGTTTACATTATGTTATTGGCGACTCAAAATGGGTGATGTATACCTATTTTGGGGCGTCCACAGTTGGTATCGAGCTTAGGGATATGATCTCCATGAGATCGGAGAATAGAACTAGGAGGGGAGAGATAAGTAAATCATTCGCTAGTGTGTCCTACCTAAGCTTATTTGTTGGTCGGTCATAATATAGGGGTATTATGTGATATGTTCATTTTTTTAATTAGCCCTTGTTTTATGGCAGTATTTAAGAATGGCAACTGAGAATGTTAACAGTGGAATAAATGAGACCGTGGAGACGGCTGTACTCACCAACGAGGAGAACGTGCAACAGGCTGGCAATGTTCCTCCTGTAAACAACACCACTGGGTAGACGATGAACGATGAGATGTTTAGAAGCTTTTTGCGGTTCATGCAAAACCAGACGAAGGAGATTCCTGTTCAAAATACAGAAAGAAACAATGGCAACGCACAGCTGGTCACAGCCAAGCAGTTCAAAGAATTGGGACCACCAGAATTCTGGGGAAAGCCGGATCCAATTAAGGCAGAGACGTGGGTCAAGCAAATTACCAAGATATTCGACGTCTTGGGATGCGAGGAGGAACAGAAGGTTCCATTCGCCACCTTTATGTTCCATAATGAGGTAGATTACTGGTGGGAATCTGTAAAGCGTACCCATCCTGCCGCGCTCAGCATGACTTGGGAGACATTTCAGAAACTATTCAATGACAAATACTTTCCTGAAAGTGTTCGTCATATGAAGGAGGTAGAGTTTATTAGATTGGAACAAAACAACATGACGGTGTCCCAGTACGAGGCAAAGTTCACGGAGTTATCCAGGTTTGCACCTCATTTGGTGGAGAATGAGGAACGTATGACGCGGATGTTTTTGAGAGGTTTGAAACCCGGCATACATCAATATCTCATTTCTCATAAATTTTCTCTCTATTCAGATGTTGTCAACATGGCTCAATTATTAGAGCGAGATAACGAAATACGGCCAACCGAGGGACCACAACCAGATCATATCTGGATGTGGCGGCCATCGTAACAACGATAACCAAATGGAGAAAAAGAATACTTGACAAGAGCGGCAACCACTCGGTGGTAATCATGGCCATGAGAATAGAAGAAGCGAGTCGGGGAGATTTTAAAAAGGAGATTCAACAATAACAATGCGAAGACGTCAAAGACCAAAGATGAATCGGTTCCAGGGGAGGAGAACGACCACCATTATATGCTATAAATGCGGAAAGAAGAACATATCACTCCAAACTGCCCACACCAGTTCAAGGTATGCTATAATTGTGGAAAGGAATGACATATTTCTCGAGATTATGCGACGGCGAAACCAAGTTCAAATGAGACAAGGACTCAAAAGGCTATCCTGAAAAGTCAAAGTCAATCTGTTCTCGAAGAGCATTTTTTGTGGATCGGTCAAAATGCGAGGAACCCAAACGAGGTGATCACGGTAAGCTAATCATTAATTTCTTGCAAAGTTTATACCTTACTTGATCTGGGTGCTACCCATTCATTTATCTTTCCTACTTGTGCTCAGCGTTTAAACTTGACTCCGGAGAAATTAGACTTTGATTTATCTGTGGAGACTCCATTAGGAGAAACTTTCATTACATCCACTGTTTATAAATCTTGTTTTGTAAGACCCCAAATAATTAATAAATGAAATTTAATTTCCTCTAATTATTATTTTGAAATAGTAAGGGTTGATGTGATTAATGTGGATAGTTATGGGTAAAATACGCAAATATTTCAAAATAAGCAAGTGATTATAAAATATTCATTGTTGTCGGGGAATATTCGTTTGGTCGTGGAATATTCGTATCGTTGGGAATATTCGCATTTATGACAAGTAAATGACCATGTGTGGACCCAATACCTGAAAGCGATTGGAGGAAGAAAACAACAAATATAAGTTATTTAAAAATAACGGCGTAATTATTACCGTTTACACTGTTGGAATACCCTTTGGTTAAAACACACGAATACGTGTTGTTGTTGCACAAGAAGACACGATATTGCACCAATTATCACTCTTACGTAAGAAGGCACTACTCAATAAGGGTTACTGATAATTAATGCTCAAAGATTTTATTGGTTCAATAATTGTTGTGTTGATATTTTATATTGTTGTTGTTTCAATAATTGTCATTACACAATTTTTCATTATCGAAGCAATAATTCATATTATCTGAATAATATTATTAGATAACATTATTGGCGGCGTGTCTAGAAAGTTCTCATCTAAGGAGAGGTTTGGTCACCTAATTGCGCACCTCATGAGGAGAAATTCTTATTGGGAAGCCCCTCTTCCCGGAACCGCCCGTTTGTCATTATATTGTGATTCTCGTAATATTATTTGTGAATAATTAATTATTGATTCATATGATGAGAAAATATTGATTTTATGTGGATATAGATGGAGAAATTTTTAATGTGACAATTGTTGAAAATTGAAATTTTATCTTTTTCTGATAAAATAATTCATTTAAATATATATATATTATTATATTTTAATAATATAATAATGATGATATTTTTACAACGAATGTGGGATATATGAGTATACAAGGAGGAAGAGTATTTTTGTTGCAATAAATGTTTAAAACATGTTAAACATGTTGGTGGACCCCATTTATTGACTGAAATTTGATTATAACACAATAAAATCGCTTGGCTTGTGGATTTCTTTTACCAATTTCGCTTTGGAATTTGAAAACCTTTCTTCCGTAAAGTTGTAGAGAATTGAATTTCCTATAAAAACTCGTGAGATTCGAATTTTCTAACAAAAGGGCTATTTATTGTGAATTATTGAAGTTCCGGAGTTCCGAAATAATTGATTTTTGGAAGTTTTAATTGTTTAAAATAACAAAAACGTTTTTTATATGTTGTGAGCCTCATTAATCACATGCTAGGTGGCTTATTTTAGATTCCTAAAGGATGGCGTAGAAATTTTTTTATAAATATATTATTATATTAAATTTTCTGCTTTGGTGTTCTAAGCAATTTCCTATAAATAGGTGCTTAGGTTAGAATTGAAAATCACACCAGAAATTGAAGTTTTCTCTCTCTATATTATCGAGCGTATTCTTGTGAGTATTTTGAGTATACTTTGAGTATTGCTATACGGTGAAAGTTCAAGTTATAGCCTATATCCATATTCCGCTTAAATCTTTGCCTTCCGAGGTAAGGGATATTATTTTTTTTTTTAATGATATTATTTCTTCAATATCATTATCTTTGAAATATTGATCTGAAGTTTTATCAAATTTGGAACTTTTGGTGTCTGAGTTACTATTTAAGTATACGACACTATTCACGTATACGGTACTATTCACGAATACGGCACTATTCATCGAAAAATGAAAATTTTCATTTTCGTCCAAAATATCTATTGTGGATACTAGTTTTGATTGTATCCATATTTTGATCATTCTTGAATTTTACACCACTATGATTATTTTTGAGGTATTTTTGGACGTGGATAAAACAAAAGTACTAATCCTTAATCCTTAATCCTTGTCATTTTGTTTCACCGGAATCGCTTTAAAAAAAAATATTTTCATCATCCTCACCTTAAATGATGATATTATTGAATATCTTTGGCACCGTAGTGCAAAAGATGATTGATTTCTGATGAATATCTTTGGCACAGTAGTGCAAGATGAATGATTTCGATGAATATCTTTGGCCCGTAGTGCAAAGATGAACAGTGTTTAGATGACCATGACCAATCGGTGAATGTCCTCGGCTCAGTAGTGCAAGGATGAATATATGATTCCATATATATATTGATTGATGTTACAAATAAAAATATTGATGATGGATCGTTAAATTCATAGATATTAGTAGATTTCATCCTCTACGTAACTCTTCTATGAATTAATATTTTTCATTTGCGAGTATTGATTTAAAACTTGTTGTCTATTGTATTCTATTAAATTTTTCCTGTTGAAGACTAACGATAATTTGTTGTATATTATCTTAGTCATAATATTCTTTATCGGGCTAGTTGAGCTCACCCTTTTCCTTTTTGTTCCATTTTTCTTCTCGGGAGGCGAGAATGTAGCGAGTACGAGCCAGGGTATGGAATGATGGTTTTAGAGAGTTGTTTAGTAGTCCTCACCATTTTTGTAAAACAATGTATCAATAATTATGATGAGGATTTATTTGTATGTGGATATTGTTTAGATGGCAATATATATATTTAAACTCACGCTTTACTATTGTAATAATAAAGTTGTAGTTGTTTTACATGCAGGTGTATTGACAACTCGTAATGGGTGATGTATACCTATTTTGGGGGTGTCACAGTTGGTATCAAAGCTTAGGATATGATCTCCGGCGAGATCGGGAATAAAACTAGAGGGAGAGACGAGTAAATCCTTCGCTAGTGTGTCCTACCTAAGCTTATTTGATAGTTGGTCAGTATATAGGGATATTGTGTGATATATTGATTTCCTTAATTAACCCTTGTTTTATGACAGTATTTGAGAATGTCGACTAAGAATATTAACAATGGAAATGAGACCGTGGAGACGCTCAGTACTCACCAACGAGGAGAACGCGTAACAGTCGGCAATGTTCTTCCGTGAACAACACCAACGATCGGGGACGATGAACGCACGCAATGTTTAGAAGCTTTTTTGCGGTTCATGCAAAATCGACGAGGAGGCTCGTGTTCAAAACATAGGAGGAAATGATAGCAATTCACGGGTTGTCACAACCAAGCGATTCAAAGAGTTGGGACCACCAGAATTTAAGGGAAAGCGGATCCGATGATGGCGTAAACATGGGTCAAGCAAATTACCAAGATATTCGATGTCTTGGGATGCACAGAGAACAGAAGGTTCCATTCGCCACCTTTATGTTCCGTGGCGAGGCGGACTCACCGGTGGGAGTCTCGTGAAGCGTACCCATCCACCAAGACTCAAAGATGTCTTGGGAGACATTTCAGAAACTATTTAATGACAAATACTTTCCGAAAGTGTTCGTCATATGAAGGAAGTGGAGTTTATTAGATCGAGCGAGAACAACATGACGGTGTCTCAAAGATGAGGCGAAGTTTGCGAGAGTTATCCGTGTTTGCACCTCATTTGGTAGAGAATGAGGAACGATGACGCGGATATTTCGAGAGGTTTGAAACCCGATACGCCAAGATATCTCATCTCTCATAAATTTTCTCTATTCAGATGTGTTGTTAACGTGGCTCAATTGTTAGGCGAGATAATGAGTACTACCAATCGAGGTACCACAATCGAGGATCATACCGGAGATAGCGATCAACAAAACAACAATAACCAAAGAGAGAAAGAAAAAGACGGACAAAAATGGTAACCACTCTGTGGTAATCATGGCCATAAAAATAGAAGAAGCGAGTCGAGGAGATTTTAAAAGAGGAGATTCAACAACGACCATGTAAAGACGATAGTGCAAAGAACAACCGGGTTCCAAGGAGGAGAACGACCACCCATTATATGCTATATAATGCGGAAAGAGGGACATATCACCAAACGCCCTAGCAGTTCGGTATGCTATAATTGTGGAAAGGAAGGACATATCGCTTCGAGATTGCACTGTAGCGAAACCTAGTTCAATGGGGACGGTGACTCAAAAGACTGTCCCAGAAAAGTCAAAGTCAATGGTTCCTGGAAGAGCGTTTGTTGTGACTGGTCAAAATGCGAGGAACCCAAACGAGGTGATCACGGGTAAGCTATTTATAAATTCTTGTGAAGTTTATACTTTACTAGATACCGGTGCTACCTATTCATTTATCTCTCCTGCTTGTGCTCAACGTTTAAACTTGACTCCAGAGAAATTAGACTTTGACCTATCTGTGGAAACTCCGTTAGGAGAAACTTTCATCACATCCACTGTTTATAAATCTTGTTTGTATGGAGCGAGGAATGCGAGAAGAGTTTCCAAGAGCTCAAGAGGAGACTCATTTTGGCACATGTTCTGACAATACCATCTGGTTCGGATGGATTTGTTATCTATAGCGATGCTTCAGGCAAAGGGTTAGGATGTGTTCTCATGCAACGTGGGAAAGTCATAGCCTATGCCTTGCGACAACTTAAAGAATATGAGAGGAATTATCCTACTCATGATCTAGAGTTGGTAGTAGTCGTTTTCACGCTAAAGATCTGGAGGCACTATCTATATGGAGAGAAAGTGGAGATATATTCATACCATAAAAGCCTCAAATATTTCTTCACCCAAAAGGAACTCAACATGCGACAACGACGTTGGCTCGAGCTGTTAAAAGATTATGACCACACCATTCAATACCATCCTGGAAAAACAAACGTGGTAGCTGACGCGTTGAGTAGAAGATCATATGCAGGAACGAGTGCGATGATGTCAAGTATACGCATAGAACCAACTTTAATCGATGAAGTCATAGTTGCTCAAGCCACAGACCCGGAGTTGATGCGTATGAAGAAGAAAGTACAAGAGGGTGCTATTCCAGAAGCAAGAATCGATGAAGAAGGAATACTTCGAGTCCACTCCAGACTTTGTGTTCCTAATGATTCTTATTTGAAGTACAAGATCATGATGGAGGCACACAATACACCATTTACGATCCATCCTGGAAGTACCAAAATGTATCGTGATCTTCGACATACATTTTGGTGGAACAATATGAAGAGAGAGATTGCAAAGTTTATCTCGACGTGTTTAACTTGTCAACGTGTAAAGGCGGAGCATCAAGTGCCTAAGGGTCCATTGCAATCACTTGAGATTCCGAAATGGAAGTGGGAACATATTACCATGGATTTCGATTCTGGGGTCTTCCCACGGTTTCTCAAGGCATAAATGCTATTTGGGTTATTGTTGATAGATTAACCAAGTCTGCTCATTTCTTGCCGATACGGTAGACTTATTCCCTTGAACGTCTTGCTCATATGTTTGTAAATGAGATTGTGAGATTGCATGGCATGCCAGTATCCATAGTTTCGGATCGTGACCCAAGATTCACTTCACGATTTTGGGTTAGCTTGCAAAAAGCTATGGGCACGGATTTACGATTCAGTTCGGCATACCATCCTCAAACGGACGGATAATCCGAGAGGACTATTCAAACTCTTGAAGATCTATTAATACTCTGTGTCCTGGATTTTAAAGGGAGTTGGGATAAGTATTTACCATTGGTGGAATTCTCTTACAACAACAGTTATCAGGCAAGTATAGGTGTGGCTCCATTCGAAGCATTGTATGGACGAAAGTGTCGCTCTCCAATATGTTGGGATGAGGTGGGTGAAGCAACATTGTTGGGACCCGATTTGGTACGTATAACTACGAAAAAGATCCAAATGATTCGACAATGTATACAAACGGCACAGGATCGACAAAAGAGTTATGCGGATCTTCATCGAAATGATGTGGAATTTAGTATTGGGGATCATGTATTGTTGCGTGTGGCTCCATGGAAGGGAGTTACAAGATTTGGAAAAAGAAGAAAGCTCAATCCACGATTTATTGGTCCATTTCAGATTCTTGACTGAGTAGGAAATGTAGCCTATAGACTCGCGTTACCTCTAAGTATGTCTCGTGTTCATAATCTTTTTTCATATATCCGTGCTTCGCAAATATGTGAAAGACCCGAACCACATTATTGAGTTAGAACTGGACGAGATAGCCGGAGATTTAACGTATGAGGATGTACCTGTCAAGATCTTGGATAGGAAGGAGCATATCCTACGCACAAAGGTCATACCACAAGTCAAAGTTTTTTGGAGAAACCATGCTATTGAGGAAATGACCTGGGAATTGAAAACGGAAATGAAAGCAAGGTATCCTCACCTTTTCGAAACACCAGGTACGCACGCCAATTTCGAGGACGAAATTTCATAAGGAGGGGAGGTTGTAAGACCCCAAATTATTAATAAATGAAATTTAATTTCCTCTATTTTTTATTTTGAAATAGTAAGGGTTGATTGGATTAATGTGGTTAGTTATGGGTAAAATGTGCAAATATTTCAAATAAGAAAGTGGTTATAAAATATTCATTTTTATCGGAGAATATTCGTTTGGTCGTGGAATATTCTTACTGTCAGGGAATATTCATACGACGGCGCAGCCTTGTGTGGGCCCCATAACGAAAAGTGATTGGATGAAGAAAAAGACAAGTATAAGTTGTTTATAAATAACTGGCGTAGTTATTACAGATTAATCTTGTTGAAATACTTTGGTGGTTAAAACACGAGAGAGCACCAGTATTGCACCAATTATTGATTCTTACTTAAGAAGGCACTACTACTAGATAATTATTACAAATGATTCTTGCTTTAATATTTTATTTTATTGATTCAATAATTGCTACATTGATATTTTATATTATTCATTGTTTCAATAATTGTCACTACTACAGATTTTTCATTATCGGATCAATAATTCATATTATTTGAATAATATTATTAGATAACATTATTGGCAATGTCTAGAAAGTTTTGTTTAAGGAGAGGTTTGGTCACCTAATTGCGGCTACCAAGAAGAGAGAAATCCTTATTGGAAAGCCCCCTCTTTCCTAGGAACTGCCTGATTGTCAGTATTGTGATTCTGTAATATTATTTATGAATAATTAATTATTTATTTATATGATGAGAAAAATATTGATTTTATGTGGATATAGATAGAGAAAATTTTTAAAGTGACAATTGTTGAAAATTGATATTTTATCTTTTCTAATAAAATAATATTTTATTATATTATTATAATATAATAATGGTGATATTTTACAATGAATGTGGGATATATGAGTATATGAGGAGGAAGAGTATTTTTATTGCAATAAATGTTAAAAACATGTTAAACATGTCGGTGGACCCCATTTCTTGACTGAAATTTGATTATAGCCTGTAAAATCGCCTGTTTGTGGATTTCGGTCAATTTCTATTTGGAATTTGGAAAAACTTTCTTCTGCAAAGTTGTAGATAATGAAATTTCCTATGGAAAAGACATAAGGTTCGATTTTTTCTGATAAAAGGGCTATTTATTATGAATTATTGAAGTTCCGGAATAATTGAATTTTAAAGTTTTAAATATTTTTTTTAATAAAAACGTTTTTCCCATTTTGTGGGCATCATTAACATGTGATAGGGGCTGAATTCAGTTGGCAATGGTGTGCGTAGGAATTTGGTTAATAAATATTATTAATTTATTAAATTTTCTGCCTTGATGTTCTAAGCAATTTCCTATAAATAGGGTGCTTAGGTTAGAATTGAAAATCACACCAGAAACTGAAGTTTTCTCTCTCTATATTATTATCGAGCGTATTCTTGAGAGTATTTTGATACTTTGAGCGTTGCTATATGGTGCAAGTTCCCTTCAGCACTATATCCAGTATTCAAGTCAGAAGTACTGTATTTCTGAGGTAAGGGATATTATTTTTTTTTAAATGATATTATTTCTTTCAATATCATTATAACGAAATATTGGGAGTATTTTTCTTGTGAAATTCTTGTATTTTAGTGTCGGGGTTTCTATTCACGTATACGACACTATTCACGAATACGACACTATTCACAAAAAAATTAAATTTTAATTTTTTGTCCAAAATATCTATTATGGATACTAGCTTTGATTGTATCCATGTTTTGATCATTCTTGAATTTTACTTCACTATGATTATTTATGAAGTATTTTTGAACTCGGATTGTTTAAAGTACGAATCCTTAATATTTGTTCTTTTGTTTCACTGGATTCGTTTTCTTTAAAATATTTTTTATCATCCTCAGTCCTAAATGATGGTATTACTGAATATCTTTGGCCTGTAGTGCAAAGATGGATGATTTTATTATGAATATCTTTGGCCCGTAGTGCAAAGATGTATAGGTGTTGAGATGAACATGACCGACTGATGAATATCTTTGGCCTATAGTGCAAAGATGAATATTTGATTCAAGATGAATATTGATTGATGTTACAGGGATAAAATAATGATGATGGACTTTTAAATTCATAGATTATAGTAGATTTCATTCTCTACGTAACTCATCTATGAATTATTATTTCCGCTGCGAATATTGATCTGAAACTTGTTGTCTATTGTATTTTATCAGATTTTTCCATATTAAAGACTAACGATAATTTTTTCTATATTATCTTAGTCATAATATTCTTTACTGGGCTAGTTGAGCTCACTCTTTTCCTTTTTGTTCTATTTTTCTTCTCAGGAGGCGAGAATGTAGCCAGTTCTAGTCGGGGTGTGGAATGATGATTCTAGAAAGTTGTTTTAATAGTCCTCACCATTTTTGTAAAATAATGTACCAATAATTGTAATGAGGACTTATTTGGGTGTGAATATTGTCTATACGGTAATATTTGTACTTAAACTCATAGTTTTCTTATTGTATTAATAAAGTTGTAGTTGTTTCTGTGCCATATTATTGACGACTCAAAATGGGTGATGTATACCTATTTTGGGGGCGTCACAAAATGTAATGAGGACTCCATTGAGAGTGGATATTGTCTAGAAGGCAATATTCTTGTTTAAACTCTCAGCTTATGTTTTGTCGTATGTTACACGATAGTTGTATTATTAAGTTGTATTTTGTATTTTTGTACCATGTATTTGGTGACTCAAGATAGGTGATGTATACCTGTTTTGGGGGCGTCACAGTTGGTATCAAAGCTTAGGGATATGATCCCTTGCTAAGATGTGAGATAAGAACTAGGAGAGGAGAGACGGGGAATTCCTTCGCTAGTATGACCTACCTAAGTTTATTTGGTATTTAATTAGTCGGTCAGAGAATAGGAATAATATGTGATATGGTAATTAACTCTTGTTTTGTGGCAGTATTTGAAAATGGCATCCGAGAATGTTGAGAACATCAATGGAGCACAGGAGACCGTTGAGTCTCCACAGATCAATAACCAGGACAATGGCAGTTTTTTTTCGTGACGAGGAACCTGAATAAAAATTATCACGGGTAAGTTAATCATAAACTCTTGTGAAGTCTGTACCGTGTTAGATACCGGTTCTACTCACTCTTTTATTTCACCTAGTTGTGTTTAATGTTTGAATTTAACTCCGGAGAAGTTAGAGTTTGATTTATCTATTGAAACTCAGTTGGGAGAAACCTTCATTTCTGCCACTATTTATAAATCTTGTTTGATTCAAATCAACACTTTCACGTTACCTGTCGATCTTATCTCTTTGAAAATACTTGCCTTTGATGTGAATTTAGGAATCGATTGGTTAACTACTCATCATGCTTTAAGTAAGGTTGTTAGCTTTCATATTCCTAACCAACCTGTTATGCGAATTCAAGCAACCAAACCACTAAAGTCAATCATTATTATACCAAGCCATAAGTAAAAGAGGCCCGATCCTTTCGTTGTTGACTTCCTTGTGTGGAATGCACCGAAGCCAGACTATCCATAGGGGACGTTGTGAATAACGATGGCAAGTTGATAGGTATCAATGTGACGTGTTACCCAAGTCTTGGATGAGAGTCACAGTTGTGAATGATATTTCTATTCTTAATAAATTTTCTGACGTATTCTTGAAGACTTCTTAGCCTACCCCTAGAGCGTGAAATTGAATTTTGTATTGACCCCAGTACAAAACCCATTTTTAAAACCCTCAAGTATTTCTTCACCTAAAACGAACGTATTATGCGCCAAAGACGTTGGCTCGAGTTGTTGAAGATTACGATCGTACCATTCAATACCATCGTGGGAAAGCGAACGTGGTAGCTAACGTGTTGAGTACAAGATCGTATGCGTTTACGAGTGTGAATATACGAATCCACATGAAGATAACGAATATACGAGTAGAATCGACTTTAATCGATAAAGTTAAAGCCGCTCAAGTTACACACCCGAAGCTGATAAATGTGAAGAAGAAGGTTCAAGAGGGCGTTATTCTAGAAGCAAGAATCGATGAAGAGAGGAAATCTCAAACCTCGATTTAATTGATACATTTGAAATCCTCGATTAAATAAGAACTGTGGTTTATAGACTCATTTTACCGCCAAATATGTCGCGTGTTCATAACATTTTTCACGTATCGATGTTACGTAAATATGTGGATGACTCGAACCACATTATTGATTTAGAACTGGACGAGATAGCGGATAATTTAACGTATAAAGATGTACCTGTTAAAATGTTGGAATATATTCTACGCTTAAAGGTTATACCTCAAGAGTTAGAATCGGACGAAGTGTCCTCATCTGTTCGGCATACCAGGTACGTACGTAAATTTCGAGGGCAAAATTTCATAAAGAGGGGAGATTGTAAAATCCTAAATTTTACAAATAACGATTTAAATTTCTCGAATTTTTTTTTTTGAATATTATGGTGTTGATTTAATATAATGTTATAGTTGTGGGTAATATTTATAAATTTTGCAAAGTATGCAAGTTGTTATATTGTATTCGATTGGTCGGGGAATATTCTTTGTGTCTGGGAATATTCGTATGACGACACAATCATTAGGTGGACCCCATTAATGTAATTATTGTTGATTGAGAAAACGACAAAATATTTTTATGAAAATAACGGCGGAAGTTTTACTGATTATCTTTGTTGAACTACTCGGTAGTAAAGTACAAATGAATACACGTGGTTGCATAGTGGCACACCAGTATTGGTTATTAATGCTTACATGATAAGTCACTCGCTTATACTCAATTATTGCTTTCAATAATTATCGCATCATATCTCTCATATTATTGATTCAATTGTTGTTACAGTATCATCTGCATAATATGATATATTGTTAAATCAATAATTAAGACAAAAAAGTTATTCATATTATTAAATTGCAATATTTACAATGTCTAGAAGTTCTATCAAGGAGATGTTTGGTCACCTAATTGCGCGCCAATAGGGAGAAATCCTTATTGGAAAGCCCCCTCTTTCCTGGGAACGACCTGGTTGTTAAATATTATGAGTTATAATATTAATGATGAATAAGTTCGTGTTGATTAAAGATGAATTTGATAGTTCCATTGTGTTGGGATTATTGGTGTTAGTTGAAATCGACATCTATTCCGATGATAATTAATGTCTAGGGGTTATATTGATAAATCGGGGAATTTATCGGATAAATGAGCAATTAATTGCTACTAATTCACATGCTTATATAACTATTTGTTCACATGTGTGTACTTTTGAATCACATTCTTATACTATTAGGGAAGTTGGTGCAAGATTGATAATACTTGCATGATTAAATTAAAGATAGAGGTATAGATGGAGGTACTATACTGTAATTCGTATTTTCACATGTCTAGAACTATTGAGTCACATGATTTACTATTGAGTCACATGATTTTACTATTGATTCACATGATTTACTATTAGGGGAGGTGGTGCAAGTTTGATAATACTTGCAGGACTAAATTAAAAATGAAAGAAAAGTTGAAGGTATTGTACTATAATTTTTTGAGCCCCAAAACGTTTAATTATCAAAACTATGTTTTCCTATAAATAGAAGCTCATTCTTCCTTCATTTCTCACCAATTCACCAAAGCTATAGACCATTTATTATAGAGAGAAAGAAGAAGAGAAGTCTGCTACCTCTCTATTCCAGTATCCAACTTTATTCTAAGGTAAGGGGTATTATTCTTTCGTATTCATGAAGAGAATTATTTCTTTCAATACTCGTAAGAGTTGTTATTCCATTCTTTATTATTATGTTGGAATAACCTGTTTATGCGAAGTACCGCATACATGGTGAAATTCATCTATTATTCCATTCTTTGTTATTCTGTCGGAATATCCTGTCTGTGCGTTTACGCCGGACCTGGTTCCATTATTTATTATTCTTTTGGAATAACCTGTCTGTGCGGTCTATCGTATGCATGATGATTTCTGTTGTTATTCCATTCTTTACTATTATGTCGAAATATTCTGTCTGTGCGTTTACGCCGGACCTGGTTCCATTATTTATTATTCTACTAGAATAACCTATCTGTGCGATCTATCGCATGCATAGTGATTTCTGTTGTTATTCCATTCTTTATTATTCGCCGAATATCCTCGTCTGCACGCGTTCTGTGGGACCGGTTCCATTATTTATTATTCTATTGGGAATAACCTATCTGTACAGTCTATCGCACGCATGGTGAATCCTTCTGTGATTCTATTCTTTATTATTTTATTGGAATAACCTGCCTGTGTGGATTACCACATGCATGGTGAATGATCCTTTGTATTCATTCCTTATTAAATTATGGAAATGATCTGTATATGTGGATTACCGCATGACGGGTGAAAATCCATTTGCAGTTTCATATATTCTATTATACTCGTATGAGATATCATTTCTTTTGTACTTGTCATGAAATATCATTTTATTTGGTATTTTTTGTTACGAGTTATTATTCACCCGGTTACTATTCACTCTAGTATTATTCCCTCGGGTATTTGGGGCACTTTTCATGCCAGAATACTATTCACGAGTTACTATTCACGGGTTACTATTCACCCAAATTACTATTCACCCGAATATTATTCACTCTAGTATTTGGAGTACTTTTCATGTTCAAGTTACTATTCACGACGTCTATTCTCAAGTACTATTCACTTCGGTACTATTCACGATGAAAAATTGATTCTTTTCTCATCCAAATTATTTTTGGTTCATGAATATTATTCTTGAATTTTACTCTATAAAGAAGTATAATTTTGACAATTTGGACGTTATTAGTTCCTGGATAATTTAATTCTTGAATTTGTTTTATTGAATTCTTATATCATTGTCATCATCCTCATGTTTATATTTTGTTGAAAGTCATCTGTGGCCTGTAGTGTATTGATGGACTTAGTATGATTATAACCAGGGATTATTCGGTATAATCATGACCATAATGTTACAAATGATGTGGAAAAAGTCCTCATTGGCCCGTAGTGCATTGATGGACAGTTTTTGGTATGATTATGACTATGGATTCTCTTCGGCCAAGGGAGCAAAGATGAATTGTTTTATGGTATGATCAGGACCGTTGATGAAAACACGATTATCTTTGGCCCGTAGTGCATGGATAATTCGTAGTCGTGATACTAAATAATATCCTTGGCCTGTAGTGCAGGGATGATTTGATGATGTGGATTATTTATTAAGCTGAGTCTTAGCGATAAAAGTGATGAAAAACTTTTTAAATCATAAAAGATAGTAGATTTTATTCTCTACTTGACTCTTTTAATGGATTGTTTGTTCCGTACAGGTTAAACTTGATGTCTATTGTATTTTATCAGTTTAACATTGTTGAAGACTAATGATAATTTATTCTACATTATCTTAGTCATAATATTTCTTACTTGGCTAGTTGAGCTCACCCTTTCTTTCACCGTTTTCTCTTGAAATGAGAATATAAATTTGGGATGAGTCGGGAACGGAGTGATCCCGTATGATATCATTAGTAGTCCTCACTATTATCATTAAATAGTGTGACAATAAATGTAATGAGGACTCCATTGAGAGTGGATATTGTCTAGAAGGCAATATTCTTGTTTAAACTCTCAGCTTATGTTTTGTCGTATGTTACACAACAATTGTATTATTAAGTTATATTTTGTATTTTTGTACCATGTATTTGGCGACTCAAGATGGGTGATGTATACCTGTTTTGGGGGCGTCACACCAACAGAATAATAAAGAATGGAATAATAGAAGAATTTCACCATGTATGCAGTACTTCGCATAGACAGGTTATTCCAACATAATAATAAGGAATGGAATAATAATAGCTCTCTTCATGAATACGAAAGAAATAATACCCCTTACCTCAAAAGAAGACTGGATACTGAAATAGTGAGGTAGCAGACTTCTTTTCTTCATTCTCTCTATAATTTCTCTCTATAATAATTGCTCTAAAGCTTTAGTGAATTGGTGAGAAATGAAGGAAGAATGAGCTTCTATTTATAGAAAAATATAGTTTCGATAATTGCACGTTTTGGGGCTCGAAATATTACAGTACAATACCTCCAACTTTTCTTTCTTTTTTAATTTAGTCCTACAAGTATTATCAAACTTGCACCACCTCCCCTAATAGTAAATAATGTGAATCAATAGTTCAATCATGTGAATCAATAGTTATAATCATGTGAAAATACGAATTACAGTATAGTACCTCCATCTATACCTCCATTTTTAACTTAGTCATGCAAGTATTATCAATCTTGCACCAACTCCCCTAATAGTACAAGAATGTGATTCAATAGTACACATATGTGAACAAATAGTTATAATCATGTGAATTAAGAGCAATTAATTGCTCATTTATTCGATTAATTACCCGATTGGTCAATATAACCTCCAGAAATCAATTATTATCGAAATAAATGTCGATTTTCACTTACACTAACAATCCCAACACAACGGAAATATTTTTTTCAAAAATTTTATTTTTGAAATTTCAAAGTTTGACTTTTTCCGAAAAAGTCAACCCCAACAAATTTTGTATTTATAGTCTATTTCTACTAATTTCATCGTTTCGGACTTAAGTATCACGTCCGCGTCTCCAAATTCAACTCCGAACTCAACTTCAATTTTTAATAACATTCATCATTAATATTATAACTCACAATATTTAACAAGCAGGTCGTTCCCAGGAAAGAGGGGGCTTTCCGATAAAGATTTCTCCTTATTGGCGCGCAATTAGGTGACCAAACCTCTCCTTGACAGAACTTCTAGACATTGTCAATATTGTAAATAATAATATGAATAACTTTGCCGACTCAATTATTGATTTAATAATATAAAATATTATGTAGATGATACTGTGACAATAATTGAATCAATAATATGAGAGATATGATGCAGCAATTATTGTAGCAATAATTGAGTATAACTGAGTGACTTCTTACGTAAGCATCAATAATCAATACCGTGTGCTACTATGCAACCAAGCGTATTACTGTACTTTTATCATCGATTATTTTATGAAAACTTTCTTACTTTGAAAAATTTTCAAATATCACCCTTAACTTTAAACTTTTATCAATTTAACTATTTACCAAAATAGAAAAATTGAATACTTTTATTTTATAAAATTCGGGATCTCACAAGGGGTATTATGTGATATGTCAATTTCTTTAATTAACCCTTGTTTTGTGGCAGTATTTGAGAATGACAGCTAAAAATATTAACAATAGAGTGAATGAGACCATGGAGACACCTCTAATCACCAACCAGGATAATGTGATGTCAGGCGAAGAAGAAATTAGAGATATCCATGTGGTGAGTGAAGAATTAATAGTTGCACCCGAGCTAGTCGTAGAGGTAGCAGCTGAGAGTGAGGAAGAAGAGGAACCCGAGGAGGATTTATTAGGAGAACTTTATGATCGAATTGTAGAATTGCAAAATCATATTCATGAGTTAGAAGAGCATGATGTAGAAAGGCAGGCGGTCATGGAGCAAAAGGATACAACAATTCAAGTTTGTGCTACTCGATATGTGATGCTTCAACAAAAACATTCTTTGACAGAGTATAAGATGATAAAGCTACAATCTGAGAATTCAAATGTCAAGGATCAGCTGAAAGAAGAAACAACTGAACGAGTGAGAATGAAGGATGCATGGGTAAAAGCCACACGACTCTTTGATATTGTGGAAAGAGAAGTCTGATCCAAGAAGGCTAAAATAGATGATATGTATTTCTCTTTTTGGACAATAATTGGGAGAACCCAACATCGAGTTTTGAATTACCCTGTACATTGCGGTCAACCCCAATTCGATATGGATCGAAGATTAATGATTCAGATCATGAAACAATAGTACAACGAAGCAGTTGAGGGTGGAATATGCCCTATAGTGAAAGTCAATTCTAGAAGTAATGATGACACCAAAGGCTGTCCCAAACAAGTCAAAATTGGTGGTTCAAGTGAGAGCATTTTTTGTAACTTCCCAAAAAGCGAGGAACCAAACGAAGTTATCACGGGTTAGTTAATCATAAATTCTTGTGAGGTTTATACCTTACTAGGTACTGGTTCTACCCATTCTTTTATTTCTCCTGCTTGTGCTCAACGTTTGAACTTGACTCCGGAGAAATTAGACTTTGACTTATCTGTTGAGACTCCGTTATGAGAAACTTTCATTACATCCACTGTTTATTAATCTTGCTTGATCCAAGTTGGCACCATCACATTACCTGTTGATCTTATCTCTTTAAAGATACTTGTATTTGACGTGATTTTAGGGATTGATTGGTTAACTACTCATCATGCCAAAATTGATTATTTTCATAAGGTAGTTAGTTTTTAAATTCCTAACCAACCTGTTATGCGAATGCAAGAAACCAAACAACTAAAGTCAATCACTGTCATATGAAGCCATAAAGTCATTCGTTTATTAAAAAACGGATGTCAAACTTTCTTAGCCCATGTCATGGACTTGATCAAAAACACGTCAAATTTGAATAATATTTATATTGTTAGTGAATTTCCTGGCGTATTTCCTAAAGAACTTCCCGGTCTACCCCCAGAACGTGAAGTTGAATTCTTTATTGACCTTGAATTTTGGTACAAAACCCATTTCTAAAACCCCATATCAAATGGCTCCTATTGAACTTCAGGAGTTAAAGGTCCAACTACAGGAGTTTTTAGACATCAGTTTCATTCGTCCTAGTATATCTCCTTGGGGTGCTCCTATTTTATTCGTAAAGAAGAAAGACGGGAGTATGCGACTTTGTATTGACTACCGGGAATTGAACCATGTCACTATCAAGAATGGGTATCCGCTACCTTGCATTGATGATATGTTCGACCAGTTGCAAGGAGCACAATTCTTTTCAAAGATCGATCTTCGTTCTGGATATCATCAGCTGAAGATTAAAACTGAGGATATTCCGAAGACCGCCTTCAGAACTCGGTACGGGCATTATGAATTCTTTATCATGTCTTTTGGATTGACTAATGCTCCTGTTGCTTTCATGGATATGATGAACCGTGTGTTCAAGGAATATTTGAATTAGTTTGTTGTTGTCTTTATTGATGACATCCTCATCTATTCCAAAAGCCATGAAGATCATGAGCACCATTTGAAGCTGGTACTTCAAAGGCTTCGTGATAACAAACAATATGCCAAGCTAAAGAAAAGTGAGTTCTGGCTTGAGGAAGAAGCATTCCTTGGGCACGTGGTGTCAAAACATGGAGTATCTGGTAACCCGACGAAGATTGAAGCAATACAAAGTTGGGAGCAACCGAAGTCGATGACCGAATACGTAGCTTTCTGGGCTTAGCTGGTTATTATCGGAGATTCGTGGAAGGATTTTCTCAAATCGCCACTCCGTTAACTCAGCTAACTCGGAAAGATAAAAAATTTGTATGGAGCGAGGAATGCGAGAAGAATTTCCAAGAGCTCAAGAAGAGACTCATTTTGGCACATGTTCTGACAATACCATCTGGTTCGAATGGATTTGTTATCTATAGCGATACTTCACGCAAAGGGTTAGGATGTGTTCTCATGCAACATGGGAAATTCATAGTCTATGCCTCATGACATCTCAAAGAATATGAGAGAAATTATCCTACTCATGATCTGGAGTTGGCAGCAGTCGTTTTCGCGTTGAAAATCTGAAGACACTACCTGTATAGGGAGAAAGTGAAGATTTATACAGATCATAAAAGTCTCAAATATTTTTTTCACTCAAAACGAACTCAATATGCGGCAAAGACGTTGGCTCGAGCTGTTGAAAGATTACGACCATACTATTCAATATCATACCGAAAAGCGATTGGTAGGTAGCGACGATTCAATGAAGATCGTATCTTGAATGCGAGTGCGATGTTGTTAACACAAAGACCCATTTTGTACGACTTACAAATAATGGAGATAGAGTTAAAGTCTCCAAGTACCCACGTGATGATGTCAAATATACGAGTTTAACCAAATTTAATCGATAAAGTTAAAGCTGCTCAAGCCACAGACCCAGAGCTGATGCGTATAAAGAAGAAAGTACAAGAAGGTGTTATTCCAAAAGCAAGAATCGAAGAAGAAGGAATACTTCGAGTCAACTCCAGACTTTTCATTTCTAATGATTCTGACTTGAAGCATAGAATCATGACGGAGGCACAAAACACACCATTTGCAATCCATCCTAGGAGTACCAAAATTTATCATGATCTTTGACATACATTTTGGTGGAGAAATATAAAGAAAGAGATCGCGGAGTTTATCTCGAGGTGTTTAACTTGTCAACATGTAAAGGCGGAGCATCAAGTGCCAAAGGGTCCATTGCAACCACTTGAGATTCTGAAATGGAAGTGGGAACACATTACCATGGATTTCGTTACGGGTCTTCCCAAGATTTCTTAAGGAATAGATGTGATTTGGGTTATTGTTGATAGATTAACCAAGTTGCCCATTTCTTGCCGATACGGGAGACTTATTCCCTTGAACGTTTTGCTCGTATGTACGTAGATGAGATTGAAATTGCATGGCATGCCAGTATCTATAGTTTCGGATCGTGACCCAAGATTCACTTCACGATTTTGGGTTAGTTTGCAGAAAGCTATGGGCACGGATTTACGATTCAGTTTGGCATACCATCCTCAAACGGACGGGAAATCAGAAAGGACTATTCAAACTCTTGAAGATATATTAAGACTCTATGTCCTAGATTTTAAAGGAAGTTGGGATAAGTACTTGCCATTGGTGGAATTCTCCTACAACAACAGTTATCAAGCAAGTATAGGCATGGCTCCATTCGAGGCATTGGATGTCGTTCTCCATTATGTTGGGACGAGGTGGGTGAAGCAACGTTATTGGGACCAGAATTGGTACGCATTACTACAGAAAAGATCCAAATGATTCGACAATGTATACAAACCTCACAAGATCAATAAAAGAGTTATGCAGATCTTCATCGAAAGGACATGGAATTTAATATTGGGGATCATGTATTATTACATATTGCTCCATGGAAGGGAGTTACAAGATTCGGGAAGAGAGGAAAGCTCAATCCACGATTTGTTGGTCCATTTGAGATTCTTGGCTGAGTAGGAGATGTGGCCTATATACTCGCATTACCTCCAAGCATGTCTCGTGTTCATAATGTTTTTCACATATCTATGCTTCGTAAATATGTGAAAGACCCAAACCACATTATTGAGTTAGAACCAGACGAGATAGCCGAAGATTTAACGTACGGGGAGGTACCTGTCAAGATCTTGGATATGAAAGAGCATGTCCTACGCACAAAGGTTATACCACAAGTCAAGATTTTATGGTGGAACCATTGATGAATGGGTAATATATCTGTAACACCCCTTTTTCGAAATAGAAAAAGAAGTTACGCACAAAACATAACATAACGAAATGAAAGCTCTATGCCATAAAAAATGGTCTCATAAAGATTAAATATCACAAAACAAACTATAATAAATGCCACACTGGCTTAAACCATAATCTAAGGTAATTATTACAATTACAAATAAACCGACATATCAAGCCTAAACAGAATATCTCTAAACCATTGGAATGAAGGGAGCTCTCCTCACACTTGCCCTTGATCCCCATGATTACCTGCCGGAAGAAAAACATAGCATGAGCCAAATGCCCAGTACGAATATAGAATACAAATAATGAACCGAAATAACTAACTCAATTAAATGAAATGAAACGAAATGAACTGAAACAAAACGAATAAACCTAACACAAAAAAATGATAGGCTGAATCAAATGGCTGTGTGTTATTTCATACTGAGCTCAAAACAAATAGTAATATACCTTTCCACACATGCGGTAAGACCCCAACTTTTATGAATAAAGAATAATTTTTTCAAATATATTTTTGAATATTATGGTGTGGATTTGATATAATGTTATAGTTGTGGGTAATATTTATAAATTTTTCAAAGTAAGCAAGTTGTTATAAAATATTCGATTGGTCGTGGAATATTCATTTTAATAGAGAATATTCGCATTTACGACAAACAATCATCAGGACCCCACAATGTAAGTATTATCGTAGTTATAAAATGATGTAATTATCTTTTATAAAAATAATAGCAAAAGTGTTACCGTTAAAACCGCTGAACTACCCTAGTAGTAAAAGTACAATAATACGCTGTGGTTGCATAAGAAGCACACTGCAGATTGATTATTGATGCTTACGTGAGAAGTCACTCATTATACTCAATTATTGCTATAAAGAATTTACGACATCATATCTCTCATATTATTGATTCAATTATTGTCACAAAGATCATCTCGCATAATATATATTATTAAATCAATAATTAAGACGACAAAGTTATTCATATTATTATTTGCAATATTGACAATGTCTAGAAGTTCTATCAAGGAGAGGTTTGGTCACCTAATCAAGGCTACCAATAAGGAGAAATCCTTATCTAAAAGCCCCCTCTTCCCGGGAACGACTCGTTGTTAAATATTGTGAATTATAATATTAATGATGAATAAGTTCGTGTTGATTAAAGATGAAATTGATAGTTCCATTGTGTTGGAATTATTAGTGTTAGTGAAAATCGACATTTATTTCGATAATAATTGATGTCCGGAGGTTATATCGACCAATCGGTAATTAACCGAATAAATGAGCAATTAATTGCTATTAATTCACATGCTTATAACTATGTGTTCACATGTGTGTACTATTGATTCACATGATTTACTATTAGGGGAGTTAAAAAAGATTGATAATACTTGCATGACTAAATTAAAAATGGAGGTATAGTTGAAGGTACTATACTTGTAATTAGTTTTTTTCACATGATTATACTATTAAGTCACATGAATGAACTATTAATTCACATGATTTACTATTAGGGAGGTGGTGCAAGTTTGATAATACTTGCAGGACTAAATTAAAAATGAAAAAAAGAGGGAGGTATTATAATCGTAATATTTTGAGCCCCAAAATGTGCAATTATTGAAACTATATTTTCCTATAAATAAAGCTCATTCTTCCTTCATTTCTCACCAATTCACTAAGTCTCACAAGAGCAATTATTATAGAGAGAAATTATAGAGAGAAAGAAGAAGAGAAGTCTCACTACCTCACTATTCCAAAGATCCAGCTTTCTTCTAAGGTAAGGGGTATTATTTCTTTCAGATTCATGAAGAAGAGTTATTTTCAAATATTCGTAAGGGTTGTTATACCATTCTTTATTATTCTGTTGAATAACCTCGTATACCATTCTTTTCTCGTTATTCCATTCTTTAATATTCTGCTGGAATAACTCTCGTGCAATCTCTATCGCATGCCCGGTGAATTCTTCTATTATTCCATTCTTTATTATTCTGCTGGAATAACCTCGTTGGAATAACTGCCCGGTGAATTCTTCTGTTCCATTCTGGATTATTCGCAATAACTCATGGTGAATGATCCTTCAATTCTTCATTCCTTATTAAATTCGTGGAAAACCTGATCTGCCTACGTGATTACCTTCATATTCATTCCTTATTAAATCCATTTGCATATGCTTCATATATTCTATTATACTTATACTCAAATTGGTTAAAGTTTTGGCTTCTATACTCCATGAAATTAGTAGAATATCCTCGGATATTTGCGCTTCATCCAAAGATCTTTCATGGAAATATTCTTCCGAGCATTCTTGAATTTTACTCCACAAAGCAAAGATCATGTTGATAATTTGACGTTATTGATTTCTCGGATAAATTAAATTATAAATCTTTAAAATTTATCCTTGAACTTGTTTTATTGAATTATTATGTCATTGTCATCATCCTCATGCTTATATTGTGATGAAAGTCATCTTTGCTTACGTGCATAGATGGACTTGGTATGATTATGACCGTGGATTATTCGGTATAATCATGACCGTAATGTGACGAATGATGTGGTGAAAAGTCCTCATCGGCACCTAGTTCATCGATGGACAAATTGTTGGTATGATTATGACCAGGATTATTCGGTATAATCATGACCATTGATGATTACATGAATATCCTTGGTCGTGATGCAGGATGATCTATTTTATTTATTAAGTCGAAGTCTCAAATGATAAAGTTGATGAAAACTTTTTAAATCATAGAAGATAGTAGATTTTATGCTCTACTTGACTCTTCTAATGGATTGCTTATTCCACCGCAGCTTGTTGATCTAAAACTTGTTGTCTATTATATTCTATCGCTTTGTTATATCGTGTTGAAGGCTAAGGATAATTTATTCTCGCATTATCTTAGTCATAATATTTCTTACCGGCTAGTTGAGCTCACCCTTTTTTTCATTGTTTCTCTTCGTGAAATGAGAATATAGCTTGGACTAGCCTGGGAACCCATTGACTTATCCGTATGGTTGTTTTAGTAGTCCTCACTATTCTATAAAATAGTGTGACAATAAATGTAATGAGGACTCCATTGAGTGTGGATATTGTCTAGATGACAATATTCTTATTAAACTCTTAGATTATGTTTTGTCGTATTTTACACGATCGTTGTATATAATTAAGTTGTATTTGAATTTTGTACCATGTATTTGGCACTCAAGATGGGTGATGTATACCTATTTTGGGGGCGCCACAACTTGGTATCAAAGCTTAGGATATGATCCCCGGCCGAGATGTGAGACAAGAACTAGGAGGGGAGAGACGGGAATTCTTTTCGCTAGTATGACCTACCTAAGTTTATTTGGTATTTAATTGGTCACGGCCGTAGTATAGGGATAATATGTGATATGTTAATTAACCCTTGTTTTGTGGCGATTTTGAAAATGGCATCCAAAATGTTGAGATAAGCAATGAAGCACATGAGACCGCTGAGTCACCACAGATTAATACCTGTGATAATGTGCAACAGAAGACAATAATCCTCGTGTAAACAACAACGATCAAATGATGAACGATGGGATGTTCAGAGGTTTTATGCAATTCATGCAACATCAAAGCGAGGGCGGCTCTCGCCCAAAATGCAGTGTGGAAACACCGACAACTTCTCTGACGGCCACCGCTAAGCGCTTCAAGGAGCCGGGACCACCGAGTTTTTTTTTGAGAGCCAAAACCACTTAAGGCGAGACGTGGATAAAGCAGATCAACAAGATATTTGATGTCTTGGGATGCTCCGAGGAGCAAAAGGTTCCTTTTGCCACCTTCATGTTATGAAAGAGCAGAGGCGATTACATCGGTGGAATCAGAAAGCGCGACTCAACCCGCCAGCACCAAGATGTCTTGGGAGAAGTTCCAAGAACTATTCAACGACAAGTACTTTCCTCGAAAGTATTCGTCACATGAAGGAGGTAGAGTTCATCAAGCTTGAGCAAAACAATATGACCGTGGCGCAAAAGACGAAGCTTAAGTTTGCCGAAGTTGTCTCGGCCATATCCCACTTGGTTGATAATGAGGAGAGAATGACGCGATGTTTCTAAGAGGTTTGAAACCCGAGATACCACAATACCTAATTTCTCACAAACCGTGTTTGTATTCGGATGTTGTGAATAGGGCTCAGTTATTGGAGCGCCGATAATGAGTCAACCCAACCAAGAGAGAGCAAAAATGACAAGTAAGTCGATAATACCAAAGGGTAGTAGCAATATCATCGAAGCGGTGACAACAAGCGTGGAGGGAATCAACATGCCAGAAATGGTAATCACTTCAGTGGTAATCATGGCCATGATAATAAGAGTGGACATTTCAAGAAGAGGAGATTTAACAATGATGGAAAGACGCCAAAGACCAAAGACCGTTGTTAAGAAGGAGGAGAACGACCGCCGGTCGTATGTTACAAATGCGAGGGGAGGACATATCACCAAACCGCATGATGCAAACCAAAGCATGTTACAATTGTGGAAGAGAAGGTCACCTAGCCCGATTTTGTCATGCACCAAAGTCAAGTCCAAATTGGATGGAGGCATCAAAGGCCATCCCAAATAAGACAAAACCTAGAGTTCAAGGGAGAGCGCTTTGTCGTAACCTCCCAAAAAGCGAGGAATCCGAACGAGGTGATCACGGTAAGCTAATCATAAACTCTAGCGAAGTATATACCTTATTTGATACCGGTTCTACCCATTCTTTTATTTCTCCTACTTGCGCCAACGCTTAAATTTGACTCGAGAAATTAGACTTTCGACTTATCTCGCTGAAACTCCGCTGGGAGAAACCTTCATTACATCCACTCGCTTATAAGTCTTGTTTGATTCAAATCCAGAATCGCACGCTACCTCGTCGATCTTATTTCTTTGAAAATACTTGCATTTGATGTGATTTTAGGATTGATTGGTTAACTACTCATCATGCTAAAATCGATTATTTTCGTAAGGTTGTTAGCTTTCATATTCCTAACCAACCTATTATACTAATTCAAGCAACCAAACCACTAAAGTCAATCACTATCATATCAAGTCATAAAGCTATTCGCTTATTGAAAAATGGATGTCAAGCTTTCTTAGCCCATGTCACGATTTAAATAAAAATACGCCGATTTGAATGATATTTCTATTGTTAATAAATTTCCGACGATTCCCTCAAGAACTTCCCCGCCTACCCCCAGTGAGCGTGAAATTGAATTTTGTATCGACTTTGAATCCCAAAGACAAAACCCATTTCCAAAGCCCCATATCGAATGGCTCCTATTGAACTTCGTGAGTTAAAACCCAACTACAGTGAATTGTTAGACATCGCTTTCATTCGGCCCTAGTACGCCTCCTCGGGGTGCTCTCGCTCTATTCGTGAAAAAGAAAGATGGAAGTATGCGACTTTGTATTGATTATCGGAGTTGAATCATGTCACCATCAAAATATAGTACCCGCTTGCCTCGCATTGATGACCTGTTTGACCAAATGCAAGGAGCCAAATTCTTTTCAAAGATTGATCTTCGTTCCGATATCATCAATTGAAGATTAAAACCGATGACATTCCAAAGACTACTTTCAAAACTCCCCAGACGGCATTATGAATTCCTAGTCATGTCTTTTGATCGACTAATGCTCCCGCCGCCTTCATGGACATGATGAACCGAGTATTCAAGGAATATTTGGATCACTTTGTGGTCGCTTTTATTGATGACATCCTCATATACTCCAAAACCCGTGAAGACCATGAGCAACACTTGAGGTCGATACTCCAAAAGCTTCGTGAAAACAAGCTATATGCCAAGTTGAAGAAATGCGAGTTCGCTTGAGGAAGTTGCATTCCTTGGGCACGTAATATCAAATCATGGAATATCTGTCGAACCCAACAAAGATTGAAGCAATTCAAAGTCGAGCAACCTAAGTCAATGACCAAAGTACGAGCTTTCTCTTGCTTTAGTCGGTTATTATCGAGATTCGTAGAAGGGTTTTCTCAATCGCTACTCCATTAACTCAAATTGACTCAAAAAGATACAAAATTCTGCTTGGAGCGAGGAATGTGAAAAGAGTTTTCAAGAACTCAAGAGGAGACTCATTTCAAAGACATGCTCTCGACAATACCATCTGCCTCGAGAGGGATTTGTCATCTACAAAGGATGCTTCGTGCAAAGGGTTAGGATGTGTTCTCATGCAACATGGGAAAGTCATAGCCTATGCCTCACGACAACTCAAAGAATATGAGAGGAATTATCCTACTCATGATCTAGAGTTGGCAAAGCAATCATTTTTTACGCTTAAGATTTGGAGGCATTACCGTATGGAGAGAAGGTGGAGATTTATACTGATCATAAAAGCCTCAAATATTTCTTCACTCAAAAGGAACTCAACATGCGGCAACGATGATGGCTTGAGTCATTGAAAGATTATGATCATACCATCCAATACCATCCTCGAAAAGCGAAACGTGGTAGCCGACGATTGAGTAAAGATCATATGCGGCACGAAAAGCGATATTGTCAACGCAAAGGCCCATTTTGTATGACTTACAAAGGATGGAGATAGAGTTAAAGACCTGTGGACCCATATGATGATGGCGAATATACGAGTAGAACCGACTTTTAATTGATAAAGTTAAAGTCGCTCAAGCTACGCACTGAGCCGATGCGCGATGAGAAGAAAAAGTACAAGAAGACGCTATTCCTGAAGCAAGAATCGATGAAGAAGGAATACTTCGAGTCAACTCCAGACTTTGTGTTCCTAACGATTCTAACTTGAAGTATAAAATCATGATGGAGGCGCACAACACACCATTTGCAATCCATCGTGGGAGTACCAAAATGTATCGTGATCTTTGACATACATTTTGGTGGAGCAATATGAAAAGAGAGATAGTGGGGTATATCTCAAGGTGTCTAACTTGTCAACGAGTCAAGGCAGAGCATCAAGTGCCAAAAGGTCCATTGCAACCACTTGAAATTCCAGAATGGAAGTGGGTGCACATTACCATGGATTTCAAGCATCGGTCTTCCCAAGGTTTCTCAAGGCATAGATGCGATTTGGGTCATTGTTGATAGATTGACCAAGTCTGCTCATTTCTTACCGATACGAGAAACTTTTACACTTGAACGTCTTGCTAGTATGTATATAAACGAGATTGTAAGATTACATGGTATGCCAAGATCCATAGTTTCGATCGAGACCCAAGATTCACTTCAAGATTTTGGGTTAGTTTGCAAAAGGCTATGGGCACGAATTTATAATTTAGTTCGGCATATCATCCTCAAACGGATGGGCAGTCAGAAAGGACTATTCAAACTCTTAAAGATTTATTAAGACTCTGTGTCCTTGACTTCAAGGGAAGTTGGGACAAGTTCTTACCATTGGTGGAGTTTTCCTACAACAATAGTTATCAAGCAAGTATCGGCATGGCTCCATTTGAGGCGCCAGTATGGAAGAAAGTGTCGCTTCAAAGATGTCGGGATGAGGTGGGTGAAGCAACGTTGTTAGGACCGAGTTGGTACGTATGACTACTAAAAAGATTCAAACGATCCGATAACGATAAAAACCTCACAAGATCGACAAAAGAGTTATGCCGATCTTCATCGAAAGGACGTGGAATTCAATATCGAGATCATGTGTTGTTACGTGTTGCTCCATGGAAAGGAGTTACGAGATTTGGAAAGAGAGGAAAGCTCAATCTCGATTCATTGGCCCATTTATAATCCTCGATCGAGTAGGAACTATGGCCTATAGACTCGCTTTTACCGCTAAGTATGTCTCTCATGTTCATAACGCTTTTCATATATCTATGTTACGTAAATATGTGAAAGACCCAAACCACATTATTGAATTAGAACCAGATTTAGATAGAGGAAGATTTAACGTATGAAGAGTTACCTTGTTAAAATCTTGGATAAAAAGGATCATATTCTACGCCCAAGGTTATACCTCAAGTCAAAGTTTTGTGGAGAAACCACGATGTGAAAGAAATGACCCGGGAGTTAGAATCGAGATGAAGTCAAGATATCCTCACCTCTTCGATATACCAGTAATGCACTTAATTTCGAGGATGAAATTTCATAAGAAGGGGAGGTTGTAAGACCCCAACTTTTATGAATAAAGAATAATTTTCTCAAATATATTTTTGAATATTATGGTGTGGATTTGATATAATGTTATAGTTGTGGGTAATATTTATAAATTTTGCAAAGTAAGCAAGTTGTTATAAAATATTTGATTGGTCTGGGAATATTCATTTTAACAGGAATATTCAGACGACGATGGCACAATCATTGGTGGACCCTACAACGGAAGTATTTGTCGAGTTAGAAAACGATGTAATTATCTTTTATAAAAATAACGGCGAAAGTGTTACCGTTAAAACCGTTGAACTACCCTAAGAGTAAAAGTACAAAGAATACGCTGTGGTTGCATAGAAGCACACGGTATTGATTATTGATGCTTACGTGAGAAGTCACTCATTATACTCAATTATTACTACAAGAATTGTCGCATCATATCTCTCATATTATTGATTCAATTATTGTCACAAAGATCATCTCATATAATATATATATATTATTAAATCAATAATTGAGACGGAAAAAAGTTATTCATATTATTATTTGCAATATTGACAATGTCTAGAAGTTCACAAGGAGAGGTTTGGTCACCTAATCATGCGCCAATAAGGAGAAAAATCTTATCTAAAAGCCCCCTCTTTCCTCGAAACGACCGGTTGTTAAATATTATGAATTATAATATTAATGATGAATAAGTTCGTATTGATTAAAGATGAAATTGATAGTTCCATTGTGTTGGAATTATTAGTGTTAGTGAAAATCGACATTTATTTCGATAATAATTGATGTCCTGAGGTTATATCGACCAATCCAGTAATTAACCGATAAATGAGCAATTAATTATTATTAATTCACATGCTTATAACTATGTGTTCACATGTGTGTACTATTGATTCACATGATTTACTATTAGGGGGAGTTGGTGCAAAAAGATTGATAATACTTGTATGACTAAATTAAAAATGGAGGTATAGTTGAAGGTACTATAATCGTAATTAGTTTTTTCACATGATTATACTATTGAGTCACATGAATGAACTATTAATTCACATGATTTACTATTAGGGGGGTGGTGCAAGTTTGATAATACTTGCAGGACTAAATTAAAAATGAAGAAAAGAGGGAGGTATTATATCGTAATATTTTGAGCCCCAAAATGTGCAATTATTGAAACTATATTTTCCTATAAATAGAAGCTCATTCTTCCTTCATTTCTCACCAATTCACTAAGTCTCACAAGAGCAATTATTATAGAGAGAAATTATAGAGAGAAGAAGAAGAGAAGTCTGCTACCTCACTATTCCAAAGATCCAGCTTTTCTAAGGTAAGGGGTATTATTTCTTTCAGATTCATGAAGAGAGTTATTTCTTTCAATATTCGTAAGGGTTGTTATTCCATATATTATTCTTTATTATTCTATTGAATAACCCGTCGCATGGGTTGTTATATGCCAATTCTTTATTATTCCATTCTTTATTATTCTGTTGAATAACTCGTATCAGGCGCTTCGGATCGCATGCTCCGTGAATTCTTCTATTATTCCATTCTTTATTATTCTCGTTGAATAACCTGTCTGCAATACGCGACTACCGTCTATCGCATTCCCGAATTTCTTCTCATTCCATTCTTTATTATTCTATTGGAATAACCTATCTATGTGGATTACCGCATGCATGGTGAATGATCCTTCATATTCATTCCTTATTAAATTATGGAAATGATCTTTCACGTGATTACCGCATGGCGACGCGAAAATCCATTTGCGCTTCATATATTCTATTATACTCAAATGGTTAAAGTTTTGGCTTCTATACTCCATGAAATTAGTAGAATATCCTCGGATATTTGCGCTTCATCCAAAGATCTTTTCATGGAAATATTCTTCCGAGCATTCTTGAATTTTACTCCACAAAGCAAAGATCATGTTGACAATTTGACGTTATTGATTTCTCGATAAATTAAATTATAAATCTTTAAAATTTATCCTTGAACTTGTTTTATTGAATTATTATGTCATTTTATCATCCTCTCATGCTTATATTGTGATGAAAGTCATCTTTGGCTTACGTGCATAGATGGACTTGGTATGATTATGACCAGGATTATTCTTGTATAATCATGACCGTAATGTGACGAATGATGTGGTGAAAGTCCTCATTGGCCTCGTAGTTCATTGATGGACAAATTGTTGGTATGATTATGACCAGTGATTATTCGGTATAATCATGACCATTGATGATTACATGAATATCTTTCGTCCGTGATGCGGGATGATTCGATTTTATTTATTAAGTCGAGTCTCAAATGATAAAGTTGATGAAAAACTTTTTAAATCATAGAAGATAGTAGATTTTATGCTCTACTCGACTCTTCTAATGGATTGCTTATTCCGCACAGCAGCTTGTTGATCTAAAACTTGTTGTCTATTATATTCTATCGCTTGTTATATCGTTGAAGGCTAAGGATAATTTATTCTCGCATTATCTTAGTCATAATATTTCTTCGGGCTAGTTGAGCTCACCCTTTCTTTCACCGTTTCTCTTCAGAAATGAGAATATAGTTGGGACGAGTCTGGGAACCATTGACGGTCCGTATGGTTGTTTTAGTAGTCCTCACTATTCTATAAAATAGTGTGACAATAAATGTAATGAGGACTCCATTAAGTGTGGATATTGTCTAGATGACAATATTCTTATTGAAACTCTTAGATTATGTTTTGTCGTATTGTGCATGACTGTTGTATAATTAAGTTGTATTTGAATTTTTTACCATGTATTTGGCGACTCAAGATGGGTGATGTATACCTATTTTGGGGGCGTCACAGCTCAGGTATAGCCTATGATATTCTAACAAAAATATCATGTCACAACACATGTGACATAATATTAACACAAAGGGTTCTAATATGTACATGTTAAATTGAACCGAATCAAAAACACAAAGTCTCCAAAATATATATTAACATGTACATCACGACAAATATCAAAATGAAATTTAGACATGATACACTAGTCTAAAGAGTACAAATATGAGGCCAATTATTTGATATAATTGCTTAACATTTTGATATTATATTTGATTGAATAAATAAATGATTTTATTATGGTTTTATTTACTGCGTAATATAATTTTTAACATAATAAAATTCCTTAGAATAGTGATACAAATTATATAGTTTCAAGTATGTGACTTGAATATGAGATTATATAATTACAATTAGTATCATTGTTCTTAAATGATCCTAGTCGAGTATCATTGTTGATGGGACAACATTGATGCATTGAGACTAGTATGTGGATTGACTGATGACCAAATCTCATTGGTCATAAATATATGAGATATTAAGTCAATGCATAGGTACATGTTAGAGAACGATGTCTTTGGATGCGGACCCACAATGAGAATTCTATGTGGAGCATTATGCGAAGTGTCATTAGAAATTCTCATAGTGACAATGATGTAATGGTCCTCCGACCTGAAATCACTATATTACTACACGGGAATTTATATACTTTGATATCATCAAATGTCACCTTTAATAGGGTGGACTATAAAGGTGATTATTGGGTACATCATGAATCATGTGAGGAATATGAGTGATCTAGATGGAATTTAACCCTCTTATATATTAAGGATGATATCCATAGGCCTCTTGATTGAGTAGGACTATGAAATGCATGGTCATGCTCAAATAGTGATTTATTTTATATTGTCTACTCATTGATCAAGAAAACTCAGATTAAATTATGAAGAGTATGACACATTCCATGACTCGAGTTTAATCTAGGATGTTGAGGTTAATTAAAAGGATTAAATTACATTGAAACATTGGTCACGAAAAGGTTGCATCGAATCATCGATCTTATTATTACTTGGGTAGCAGTGATGCATTACTAGATGCCGCTCACTGTTTATAATTTTATAATATGATTTTAAAATTATTGCCAACGTAATAATAACCTATAGGTTCACACACATAGAACGTTATTAAAAGAGAATTAATTTAAAATGTAAGGATTTAAATATATCAATATGATTGATAGTATTTAAATCACGAATTTAAATTAAAAGGATGATTTGTATATATATATATATATATATATATATTATAACTTAATAAATTCAGATTTTATTTTAATTAGATTAGGGTTTTGATTAATTCCGATTTATTGCTATATATATGATATATTGGCGTTTAGGGAAGTTAATCATAACCAAAACCCTAGCCGCTCTTAGAGAGAGACTAGAGAAAAATTTCAAAAATCCTAATCCTTGGTGGCTAGTACCGCAATTCTCTTCACTGCAGATCGTGCGAAGATTCGTGGGGCGTTTGTGTGGATACCGTAGAGGCACAGTTCTGATTGGATTGCGTAAAGGATTCGAAGCCGTTTCAAAAATCTTTCATAATCGGTATAATATCTAAACCACTGAATTAAATTTTTTCGCATGGATCATGTTTAGGGTTTCGAATTTGTTTTAAATTGTTCTATTTTTGCTATGCGTTTCTGTGTCAAAACCCTTCAAACCGTGGGCCCCAATCTAAAATAATAGACACTGGAGTACCATGAAGTCTAACAATCTCCTGCTGAAAGATCTGTGCCAACCTATCCACCGAGTAACCCTCATGAATAGCCAAAAAGTGTGCCGATTTGGTCAGTCGATCCACCACTACCCAAATGGGATCAGTCTTCTTAAAAGTCTTCGGCAAACCAGTCACAAAATCCATCGTGATATCCTCCCATTTCCACACTGGAATGTCTAACTGTTGCAGCAAACCGCTAGCTCGTTGATGTTCTATCTTCACTTGTTGACAAGTGAGGCACTTTCCAACATATTCATCCACGTCTCGTTTCATCCCATTCCACCAAAAAAATTTCTTCAAATCCCTATACATCTTCGTAGAACCTAGATGAATGGAAAATGGTGAACTATGAGCCTCAGCCAACACAGCCTCCCGAATGATTGGATCCGACGATACACACAACCGCTCACCCAACCAAATCACACCATGGTCATCAATACAAAACTCGGGCTGCTTGCCCTCCTCTGGATTTTGTACCATACTCCACAATTCCCCATCTTCCTTTTGAGCTTCCTTGACCCGGAAGATAAGAGAGGGCCCACTCTCATACCCGCCAAATGCCCATCTGAACCTCAATAATACAACTCCAACTCGAGCCGCTCCATATCCAAAATAAGCTGAGGTTGTGTAATAAGGGTTACTACACTCCCAGAACTCTTTCGGCTAAGAGCATCTGCAATCACATTTGCCTTCCCCGGGTGATACTGAATCCTCGCATCATAATCTTTTTAGAAGATCCAACCAACGCCTATGCCTCATGTTGAGCTCCTTCTGAGTGAAGATGTATTTAAGACTTTTGTGATCGGTGAAGATATCACAAGTCTCTCCATACAAATAATGCCTCCAAATCTTTAAGGCAAAGATCATCGCTATCAACTCCAAATCATGTGTGGGGTAGTTCACCTCATAAGGTTTAAGCTGCCTAGAAGCATAAGCAATCACCTTACCGTGTTACATTAAAACACACCCCAAACCCTTCTTAGAAGCATCACTATAAATCTGGTAACCTTCTGTTCCCGACGGTAATGCAAGTATAGGAGCTGTCACAAGTCATTTCTTCAACTCCTCAAAACTCTTCTCACGCTCCTCATTCCATACAAACTTCATGTCCTTTCTCATCAAATGGGTCAATGGAAAGGCAAGCAAAGAAAACCCTTCCATAAACCGCCTATAATACCCTGCCAAACTCAAGAAACTCCTAATTCGTCATTGTAGTAGGTCTTGGCCATTTAGTGATAACCTCAACCTTCACAGGATCCACCTTAATGCCTTCAGCAGAAATAACGTGGCCCAAAAATGCAACCTGCTCCAACCAAAACTCGCATTTAGAGAATTTAGCATACAATTTCTCTTTCTGCAAAATCCCCAACACTGTGCGAAGATGCTCCTCATGCTCTTCCTTAGACTTGGAGTAAACCAAAATGTCATCAATAAAGACAATAAAAAATTTGGTCCAAGTACTCCCTGAACACCTGATTCATCAAATCCATAAACACATCCGGAGCGTTAGTCAACCCGAATGGCATCACCAAAAACTCATAATGCCCATAGCGAGTGCGAAATGCTGTCTTAGGGATATCCTCATCCATCACCCTCAACTGATGATAACCTGATTTCAAGTCTATCTTCGAAAAATACTTTTCCCCCTAAAGTTGGTCAAACAAATCATCAATCCTCGGCAATGGATATCGATTCCTGATGGTAATCTTTTTCAACTCCCAAAAGTCTATGCACAACCTTATAGACCCATCTTTCTTCTTCACAAATAAGACCGGAGCACCCCACGGCGAAACACTCGGCCGAATCACACCTCGATCTAACTGTTCATGCAACTGCTCCTTCAACTCTTGCAACTCCAATGGTGCCATTCGATACGGCGCCTTAGAGATAGGCTCCGCACTAGGAACAAGCTCAATAGCAAACTCTACTTCCCGCTGCAGTGGCAACCCTGAAAACTCATCACGAAACACATCGAAAAAGTCATGAACAATTAGAACATCCTCAATACGAGACTCACCCTTAGAGGTATCCTTCACAAATTCCAAATACCCCTCACTGCCCTTTGCCACTAACTTCCCATCCTTCAAAGCTGAAATTAACTTCATCACTCTACTCGGCTGCAAACCTTGAAACACGAACTCTGAAGACTTCACGTCACCAAATATAACCTTTTTTGCCTGATAATAGATAGTGTCCTGGTGCCTATCCAACCATTCCATCCCAAGAATGACATCAAAATCGTGCATACTCATTGGAAGAAGATTAGCCTTACGAATCTTATCCCCAAAACTGATCGCACACCCTCGATATAAATCAGAAATAGCAACAGAAGTCCCCATCGGGGTAGCAATAGACATAACAGAGTCTAAAGATTGAGATGGCATACCCAGGTGCCGAATAAAAGACTAAACAACAATGGAATTAGTAGAACTCGTATCAAACAAAATAGACGCCTCACGATTGCCAACTAAAAGAGTGCCAGAAACAGTACCTGGTGTAAGACCCCAACTTTTTATAAATAAAATCGAATTTTCTCTAATTATTATTGTGAATAATAAGGTGTTAATTTGATATAATGCTTTAGTTATGGGTGAAATGTGCAAATTTTGCAAAATAAGCAAGTGGTTATAAAATATTCATTTTTGTCGGGGAATATTCGTTTGGTCGTGGAATATTCTTGTTGTCGGGGAATATTCGTACGACGACGCATCTATTTGTGGACCCTATAAAAGAATAATTGTCAGATGAAGAAAATGACTAGTTTGAGTTTTTATAAATAACGGCGTAATTATTACCGTTAACAATGTTGGATTACCTGGTGGTTAAAATACAGTAATACGCGTGGTTGCACAGTAGCACACGGTATTGCACAGTATTTTTGAATTATTGATTCTTACGTAAGAAGGCACTACTCAATAATTGTTACAGTAATTACTGTTCAATATTTTATTTTATTGGTTCAATAATTGTTGCATTGATATTTTATATTATTGTTGTTTCAATAATTGTCATGGCACAGTATTTCCCATTATCAGATTAATAATTCATATTATTTGAATAATATTATTAGATAGCATTATTTACAATGTCTAGAAAGTTCTATCAAGGAGAGGTTTGGTCACCTAATTGCGTGCCAGTAAGGAGAAATCCTTATCGGAAAGCCCCTCTTTCACAGGACCATTGCGGTTTGTCATTATTGTGATTATGTAATATTATTTGTGAAAAATTAATTATTGATTTATATGATAAGGAAATATATATTTTTATATGGATATAAATGAAGAAATTAATGATGAGGTATTTTATTAGTATTTTGTCAAAATGAATAACGAAATTTGAAAATTTTCAGAAAATTAGTTTATTACATAATTTTGTAAAATCTATAACTCTTTGTGTATAATGAGTTAGGAGATGAGTCATATATCAAAAGAAAGCCCTGGAAGTAAGCTAAACGTAGAAATTTGAATCACCCAAATTCTTTGTGAATTTTTCGTGGTGACTATTTGAGTGAAACTGGTACGAGGGACTTATAGTCCGAAAATCAAATCAGTGTTCTTAAGCTCTATTGCGTGAGTTATAATTTTGATCCGACCGTTGGATCGTTGAGATTTTTGGATATGTTATACATATACAAGTTGAGTATATGTCCACAAATTTTGAACCCTTAAAAATTAACGTATGATTTGTTATGAATTTTATGAAGTATTGAAAATCGTCCGTTTGTGTATTTTAGATATTTTCTGTTTGAAATTTGGAAAAACTTAAAGCTACAAAGTTGTAGAGAATTCGATTTCGTATGGAATGGACATAAAATTCATATTTTTCTAATAAAAGGACTATTTTTTATGAATTGTTGAAGTTTCAAAAATTAAATATTTTTATTAAAATTGTGGGTAGGACCCACTTTTATTTTTGAAAACATGTGCTGAGATTTTGGTTCAAAGAAGGCTGCTTAGTTTTTTCAAAAGAGGTGGCGTGGAAGAGAGAAAAAAATAAATTAATATTTTATTAATTTAGTCTCATATGGCGTTCTAGCATTTTCCTATAAATAAGCGCTTAGGTTAGAATTGAAAATCACACCAGAAATAAGTTTTCTTTCTCTCTATATTATCGAGCGTATTTTTGTGAGTATTTAGATACTTTAAGAGTTTCTATTCAGTGCAAGTTTTCTTCGGCTTTACATCCGATATTCTGATCATAAATACTGTTATTTTGAGGTAAGGGATGTTATTTTCTTCTTAAATGATATTATTTTCTTCAATATCATTATGCCGAATTATTGATATGAGTTTTATTATGGAATTTCTACCTTTTTGTGTCGGGGTTACTATTCACGTATACGGCACCATTCACAAATACGGCACTATTCATTGAAAAATGAAATTTTTTCTTCTTTGTTCCAGATGTCTATTATGATTACTATCTTTGATTGTATCCATGTTTTGATCTTCATTCTTGAATTTTACTCCATTATGGTTTATTATGGAGTATTTTTAAACTTGAATTATCTAAAGTACGAATATCTAAACTTTATCCTTTTATCTTACTGGATTCGTTCTCTAAATTGTTTTTCATCATTCTCAGTCCTTAATGATGATACTTGATGAATATCTTTGGCCTGTAGTGCAAAGATGAATGATTACCTGATGAATATCTTTGGCCCGTAGTGTAAAGATGAACAGGTGTTGAGATGAACATGACCAACTGGTGATACAAATGAATATCTTTGGCCCGTAGTGCAAAGATGAATATTTGATTCAAGATGTATAATGATTGATGTTACAGGGATAAAATATTTATGATGGACTTTTAAATTCATAGATGATAATAGATTTCATTCTCTACTTAACTCTTCTAATAAATTGTTATTTTCGCTGCAGTTGTTGATCTAAAACTTGTTGTCTATTATATTCTATCAGATTTTTCCCTGTTGAAGACTAAGGATAATTTGTTGTATATTATCTTAGTCATAATATTTTTTACTGGGCTAGTTGAGCTCACCCTTTTCCTTTTTGTTCCATTTTTCTTCTCAGGAAGCGAGAACATAACAGGAACCAGTCGGGGTATAGAGTGATGGTCCTAGACAGTTATTTTAGCAGTCCTCACTATTTTTGTAAACTAGTGCATCAATAATTATAATGAGGACTTTATCTGGGTGTGGATATTGTCTAAAAGACAATATTTGTATTTAAACTCACAGTATGTGTTGTCGTATTTTGCACGACAATTGTAATAATAAAGTTGTAGTTGTTTTCTGTACCATGTATTTGGCGACTCAGAATGGGTGATGTATACCTATTTTGGGGCGCCACAAATGGTATCGAGAGCTTAGGGATATGGTCTCTGGCGGAGATCGGGAATAGAACTAGGAGGGAGAGACGAGTAAATCCTTCGCTAGTGTGTCCTACCTAAGCTTATTTGTTGGTGGAATCATAATATAGGGATATTATGTGATATGTTAATTTGTTTAATTAACCCTTGTTTTATGGCAGTTTTTAAGAATGGCAGCTGAGAACGTTAATAATAGAGTGAATGAGACCGTGGAGACACCTCTAATCACTAACCAGGATAATGTGATGTCAGGCGAAGAAGGAATTAGAGATATTCTTATGGTGAGGGAAGAATTAATAGTTGCACCCGAGCTAGTCACAGAGGTAGCAGCTGAGAGTGAGGAAGAAGAGGAACCTAAGGAGAATTTATTAGAAGAATTTTATGATCGAAATGTAGAATTACAAAATCGTATTCATGAGTTAGAAGAGCAGGCTGAAGAACGACTGGCGGTCGTGGAGCAAAAGGATGCAATAATTCAAGCTTGTGTTACCCGATATGTGATGCTTGAACAGAAGCACTCTTTGACAGAGTATAAGATGATAAAGCTGGAATCTGAGCTGAAAGAAGAAATAACTGAACGAGTGAGAATGAGTGATGCATGGGTAAAAGCCGTACGACGCATTGATATTGTGGAAAGAGATGTCCGATCTAAGAAGGCTAAAATAGATGATATGTATTTCTCTTTTTGGACAGCAATTGAGAGAACCCAACATCGAGTTTTGAATTACCCTGTACATTGTGGTCAACCCCAATTCGATATGGATCAAAGATTAATGATTCAGATCATGAAATAGGAGTACGATGAAGCAGTTGAGGTTGGAATATGCCCTATAAAAAAGTCAATTTCAACGATAGAGATGACACCAAATGATGCCCCAGACAAGTCAAAGCCAGGTAGTTCAAGGGAGAGCGGTTGTCATGACTTCCCAACAAGTGAGGAACCCAAATGAAGTTATCACGGGTTAGTTAATCATAAATTTTTGCGAAGTCTATACCCTGTTAGATACCAGTTCTACCAATGCTCAACGTTTGAACTTGACTTCGGAGAAATTAGACTTTGACTTATCTATAGAAACTCCGTTAGGAGAAACTTTCGTTACATCTACAGTTTATAAATCTTGTTTGATTCAAGTTGGCACCATCACATTACCTGTTGATCTTATCTCTTTAAAGATACTTGCATTTGATGTGATTTTAGGGATTGATTGGTTAACCACTCATCATGCTAAAATTGATTTTTTTCGTAAGGTTGTTAGTTTTTATATTCCTAACCAACCTGTTATACGAATTCAAGCAACCAAACCACTAAAGTCAATAACTATCATATCAAGTCATTCGTTATTGAAAAATGGATGTCAAGATTTTTTAGCCTATGTCATGGATTTAAACAAAAATACGTCAGATTTGAATGACATTTCTGTTGTTAGTGAATTTCCTGACGTATTTCCTGAAGAACTTCCTGGCCTACCCCTAGAGCGTGATATTGAATTTTGTATCGACCTTGAACCCGGTACAAAATTCATTTCTAAAATCTCATATCGAATGGCTCATATTGAACTTCAGGAGTTAAAAACCAAAGTACAAGAGTTGGTACCCAAGCCTCTATCTGGTGACTTCCTTTATGGAATCCACCAAAGTCAGACTCTCCGTAGGGGACTCTATATTTGTATGGTGGTAAAACGATAGGTGCCATTGTGATGTGCTATCCAAGATTCGGATATGAGTCACAGTTGAGAGCAACCTAAGTCAGTAATCAAAATATCTAGCTTTCTAGGCTTAGCTGGTTATTATCAGAGATTCATGTAAGAATTTTCTTGAATCGTTACTCCATTAACGCAACTGACTCGTAAAGATACAAAATTCAGATGGAACGAGGAATGTTAGAAGAGCTTCCCAGAACTCAAGAGGCGACTCATTTCGGCACCTGTTCTGACCATACCATCCTGGAAAAGCAAACGTGGTAGCTGACGCGTTGAGTAGAAGATCGTATGCGAGTACGAGTGCGATATTGTCAAACACAAAGACCTATTTTGTATAATTTATAAATGATAAAGATAGAGTTAAAGACTCTAGGGACCCACATTATGATGTCAAATATACTAGTAGAATCGACTTTAATCGATAAAGTTAAAACCGCTCAAGCTACACACTGGAGTTAATGAATATAAAGAAGAAGGTGCAAGATAGCGTTATTCTAGAAGTAAGATTCGATGAAAAAAAGAAAGCTCAAACCTTCAATTTATTTGAAATCCTCGATCGAGTAGGAACTGTGGCCTATAGACTCTCCTTAACGCTAAGTATGTCGCGTGTTCATAAAGTTTTTCACGTATCGATGTTACGTAAATATGTGGACGACCCAAACCACATTATTGCGTTAGAACCAGACGAGATGCCGAAGATTTAACGTACGAGGAGGAACCTGTCAAGATCTTAGATAGGAATCAGCATGTCCTACGCACAAAGGTTATACCACAAGTTAAGGTTTTATGGAGGAACCATGCTATTGAAGAAATGACCTGGGAGTTGGAATCAGAAATGAAAGCAAGGTATCCTCACCTTTTTGAAACACCAGGTACGTACGTCAATTTCGAGGACGAAATTTCATAAGGAGGAGAGGTTGTAAGACCCCAACTTTTTATAAATAAAATCAAATTTCCTTTAATTATTATTGTGAATAATAAGGTGTTAATTTGATACGATGCTTTAGTTATGGGTGAAATGTGCAAATTTTGCAAAATAAGCAAGTGGTTATAAAATATTTATTTTTGTCGGGGAATATTCGTTTGGTCGTGGAATATTCTTGATGTCGGAGAATATTCGTACAATGGCGTATCCATTTGCGGGCCCCATAACAGAATAACTGTCGGATGAAGAAAATGACAAGTTTGAGTTTTTATAAATAACGACGTAATTATTACCAAGTAACACTGTTGGATTACCCGGTGGTTAAAATATAATAATACTGCGTGGTTTGCATAAGAGAGCACACCTGTTGCACAATATTTTTGAATTATTGATTCTTACGTAAAAGGCACTACTCAATAATTGTTACAAAGAATTACTGCTCAATATTTTATTTTATTGGTTCAATAATTGATGCGTTGATATTTTATATTATTGTTGTTTCAATAATTATCACTTTGCACATTATTTCCCATTATCGATCAATAATTCATATTATTTGAATAATATTATTAGATAGCATTATTGGCAATGTCTAGAAAGTTCATCAATGAGAGTTTTGGTCACCTAATTGCGCCGCCCAAGAAGAAGAAATCCTTATCGAAAGCCCCTCTTCCTCGAGAACTACCGTTGTCATTATTGTGATTCTCGTAATATTATTTGTGAATAATTAATTACTGATTCATATGATAAGGAAATATATATATTTATATGGATATAAATGAAGGAATTAATGCTGAGGTGTTTTATTAGTATTTTGTCGAAATGAAGAACGAAATTTGGAAATTTTCAGAAAATTAATTTATTACTTGATTTTGTAAAATCTATAACTCTTTGTGTATAATGAGTTAGGAGATGAGCCATATATCAAAAGAAAGCCCTGGAAGTAAGCTAAACGTAGAAATTTGAATCACCCAAACATTCTGTGTATATTTTTTGTGGTGACTGTTTGAGTGAAACTGGTACGAGGGTCTTATAGTCCAAAAATCAAATCGGTGTTCTTAAGCTCTATTATGTGAGTTATAATTTTGATCCGACCGTTGGATCGTTGTAATTTTTGGATATGTTATACATATATAAGTTGAGTATATGTCCACAAATTTTGAACCCTTAAAAATTAACGTATGATTTGTTATGAATTTTATGAGGTATTAAAAATCGTCCGTTTGTGGATTTCGGATATTTTCTGTTTGGAATTTGGAAAAACTTAAAGCTACAAAGTCGTAGAGAATTCGATTTCGTATGGAATGCACATAAAATTCATATTTTTCTGATAAAAGGGCTATTTATTATGAATTGTTGAAGTTTCAAAAATTAAATATTTTTATTAAAATTGTAGATGGGACCCACTTTTATTTTTTAAAACATGTGCTGGGATTTTGGTTCAAAGAAGGCTGCTTAGTTTGTTCAAAAGAGGTGGCGTGGAAGAGAGAAAAAAATAAATTAATATTTTATTAATTTAGTCTCCTATGGCGTTCTAACATTTTCCTAGAAATATGCGCTTAGGTTAGAATTAAAAATCACACCAGAAATAAATTTTCTTTCTCTCTATATTATCGAGCGTATTTTTGTGAGTATTTAGATACTTTGAGAGTTGCTATTCAGTGCAAGTTTCCTTCGGCTTTACATCCGATATTTCGATCAGAAATACTGTTATTTTGAGGTAAGGGATGTTATTTTCTTCTTAAATGATATTATTTTCTTCAATATCATTATACTTTAAATATTGATATGAGTTTTATTATAGAATTTCTACCTTTTGTGTCGGGGTTACTATTCACGATACTATATTCATATTCATAAATACTAAACTATTCTATTTCAAAAATGAAATTTTTTCTTCTTTGTCCGGATGTCTATTATGGTTACTATCTTTGATTGTATCCATGTTTTGATCTTCATTCTTGAATTTTACTCCATTATGGTTTATTATGGAGTATTTTTAAACTTGAATTATCTAAAGTACTTAATCTCTAATCTTTATCCTTTTATCTTACTTTGATTCGTTTTCTAAAATGTTTTTCATCATTCTCACCCTTAATGATGATACTTGATGAATATCTTTGGCCTGTAGTGCAAAGATGAATGATTACCTGGTGAATATCTTTGGCCCGTAGTGCAAAGATGAACAGGTGTTGAGATGAACATGACCAACTGGTGATACAAATGAATATCTTTGGCCCGTAGTGCAAAGATGAATATTTGATTCAAGATGTATATTGATTGATGTTAAAGGGATAAAATATTGATGGTGGACTTTTAAATTCATAGATGATAGTAGATTTTAGTCTCTACTTAACTCTTCAAATGAATTGTTGTTTCCGCTGCAGTTGTTGATCTAAAACTTGTTGTTTATTATATTCTATCAGATTTTTCCCTGTTAAAGACTAAGGATAATTTGTTGTATATTATCTTAGTCATAATATTCTTTACTGTGCTAGTTGAGCTCACCCTTTTTCTTTTTGTTCTATTTTTCTTCTCAGGAAGCAAGAACATAGCAGGAACCAGTCAGGGTATAGAGTGATGGTCTTAGACAGTTGTTTTAGCAGTCCTCACTATTTTTGTAAAATAGTGCATCAATAATTGTAATGAGGACTTTATCTGGGTGTGGATATTGTCTAGAAGATAATATTTTTATTTAAACTCACAGTATGTATTATCGTATTTTGCACAACAATTGTAATAATAAAGTTGTAGTTGTTTTCTGTACCATGTATTTGGCGACTCAGAATGGGTGATGTATACCTATTTTGGGGGCGTCACACCTGGTGCACCTGCCGCCTGGTTATACGTCAAGGCAAACACTCGACCACCTTAACGTTGACCTCCATTGCCACCATTATCACCACCTCCACTATTTCCACGTGGACCGGTACAATCCCTAGCAATATAACCCATCTGTCCACACAAGAAGCATGCACCTGTGAGTCTGTGACACTGCCTCCCCGGATGATTAGCCCCACAAGTAGCACAAGGAGCTATCGGAATAAGATTTGGGTTACCCCCACCAGCTGGTCCCGGATAACGACCCTGATTCTGCCCATGCTGACGATTCTGCCACGGCTGACAATTATGACCATGCCAAGGTAGCTGAAGCTGACGATTTCACCTTTGCTGAGGCGTTTGCTGATAACACCTGTTTTGATTCTGGCCACACCACTGCCCATGTTGTCCACCACGGTTCTTATTCCACTGACCAACCTGACTTCTCCCATGTTGACCCGATGCTTGACCCTGCTGGTCATCTCTGTCCCTCTTTCGACTCCCCTCCGGTTTAGAAGACCGAAAGTCTTGTCGCTCCATCTCAATATTTTTGGCCGCATTGGCCACTGCTGACACATCTGCAAACTTGGTGTTAATGAGATGTTGCCAATACCTATAATGAATTCGCCACTTCAACTTCTCTGCCTGTTCTGTTGTAGTCCCTGCTGAGGTTCCCGCAAAGCCTGCCAACCTAGTAAACCTCGTCATGAAATCCATGATGGACTCATCATCTTTCTATCGGATGGATAAATATTCTCTAGCATAGGCCTCTTTATTGGCAACTGGGAAGTACTGCTGATAAAAAGCCTCATAAAACTCCGCCCAATTAAGTGTCTCAACATAATTTTCACCTTTTATTAATTTCATCGCCTTCCACCACCTCTGCGCATCCCCTTCCAGCTTATAAACAGCAAGCAACACTCTCTAATTATTTGAGCACCCCAACACATCAAAAATCTTCTCCAAGTGGGCAATCCAATTCTCTGCATCAATTAGAGTCAGGGCGGAACTGAATGACTATGGTTTCTGCTTCTGAAACCTTTCCAACTATACATACATTGGAACCACCTGCTGATCATGACCATCTACATTCCCTTCCACTTCGTTTGCATGCGAACCATTATTTCTCGGTTTCTCCTGCTCAGGAATTTTTGGCGGTGGCTGCTACATTACCTGTACAACCTGTGCCACCAACTGAGGTAAAGCCTGATTCACTGCCTGATTCACTAAGGTATCCAATTGAGCATTAATTTGATTCCCCTGTTGTTACCTCGCCTCCAAGCAACTCTAGCTGATCTACGAGCCATCTAAGAAAGAGTTCACGAATAGATTACAAAGCATATTAGAGACAGATTTGAATATAGTTGATATGATAGCTAAACATAAAATCAAACAGAACAAAAACCTAACCTAGAAGTCTACCCATAGGTTTTCTACAAGAAAGAACCTAAGCTCTGATACCAACTCTGTAACAGCCCCTTTCTGAAATAGAAAGAGAGGTTACGCACAAAAAATAACAGAACGAAATGAAAGCTCTATGCCACAAAAGAATGGTCTCATAAAGATTAAATATCACAAAACAAACTATAATAAATGACATACTGGCTCAAACCATAATCTAATGTAATTATTACAATTGCAAATAAACTGACATATCAAGCCTAAACAGAATATCTTTAAACCATTGGAATGAAGGTAGCTCTCGTCACACTTGCCCTTGATCCGCCTGATTACCTGCCAGAAGAAAAACACAGCATGAGCCAAATGCCTAGTACTAATATAGAATACAAATAATGAACCGAAATAACTAACTCAATTAAACGAACTGAAACGAAACGAACAAACCTAACACAACACATTGATAGGCTTAATCAAATGGATGGGTGTTATTTCATACTGAGCTCAAAATAAATAGTAATATACCTTGCCACACAGGAAATTCAAATAATGCCACATAGGAAATCAAAATAATGTCACGCAGGCAATCACACATCGGACTGCGCAATCCAGATGCATGCAAAATTGGAAGGCGTATTTGGCAAAAACATCACCAATCCACATAACAGAACAAAACAGAAAACTAGGGTTGACCCATACGCCTCCCACAACAAAACACCAAATGGCCAACTCCCACTGGAGCACAATACGGAGATGCCATGAACTAATCACACCGCCACGGAAGGTGTCATGCCTCTTGTGCCAAGACGACATGCCTGTGGTACCCCCACAGGTGGTTATAGCTCAAGTATACCCTATGATATTCTAACAAAAATATCATGTCACAACACATGCGACATAATATTAACACAAAGGGTTCTAATATGTACATGTTAAATTGAACCGAATCAAAAACACAAAGTCTCCAAAATATATATTAACATGTACATCACTACAAATATCAAAATAAAATTTAGATATGATACATTAGTCTAAAGAGTACAAATATGAGTTCTAATACAACGCCAAAACAAACTATCACAATAAATTTAACAATGATTAATTATGAGAGGTTTCAAAATGAAGAACGAAACGAATAAATCAAAAACAAAAGAGTCTCGCTGAAAGAGTACAGAATCCTTACCTGGATTAAGCAATGTAATACCCAAAATTATAATCCCAATATACTTCATTAAACTCCTTCTGTTCAAACTAATCAAAACAAATAAATAATTTATAAATTTAAGAGTTATATAATATTAAATTTAACACCAATTAACCTTTATATTTTATTTTATTTTATCACTAAACTTTCGAAATCGTGTATAAACATCTCATTATTACTACTGCCATATTTTAATTAGTCAGTTCAATTATCTTATTATTATACGTTATTGCATTTTGTGACATTATTATTATTATTATTACAGACATATATATATATATATATATATATATATATATATATATTCAATATGAGTGGCTAGTCTGTGTCCAGAATCAATCATGAAAACTAAAACCTGCATGGCATTTTTTGTATATATATATATATATATATATATATATATATATATATATATATATATATATATATAGATCATAAAGGAATGGACAATTTACTACTCCAAACATGATTCATGGATCATTGGGAAATAACTGGAAGAGGTCAAACTACTTTAATGGAATGGGTCACTGATTATTGGACAGAAGCATGATTTCAAATTATCAATGATTGTTGCACTTCACCATTAATTTTAATAACAACTCAGGTAGAGACTTACATATATTGCAAAAAGGAATCTAATTTCTCCTCTTTCGTTTCATTGTCGTCGTTGCTCCTCTTCTTCTATTCTTTTACGTATCAAAACTAAATGCCCAATAGAATTAGGTTTTACTTATCTATTTATTTATTAAAATATCTTATTAATTTTCTTAATTATAATAGGATTTAATATTACCCAAATAAAATAAATCCAATTAATTTTAAGGCCCAATTTTACAAGTTTAATTTATATTATTAGCCCAATAAATTAATTATCTAGTTTTACCCAATTAATGACAAAGTCCAATTAATATGTTTTAAAACAAAAAATAATTTTTATTATTTAATATTTATTTTTAAAATTTTTTTGGGTATTACAATACCCATGAATTGAATACATCTGGGCTTAATTTATTGTTTTTTTCAAGTCTTTTAGAATAGCTTTTAAGTGTTTGTGTCTATTCATGCATATTTTATGTTGTTTTGTAGGAATTGGGATAAAAGTTACTTGGATCGATGTTTGGGGTTGCTAGATTCACATTTTCGGCTTGTCATTTACATAGCAACCATTTCAGGGCCAATTTCAACATTGCTCCAGCCCTTATTTCAAAAAACTCAAAGAATGAAAGTTGTATATCTACGTCTTCTCTTTCCGAAACATTTTAAATCATCGAAATCAGAGTTTTGACGAAGAATTTATGGCCATTTTCCCAAAGGACGTCAGAGTAAAAAATTCCAAAAAAGCTCCGAGTGCCGGGGCGCCCAAACCTAGGCCATTTCCAGTGCTGGGGTGCTAGGAGGTAGTGTTGCAGCGCTGTGAACAGCGTCGGGGTGCTGGTGTAGTGCCAGATCAAGTGGGGACACGTTTTGGGGTGAATTTTGATACCTTTTTTACTCTAAATTAGATTGGGTTTGCTCCTAAGCTAAAAATTGGACTTGTAACCTATAAATACATGATGTGAGGCATAAAATAAAGGGAGATTAGATAGATTAGATTAGAAAAAACACTCAATTGGATTAGAACATAAATCCTAGTTTATATTGGATTGTTGGAGATTGAAGCAACTTGGGGATCATTGAAGATCAAGAGCAGGAGCAAGAGGGGAGCATCAGATTTGCAGACAACAAATTTCATTCTTTCCTCTACTTCTATTTTTGTCTTTTATTGTTTATTTAATTATGGATTCTTGATTTTAACTCAATGACAATGGACTAAATTCTTGTTTAAGATTGCAGCGGATCTTATTGCATAGCTTATTTTAGTATGCTTCTCTGTTAATTATTGTGATCTATTCTATAGATTGTCTATTATGATTGCGTATAATTGTTTAATTGTCTAGCTAACAATTACCATGATAATTTATATGGATTTGGGAGATGAAATATAAATTTAGATCTAATCATAATAGCATGTGATTGTTTTCTGCATGGTGTTGGAATTCATGATTTGTGTTTAGGATAGAGATATTGTGACGCCCCAAAAATAAGTATACATCACCCATCTTGAGTCGCCAAATACATGGTACAAAATTCAAATACAACTTAATTATACAACAGTCGTGTAAAATACGACAAAACATAAACTGAGAGTTTTAATAAGAATATTGTCATCTAGACAATATCCACACTCAAAGGAGTCCTCATTACATATATTATCACACTATTTAACAGAATAGTGAGGAATGAAATAACAGAAGAATTCACCATGCATGTGATAGATCGCATGCATGTGTTATTCCAACGTAATAATAAAGAATAAAAACCAGTCTAAGCGTAATCCGCATGCAGACATGGATATTCCAATGTAATAATAAAGAATAGAATAACAAAGAATTCACCATGCATACGATAAACCGCATGCATGAAAGTTATTCCAATGTAATAATAAAGAATAGAACCCGAGTCTAGCGTAATCCATTGCATGACAGGATATTCCAACATAATAATAAAGAATGGAATAATGAAGAATTTCACCATGTATGCGATTATTGCGCATGAGCGGTTATTCCAATATAATAATAAAGAATGGAATAATGAAGCTCTCTTCATGATTACGAAAGAAATAATACCCTTACCTCAAAAGAAGATGGATCTTTGGAATAGTGAGGTGCAGACTTCTCTTCTTCTTCTCTCTCTATAATTTCTCTCTATAATAATTGCTCTATAGCATTAGTGAATTGGTGAGAAATGAAGGAAGAATGAGCTTCTATTTATAGAAAAATATAGTTTCGATAATTGCACGTTTTGGGGCTCGAAATATTACAGTATAATACCTTCCTCTTTTCCTTCATTTTTAATTTAGTCCTACAAGTATTATCAAACTTGTATCACCTCCCCTAATAGTAAATAATGTGAATCAATAGTTCAATCATGTGAATCAATAGTTATAATTATGTGAAAATATGAATTACAGTATAGTACCTTCAACTATACCTCTATTTTTAACTTAGTCATGCAAGTATTATCAATCTTACACCAACTCCCCTAATAGTACAAGAATGTGAATCAATAGTACACACATGTGAACAAATAGTTATAATCATGTGAATTAATAGTAATTAATTGCTCATTTGTCCATTTAATTACCCGACTGGTCAATATAACTTCCAGACATCAATTAGTATCGAAATAAATGTCGATTTCTACTAACACTAATAATTCCAACACAATGGAACTATCAATTTCATCTTTAATCAACACGAACTTATTCATCATTAATATCATAACTCACAATATTTAACAACCGGTGTCGCTCCCAAGAAAGAGGGGGCTTTTCGATAAGGATTTCTCCTTATTCGCCATGATTAGATGACCAAACCTCTCCTCGATGTAACTTTTTAGACATTGTCAATATTGAAAATAATAATATGAATAACTTTGTCGTCTCAATTATTAATTTAATAATATATATTATGCGATGATAATCTTTGTGACAATAATCGAATCAATAATATGAGAGATATTATCGTGATTATTATAAGTAATAATTGAGTATAACTTAGTAACTTCTCACGTAAGCATCAATAATCAATACCGTGTGCTACTATGCAACCATGCATATTACTGTACTTTTACTACCGGGTAGTTCAACAGTTTTAACGGTAACACTTTCGCCGTTATTTTTATAAAAAGATAATTACGCCGCTTTCTAACTACGACAATACTTTAGTTATTAGGGGTCCACTAATGATTGTGTTGCGTCGTCTAATATTCCCCTGTTAAAACGAATATTTCCCGACCAATCGAATATTATATAACCACTTGCTTACTTTGCAAAATTTGTAAATATTACCCACAACTATAATATTATATCAAATCCACACCATAATATTCAAAAAAATATTTCGAGAAATTTAAATCTTTATTCATAAAATCTGGGGTCTCACAATCTCCCCTCCTTATGAAATTTCACCCTCGAAATTTACGTACGTACTTGGTATGCCGAAGAGGTGAGGATACCTTGAATACCTTTATCGTCAAAAACATTACATGTTGCATACGTGCATGCCCGACGTCCTCCGATTGCCGCTGAATGCACATCAGTCCCTAAAATAGCCATTTTAGGCCTTGATCCGACCTCAAATCTCAAAATATAAAGAATGAAAGTTTTAGGTCTACTCGTTATCTTTGTGAATCATCCCGAATCACCTCAATCGGAGTTCATTCTAGGTGAAGAAAATATTTAAGGGTTTTAGAAATGGGTTTTGTCTTTGGGGTCAATACAAAATTGATTTCACGTTCTAGGGTAGGCTAGAAAGTCTTCAAGAATACGTCGAAATTTATTAACAATAGCAATATCATTCAAAACTATGACTCTCATCCAAGACTTAGATAGTACGTCACATTGATACCTATCAACTTGCCATCGTCATTCACTTCGTTTCCCTACAGAAAGTCCGCTTTGCGGTGCATTCCACACAAGAAGTCACCAAATGAAAGGCTCGGGGCTCTTTACTTTTGGCTTGATATGACAATTATTGACTTTAGTGGTTTGGTTGCTTGAATTAAGCATAACAAAGTTGGTTAAGAATATAAAAGCTAACAACCTTACGAAAAGCATGATGAGTAGTTAACCAATCGATTCCTAAAATTACATCAAAGGCAAGTATTTTCAAAGAGATAAGATCGACAGGTAACATAAAAGTGTTGATTTGAATCAACCAAGACTTATAAATAGTGGAGGTAACGAAGGTTTTTACTAACGAAGTTTCAACCAATAAGTCAAAGTTTAATTTCTCCAAAGTTAAATTTAAACGTTGAACGCAAGCAAGAGAGATAAAAGAATGGGTAGAACCGGTATCTAATAAGGTATAGACTTCGCAAGAATTTATAATTAACTAACCCGTGCTAATTTCGTTCTAGTTACTCACTTTTTGAGAAGTCATGAAAAACGCTCTTCCTGAAACCACCGACTTTATTTTGTCCGTATCCGCCTTTGGTGCCACCGTCCCAGCTGGACTTGACTTTGGTGCACGACAAAATCGGGCTAGGTGACCTTCTTTTCCACAATTGTAACATGCTTTGACGCATCACGCAGCTTTGGACTTATATGTCCCTCCCTCCGCATTTGAAGCATACAATTGGTGGTCGTTCTCCTTCCTTGAAAACGGGTGTTGGTGTTCTTTGTTTAGACTTATCGTGTTGTTGCTCGTTATCCTTTCGTTGGTGCGGCTCATTATCGCTCCAATAATCGAGCCCTATTCACTACCTCCGAATATAAATAAAGTTTGTGAGAAATGAGGTATTGACGTATATCGGGTTTTAAACCTCTTAGAAACATTTGCGGCATTCGCTCCTCATTATCGAACAAATGGGATGCAAACCGGGATAACTCCGCAAATTTAGCCTCAGACATTACGACACGATCATATTGTTTTGCTCCAACTTGATAAACTCCACCTCCTTCATGTGACGAATACTTTCGGAAAGTACTTGTCGTTGAATGACTCTTGAATTTCTTCCAAGACATCTTGAAAAGGCCAGTCAGTGTAATGCGTTTCTGATTTCCACCAAGATGTCGCCTCTTCACGCAACATATAAAGGTGGCAAAGGGAACCTTTTGCTCCTCGAGCATCCCAAGACATCAAATATCTTGGTGATCTCGCTTTAACCACGTCTCTCGCCTTAAGTGGTTACGCTTTCCCAAAACTCGTGGTCCCAGCTCCTTGAACTGCTTAGCGGTGACCGATCGTGGGTTACCATTGTTTCCACCTGCATTATGAACAGGAGTCTCTCTCGCCTGATGTTGCATGAATTGCATAAAGCCTCTGAACATCCCATCGTTCATCATCTGATCGGTGTTGTTATTTACCTGAGGATTATTATCTTCTTGTTGCACATTATCCTGGGTATTAATCGTTGGTGACTCAATGGTCTCATGTGCTTCATTGCTGATCTCAACATTTTCAAATGCCATTTTCAAACACTGTCACAAAATAAGGGTTAATTAACATATCACATATTATCCCTATACTCGTGACCCAATTAAATACCAAATAAACTTAGGTAGGTCATACTAGCGAAGAATTCCCCATCTCTCTCCTCCTAGTTCTTGTCTCACATCTCAACCGGGGATCATATGCCTAAGCTTTGATACCAAATCGTGGCGCTCCCAAAATATGTATACATCACCCATCTTGAGTCGCCAAATACATGGTACAAAATTCAAATACAACTTAATTATACAACGATGGGTAAAAAATACGACAAAAACATAAACTAAGAGTTTTAATAAGAATATTGTCATCTAGACAATATCCACACTCAAAGGAGTCCTCATTACATTTATTGTCACACTATTTAACGAATAGTGAGGACTACTAATGCTATCATCCGGACCGTCACTCCGCTTCCCGACTCGTCCCAACTATATTCTCATTTCACGAAGAGAACGATTAGAAGAAAGGGTGAGCTAAACTAGCCCGATGAAGAAATATTATGACAAAGATAATGCGTAATAAATTATCATTAGTCTTCAACAATGTTAAACCGATAAAATACAATAGACATCAAGTTTAACTACGGTGAATAAGCAATCTATTAGAAGAGTCAAGTAGAGCATGATATCTACTATCTTCTATGATTTAAAATGTTTTTATCAATTTTTATCATTGAGACTCAAATTTCAATAAATAAACCACATCATCGAGTCATCCCCTTTTTACGGGCCAAGGATATTCATTAAATCATCAATGGTCATGACTATACCGAATAATCCCTGGTCATAATCATACCAAAAACTGTCCATCAACGCACTACAAGCTACTGAGGACTTTTACCACATCATTTATAACATTACAGGTCATGATTATACCGAATAATCCATGGTCATAATCATACCAAGTCCATCTAAGCACGTAAGCCAAAGATGATTTTCATCACAATATAAGCATGAGGATGATGACAATGACATAATAATTTAATAAAACAAGTTCAAAAATAAATTTTAAAGATTTATAAGTTAATTTATCTTGAAATCAATTACGTCCAAATTGTCAACATGATACTGCTTTGTGGAGTAAAATTCAAGAATGCTCAAAAGAATATTTCCATGAAAATACCGGATGAAGCGCAAATATCCAGGATATTCTACTAATTTCATAGAGTATAGAAGCCAAAACTTTAAACAAATGAGTATCATAGAATATATGAAACTGCAAATGGATTTTCACCCGTCATGCGGTAATCCACGTGACAAATCATTTCCACAATTTAATAAGGAATGGATCTGAAGGATCATTCACCATGCATGTGATAATCCACATGAGGCGAAAGTTATTCCAACGAAATAATAAAGAATGGAACCAGTCATGCGTAATCCGCACGCATACGGTATATTCCAAATGAATAATAAAGAATGGAATAACATAAGAATTCACCATGCATGCGATAGATCGCATGCAGACGAGTTATGCCAATGTAAATAATAATGAATGGAACCCGTGTCTAAGCGTAATCCGCACGCATGTGATATTCCCAATGAATAATAAATAATAGAATAACAAAGAATTCACCATGCATGCGATAGATCCACATACAAAAGTTATTCCAATGAATAATAAAGAATGGAACCAGTGTCTAGCGTAATCCGCATGACATGGATATTCCAACGAATAATAAATAATAGAATAACGTAAGAATTTCACCATGTATGCGGTACTTGGCATAGCAGTTATTCCAACATAATAATAAAGAATGGAATAATGAAGCTCTCTTCATGAATCTGAAAGAAATAATACCCACCCTCAAAAAGAAGATCGGATCTTTGGAATAGTGGAGGTAGCGAGACTTCTCTTCTTCTTTCTCTCTATAATTTCTCTCTATAATAATTGCTCTATAGCATTAGTGAATTGGTGAGAAATGAAGGAAGAATGAGCTTCTATTTATAGAAAAATATAGTTTCGATAATTGCACGTTTTGGGGCTCGAAATATTACAGTATAATACCTTCCTCTTTTCCTTCATTTTTAATTTAGTCCTACAAGTATTATCAAACTTGTATCACCTCCCCTAATAGTAAATAATGTGAATCAATAGTTCAATCATGTGAATCAATAGTTATAATTATGTGAAAATATGAATTACAGTATAGTACCTTCAACTATACCTCTATTTTTAACTTAGTCATGCAAGTATTATCAATCTTGCACCAACTCCCCTAATAGTACAAGAATGTGAATCAATAGTACACACATGTGAACAAATAGTTATAATCATGTGAATTAATAGTAATTAATTGCTCATTTGTCCATTTAATTACCCGACTGGTCAATATAACTTCCAGACATCAATTAGTATCGAAATAAATGTCGATTTCTACTAACACTAATAATTCCAACACAATGGAACTATCAATTTCATCTTTAATCAACACGAACTTATTCATCATTAATATCATAACTCACAATATTTAACAACCAGGTCGTTCCCAAGAAAGAGGGGGCTTTTCGATAAGGATTTCTCCTTATTCGCGCGCAATTAGATGACCAAACCTCTCCTTGACAGAACTTTTAGACATTGTCAATATTGAAAATAATAATATGAATAACTTTGTCGTCTCAATTATTAATTTAATAATATATATTATGCAGATGATACTGTGACAATAATCGAATCAATAATATGAGAGATATTATGCAGCAATTATTGTAGCAATAATTGAGTATAACTTAGTAACTTCTCACGTAAGCATCAATAATCAATACCGTGTGCTACTATGCAACCATGCATATTACTGTACTTTTACTACCGGGTAGTTCAACAGTTTTAACGGTAACACTTTCGCCGTTATTTTTATAAAAAGATAATTACGTGGCTTTCTAACTACGACAAATACTTTCGTTAGTGGGTCCACTAATGATTGTCTTGGTCGTCTTTAATATTCCCTGTTAAAACGAATATTTCCCGACCAATCGAATATTATATAACCACTTGCTTACTTTGCAAAATTTGTAAATATTACCCACAACTATAATATTATATCAAATCCACACCATAATATTCAAAAAAATATTTCGAGAAATTTAAATCTTTATTCATAAAATCTGGGGTCTCACAATCTCCCCTCCTTATGAAATTTCACCCTCGAAATTTACGTACGTACTTGGTATGCCGAAGAGGTGAGGATACCTTGAATACCTTTATCGTCAAAAACATTACATGTTGCATACGTGCATGCCCGACGTCCTCCGATTGCCGCTGAATGCACATCAGTCCCTAAAATAGCCATTTTAGGCCTTGATACCGACCTCAAATCTCAAAATATAAAGAATGAAAGTTTTAGGTCTACTCGTTATCTTTGTGAATCATCCTGAATCACCTCAATCGGAGTTCATTCTAGGTGAAGAAAATATTTAAGGGTTTTAGAAATGGGTTTTGTACTGGGGTCAATACAAAATTCGATTTCACGTTCTAGGGGTAGGCTAGGAAGTCTTCAAGAATACGTCAGGAAATTTATTAACAATAGCAATATCATTCAAAACTATGACTCTCATCCAAGACTTAGATAGTACGTCACATTGATACCTATCAACTTGCCATCGTCATTCACTTCGGTTTCCCCCTGTGAGAAAGTCCGGCGGTTCGCATTCCACACAAAGGAAGTCACCAAATGAAAGGCTCGGGGCTCTTTTACTTTTGGCTTGATATGACAATTATTGACTTTAGTGGTTTGGTTGCTTGAATTAGCATAACAAAGGTTGGTTAAGAATATAAAAGCTAACAACCTTACAAAAGCATGATGAGTAGTTAACCAATCGATTCCTAAAATTACATCAAAGGCAAGTATTTTCAAAGAGATAAGATCGACAGTAACATAAAAGTGTTGATTTGAATCAACCAAGACTTATAAATAGTGGAGGTAACGAAGGTTTTTACTAACGAAGTTTCAACCAATAAGTCAAAGTTTAATTTCTCCAAAGTTAAATTTAAACGTTGAACGCAAGCAAGAGAGATAAAAGAATGGGTAGAACCGGTATCTAATAAGGTATAGACTTCGCAAGAATTTATAATTAACTAACCCGTGCTAATTTCGTTCTAGTTACTCACTTTTTGAGAAGTCATGAAAAACGCTCTTCCTGAAACCACCGACTTTATTTTGTCCGTATCCGCCTTTGGTGCCACCGTCCCAGCTGGACTTGACTTTGGTGCACGACAAAATCGGGCTAGGTGACCTTCTTTTCCACAATTGTAACATGCTTTGGACTGCATCACGCAGTTTGGACTTATATGTCCCTCCCCTCCGCATTTGAAGCATACAATTGGTGGTCGTTCTCCTTCCTTGAAAACGGGTGTTGGTGTTGCTGTTTAGACTTATCGTGTTGTTGCTCGTTATCCTTTCGTTGGGCTGGCTCATTATCGCGCTCCAATAACTGAGCCCTATTCACTACCTCTGAATATAAATAAAGTTTGTGAGAAATGAGGTATTGACGTATATCGGGTTTTAAACCTCTTAGAAACATTCGCGGCATTCGCTCCTCATTATCGACCAAATGGGATGCAAACCGGGATAACTCCGCAAATTTAGCCTCGTATTACGACACGATCATATTGTTTTGCTCCAACTTGATAAACTCCACCTCCTTCATGTGACGAATACTTTCGGGAAAGTACTTGTCGTTGAACAGCTCTTGGAATTTCTTCCAAGACATCTTGAAATCGTCAGTCGGTATCGCGTTTCTGATTTCCACCAAGAATCGCCTCTTCACGCAACATAAAGGTGGCAAAGGGAACCTTTTGCTCCTCGGAGCATCCCAAGACATCAAATATCTTGGTGATCTGCTTTAACCACGTCTCTGCCTTAAGTGGTTCTGGCTTTCCCAAAAACTCTGGTGGTCCCAGCTCCTTGAACTGCTTAGCGGTGACCGATCGTGGGTTACCATTGTTTCCACCTGCATTATGAACAGGAGTCTCTCTCGCCTGATGTTGCATGAATTGCATAAAGCCTCTGAACATCCCATCGTTCATCATCTGATCGGTGTTGTTATTTACCTGAGGATTATTATCTTCTTGTTGCACATTATCCTGGGTATTAATCGTTGGTGACTCAATGGTCTCATGTGCTTCATTGCTGATCTCAACATTTTCAAATGCCATTTTCAAACACTGTCACAAAATAAGGGTTAATTAACATATCACATATTATCCCTATACTCTGACCGACCAATTAAATACCAAATAAACTTAGGTAGGTCATACTAGCGAAGGAATTCCCCATCTCTCTCCTCCTAGTTCTTGTCTCACATCTCAACCAGGGATCATATGCCTAAGCTTTGATACCAACTGTGACGCTCCCAAAATATGTATACATCACCCATCTTGAGTCGCCAAATACATGGTACAAAATTCAAATACAACTTAATTATACAACAGTCGTGTAAAATACGACAAAACATAAACTAAGAGTTTTAATAAGAATATTGTCATCTAGACAATATCCACACTCAAAGGAGTCCTCATTACATTTATTGTCACACTATTTAACAGAATAGTGAGGACTACTAATGCTATCATCTGGACCGTCACTCCGTTCCCCGACTCGTCTCAACTATATTCTCATTTCCTGAAGAGAACAGTGTAAGAAAGGGTGAGCTAAACTAGCCCAGTAAGAAATATTATGACAAAGATAATGCAGAATAAATTATCATTAGTCTTCAACAATGTTAAACTGATAAAATACAATAGACATCAAGTTTAACTACAGCGGAATAAGCAATCTATTAGAAGAGTCAAGTAGAGCATGATATCTACTATCTTCTATGATTTAAAATGTTTTTATCAATTTTTATCGCTGAGACTCAGCTCAATAAATAAACCACATCATCGAGTCATCCCTGCACTACGGGCCAAGGATATTCATTAAATCATCAATGGTCATGACTATACCGAATAATCCCTGGTCATAATCATACCAAAAACTGTCCATCAACGCACTACAGGCTACTGAGGACTTTTACCACATCATTTATAACATTACAGGTCATGATTATACCGAATAATCCATGGTCATAATCATACCAAGTCCATCTAAGCACGTAAGCCAAAGATGATTTTCATCACAATATAAGCATGAGGATGATGACAATGACATAATAATTTAATAAAACAAGTTCAAGAATAAATTTTAAAGATTTATAAGTTAATTTATCTTGAAATCAATTACGTCCAAATTGTCAACATGATACTGCTTTGTGGAGTAAAATTCAAGAATGCTCAAAAGAATATTTCCATGAAAATACCGGATGAAGCGCAAATATCCAGGATATTCTACTAATTTCATAGAGTATAGAAGCCAAAACTTTAAACAAATGAGTATCATAGAATATATGAAACTGCAAATGGATTTTCACCCGTCATGCGGTAATCCACGTAGACAAATCATTTCCACAATTTAATAAGGAATGGATACGAAGGATCATTCACCATGCATGTGATAATCCATATGCATGTTATTCCAATGTAATAATAAAGAATGGAACCAGTCATCGTAATCCGCATGCATGCGATATATTCCAAATGTAATAATAAAGAATGGAATAACATAAGAATTCACCATGCATGCGATAGGCATCACATGCATGTGTTATGCCAATGTAATAATAATGAATGGAACCAGTTCTAGCGTAATCCGCATGCATGTGATATTCCAAATGTAATAATAAATAATAGAATAACAAAGAATTCACCATGCATGCGATAGATCGCGCATACAAAGTTATTCCAACGTAATAATAAAGAATGGAACCAGTCTAGCGTAATCCGCATGCATGTGATATTCCAAATGTAATAATAAATAATAGAATAATGTAAGAATTTCACCATGTATGCGGTATTTGCGATAGACAAAGTTATTCCAACATAATAATAAAGAATGGAATAATGTAAGCTCTCTTCATGAATACGAAAAGAAATAATACCCTTACCTCAAAAGAAGACCGGATAATTTGGAATAGTGAGGTAGCGTAGACTTCTCTTCTTCTTTCTCTATATAATTTCTCTCTATAATAATTGCTCTATAGCATTAGTGAATTGGTGAGAAATGAAGGAAGAATGAGCTTCTATTTATAGAAAAATATAGTTTCGATAATTGCACGCTTTTGGGGCTCAAATATTACAAGATAATACCTTCCTCTTTTCCTTCATTTTAATTTAGTCCTACAAGTATTATCAAACTTGTATCACCTCCCCTAATAGTAAATAATGTGAATCAATAGTTCAATCATGTGAATCAATAGTTATAATTATGTGAAAATATGAATTACAGTATAGTACCTTCAACTATACCTCTATTTTTAACTTAGTCATGCAAGTATTATCAATCTTGCACCAACTCCCCTAATAGTACAAGAATGTGAATCAATAGTACACACATGTGAACAAATAGTTATAATCATGTGAATTAATAGTAATTAATTGCTCATTTGTCCATTTAATTACCCGACTGGTCAATATAACTTCCAGACATCAATTAGTATCGAAATAAATGTCGATTTCTACTAACACTAATAATTCCAACACAATGGAACTATCAATTTCATCTTTAATCAACACGAACTTATTCATCATTAATATCATAACTCACAATATTTAACAACCAGGTCGTTCCCAAGAAAGAGGGGGCTTTTTCGATAAGGATTTCTCCTTATTCGCGCGCAATTAGATGACCAAACCTCTCCTTGACAGAACTTTTAGACATTGTCAATATTGAAAATAATAATATGAATAACTTTGTCGTCTCAATTATTAATTTAATAATATATATTATGCGATGATACTTGTGACAATAATCGAATCAATAATATGAGAGATATTATGCAGCAATTATTGTAGCAATAATTGAGTATAACTTAGTAACTTCTCACGTAAGCATCAATAATCAATACCGCAGTACTACTATGCAACCATGCATATTCATCGTATTTTTACTACTAGGGTAGTTCAACAGCTTTAATTAAGAACACTTTCGCCGTTATTTTTATAAAAAGATAATTACGTCGCTTTTCTAACTACTTACAATACTTTCGTTAGGGGTCCACTAATGATTGTGCCGTCCGCATCTTAATATTCCCCGTTAAAACGAATATTTCCCACCAATCGAATATTATATAACCACTTGCTTACTTTTGCAAAATTTGTAAATATTACCCACAACTATAATATTATATCAAATCCACACCATAATATTCAAAAAATATTTCGAGAAATTTAAATCTTTATTCATAAAATCTGGGTCTCACAATCTCCCTCCTTATGAAATTTCACCCCTCGAAATTTACGTCGCATTTACTTGGTATGTCAAGAGGTGAGGATACCTTGAATACCTTTATCGTCAAAAACATTACATGTTGCATACGTGCATGCCCGACGTCCTCCGATTGTCATTGAATGCACATCATCCCCTAAAATAGCCATTTTAGGCCTCGATAATTGAAACCTCAAATCTCAAAATATAAAGAATGAAAGTTTTAGGTCTACTCGTTATCTTTGTGAATCATCCTGAATCACCTCAATCGGAGTTCATTCTAGGTGAAGAAAATATTTAAGGGTTTTAGAAATGGGTTTTGTACTGGGGTCAATACAAAATTCGATTTCACGTTCTAGGGGTAGGCTAGGAAGTCTTCAAGAATACGTCAGGAAATTTATTAACAATAGCAATATCATTCAAAACTATGACTCTCATCCAAGACTTAGATAGTACGTCACATTGATACCTATCAACTTGCCATCGTCATTCACGGTTTCCCCTACAGAAAGTCTGGCTTCGGTGCATTCCACACAAGGAAGTCACCAGCGAAAGGCTCGGGGCTCTTTACTTTTGGCTTGATATGACAATTATTGACTTTAGTGGTTTGGTTGCTTGAATTCGCATAACAGGTTGGTTAAGAATATAAAAGCTAACAACCTTACGAAAAGCATGATGAGTAGTTAACCAATCGATTCCTAAAATTACATCAAAGGCAAGTATTTTCAAAGAGATAAGATCGACAGGTAACATAAAAGTGTTGATTTGAATCAACCAAGACTTATAAATAGTGGAGGTAACGAAGGTTTTTACTAACGAAGTTTCAACCAATAAGTCAAAGTTTAATTTCTCCAAAGTTAAATTTAAACGTTGAACGCAAGCAAGAGAGATAAAAGAATGGGTAGAACCCAGATTCAATAAGGTATAGACTTCGCAAGAATTTATAATTAACTAACCTGCTAATTTCGCTCTAGTTACTCACTTTTGAGAAGTCATGAAAACGCTTCTTCCCGAAACCACCGACTTTATTTTGTCCGTATCCGCTTTGGTGCCACCGTCCCACCGGACTTGACTTTGGTGCACGACAAAATCGGGCTAGGTGACCTTCTTTTCCACAATTGTAACATGCTTTGACCGCATCACGCAGCTTTGGACTTATATGTCCCTCCCTCCGCATTTGAAGCATACAATTGGTGGTCGCTTCTCCTTCCTTGAAAACGGTGTTGGTGTTCTTTGTTTAGACTTATCGTGTTGTTGCTCGTTATCCTTTCGTTGGTGCTCATTATCGCGCTCAATAATCGAGCCCTATTCACTACCTCGAATATAAATAAAGTTTGTGAGAAATGAGGTATTGACGATATCGGGTTTTAAACCTCTTAGAAACATTCATGCATTCGCTCCTCATTATCGACCAAATGGGATGCAAACCGGGATAACTCCAAAATTTAGCCTCAGATTACGACACGATCATATTGTTTTGCTCCAACTTGATAAACTCCACCTCCTTCATGTGACGAATACTTTCGGGAAAGTACTTGTCGTTGAATGTTTCTTGAATTTCTTCCAAGACATCTTGAAAAAGTCCAGTCAGTACGCGTTCTGATTTCCACCAAGAATCGCCTCTTCACGCAAACATAAAGGTGGCAAAGGAACCTTTTGCTCCTCGGAGCATCCCAAGACATCAAATATCTTGGTGATCTCGCTTTAACCACGCCTCGCCTTAAGTGGTTCTCGCTTTCCCAAAAACTCTACGTGGTCCCAGCTCCTTGAAGCGAATCGCGGTGGATCGATCGTGGGTTACCATTGTTTCCACCGCATTATGAACAGAGTCTCTCTCTTTGATGTTGCATGAATTGCATAAAGCCTCCGAACATCCCATCGCTCATCATCCGACGGTGTTATTATACCCGAGGATTATTATCTTCTTGTTGCACATTATCCTCGGTATTAATCGTTGGTGACTCAATGGTCTCATGTGCTTCATTCTTTGATCTCAACATTTTCAAATGCCATTTTCAAACACTCACACAAAATAAGGGTTAATTAACATATCACATATTATCCCTATACTCGACCGACCAATTAAATACCAAATAAACTTAGGTAGGTCATACTAGCGGAAGGAATTCCCCATCTCTCTCCTCCTAGTTCTTGTCTCACATCTCAACCAGGATCATATGCCTAAGCTTTGATACCAACTGTGACGCTCCCAAAATATGTATACATCACCCATCTTGAGTCGCCAAATACATGGTACAAAATTCAAATACAACTTAATTATACAACAGTCGTGTAAAATACGACAAAACATAAACTAAGAGTTTTAATAAGAATATTGTCATCTAGACAATATCCACACTCAAAGGAGTCCTCATTACATTTATTGTCACACTATTTAATGTAATAGTGAGGACTACTAATGCTATTATCATCCGACCGTCACTCCGTTCCCCGACTCGTCCCAACTATATTCTCATTTCCTGAAGAGAACAGTGTAAGAAAGGGTGAGCTAAACTAGCCCAGTAAGAAATATTATGACAAAGATAATGCAGAATAAATTATCATTAGTCTTCAACAATGTTAAACTGATAAAATACAATAGACATCAAGTTTAACTACAGCGGAATAAGCAATCTATTAGAAGAGTCAAGTAGAGCATGATATCTACTATCTTCTATGATTTAAAATGTTTTTATCAATTTTTATCGCTGAGACTCAGCTCAATAAATAAACCACATCATCGAGTCATCCCCGCACTACGGCCAAGGATATTCATTAAATCATCAATGGTCATGACTATACCGAATAATCCTCGGTCATAATCATACCAAAAATCGCCCATCAACGCACTACAAAGCTACCGAGGACTTTTACCACATCATTTATAACATTACGGTCATGATTATACCGAATAATCCATGGTCATAATCATACCAAGTCCATCTAAGACGTAGTAAGCCCAAAGATGATTTTCATCACAATATAAGCATGAGGATGATGACAATGACATAATAATTTAATAAAACAAGTTCAAGAATAAATTTTAAAGATTTATAAGTTAATTTATCTTGAAATCAATTACGCCCAAATTGTCAACATGATATTGCTTTGTGGAGTAAAATTCAAGAATGCTCAAAAGAATATTTCCATGAAAATACTGGGATGAAGCGCAAATATCCGTGATATTCTACTAATTTCATAGAGTATATAAAGCCAAAACTTTAAACAAATGAGTATCATAGAATATATGAAATCGCAAATGGATTTTCACCCGTCATGCAGAATCCACGTGAGACAAATTATTTCCACAATTTAATAAGGAATGGATACGAAGGATCATTCACCATGCATGTGATAATCCACATGTATGTGTTATTCCAATGTAATAATAAAGAATGGAACCAGTCATGCGTAATCCGCATGCATGCATGATATATTCCAAATGTAATAATAAAGAATGGAATAACATAAGAATTCACCATGCATGCGATAATAGCGCATGCATGTTATGCCAACGTAATAATAATGAATGGAACCAGTCTAACGTAATCCGCATGCATGTGATATTCCAAATGTAATAATAAATAATAGAATAACAAAGAATTCACCATGCATGCGATAGATCTTTATACAAGTTATTCCAATGAATAATAAAGAATGGAACCAGTGTCTAGTGTAATCCGCATGCATGTGATATTCCAATGTAATAATAAATAATAGAATAATGTAAGAATTTCACCATGTATGCGGTTCAGATGTAGGCGGAGTTATTCCAACATAATAATAAAGAATGGAATAATGTAAACTCTCTTCATGAATACGAAAGAAATAATACCCTTACCTCAAAAGAAGATCGGATACTTGGAATAGTGAGGTAGCAGACTTTCTTCTTCTTTCTCTCTATAATTTCTCTCTATAATAATTGCTTATATAGCATTAGTGAAATGGTGAGAAATGAAGGAAGAATGAGCTTCTATTTATAGAAAAATATAGTTTCAATAATTGCACGCTTTGGGGCTCAAAAATATTACAAAGATAATACCTTCCTCTTTTCCTTCATTTTTAATTTAGTCCTACAAGTATTATCAAACTTGTATCACCTCCCTAATAGTAAATAATGTGAATCAATAGTTCAATCATGTGAATCAATAGTTATAATTATGTGAAAATATGAATTACAGTATAGTACCTTCAACTATACCTCTATTTTTAACTTAGTCATGCAAGTATTATCAATCTTGCACCAACTCCCCTAATAGTACAAGAATGTGAATCAATAGTACACATGTGAACAAATAGTTATAATCATGTGAATTAATAGTAATTAATTGCTCATTTGTCCATTTAATTACCCGATTGGTCAATATAACTTCCAGACATCAATTAGTATCGAAATAAATATCGATTTCTACTAACACTAATAATTCCAACACAATGGAACTATCAATTTCATCTTTAATCAACACGAACTTATTCATCATTAATATCATAACTCACAATATTTAACAACCGTGTCGCTCCCAAGAAAGAGGGGCTTTTCGATAAGGATTTCTCCTTATTCATGCCGCAATTAGATGACCAAACCTCTCCTTGACAGAACTTTTAGACATTGTCAATATTGAAAATAATAATATGAATAACTTTGTCGTCTCAATTATTAATTTAATAATATATATTATGCAGATGATACTGTGACAATAATCGAATCAATAATATGAGAGATATTATGCAGCAATTATTGTAGCAATAATTGAGTATAACTTAGTAACTTCTCACGTAAGCATCAATAATCAATACCGTGTGCTACTATGCAACCATGCATATTACTGTACTTTTACTACCGGGTAGTTCAACAGTTTTAACGGTAACACTTTCGCCGTTATTTTTATAAAAAAAGATAATTCTGTCGTTTTCTAACTACGACAATACTTTCGTTGTGGGGTCCACCAATGATTGTGTCGTCGTACGAATATTACCTGTTAAAATGAATATTCCCCGACCAATCGAATATTATATAGCCACTTGCTTACTTTGCAAAATTTATAAATATTACCCACAACTATAACATTATATCAAATCCACACCATAATATTCAAAAAAATATTTCGAGAAATTTAAACCTTTATTCATAAAATCTGGGGTCTCACAGATATACCTTTACGCCGTGTGTAATCTGATAGGGAAACTGTACTTTAAATCCTTTTTAATTGTAATTCACATAGGAATATAGTAAAAGTTAATTAGGGTGTTTGATTCAATTCTATTAACTGTGGATTTGGATTAATATATTTGTAATGCATCGGAAGGTGGTTATAAATACTAATAAGTTCCTCATATATACTAATATGCTCACTATTCTATTAACTGCCCCATGTGATTCTTGTGGGCGTGCAATAATGTTAAAAGATATGAACATTCATCAAATTGATGTTCATCAAAGGAATTGATCCTAAATATGCATTATGCTATTATTCTTCTTTAATACCACTGGAAATGAGTTATCTTCAGTGCACTGGTAAATGGTAATGGAGTTCCTAGCAATTGTCCCTCCATCTAAGGAATGATATGTGTCAGTTGTAATATTGTGTACATTCTGAATTGTAGTGATTCTTTGAGAAAAATGCGCAGTTATCCGACTTGTGTTGCTTCTTATTTTTGTAATGACATGTTTTGAGCTAGCATTTTCTTGATTGATAATTGAAAAGTCTTTTTATTTGTAATCCTTGTATTAAAGAAAAGCAGGAAATTATAGTTTGTGTCAAGCCCGTGTTTTTTAAACATTTTTAATTATTCTCTAATTTTCTTTTATGGATTAATTTATACCCTCTGTCTTTGTTTAAAATGTCTATGTTATTACAACTTGGATGCTACGGCTACCCATTATATGTTATTTGAGCCATCTTATCTTTAATCTTAACTCTTTACATGAACAACATGAATAATTTAAAAGGTTTATATGGTGGGGGCATGTCCTTGTCAAAATGTAGGGACGTGAAAAAGAGCATCCTTTCAATCCCTAGCTACCCTATTTAATTGTGCTTCTACTTTTTGTTTTCTACCTTAGGCTTATTATTGTGATTTACTTATTTTGATTTTATCATTTCCATGTGAGCATGTCACTTGAAACTTGAATGGAAAGTTGTTACCAAGCCTCTCTTGGCTCAATGGTAAAATAATTATTCACAAGACTTTGAGTGCAAGAGAGGTCTTGGGATCCATTCCTACCCAAGACAGGGATGTTAAAATTTCAGTTAAAACTAGAAAAAATAAAATAAAAAATGAGAACTTGTCATCATGGGAAGCTCAATTAGTTTGTCCTTCAACCCTTCGATATCCATTGTTCCTTGGGCTCAAGAAAGCATCCCACCAAGGGCTCTGACAATGGGAGTGCTCATTGAGCTCACCCTCATCAACACAGTGTTGTTGACTGTAGTTTCTAGTCTATAACAAAGGCATATATTCCGAACAATTTCCAAGTTGATGCCTTATATTCTTTTGCCAAGTGCTGTAAAATGACATCTTTTGTTATATTCTTTCTGTGTAGGTTACTGGATTCATGTATTCTTCAACAGTTGATGGTAATTGAACAGTCATAAGAGTTGGAGAGGTTGAGGTCGTGGTGTGATATATAACTTCATAATTTTGCTTTTTAGCGGGTTTTGGCAAACACACTGTGGACAATGCAAATTTATTTTTTTCGTTGTCACGTATTCTGATATTATTTGAAAATTTATATGGTGGTGAAGCATTCTTAAATTCTTAACTTCTTACATATTAGTTTGAATTATGTGAATGTGTTTGAAATCTTAGGGAGTTGGAGCTGTGGACGACTCTTTTGTGTTTGTTAGTTGTATGTTTCTTTTCCACTGATATTTATGAATTATCAAATCCTTTCTATAAAAATAAAAAATAAAATGGGTTCTGACTTCTGATGATTGGTTTTTTGTATCTTAATGTGTGTAGTGTTATTGACATTACATCCGCTAGAATTTCTAGCAGATGGATTAAGTTTTTTTGCTGCTATGACTCATTAAGATGGGGGTATTATCGACCATTTAATCATGTCCGCTAGAATAAGTAACGTACGGCGAAGGCTAATCTCATCTGTTCATAAATATAATGAAAGGTAGAGATAATAATTGACCATTTTTGAATCATAGAAAATAGATGTTATGGATCATTGTCCATATATATATATATATATATAATATCACCCTTACATTACATCGTGACCCTCCATCCGAAGAGTGAACGATTAAATAAAGGGTTTGTTCGCAGTTTAGTTTGCAGTATTCCGCAGTTTAATACTGAGGACGGAAAAAAAGACCAAAATGCCCTCCTTTGCAAGTCCTACGTCTGCAGTTAATATTGCGGACATTAGGTGTAAAACCCCAACTTATTATAAATTAAATTAAATTTCCTCTATTTATTATTTTGAAATAGTAAGGGTTGATTTGATTAATGTGGTTAGTTATGGGTAAAATGCGCAAATATTTCAAATAAGCAAGTGGTTATAAAATATTCATTGTTGTTGGGGAATATTAGTTTGGTCGTGGAATATTCTTACCGTTTGGGAATATTCGATGCGACGCAAATTGACTATTAATTGGGGCCCCATAACTGAAAAGCGATTGGATGAAGGAAAATGACAAATATAAGTTGTTTATAAATAATGGCGTAGTTATTCTCATTATTATCATTGTTGGAATACTTCGGGGTTAAAATACAAGAAGACACGATATTGCACCAATTATTGATTCTTACGTAAGAAGACACTACTCAATAATTGTTACAGTAATTACTGTTCAATATTATATTTTATTGATTCAATAATTGCTGCGTTGATATTTTATATTATTGATTGTCATTGCACGGTATTTTTCATTATCAGATCAATAATTCATATTATTTGAATAATATTATTTGATAGCATTATTGGCAATGTCTAGAAAGTTCTATCTAAGGAGATGTTTGGTCATCTAATTAAGGCCAAAGAAGTGAGAGAAACCTTATTGAAAGCCCTCTCTTTCTAGAACTACTACAGTTGCAAGATTGTGATTCTATAATATTATTTATGAATAATTAATTATTGATTTATATGATAAGAAAAATATTCATTTTATGTGGATATGATGGAGAAAATTTTTAATGTGACAATTGTTGAAAATTGATATTTTATCTTTTTCGATAAAATAATTTCTTTAAATATATTATTATATTTTAATAATATAATAATGGTGATATTTTTATAATGAATGTGGGATATGAATAAATGAGGAGGAAGAATATTTTTGTTGCAATAAATGTTTAAAACATGTTAAACATGTCGGTGGACCCCATTTCTTGACTGAAATTGGATTATAGCCCGTAAAATCGCCCGTTTGTGGATTTCGGTCTACTTCTGTTTGGAATTTGGAAAAACTTAAACTTACAAAGTTGTAGAGAATGAAATTTCCTATGAAAAAGACATACGATTCAAATTTTTCTGATAAAAGGGCTATTTATTATGAATTATTGAAGTTCCAGAATAATTGATTTTTGGAAGTTTTAATGATGTTTATTAAGAAAAACGTTTTTTGGGCTACACTAACATGTGCAAAATGAGCTGAGATCAGTTGTCTAAGGTGGGCTAGAATTTTGTTAATTATATTATTATTTTATTAAATTTTCTATTTTGGTGTTCTAAGCATTTTCCTATAAATAGGGTGCTTAGGTTAGAATTGAAAATCACACCAGAAATTAAAGTTTTCTCTCCCTTTCTCTCTCTATATTATCGAGCGTATTCTTGTGAGTATTTTGATACTTTGAGTATTGCTATACTGTCTTGCAAGTTTCCTTCAAAGACTATATCCCAGATTCCAAATTTGTAAGTACAATCTTTTCAAGGTAAGGGATATTATTTTTTTTTTAAATGATATTATTTCTTCTAATATCATTATGCCTAATATTGGTAAGATTTTTCTTATGAAATTCTTGTCTTTTAGTGTATGGGTTACTATTCACGATACTCAAGACTATTCACGATATACTGACTATTCACGAATACTTAAGACTATTCACGTAAAAATTAAATTTTCATTTTTGTCCAAAATATCTATTATGGATACTAGCTTTGATTGTATCTATGTTTTGATCATTCTTGAATTTTACTTCACTATGGTTATTTATGAAGTATTTTATCGAATTTGTTTAAAGTACGAATAATTATTATTTGTTCTTTTGTTTCAATCGGATTCGCTTTTCTTTAAAATATTTTTCATCATCCTCGGTCCTAAATGATGATATTATTGAATATCTTTGGCCCGTAGAAGTGCAAAGATGGTTGATTTTCTTATGAATATCTTTGGCCCGTAGTAGCGCAAAGATGTACAGTGTTGAGATTTAATACGACTTAACCATTGATGAATATCTTTGGCCTGTAGTGCAAAGATGAATATTTGATTCAAGATGTATGTTGATTGATGTTACAGGGATAAAATATTGATGATGGACTTTTAAATTCATAGATATTAGTAGATTTCATTATCTACGTAACTCTTCTATGAATTATTATTTCCGCTGTGAATATTGATCTGAAACTTGTTGTCTATTATATTCTATCAGATTTTTTCTTGTTGAAGACTAACGATAATTTATTCTATATTATCTTAGTCATAATATTCTTTACTGGGCTAGTTGAGCTCACCCTTTTCCTTTTTGTTCCATTTTTCTTCTCGGGAAGCGAGAATGTAGCGAGTTCTAGTCGGGGTGTGGAATGATGATTCTAGAAAGTTGTTTTAGTAGTCCTCACCATTTTTGTAAAATAATGTACCAATAATTGTAATGAGGACTTATTTGGGTGTGAATATTGTCTAGACGGAAATATTTGTATTTAAACTCACAGTTTTCATGTTGTATTAATAAAGTTGTAGTTGTTTACATACATGTTATCGATTGACGACTCAAAATGGGTGATGTATACCTATTTTGGGGGCGTCCACATTGGTATCGAGCTTAGGGATATGATCTCCAAGCGAGATTAGGAATAGAACTAGGAGGGGAGAGACGAGTAAATCCTTCGCTAGTGTGTCCTACCTAAGCTTATTTGTTAGTTGGTCAGTATATAGGGATATTATGTGATATGTTGATTTCCTTAATTAACCCTTGTTTTATGGCAGTATTTGAGAATGTCGATTGAGAATGTTAACAGTGGAGTAAATGAGATAGTGGAGACACCTTTACTCACCAACGAGGAGAACGTGCAACAGGCTGGCAATGTTCCTCCTGTGAACATCACCACTGAGCAGATGATGAACGACGAGATGTTTAGAAGTTTTTTGCAGTTCATGCAAAATCAGACGAGGGAGACTCGTGTACAAAATACAAGTGAAAATGATAACAACGCACGGTTTATCACAGTCAAGCAGTTCAAAGAGTTGGGACCACCAGAATTCTGGGAAAAGCCGGATCCGATTAAGGTAGAAACGTGGGTCAAACAAATCACCAAGATATTCGATGTCTTGGAATGCACGAAGGAACAGAAGGTTCCATTCGCCACCTTTATGTTCTCAGAATGAGGCGACATCGGTGGGAATCGTAGGAAGTACCCATCCAAATACGCGACTCAAAGATGTCTTGGGAGACGTTTCAGAAACTTTTCAATGACAAGTACTTTCCTGAAAGTATTCGTCATATGAAGGAAGTGGAGTTCATTAGACTAGAACAAAATAACATGATTGTGTCCCAGTACGAGGCAAAGTTTGCAGAGTTATCCAGTTTGCACCTCATTTGGTGGAGAATGAGGAACGTATGACGCGGATGTTTCTGAGAGGTTTGAAACCCGGCATACGCCAGTATCTCATTTCTCATAAATTTTCTCTCTATTCAGATGTTGTCAATGTGGCTCAATTGTTAGAAGCGAGATAACGAGTACGCTCAACCGAGGGACCATAACTAGGATCATACCGGTGACAAAGTCAGCCATCGTAACAACGATAATCACGGAGAAAAGAATAATACGGACAAAGGCGGTAACCACTCTGGGTGGTAATCATGGCCATAAGAATAGAAGAAGCGAGTAGCTCAAGGAGATTTTAAAAGAGGAGATTCAACAATGACCATGTGAAGACGTCAACACCAAAGAAGAATCGGTTCTAAGGGAGGAGAACGACCACCCCATTATATGCTATAAATGTGGAAAAGAGGGACATATCATTGGCCGCCTACAACAGTTCAAGGTATGTTATAATTGTGGAAAGGAAGGACATATCGCCGAGATCAGACGCAGAGGCGAAACCAAGTCCAATGGGGATGATGACTCAAAAGGTCATCCCCGAAAAGTCAAAGTCAATCTGCCTCGGAAGAGCGTTTTGTCGTGGATCGGTCAAAATGCTAGAACCCAAACGAGGTGATCACGGGTAAGCTAATCATAAATTCTTGCGAAGTTTATACCTTACTTGATACCTAGGTGCTACCCATTCATTTATCTCTCTCGCTTGTTTTCAACGTTTAAACTTAACTTCGGAGAAATTAGACTTTGATTTATCTGTGGAGACTCCGTTAGCCACTGTTTATAAATCTTGTTTGATCCAAGTTGGCACCATCACATTACCTGTTGACCTTATCTCTTTAAAGATATTTGCTTTTGATGTGATTTTAGGGATTGATTGGTTAACTACTCATCATGCCAAAATTGATTGTTTTCGTAAGGTTGTTAGTTTTCATATTCCTAACCAGCCTGTTGTACAAATTCAAGCAACTAAACCATTAAAATCAATCACTGTCATATCTAGTCATAAAGCTATTCATTTATTGAAAAACGGATGTCAAACTTTCTTAGCCCATGTTGTGGATTTGAATAAAGACACGTCAGATTTGAATAATATTCCTATTGTTAGTAAATTTCCTGACGTGTTTCCTGAAGAAATCGGTCTACCCCCAGAACGTGAAGTTGAATTCTTTATTGATCTTGAACCTGGTACAAAGCCCATTTCTAAAACTCCATATCGAATGGCTCTTATTGAACTTCAGGAATTAAAGGTCCAACTACAGGAGTTATTGGACATCGATTTCATTCATCCTAGTACATCTCCTTGGGGTGCTCCTATTTTATTTGTAAAGAAGAAAGACGGGAGTATGCGACTTTGTATTGACTATCGAGAATTGAACCATGTCACCATCAAGAATAGGTATCCGTTACCTCGCATTGATGACCTATTTAACCAGTTGCAAGGAGCACAATTCTTTTCAAAGATCGATCTTCGTTCTGGATATCATCAGCAGAAGATTAGAACTGAGAATATTCTAAAGACTGCCTTCAGAACTCGATACGGGCATTATGAATTTTTAGTCATGTCTTTTGGATTTACTAATGCTCCTGCGGCTTTCATGGATATGATGAACCGAGTATTCAAGGACTATTTGGATCAGTTCGTTGTTGTTTTTATTGATGACATTCTCATATATTCCAAAAGACGTAAAGATCATGAGCACCATTTGAAGCTGGTACTCCAAAGGCTTCGTGAAAACAAGCTATATGCCAAGTTGAAGAAATGCAAATTCTGGCTTGAAGAAGTAGCATTCCTTAGGCACGTGGTGTCAAAACATGGAGAATCTGTTGACCTAGCGAAGATTGAGGCAATACAAAATTGGGAGCAACCGAAGTCGGTAACCAAAGTACGTAGCTTTTTGGGCTTAGCTGGTTAATATCGGAGATTCGTGGAAGGATTTTCTCGAATCGCTACTCCGTTAACTCAGCTGACTCGGAAAGATACAAAATTCGTATGGAGCGAGGAATGCGAGAAGGGTTTCCAAGAGCTCAAGAGGAGACTCATTTCGGCACCTGTTCTGACAATACCATCTGGTTCGGATGGATTTGTTATCTACAGTGATGCTTCAGGCAAAGGGTTAGGATGTGTTCTCATGCAACGTGGGAAAGTCATAGCCTATACCTCGCGACAACTTAAAGAATATGAGAGGAATTATCCTACTCATGATCTAGAGTTGGTAGCAGTTGTTTTCGCGCTAAAGATCTGGAGGCACTATCTATATGGAGAGAATGTGGAGATATATTCAAACCATAAAAGCCTCAAATATTTCTTCACCCAAAAGGAACTCAACATGCGACAACGACGTTGGCTCGAGCTGTTAAAAGATTATGACCACACCATTCAATACCATCCTGAAAAAGCAAACGTGGTAGCTGACACGTTGAGTAGAAGATCATATGCAGGAACGAGTGCGATGATGTCAAGTATACGCATAGAACCAATTTTAATCGATGAAGTTAAAATTGCTCAAGCCACAAACCCGGAGCTGATGCGTATGAAGAAGAAAGTACAAGAGGGTGCTATTCCAGAAGCAAGAATCGATGAAGAAGGAATACTTTGAGTCCACTCCAGACTTTGTGTTCTTAATGATTCTAATTTAAAGAACAAGATCATGATGGAGGCACACAATACACCATTTGCAATCCATCCTGGAAGTATCAAAATGTATCGTGATCTTCGACATACATTTTGGTAGAACAATATGAAGAGAGAGATCGCGAAGTTTATCTCGAGGTGTTTAACTTGTCAACGTGTAAAGGCGGAGCATCAAGTGCCTAAGGATCCATTGCAACCACTTGAGATTTCGAAATGGAAGTGAAAACACATTACCATGGATTTCGTTACGGGTCTTCCCACGGTTTCTCAAGGCATAAATGCTATTTGGGTTATTGTTGATAGTTAACCAAGTCTGCTCATTTCTTTTCGATACGGGAGACTTATTCCCTTGAACGTCTTGCTCATATGTATGTAAATGAGATTGTGAGATTGCATGGCATGCCAGTATCCATAGTTTCGGATCGTGACCCAAGATTCACTTCACGATTTTGGGTTAGCCTACAAAAAGCTATGGGCACGAATTTACGATTCAGTTCGGCATACCATCCTCAAACGAACGGACAATCAGAGAGGACTATTCAAACTCTTGAAGATCTATTAAGACTCCGTGTCCTAGATTTCAAAGGGAGTTGGGATAAGTATTTACCATTGGTGGAATTCTCCTACAACAACAGTTATCAGGCAAGTATAGGTGTGGCTCCATTCAAAGCATTGTATGGACGAAAGTGTTGCTCTCCAATATGTTGGGATGAGGTGGGTGAAGCAACATTGTTGGGACCCGAGTTGGTACGTATGACTACGGAAAAGATCCAAATGATTCGACAACGTATACAAACGGCTCAAGATCGACAAAAGAGTTATGCGGATCTTCATCGAAAGGACGTGGAATTTAGTATTGGGGATCATGTATTGTTGCGTGTTGCCCCATGGAAGGGAGTTACAAGATTCGGGAAGAGAGGAAAGCTCAATCCACGATTTATTGGTCCATTTCAGATTCTTGACCGAGTAGGAAATGTAGCCTATAGATTTGCGTTACCTCCAAGTATATCTCGTGTTTATAATGTTTTTCATATATCTGTGCTTTGTAAATATGTGAAAGACCCGAACCACGTTATTGAGTTAGAACCGGATGAGATAGCCGAAGACTTAACGTACGAGGAGGTACCTGTCAAGATCTTGGATAGGAAGGAGCATGTCTTACGTACAAAGGTCATACCACAAGTTAAAGTTTTGTGGAGAAACCATGCTATTAAGGAAATGACCTGGGAGTTGGAAACAGAAATGAAAGTGAGGTATCCTCAACTTTTCGAAACACCAGGTACGTACGTCAATTTCGAGGACGAAATTTCATAAGGAGGGGAGGTTGTAAAACCCCAACTTATTATAAATGAAATTAAATTTCCTCTATTTATTATTTTGAAATAGTAAGGGTTGATTTGATTAATGTGGTTAGTTATGGGTAAAATGCGCAAATATTTCAAATAAGCAAGTGGTTATAAAATATTCATTGTTGTCGGGGAATATTAGTTTGGTCGTGGAATATTCTTCTTCGTTTGGAGAATATTTGTATGATACTACGCCAACCTTTTGTGGGCCCCATAACTGAAGCGATTGGATGAAGGAAAACGACAAATATAAGTTGTTTATAAATAATCAGGCGTAGTTATTCACAGTTAATCTTTGTTGGAATACTCCTGTGGTTAAAATACAAAGAAGATACCCAGATTGCACCAATTATTGATTCTTACGTAAGAAGACACTACTCAATAATTGTTACAGTAATTACTCTTCAATATTATATTTTATTGATTCAATAATTGCTGCGTTGATATTTTATATTATTGATTGTCATTGCGCAAGTATTTTCATTATCAGATCAATAATTCATATTATTTGAATAATATTATTTGATAGCATTATTGACAATGTCTAGAAAGTTCTGTCTAAGGAGAAGTTTGGTCATCTAATTGCGCGCCAAAGAAGGAGAAATCCTTCACCGGAAAGCCCTCTTTCCTGTGAAATGTACTGGTTGCAAGATTGTGATTCTATAATATTATTTGTGAATAATTAATTATTGATTTATATAATAAGGAAAATATTCATTTTATGTGGATATAGATGGAGAAAATTTTTAATGTGACAATTGTTGAAAATTAATATTTTATCTTTTTCGATAAAATAATTTATTTAAATATATTATTATATTTTAATAATATAATAATGGTGATATTTTTATAATGAATGTGGGATATGAATAAATGAGGAGGAAGAGTATTTTTATTGCAATAAATGTTTAAAACATGTAAAACATGTCGGTGGACCCCATTTCTTGACTAAAATTGGATTATAGCCCGTAAAATCGCCCGTTTATAGATTTCGGTCAACTTCTGTTTGGAATTTGGAAAAACTTAAACTTACAAAGTTGTAGAGAATGGAATTTCCTATGAAAAAGACATAAGATTCAAATTTTTCTGATAAAAAAGCTATTTATTATAAATTATTGAAGTTCCAGAATAATTAATTTTTGGAAGTTTTAATGATGTTTATTAAGAAAAACGTTTTTTGGGCTACACTAACATGTGAAAAATGAGCTGAGATCAGTTGTCTAAGGTGGGCTTGAATTTTGTTAATTATTTTATTAAATTTTCTGCTTTGGTGTTCTAAGCATTTTCCTATAAATAGGGTGCTTAGGTTAGAATTGAAAATCACACCAGAAACTGAAGTTTTCTCTCCCTTTCTCTCTCTATATTATCGAGCGTATTCTTGTGAGTATTTTGATACTTTGAGTATTTCTATACGTTGCAAGTTCCTTCAAATACTATATCCTAGATTCCAAATAAAGTACAGTCTTTTCAAGGTAAGGGATATATTTTTTTTTAAATGATATTATTTCTTCTAATATCATTATGCCGAAATATTGGTAAGATTTTTCTTATGAAATTCTTGTCTTTTAGTGTCGGGGTTACTATTCACGTGATACTAAACTATTCACGTGATACTGACACTATTCACTTAATACTATACTATTCACAGAAAAATTAAATTTTTATTTATGTCCAAAATATCTATTATGGATACTAGCTTTGATTGTATCTATATTTTGATCATTCTTGAATTTTACTTCACTATGGTTATTTATGAAGTATTTTATTGGACTGTTTAAAGTACGAATCCTTATTATTTGTTCTTTTGTTTCACTGGATTCGTTTTCTTTAAAATATTTTTCATCATCCTCAGTCCTAAATGATGATATTACTAAATATCTTTGGCCTGTAGTGCAAAGATGGTTGATTTTCTTATGAATATCTTTGGCCCATAGTGCAAAGATGTACAGGTGTTGAGATAAACATGACCAACTGATGAATATCTTTGGCCTGTAGTGCAAAGATGAATATTTGATTCAAGATGTATGTTGATTGATGTTACAGGGATAAAATATTGATGATGGACTTTTAAATTCATAGATATTAGTAGATTTCATTATCTACGTAACTCTTCTATGAATTATTATTTCCGCTGCGAATATTGATCTGAAACTTGTTGTCTATTATATTCTATCAAATTTTTTCCTGTTGAAGACTAACGATAATGTATTCTATATTATCTTAGTCATAATATTCTTTACTGGGCTAGTTGAGCTCACCCTTTTCCTTTTTGTTCCATTTTTCTTCTCGGGAGGCGAGAATGTAGCGAGTTCTAGTCGGGGTGTGGAATGATGATTCTAGAAAGTTGTTTTAGTAGTCCTCACCAATTATAATGAGGACTTATTTGGGTGTGAATATTGTCTAGACGGAAATATTTGTATTTAAACTCACAGTTTTCATGTTGTATTAATAAAGTTGTAGTTGTTTCTGTACCATGTTATTGACGACTCAAAATGGGTGATGTATACCTATTTTAGGGGCGTCACATTAGGTATGGCCAAATGGCAAACTAATAAGTCTCTTCCGCAGTATTAAACTACGGATGCCAAATTCAATTCTTTTTAGTTTTCAAGGCTTCGATCATGTTAAATGTTAATGATATACGTTTTGGAATTTTACAATCTCATCCCAATGATATATTTGTCATCTAGGTTAACTTAAACTCACGCCCTTTGTGAAAAATTGTGTCAGTATGTTGAATACAAATATGCAATCTCTAAAAATTTCAAGTATTCGATATTCCAGACAAACACCAATGACTGCAATCTTAGGAATTGATCGAACCTTGAAAACTAAAAAAATTTATATTCGATATCTGCAGTTTAATACTGCGGACAAAACTTATTTACAAACAATATCGTTTCCTACTTGTTACATCTCAGGATGAACGCTGACGGCATGCTTAACACATGCAAATCGGACGAGAAATGGTATTTCCATTGGCGGGCAGGTGAGTAACGCGCAAGAATTTGCCCTTGGGAGAGAAACAACAACTGGAACGACTGTTAATACCCCATAGGCTAAGGACAAAAAGGAGGAATCCGCCTGAGGATGGGCTCACGTCTGATTAGCTACTTGGTGAGGCAATAGCTTACCAAGGCGATGATGATCATTAGTTGCTCTAAGAGGATGATCTGCCCACACTGGGGATCGAGACACAACCTGCATCTCTACTAAAGCGGCGGGGATTTTTTCGTGAATGGGTGAAAGCCCCGATGAGCAATGTCGTGAAGGTAGAAGTTCCACGCGTCGTGAACTTTTTTTTCCGGAGAACAAACAATGACGATATCTGGGAATAAGTATCGGTTAACTTTCTGACAGCAGTCGCGGTAATACAGAGGATGCAAGCATTATGATATAACAATATTATATAGACAAATATATTTATAGCCGCTCATTGTAGATTGGCAAGTTCAAATTTAAATTTTTTTGATCCATCAACACATTATAGTTTTTTTTTTTTTAAATATGGACCACACATGTCTCTTATGGATGGCTAGAAGTGTTTTTGTCAATAAGCACTTACTATAGATCAATCTATAACAAATATTCGTTATGATAATTTTCGAACAAATACATATTTGGTCAATCATAAGAAAAACAGGCGGTCAAGATTTAAATTTTTTAATAGCATAAAGCACTTTTTTTTAAAAAAATATAGACCGTTTGTTTCTTCTATGAACAACTAGCACTTTTTATCCGAATATTGTCATACTAAGTATTTGTTATGCATAACCTCTATTATATATTATAAGCTGATATATCTTACGGTTTTATGTATAGATTTTTTTATTGTTAATTATATGAATAATTATTAAGAAATTGATATTTTTATATGATTTTCTGATATTTTCACATAAAAAGTATCGCTGTAGATATATAACGACGATTTTTATGTGAGTTTTTCAACTATTATGGTAATATTTTTAATCATATACACAATATAGCGACTCACATACGATTGTAAGTAGGTAAAAAAAATTCGCAAGTACAATAAGGTTTGTCATCGTCTTCCTTCTGTGATTCGTTCGCTTGTAAACTACTCCGTCCATTTTGGTTTCAGGTGCTTAGATTAAGAGTAATTGCTTTGTAAACATGTAATGTTAAATGGGCCTTAAATTTTCAATAAATAAGTTGATTAAGGGTTAAGCTAAAGGCCTAGATTTGTAAGAGAACCGAGTTGTTTGCGATAAATGATAAATACGACTCAACTTATTTTAGTTTGAATTCAGCTTAGGCAGTGTTTGATTACCTCTTAATAGTTTTGAATGGATTTGCCTCTGATTCGGTCAGAGGTAAATTTTGTTTGACAAAATTTTGTTTACCTCTTAATGACTCTTAATGAATTAGAAACAAAAATAATTTTATAGCATTAAGAGGCATATTTGAGCGAATTTATATTATTTTTGGACAAAAATGTCCTCTTTTAACCTTACTAATCTCTGCGTTGCTACACTTCACTCCGCTGCTCTTCTCTCTGTCGCTGCTCTTCTCCTTCGTTGTTGTTCGCCTCAGAAGATTCCTAAAATTCAAATACAAGAAAAACACCCAATTTGAATGCAGGGTGGGAGAAATGGAGGAAAGAGAAATAGAAGAGAAAACAAAATCTTTTGTTGTAATCCATGAGGTTCATGAGATGAGATATTGACAACCCCTCCGATTTGTAGAGGGAATTCGAAATTAGATCATTGGAATTTGCAGGTAGTAGTAGAGTGGTGGTAGTGGTGATAGAATTTAGTAGTACAGATGGAGATGGAGTTCAGGACACTTGTAAAATTTTGCATAATTATACTGATTATGTTGTTAAAATTATACATTGAATGCAAAAGTCTTTGTTTTCATTTACAAGGTTAAAATTGTAAATTATTATTATTAAGATGTTTTAACAATTTCAATTATCAAACAGCCGTATAAATTCATATGTAATTTCATTCAGATGATCTAATTTATTAAGATGTCATAATCATTCAGATCTTAATTACTCAATTTTATCAAACACCACCTTAAACTCTTTAAGTGAGTCGAGCTCAAATAAGTATCTTATTTACATAAATAAACAAATTAAATTTGAGGTATACTATGTCTAGCTAGTTAGAGATGTACAAAAGGCTCGCGATCCTGACCTTAGTTTAATTTGATCAAATTTTGGTATGGTCAAAGTCTGAACCGGTCAGAGTCGGCCTGAAATATTTTAAAAAACCGCTATTTGAAAATAAAAATCTGACATAACTTGTAAAAAAAACTTAGTCTGACTTGGCCTTAGGCCTGGTCTGACTTGACCTAAGGCCTATCCAGTTATTGTAATTTTAGAATTTTAAAGTTATAATTATTCATCAATGAAATATTAATTTTTACTTATTCGTTATTACAATTTATAAATTATAATACATTAGTTTTAATTACTACAACAATAAAATTTAAAGTTTTAATTATTCATTTTTTGAGTTATTGTTTAATTAATATACATCTCCAATGAATAGAACTAGTTAGTATATTTAATATTAATAATAAGTTAGTTACTTCGTTGATTAAATATTAATAATAAATTAGTTTATTGTAAATACTAAATTACTAATATTTAACAATAAAATTTTATTAATATTCCTTGTTATTTTTAATGTTAAAGTATTAACATTAATTAATACATCAATAAACTAACTTTTAATATTAAATATTAATAATAAGTTAGTTTCTTATAAATACTCAAGTTCTTCATTTATTTGGATATGTTAAATTCTTAGAAGATTTTATGATTTTAGTTATTTTCTAATATTTTATTGTAAAAATTTAAATAATAATTCCATAAAATATTTAAAAACTAATTGGAAATAATACTTAAGATATAACTATTTTAATGTTTAATGACCATAAAGGAAAAGATATCTCAGTATTTAAACTTTACAAAATATATGACCAATCGATCCTAGTACTAAAATAAAATAAAAAATAACTTTATATTCAAAATATAAAAATATAATATCTGATAAGTTAATTTTATTTTGCATCTATAATCATATGTACCACAATATATTGTATTCAAATTATATTTTCTACGAAGACAATCATGCATAGTAGACATACATTTAGGAAATCAATTTATTTATATTCTAGATATATCTAAATTATATTTTTCTTTAATTTAAGAGAAATATATTTATTTTTGTTCCAATCATTCATCTTATATTATAAGATGTGCAGTAAAATATTAAAATAAAATAAATCTAAAAAATCTTACATCATTTTTACAAAACTTTATTAATTTATATTTTATAATATTTATAGTTTTAATATTTAACATTAAAAAAATGACCAGACCAACCTAGGCCTAGTCTGATATGCAGGTTTAACCGATAGTGGTTAGCAAAAAATTTATTTTTGGGTAAGTTGGTCAATTGGCCAATAGAGTGCTGACACGCATGCGAGACTCTATGTGTGTCAATATTCTATTGACCAATTAACCAACTTACCAAAAAATAAACTTCATATTAACCAAATTCAGTTTAACCAGACCACAACCCAACGATCAAAGTTCGGTCTGATAAGTCTAAATCAACGATTTGGACTGACCTGATCTGATTAGAACCCAAGACTAGGCCCGACCAGACCAGACCAGACCAGACCGACTTGTTACATATGTAATATGTTTATGCCCAGCTCAAGATCAACATATTTAAGCTTGATTTATTTAATAATTAATCATATCTTGAATTTAGAATATTATTATTACTTGAAGATACCCATATTTATTTCTAACATCTCCCCGACAAGTGTCAACATCCAGCTTACAAATGACTTTGAATAAGAATAATGGAGCTCAAGCGCTGACTTTCTTATTCATAAAATATTACTACCCTGTATACATATTACTCCCTTAGTCTCAAAAGAAAATATCATTTGCTAATATTTTTTATTTCCGAAAAAAATCTATTTTTTAATAATAATAATTTAAAATAATGTAATGTTTTTAAATATATCATCATAATTTTATAGTTATTCTACTATGTCAAAATAACAATTTTTATTCATTTAAAAAAATAGGAAAAATATATCCTTAATATAAACAAATTTTGCAATTGAGACTTTTGTTTGAAGGATCAAGCATAATACTTGTGGTTCAATAAATTAAAATTTTAATCGGCATTTTGAAAGCTTAAGTTGATATTCTAAGTACTCTTGTTTCTTATATGGAATGGTTAGCATGAAATTAATTTTAATCGATTGATTAATACGATTAATAAACCTTGATGAGTACTGTAAGGTGGTCTCTTTTACGTGTCAAAGATCAGACATTTACCATAAAAGTATTAACTTCATGATAACTGAATTCTTTTTTAAATATTTCTTCTGTTCCAAATTATATATTAAAAAAAGTATTATATCCTCATTTATTTATTTAGTTCCTTAATTAAGCCATATAGGATCCTATTGCTACTTCAACAATTTAAGAATGCTCCATATTTGCTTCTCTATCAGTGTGTCCAAATCTTACCTAATAATCAATAACCTCCTTATCATAGGCTCTTAATTCAACAAATAATGTTAATATATGAATATGTTGAAGTATACATAATCATGATATGAGTTTAAATTTATTTTTAAGAAAATAATATTTTTACACGTAATTTTGATATTTCTACATGTTTTCCTCTCACATAAAAGTAACTCTACTCTCTTATGAGAGAATATCATATGAAAATTAAATCAAAATTTCATGTGAAAATAGTATTCTTTATTTTTATTTACTTTAAAAAAACATAATGAAAGTTAACATAATTTTTTTAAGCTATACATTTAAAATATTTGTGTGGTGTTATGATAATAACTTGTTCTTTCGTTATTCGGGTTGAAAAATTATCAGATCTACATATTTTATTTTATTTTTTATTATGAAATTTTTACTACGCTCTTCTTAATTTGATATATATTATTTATTTAAAATTAATTGTTTTATTCTCTTTGTCATTGTAATTTTTTTAATTATTGTAATGTATTATAGTTTTAATATATTTTTGTTATTTGAATTGTTTGGGGAAAAATCTAACAAAACTGATGATATTTTTGTTGTATATTTAATATTTGAGCTCTTGTATGCTAACATAATAATTGGATATAAAAATTAGATATAAATATTTTATAATTTCATTTATTTATATTTTTATCCCATTAAAAATTAAAATATAAATAAATAAAATTATAAATCATGTCAGGATAGAATTTTTGTTAATGTTTATCCCATTTTGAGGCTACATAATAGTAATTGCCGAAGTATTCTAGTTGAGGTCTTAATATGTGTTCAATAAGTCTAGGGGATGGGGGGTTTCCGGCCGGGTAGTGACCGACGGAAATAAATTTATTTTTTTTGACTACTAAATAATTAATATAATTTATTAGAATTGAAATTTTTATAAAAATGTAGTGATTTAGATGTCATTTGGATACATATAAAAAATAAAATTATACAATCTGTGCAATTCTATTTTTTATCTGTATCTAAATGACACCTAAATCACTGTATTTTATAAAAATTTTAATTTTAATAAATCATATTAATTATTTGATAATCTAAAACATAAAAAAAATAAAAATTTTGGACGATCACTAACCAATCGAAAACCCCCCGGTCCCACTAGAAGGATTCATATGTGTTTCATAACATGGTCAGAAAAGCATGATACTGACAGTAATTAAATGAGAGACAGAGTCAGGTGATTGGTGAAAAGTAGTTGAAATGATGGAACATTAATCCTCCAGCTAGGAAGTTAGGGCCCGTTTATTTTATTTTGACATATTAGAACATTATTTTATTTATTCTAGTATACTTTTTCAATGTTTATTGACATATTTATGGTTCTGTTAATTACTCCCTTGGTTCTTTTTTAATTAATGTTTTAAGATAAAATATAAAAATTAAAAAATATAATTAATATTTTTTTGATTAATTAAAATAGGTATAAAATCTCATTATTGTTTTTCATAATTTATTAGTAAAAAGATGAAAGATAAACAAACTAATATTTAATGTAAGGATAATATAGTAAACTAAATCATTAATACTTCTTTAAAATTAACAAATGACAAATAAAAAACAATAAATTTCACTTTCTAAAAGACTTATAAAAAGGAACGACAATAATAATTTTATTATGTCCAAAGAAATCTAAGATAACTCACGAATAAAATATTTTCATTTTATCCTTACATTAAATATTAGTTTTTTATCTTTCATTTTTTCAATATTAAAAATATATATGATGCCACCCCAATCTTAAATAATATTATGTACATTTCCTTTTATTTTCTATTTAAAAATACTTTTATTTATTATTTATAAATTTTAAATAAGAATTCATTACTTAATTTTTCATATTATCTAAAAATTAAATATTAATTTATGTTTCTTTCATCTTTTCAACGAACTTTAGGAGGGTAATGTTGTGATTTTACGCTCAATAAATATAATCAATTAGACAAATTATTAATTATATTTCTTAATCTATTTACTCTGTCCTAAAATATCAATTAAAAAGGATGGAGGAAGTACTACTAATAACTCGTTAAATTTAACTCCCCCTCCCTTTCGTTTTAATTGACGTTTTAGTAGTATAAATAAGAATTTGGGTATTAAAAAATGTATTAGCACCTTGTTTAATTGGGTATAAAATATTAAGAGGACCACTATTTTTACATGTAATTTTAATATTTCTACACAGTCTTCTCTTACAAGAGAGCATGTTGGGTCCCATATTTATATGAGAGGAACACATGTGAAAATATCAAAATTACATGTAAAAATATCATTACCCAATTTCAATTTTATTTACTCTTCTTAAATTCATTAAAAAACAAAATCTCTCCTTAGAAAGACAAATAAAAAGAATAAGGAGAGTAAATGTGGTGTTTGATTACATCTTAATGCATCTTAACAGCCCATCTCTTAATACATTTTAACAGTTTATATATTTGTATTAAGAGGTTCTATCACCCTCTCGTCTGCGTGTCAAACACCACCGATACTTAAGAGATGGACTGTTAAGATGCAATCAAGCACCACCAGTACTTAATAAATGAGAGAATGAAATTGATGAGGTGATATTAGATAATAATTGACTACACTTTGATAGTGTTTCTCTCGTATCAAGAATTTCTTTTAGACATTTTATGATTTAATTTTTAAGTTTTTCATTTCGTAAAAGTGTTTGAATTTAATTGACACATAATTTAAGAAAAAAGGGGATTTTATCCGTGTTAAATTTAAGATCAAAATATAGTACACAATCACAAAAAATTAAAGAGGAACGAAAAATAGAACACACATATTCATCAATTTGACTAGTCCTATTCAGTTAATTTATTTATTAAATGTCACACACTTTATAATAATTCAGATACCAAATGTATGGTAGTGGTAATTCGTCAAATCCGCATAAATTCTAGTTCTTGATTACCAAAAATAAAACATAAAAATTATACTTCCTTTGATATCAATCCAAGGAGATAAAAAACTAGTGTTCAAGCAAGTAAATTGACAACTATAACCTTAAGTATGTTGACAATTATAACTTTATTCACTTTCCTACAAGACTTGTCAATTTAGACTAATCTTAACTTTACTAGGTCTTGAACTAAACTGTGTTATTTTACAACCCTACCCTCCTCATTCTCCTCTCCCATCTAAAAGGTCACAAAGTTAGTCAAAGTCAAAAGTGGAGGAAAAGCTCCCTCTAGTTAAGATATGGACAATTAAGTCATTTTCACAGAATCCCCATTCACACCAGCTTTTTCTAGTTCTAATCTCCTGCCCTGCCAAAGTAATCCCAGTCCTCGGTCGGTGGTCCTATAATGGCAGTAATTGTAATATCGCTAATCACCAAGGCTAATTCCGTCCATTAAAATCCTCTCCTCACTTCTAGAGACAAAAACAAAGTAAAAGGGAAGCAGGTATCTCTCATAAGGGTTAACGAACCGAGTCGAACCGAGTATTGAGTTGCTTAGATTTAGTTTACAAACTTTATCGAATATAAAATAAGGTTTGATTGAGACTCATTTAAATACTGAGTCGAGCACGATTCCGAATTGTGCCCGAGCAGTTTGAACTTTTCGAATGAATATGATCCGAGTATCAATAGAAAATTATAATTTTAGGAGGTTCGAGTAATTTATCGAACTTTAAAATTTGCTCATATTTGACTCATTTATATTTCGAGTCGAGTTCGAATCGAATTTTTTGTCGAACGAGTATGAATCGAACCCGAACTGTTTGCTCATTTTACAATCTTAATTTTTCATACTCTTCTTGACCACTTCAAGCTAGGCTTTTCACACTCTTTATATATAAATCGATATTCTTTTTTTTTTCCAATTACTATTATAATTTTTTCCATTTTCCCTCTCATATATATATTTTAGGGAAAAGGGAGCGGGGAAGACCTAGTCAATTGCCATAGCTTATTTGATATGTTGAGCAATCTGCATAGTATTAAATATGTTTGTTTGTAAGAATTATAATCTCAATTATCGGAATTATACTATTGATCTTATAATTATAATCTCGAGATTATAATTATAATCCAAAAACTATTAAGGGGGTATTTAATAAAAACTGAATGAATCTGAATCTGAATGAAAAAAGTTATTTGATAATTAACATGTCTGAAACATCTAAATGACAGAATTTTATTATTTTACCCCTCTAAAAAAATTCAAATGTTGTTGTAAATTTATTTAATATTACTTGATATAATAGTTAATATATATTTTTTTTATTTTATTCAGCTACTCATTCAGCCATTTAGTCAAAAAAATCTGACTTAGCCATTCAAATTTCAATCATCCTAATTCGATTCAACCATTCGCATTTATTTTTTTTAAAATATAAGTGCACTTAATGGCTGGTCGATTCAGCCATTTAAATGTATTCAGTCTTAAACAAACAACCCCTAAGTCATTTTATAATCCATTGACTAATAGTCTAAAGTCTAAACTTGAAAATAAACAAGACACTTAAAATTAATATTTATATCACATGTATAATCATTGCAAATAAACATAAAATATGTAAAAGAGGGTCCGAATAATATAAATTTATTAAACTTATTGAACTTTTAAAATTAGATATTTTTAAATTTAAAATTGACATAATTTTTTTAAATTTTGTAAAAATACTGATAATTATTATAAACTATATGAAAGCAAAATTTATTATTTTATTATTTTTAATAAATTATTTCAACTTTAAGTTTGAAAATATTTTATTAAAAAGTTAACAATGACAACAATAATTTTATAATTTAAAACGGAGGGTGTATTATTGTTGTTGTTATTATTCTTTCTTATTGTTATAATTATAAAAAGATTGTACAAGTATGAAAGTTTATCTATGTGCTTCAATTACAAACTATTTGCACTTATCCTCTACAACAATATATAGTTATTAGTCCAAGTGGCACACACATTGTGTGTAATTATCGGAAGGATCTAATAGGGTTTTTTTTTTCTTCTAATTTTGGGGATAAAATAAAAAAATAATAATAATTAAGACTTAAGAAGGACGAAAATATAATAAAATCAAGTTTGTAAGGACAAAATGGGAAGGAGATTTGTGACACACCCTCAAGAAGGAGCAGTTGTTTTCCTTTATTTTCCTTAATAAAATACTTCTTCCGTCTCAGGATAAAAGTCTTAGTGAATTTTTCACGCATATTAAGAAGAGAAATAAAATGACAAAATTATCCATAATAATATATCATTAATTATTTTTAATGTAGGTTAGAGAGTAACTTTCTAGTTATTCAATTCAAAATATTCTCTCTCCATACTTATTAAATATGGAGAGAGAATTAGAATAAGAAAAGTGTAAAATATTTAATGTTACGGGCATAATAGGAAAAAATGTGTTAAAGTTTGATTATTAAAGGAAAGTGAATATTTAACATGGGACTAACCAAAATAGTAATAAGGACTTTTATCATGGGACGGAGAGAGTAGATAATAAAAGAGTAGTAATTATAGTAATAATAGCCATGGTAAAAGATATTTTCGCATCACTTTTAAAATGATTTAAACGTATAAGAAAGAAAATTATTATATGCTAATTTTGAATTTGAAAATGTATCAATTTAATTTTAAAAAATAATAAATAATTTTAATTTTTTGAACGGAGAGATTATTATGTAATTATTTGAAGGGCACGCATCATACTTTAATTTTAATATTTTTTGCAGTAATTTTTCTAATGAATGTTGTCGTAAACCAACTCAAAATCTTGGATCCGTCTTTAAAAAGGAGTATGTATCTTAGGGGGTGTTTGTTTAAAGCTGAATGAAGTTGAATCTGAATGGTTTGAATCGGTCCGATCGGCTTGTTTTTGGTCTCGAATGGTTTGAATTGGTAAGATGGATTAAATTTGAATGGCTAAGTCAGATTTTTTTAACTAAATGAAGTAAAAAAAAATTAAAAAATTAGAAAAAAATATTAATTATTATATTAAGTAATATTAAATAAATTTACAATAATTTTGAATTTTTTCAGAGGGGTAAAATAATAAAGTTTTATCATTCAGATATTTCAGATATGTCAATTATCAAACAGTTTTTTTCATTCACATTTAGATTCAAATCATTCAGATTCAGATTCAGCTCATTCAGATTCAGATTCAGACTTATTCAGTTTTTATCAAACACTCCCTTAGACACATAAATTTGTGTGTCTTACACCTATTACGTCATAGATTTGATTGACAAGTTGGTGATGTCGTAGTTTTGATTAACAAGTTGGTGAAATGTCAAAACAGCCATTAATAAAAATGGTGAGATGTCAAAAATGTCATTACTAAAATCTTTTAAAATAATAGGACACACAAGTTTGTGGGTTTAAGACTCAGAACTCCTTTTTCCCCATATATATATATATATATATATATATATATATATATATATATATATACTTTTCTTGGTAATAAATGATAAATAGTTTCTTTAATTTCAACACTTTTTACTAGTTTAAATATTTTTTTGGGAAATTTATATTTCTATTAGTAAATTTGATAATTTCACAAACTCCTATTCACATAAATAATAAGCGAGGTTTACCTTCATGTGAAAAATAAGGTTGTAAACGAAACAAACAGTTCAGACTCGACTCGAAAAATTACGAGCGATACTCGGATTCGTTAATAATATGATACAAATTTGAGCATAAAAAATAGTTCGAATAAAAATATGAGTAGAATCTGAGTAAGGTTATACTCAACTCGTTTAAGGTTCAAAGTACTCGAATTCTCGATCGTGATTCGATATATACTCAATTGATGATACAAATTCAATTAGATACTTAATACATTCTCTTATAATATATACAGAATTAACTCAAATTAAGATAATTAATTATTATTTTATTTTAATTTTATTTGTGATTTTATATTTGTAAAGTGTAATAGTAAATATATTTTCTCATTTCTAAGTAAAATAACAAATTTAATTTATAATTATATTTATTATAAATCTAATTATTATGTGGAGACTCGAATTCGAGTTTCAATTTGAAGCTCGCGAGTAGTTTGAATATAATTCGATTCGAATCGGATCGAATTCAAGTAATAAATATTCGAGTCGGGTCGAATATGAGTGAAAATTTTCAAATACAATTCTAGTATGAATTTAATGTTTCGACTTGAATTCGAGCAACTCTCTGTTCGTTTCGATTCGACTCGTTTACACCCTTAATTAGTAAAAGAGGATCATGTGGAACTAACACTGTTAATGCCAAGATTTGTCCCACGCGCTCCAATCACCAAAGCGCGTCCAATCCTGCACAGAAACGAATAAATACCGAAAGCTTGATGGCTTGGGCCGCCGGGGGATAGCTCCGGTGTGGGAATAAGTACAAACTGATATAAGGTTAACAATGGAGGCTTAAAGCTCTAGTGCTGGAAAGTAATAAATTGCATGTACCTTGAGACAAACCTGTTATTTATAATATTCTCACCACCTTCATGAAATCCTTCTCCGAATCAGATTGACACTCTCACCCAAACGACCTTTCCTTAATAGAATTGTACCGAATCTCCTAGAATTAAGGAAGTTGATTTATAATCCCACACTTCCTTCCATATCTAGAGGCAAAATAGAATTATAAACCTCAATCCAAAAATCCCCTGTCTACCAAAACCACTCCTGGTCCAAGCCCACATGACACCACAGGATTAACGACCCACTATAATCCAGGGGCCTAAATATCCTTGGCCCAACATTGCCTCCCAATCTTCCACCAAATAGAATATTTTATGAAAGAGTATTCAGGACCAAACCCAACAGTAACAAGGACGCCCAAACAAGACCAAGCAAGGCCCAATCATCAAAGCGCTCCAACACCAGATATCAAACCACCCCTTCAGATCTACCATCCAAAAATCATCATAACCCCCATTAATGTGCCGCCCTCGAGATCTGGGAATAACTGAAAGGACAACATTATAAAAACTCATTTTCCCCCAATTCAAACAGTTTCACTAGTTTATTTTAAAATCAAAGATAATCTTCTTCTCTCCAACTTCGCAACTTTCCTTCTCCAAACTTGCAGAAATGCATTCCCCCCAAAACACTGATAACCCCCTGCCGGAAAAATTCATCCCCATCTTTGTAACTCCCTTATCAAGCATCCTTGCTTCACCAAACACCACTTCCAACTCCCCCACCACAAACACCATGCCAGAACCAAACCCCAACACTGCCACAACCTCCTCCCAAAATCCATCTGGAACCGACTCACAAAAAACACCTCTCGAATACCATAACGAGAATCAATCCCCCCACGTTAACACCCCATCTCAAATCACAGAAGCCTACCTCCTCGTAATTCGAGAACATTATCAAATCTAAAATCCCATCATCTGAGAACACCCATAGACCGGATGTATCATCGTCCCAATGGCTGGACCGCCATGCCCCTCACCCTAATGGAGAAAGGAATCTGACTACACCTCTACGCATTCATCATCACCCTTCTAGGTTTTATGGGCATCGGTCTAACCCAGCTAGTGCCCAATTCCTACATCAACATCATCGCCTTCTTCCATAAGATTGGAGTCTCACCTTCAATCGACTTCTTCTTTACTTTATTCCAAATCGGAAACTCCCGTGAATAGGGCTTCAAATTACTAAGAAAATAACCCTCAAAAGCCAACTCCAAGTTTGACAAACGCCCCCTGATGGATGCCTCCTCAAGCAACAAAGGGTGGCATAAGGACTGGTTCTTCTTCACAGGACCAGAAATTCCCAAGATCCTAAATTGGACCTCCCACAAACGACCCTCTCTAGACTTCGGTGACACCTCAACCGAACGAGTGATAGAAATGGTGAAGCTACATGAGAAACTTCCCCTAAAGGAATGGAGCTTCGGCCTCTTGAGCAAACAATCATGGTTGTACGATCATAAATGTAAGTTCTGAACTCGCTATTTGCATTACCTTTAAATTCTTTTCAGTAATTATTCTGAGAAACCCTTTCTTCTCTTCTATAATATCTCTCATCAAACCAACTTCAACCGATCGAAGAGACTTTGAAGAATTTCTGTCCAATACTACAACTGAAACATCCACTCAACCACCAGACACCGAAGCCGAAGAGACCACAGTCGAAGATTCCGTGCAACCTCGACTAAAGAGAAGAGCCACCAAAAAACTAAAAAACATCCCAACTCCTACGCTCACAGAAAACCTTCTCGATATGCCTATTTCCGAAAGAACCCAAATCCTCCGAACTAAAAAGAAACGTGCAAGATCACCCCCCCCCCCCCTTACAGCCGAAGAGCTGAGGGTTCCTTCGACTGAAGCCATCCAATCCCAAAACATGCCCATCGAAATCGACGAAGCCAACGAACCAGCTGAACCCATCCGTTAACTCGTCAGAAAATGAAAACACACCTCTGATAACCATCCAACCCTACCAATTGAAACCCACATCCCCAATTTATCCGAACACCCAACATCACCTTCCCCAGAACCAATTATCCAAGAACCCATAACACACATACCCAAAGTCGTTCATTCACCCACCTTATAGCCAGACAACAATGAAGAATTCCCTCTACATCTTTTTAACCACTTAGTCCTCAGAACCGATGACCATCGCTTCGGAGACATTTCAACATCCGAACTCGTCCATGCCGACATGATCCATCAAGCCCGCATAAGTTACTCTTAATCAAAGAATACAAACGATCCCTTTTGTTGATGAACAAACAACCATACTAACCATTAAACATATGCAGGTTGCTGGGATCTCCGGGTGGCTCAACCAAAGATATAAGGAAATTGAAGCCGAAGAGAAAGCCGCCCGAAGAGAAAACGAATTCCTGAAATCTACCTTTAGCGAATGAGAGGAATTTGCACAACGATGCCTCTTTCTTCTTCGAAGGCCTCAAAAAAGATAACGCTAAACTAAAAGAACAACTGGCAGCAGCCGAAGCACTTCAACAATCCACCTCCGAAAAGAATTACGAACTCTCAACAGAAAATGAAGTACTGAAATAGAAAAACCAAACCCTCACCCGCGAAATCAACGACACAAAAAGAAAAGAGCAAATACACCTTCAACATCGATCCAAAGTAGAAAAAGATCTTCGAGAACTCAAAGCCCTTGAACCTTCTTAAACTGACGAACTACGAAACGAAATCAGAAGTAAGAATCGAAAAATCTTCCGAACTCACCAATGAAATTATACAAATTTACTTACAAAGGCTACTGAAGCGACAAAGCAAAGGAAAATCAAAACTTCTGTCATTGTCAGATCAACCCCTTACTTCTCGATTCTTCTGAAGATGAAGACGAGGATAATGCTGAAGATGACCCCCCACATTCTTAATTTCATACTTGTAAATATGCAATATTGTAATCTCTTCTATATTTCAATAAAATACAAACTTTCCTTTTCATTCCTCTTACAACAATTACACATGGTTACTTTGTCAAACAATTATTAACAATAATCAAAATTCTGAACTCAACACTTAACACAAATCAAACAAATACTATTAAATAACTTTTTTCACCATCAAAGGGTCGAATAGAGCTTACCAAACATCAAACGATCATGTTCACCATCATAGGGTCGAACAGATCGAACCTCCAAACTATCATGTTCACCATTATAGGGTCGAACAGATTAAACCTCCAAATGATCATGTTCACCATTATAGGGTTGAACAGATCCCACTGAACCCCCAAACGATCATGTTCATCATCATAGGGTCGAACAGATCCCACCAAACCTCCAAACAATCATGTTCACCATCATAAGGTCGAACAGACCAAACCTCCAAACGATCTTGTTCACCATCATAGGGCCGAACAGATCCCACTGAACCCCGAAACGATCATGTTCACCATCATAGGGTTGAACAGATCCCACCGAACCTCCAAATGATCCTGTTCACCATCATAGGGTCGAATAGATCCAACTTACAAAATAATAATCAGACAAAATAATATTGGAGAAAAATGCTTCTTTTATTGATAATTGTTGAATGAATTACATACTCAAATCGACTATACTGAAAATATTTCTGAAGTCTTCCCGCATGCCAAGTGTTCCTTATCTCAGACCCATCCATCACTCGCAACTGATAAGTTCTCGGTTTTGGTACTTCGATAATTTCATAAGGACCTTCCCAATTTGGCATCAGCTTTCCCACATTCTGAGGCATAGAAGCTTCCACCTCCCGAATAACCATATCACCTACTTGAAACCTTCGGAACTTCACCCATTTACTATAATACTTGGCCACTCGATGCTGATATGTTGCAAGCTTCACCAAGGGCGCTTCTCTAACCTCTTCTAACAAATCGAAATTAACCCAAAGTCCTTCTTCATTATATATTTCTCAAAATTGACTAACTTGAAGGGACAGAGATCCCACCTCTACAGGAACCAATGCATCAGAACCATAAGCCAACCTAAAAGGCGAATCTCCTATAGTAGTTCTCGGCGTGGTTCGATAAGCCCATAATATACTAAGTAACTCTTCAGGATACCTTCCTTTTGCTTCATCAAGTTTTCTTTTAATATCATTTAGGAGGGTTCTGTTGGTTACCTCAACCTGCACATTCGACTAAGGATGCGCCGCAGAATTCTTCCGATGCTGAATCCCCAACTCTTTTCAAAATGCCTCAAACTTCGAACCCATAAATTAACGTCCATTATCCAAAATCACCATCATGGGAATACCGAACTGGAAAACCACATACTCCTTTAGAAACTTAAAACATTTCTGCTTTGTAATCGTCCGAAGAGGTTTGGCCTCTACCCATTTGGTCATATAATCGATTACTACTATAAGAAAACTGACATGCCCTTTAGCCTTCGGCAATGGACCTAGTATATCCACCCCCAAACAGCAAAAGGAATGGGAGATAAAATCGAATACAATTCTTCTGGCAGCTGATGTGGGATCGGAATATTCAGCTGACAGTTCGGACACTTCTTCACATAATCAGTTGCTTCTTTGAAAATTTTCGGCCAATAATACCTCTACCGGAGCACTTTATATGCTAACGGCTTTGCCGCCATATGATCACCACAAATCCCTGCATGAATTTCTCGAAGAACATACTCAGCTTCAGACAAAACTAAACACTTTAGCAACGGAGATGAATAAGACCGTTAATAAAGATCTCCATCAATAAGCACGAAATTTGAGCTTCTGTACATAAATTTCTTTGCTAACATTCGATCCGAAGGTAGTATGCCATCTGCAAAATAATCGAGATAAGGAGATATCCAACAGTTAGATCTTTCCACACACATCATGTAAGACCCCAACTTTTATGAATAAAGAATAATTTTCTCGAAATATATTTTTGAATATTATGGTGTGGATTTGATATAATGTTATATTTGTGGGTAATATTTATAAATTTTGTAAAGTAACCAAGTTGTTATATAATATTCGATTCGTCGGGGAATAATCTTTTTAACATGGAATATTCAAATGACTTTAAGACAATCATTGGTGGACCCCACAACGAAAAGTATTATCGTAGTTAAAAAACGCGTAATTATCATTTTATAAAAATAACGATTTAAAGTGTTACCGTTAAAACTGTTGAACTACCCAGAATAAAAGTACATGATGAATGCGCTGTGGTTGCATAAGTAGCACTACAGATTGATTATTGATGCTTACGCCGAGAAGTCACTCATTTATACTCAATTATTGCTACACAAGAATTGTCTTTGCGTCATATCTCTCTCATATTATTGATTCGATTATTGTCACAAAGATCATCCGCATAATATGATATATTATTAAATCAATAATTGAGACGACAAAGTTATTCATATTATTAAATTACAATATTTACAATGTCTAGAAGTTTTGTCAAGGAGAGGTTTGGTCATCTAATTGCGCATCAGTAAAGAGAAATCTTTATCGAAAAGCCCCTCATTCCTGGGAACGACCTGGTTGTTAAATATTGTGAGTTATAATATTAATGATGAATAAGTTTGTGTTCATTAAAGATGAAATTGATAGTTCTATTGTGTTGAAATTATTAGTGTTAGTGGAAATCGACATTTATTTCGATATTAATTGATATTTGGAAGTTATACTGACCAGTCGGGTAATTAATTGGATAAATGAGCAATTAATTGCTATTAATTCACATGATTATAACTATTTGTTCACATGTGTGTACTATTGATTCACATGATTGAACTATTGATTCATATTATTTACTATTAGGGGAAGTGGTGCAAGTTTGATAATACTTGCAGGACTAAATTAAAAATGAAGAAAAAGAGGAAGGTATTATACTGTAATATTTTGAGCCCCAAAATGTGCAATTATTGAAACTATATTTTCCTATAAATAGAAGCTCATTCTTCTTTCATTTCTCACCAATTCACTAAAGCTTTAGAGCAATTATTATAGAGAGAAATTATAGAGAGAAAGAAGAAGAGAAATCTACTACCTCACTATTCCAATATCCAGTTTCTTCTAAGGTAAGGTGTATTATTCTTTCGTATTCATGAAGAGAGTTATTTTCTTTCAATACTCGTAAGGGTTGTTATTCCATTCTTTATTATTATGTTGAATAACTTTGTCATCAAATCGCATACATGGTGAAATTCTTCTATTATTCCATTCTTTATTATTATGTTGGAATAACTCGTGCTGCATGCGATTATCGCATGCCCGTGAATTTTGTTGTTATTCCATTCTTTATTATTCATTGGAAAATCCTCATGCATGCGAATTATGCATGACCGGTTCCATTCTTTATTATTCATTTGAATATCCTCGTCTGCATGCGGATTACGCATGACTTCGGTTCTATTCTTTATTATTCTATTGGGAATAATCATGCATGCATGCGGTCTATCGCATGTCCGGTTAATTCTTCTGTTATTCTATTCTTTATTATTCTGTTGGAATAACATGTCTATGTGGATTACCGCATGCATGGTGAATGATCCTTCGTATTCATTCCTTATTAAATTGTGGAAATGATCTGTTAACGTGGATTACCGCATGGCGGGCGAAAATCCATTTGCAGTTTCATATATTCTATTATACTCAGTTGGTTAAAATTTTGGCCTCAGTGGCCTGTAGTGCATTGATGGACAATTTTTAGTATGATTATGACCAGGGATTATTCGGTTTAGTCATGACCATTGATGATTTAATGAATAACCTTGGCCCGTAGTGCATGGATGATTCGATGATGTTGTTTATTTATTAAGCTGAGTCTCATCGATAAAACTTGATGAAAACATTTTAAATCATAGAAGATAGTAGATATCATGCTCTACTTGACTCTTCTAATGGATTGCTTATTCCGCTGCAGTTAAACTTGATGTCTATTGTATTTTATCAGTTTAACATTGTTGAAGGCTAATGATAATTTATCCTGTATTATCTTAGTCATAATATATCTTGTTGGGCTAGTTGATCTCACCCTTTTGCTTTCATTGTTCTCTTCAGGAAATGAGAACGTAGTCGGGAATAGTCGGGGAACGGAGTGATGGTCCGAGATGGTGTTATAGTAGTCCTCACTATTCTATAAAATAGTGTGACAATAAAGGTAATGAGGACTCTATTTGAGAGTGGATATTGTCTAGAAGGAAATATAACTGTTTAAACTCTCAGCTATGTTTTGTCGTATATTACACGACGTTTTTATAATTAAGTTGGTATTTGTATTCTGTACCATGTACTTGGCGACTCAAGATGGGTGATGTATACCTATGTTGGGGGCGTCACAGTTGGTATCAAAGCCATAGAAAAGAGCCCCAAGCCTTTATCTGGTGAATTCCAAGTCTTGGGATGCACCGAAGCCAGATTTTCCGTAGGGGACGCCGTGAGGAATGGTGGCAAGTTGATAGGTATCATTGTGAGGTGCTATCCAATTCTTGGATGCGAGTCATAGTTGGTATCAAAGCTTAGGGATATGATCCTTGACTGAGATGTGAGACAAGAACTAGGAGAGGAGAGACGGGGAATTCCTTCGCTAGTATGACCTACCTAAGTTTATTTGGTATTTAATTGGTCGGTCAGAGTATAGGGATAATATGTGATATGATAATTAACCCTTGTTTTGTGGCAGTATTTGAAAATGGCATCTGAAAATGTTGAGATAAACAATGAAGCACATGAGATCGTTGAGTCACCACAGATTAATACCCAGGATAATGTGCAACAGGAAGACAATAATCCTCAGGTAAACAACAACGATCAAATGATGAACGATGGGATGTTTAGAGGTTTTATGCAATTTATGCAACATCAGGCGAAGACGCTGGGACAAATCTCGGACGGTCACTGCTAAGCAATTCAAGGAGCTGGGACTACCAGAGTTTTTTGGAGAGCCAAAACCACTTAAGGCAGAGACGTGGATAAAGCAGATCAACAAGATATTTGATATCTTGGGATGCTCCGAGGAGCAAAAGGTTCCCTTGCCACCTTCATGTTATTACGAGCAGAGGCGATTCTTTGGTGGGAATCAGAAAGCATACTCAACCCGCCGCCAGACAAGATATCTTGGGAGAAGTTCCAAAACTATTCAACGACAAGTACTTTCCGAAAGTATTCGGCACATGAAGGAGGTAGAGTTCATCAAGCTTGAGCAAAACAATATGACCGTAAACGCAAGATGCGAAGCTAAGTTTACCGAGTTGTCTCGGTTTAGCCTCTCACTTGGTTGATAAAGAGGAGAGAATGACGGATGTTTCTAAGAGGTTTGAAACACGAGATACGTCAATACCTTATCTCTCATAAACCGTGTTTGTATTCGAGATGTTGTGAATAGGGCTCGATTATTGGAGCGCGATAATGAGTCAACCCAACCAAGAGAGAAGCGCGGTAAGGCAAGTCGATAATACCAAAGTGGTAGCAACATCGTTGAAGCGGTGACAACAAACGTGGAGGAATTAATATGCGTAAATGGTAATCACTTCGGTGATCATGGTCATGATAATAAGAGTGGACATTTCAAGAAGTAGAGATTCAATAATGATGAAAAGACGTCGGCTGACTTTTTGTTGTTAAGGAAGGAGAACAACCACCGGTCAGACATGTTACAAATGTGTGGGGAAGGACACATAAGTCCAAACCGCATCTGCGGTCAAAGCATGTTACAATTATGAAAAGAAGGTCACCTAGCCCGATTTTGTCGTGCACCAAAGTCAAGTCCAAATTGGGATGGAGGCATCAAAGGTGTCCTGAATAAGACAAAACCTAGTTCAAGGAGGCGTTTGTCGTAACCTCCCAAAAGCGAGGAATCCGAATGAGGTGATCACGGGTAAGCTAATCATAAACTCTAGAGAAGTTTATACTTTATTTGATACCGGTTCTACCTATTCTTTCATTTCTCCTACTTGCGCTCAATGTTTAAATTTAACTCCGGAGAAATTAGACTTTGACTTATCTGTTGAAACTCCGTTGGGAGAAACCTTCATTACATCCACGGTTTATAAGTCTTGTTTGATTCAAATCGGTAACTACACGTTACCTGTCGATCGTATTTCTTTGAAAATACTTGCATTTGATGTGATTTTAGGATAGATTGGTTAACTACTCATTATGCTAAAATCGATTATTTTCGTAAGGTTGTTAGCTTTCATATTCCTAACCAACCTATTATGCGAATTTAAGCAACCAAACCACTAAAATCAATCACTGTCATATCAAGCCATAAAGCTATTTGTTTATTGAAAAAAGGATGTCAAGCTTTCTTAGCCCATGTCACGGATTTAAATAAAAATACGTCAGATTTGAATGATATTTCTATTGTTAATAAATTTCCTGACGTATTCCCTGAAGAACTTCCTGGCCTACCCCCAGAGCGTGAAATTAAATTTTGTATCGACCTTGAAACCGGTACAAAACCCATTTCCAAAGCCACCTATCAAATGGTTCTTATTGAACTTTAGGAGTTAAAAAACTCAACTACAGGAATTGTTAGACATTGGTTTCATTCGTCTTAGTACGTCTCCTTGGGGTGCTCCTGTTCTATTCGTGAAGAAGAAAGATGGAAGTATGCGACTTTGTATTGATTATCGGGAGTTGAATCATGTCACCATCAAAAAAAGGTATCCGTTGCCTCGCATTGATGACATGTTTGACCAGTTACAAGGAGCCAAATTCTTTTCAAAGATTGATCTTCATTCCGGATATAATCAGTTGAAGATTAAAACTGATGACATTCCAAAGACTGCTTTCAAAACTCGGTACGGGCATTATGAATTCTTAGTCATGTCTTTTGGATTGACTAATGCTCCTGCTGCCTTCATGGACATGATGAACCGAGTATTCAATGAATATTTAGATCACTTTGTGGTCGTCTTTATTGATGACATCCTCATATACTCCAAAACCCGTGAAGACCATGAGCAACACTTGAGGATGATATTTCAAAAGCTTTGTGAAAATAAGCTATATGCTAAGTTGAAGAAATGCGAGTTCTGACTTGAGGAAGTTGCATTCCTTGGGCACGTGATATCAAATCATGGAATATCCGCATTGACCGTGCAAAGATTGAAGCAATTCAAAGTCGAAGCAACCTAAGTCGATGATCAAGAAGTCGTAGCTTTCTCGGCTTAGCTGGTTATTATTGGAGATTCATGAAAGAATTTTCTCGAATTGCTACTCCATTAACTCAGCTGACTTGAAAGGATACAAAGTTCGGTTGGAGCGAGGAATGTGAGAAGAGTTTTCAAGAACTCAAGAGGAGACTCATTTCAGCACCTGTTCTGACAATACCATCTGGCTCGGAGGGATTTGTCATCTATAGTGATACTTTAAGCAAAGGGTTAGGATGTGTTCTCATACAACATGGGAAATTCATAGCCTATGCCTCACGATAACTCAAAGAATATAAGAGGAATTATCCTACTCATGATCTAGAGTTGGCAGCAGTCGTTTTTGCGCTTAAGATTTGGAGGCATTACCTGTATGGAGAGAAGGTGGAGATTTATACGGATCATAAAAGCCTCAAATATTTCTTCACTCAAAAGGAACTCAACATGCGACAACGACGATGGCTTGAGCTGTTGAAAGATTATGATCATACCATCCAATACCATCCTGGAAAAGTGAACATGGTAGCCGACGCATTGAGTAGAAGATCATATGCGGGTACGAGTGCGATATTGTCAACGCAAAGGCCCATTTTGTATGACTTACAAAGGATGGAGAGAGAGTTAAAGACTCCATGGACCCATATGATGATGGAGATTATACGAGTAGAACCGACTTTAATTGATAAAGTTAGCTGTTCAAGCTATAGACCAAGAGCTGATGCATATGAGGAAGAAAGTACACGAAGGCACTATTTCGGAAGCAAGAATTGATGAAGAAGGAATACTACGAGTCAACTCCAGACTTTGTGTTCCTAACGATTCTGACTTGAAGTATAAAATCATGATGGAGGCGCACAACACACCATTTGCAATCCATCGTGGGAGTACCAAAATGTATCGTGATCTTCGACATACATTTTGGTAGAGCAATATGAAGAGAGAGATAGCGGGGTTTATCTCAAGGTGTCTAACTTATCAACGAGTCAAGGCAGAGCATCAAGTGCCAAAAGGTCCATTGCAACCACTTAAAATTCTAGAATGGAAGTGGGAGCACATTACCATGGATTTCAATTCATCGGTCTTCCCAAGGTTTCTCAAGGCATAGATGCGATTTGGGTCATTGTTGATAGATTGAACAAGTCTGCTCATTTCTTATCGATACGAGAAACTTTTACACTTGAACGTCTTGCTAGTATGTACATAAATGAGATTGTAAGATTGCATGGTATGCTAGTATCCATAGTTTCTGATCGAGACCCAAGATTCACTTCAAGATTTTGGGTTAGTTTGCAAAAAGCTATGGGCACGGATTTACGATTTAATTCGGCATATCATCCTCAAATGGATGGGCAGTTGGAAAGGACTATTCAAACTCTTGAAGATTTATTAAGACTCTGTGTCCTTGACTTCAAGGGAAGTTGGGACAAGTTCTTACCATTGGTGGAGTTTTCCTACAATAATAGTTATCAAGCAAGTATTGACATGGCTCCATTTGAGGCGTTGTATGAAAAAAAGTGTCATTCTCTAGTATGCTGGGATGAGGTGGGTGAAGCAACGTTGTTGGGACCGAATTTGGTACGTATGACTACGAAAAAGATTCAAACGATCCGACAACGTATAAAAACCTCACAAGATCGACAAAAGAGTTATGTTGATCTCCATCGAAAGGACGTGGAATTCAATATTGGAGATCATGTGTTGTTACGTGTTGCTCCATGGAAAGGAGTTACAAGATTTGGAAAGAGAGGAAAGCTCAATCCTCGATTCATTGGCCCATTTTTAATCCTCGATCGAGTAGGAACTGTGGCCTATAGACTCGCCTTACCACCAAGTATGTCTCGTGTTCATAACGTTTTTCACATATCTATGTTACGTAAATATGTGAAAGACCCGAACCACATTATTGAATTAGAATCAAACGAGATAGAGGAAGATTTAACGTATGAAGAGTTCCCTGTTAAAATCTTGGATAAGAAGGATCATATTCTACGCTTCAAGGTTATACCTCAAGTCAAAGTTTTGTGGATAAACCATGATGTGGAGGAAATGACCTGGGAGTTAGAATCTAAGATGAAGTCAAGATATCCTCACCTCTTTGATATACCAGGTACGTACCCTAATTTCGAGGACAAAATTTCATAAGAAGGGGAGGTTGTAAGACCCCAACTTTTAAGAATAAAGAATAATTTTCTCGAAATATATTTTTGAATATTATGGTGTGGATTTGATATAATATTATAGTTGTGGGTAATATTTACAAATTTTGTAAACTAAGCAAGTGGTTATATAATATTCGATTGGTCGGGAAATATTCGTTTTAACAGGGAATATTCGTACGACGACAGAATTATCATTTTATAAAAATAATGGCGAAAGTGTTACCGTTAAAACTATTGAACTACACGATAGTAGAAGTACAATAATACGCGTGGTTGCAAAGTAGCACACAGTATTGATTATTGATGCTTACGTGAGAAGTCACTCATTTATACTCAATTATTGCTACGATTTATTTCACGTTGCATCATATCTCTCGTATTATTGATTCGATTATTGTCACGATTATCATCTCGCATAATATGATATATTATTAAATCAATAATTGAGACGACAAAGTTATTCATATTATTACATTGCAATATTTACAATGTCTAGAAGTTCATCAAGGAGAGGTTTGGTCATCTAATTGCGGCATGCCAATAAGGAGAAATCCTTATCTGGAAAACCCCTTTTCCGGAACGACACGGTTGTTAAATATTATGAGTTATAATATTAATGATGAATAAGTTTGTGTTGATTAAAGATGAAATTGATAGTTCCATTGTGTTGGAATTATTAGTGTTCGTGGAAATCGACATTTATTTCGATATTAATTGATGTCTGTAAGTTATACTGACCAGTCGGGTAATTAATCGGATAAATGAGCAATTAATTTCTATTAATTCACATGATTATAACTATTTGTTCACACGTGTGTACTATTGATTCACATGATTGAACTATTAATTCACATTATTTACTATTAGGGGAGGTGGTGTAATTTTGATAATACTTGCAGGACTAAATTAAAAATGAAGAAAAAGAGGAAGGTATTATACTGTAATATTTCGAGCCCCAAAACGTGAAATTATCGAAACTATATTTTCCTATAAATAGAAGCTTATTCTTCCTTTATTTCTCACCAATTCACTAAAGCTTTAGAGCAATTATTATAGAGAGAAATTATATAGAGAAAGAAGAAGAGAAGTCTGCTACCTCACTATTCCAATATCCAGTTTCTTCTAAGGTAAAGGGTATTATTCTTTCGTATTCATAAAGAGAGTTATTTTCTTTCAATACTCGTAAGAGTTGTTATTCCATTCTTTATTATTATGTTGGAATAACTTTGCCTACGCTGGCAATCTTGCATACGTGGTGAAATTCTTTTGTTATTCCATTCTTTATTATTACTCATGGAATAACTCGTCATGTGGGCTATCGCATGCACGTGAATTCTGTTGTTATTTCATTCTTTATTATTACATTTGGAACATCCATGCATGCGGATTTACGTATGACTTTGGTTCCATTCTTTATTATTACTCGTTGGAATATACCGTATATCTGCGGATTCTGCGACCACAGTTCCATTCTTTATTATTCTACATTGGGAATAACTTTTATGCGTGGTCTATCACATGCTCGGTGAATTCTTCATTATTCCATTCTTTATTATTATGTTGGAATAACTGCATCTATGTGGATTACCGCATGCATGGTGAATGTTCCTTCGTATTTATTCCTTATTAAATTGTGGAAATGATCTGTCTATGTGGATTACCGCATGACGGGCGAAAATCTATTTGCAGTTTCATATATTCTATTATACTCTGTTGGTTAAAGTTTTGGCTTCTATACTCTATGAAATTAGTAGAATATCCTGGATATTTGCGCTTCATCCAGTATCTTTTCATGGAAATATTCTTCTGAGCATTCTTGAATTTTATTCCACAAAGAAGTATCATATTGACAATTTGGACGTAATTGATTTCAGGATAAATTAACTTATAAATCTTTAAAATTTATTCTTAAACTGGTTTTATTGAATTATTATGTCATTGTCATCATCCTCATGCTTATATTGTGATAAAAGTCATATTTGGCTTACGTGCATAGATGGACTTAGTATGATTATGACCAGGGATCATTCGGTAAAATTGTAAGACCCCAAATTTTACGAAATAAAAGTATTGAATTTTTTATAATTATTATTCTATTTAGTAAATGGTTAAATTGATAAAAGTACAGTAATACGCGTGGTTGCATAGTAGCACATGGTATTGATTATTGATGCTTATGTGAGAAGTTACTCAGTTATACTCAATTATTTCTACAATAATTATTGCATCATATCTCTCATATTATTGATTCAATTATTGTCACAGTATCATCTGCATAATATTTTATATACTATTAAATCAATAATTGAGATGAAAAAGTTATTCATATTATTATTTGCAATATTGACAATGTCTAGAAGTTCTGTCAATGAGAGGTTTGGTCACCTAATTGCGCGCCAATAAGGAGAAATCCTTATCGGAAAGCCCCCTCTTTCCTTGGAACGACCTGGTTGTTAAATATTGTGAGTTATAATATTAATGATGAATGTTATTAAAAATCGAATTTGAGTTCGGAGTTGAATTTGGAGACGCAGACGTGATATTTGAGTCTGAAACGATGAAATTAGTAGAAATAGACTATAAACACAAAATTTGTCGGGGTTGACTTTTTGATCAAAAAAGTCAATAGTTAACTTTTTGATCAAAAAAGTCAATAGTTGACTTTTTCGAAAAAATTCAGTAGTTGACTTTTTCAAAAAAGTCAATAGTTGACTTTTTCGAAAAAAGTCAGTAGTTGACTTTTTCAAAAAAAGTCAATAGTTGACTTTTTCGAAAAAAGACAAACTTCGAAATTTCAAAAATAAAATTTTTGAGAAAAATATATCCATTGTGTTGGGATTGTTAGTGTTAGTGGAAATCGACATTTATTTCGATAATAATTGATGTCTGGAGGTTATATTGACCAATTGGGTAATTAATCGAATAAATGAGCAATTAATTGCTATTAATTCACATTATTATAACTATTTGTTCACATTTGTGTACTATTGATTCACATTCTTGTACTATTAGGGGAGTTGGTGCAAGATTGATAATACTTGCATGACTAAGTTAAAAATAGAGGTATAGATGGAGGTACTATACTGTAATTCGTATTTTTACATGATTATAACTATTGATTCACATGATTGAACAATTGATTCACATTATTTACTATTAGGGGAGGTGGTGCAAGTTTGATAATACTTGCAGGACTAAATTAAAAAAAAAGAAGAGGAAAGTATTATACTGTAATATTTCGAGCCCCAAAACGTGCAATTATCGAACCTATATTTTCTTATAAATAGAAGCTCATTCTTCCTTCATTTCTCACCAATTCACTAAAGCTTTAGAGCAATTATTATAGAGAGAAATTATAGAGAGAAAAAGAAGAGAAGTCTGCTACCTCACTATTCCAATATCCAGTTTCTTCTAAGGTAAGGGGTATTATTTCTTTCATATTCATGAAGAGAGCTTCTGTTATTCCATTCTTTATTATTATGTTGGAATAACCTGTCTATGCGATGTACCGCATACATGGTAAAATTCTTCTGTTATTCCATTCTTTATTATTCATTTGGAATATCCGCTCATGCGGATTACGCTGACACAGGTTCCATTCTTTATTATTATTCTGTTGGAATAACTTTGTGTCATGGCTCTATTGCATGCATGGTGAATTCTTTGTTATTCCATTCTTTATTATTTTGTTAGAATATCCTGTCTGTGCGGATTACGCTAAACCTGGTTCCATTCTTTATTATTCTGTTAGAATAACTTTATGCATGCGATATCGTGACGCATACATGGTGAAATTCTTCATTTATTCCATTCTTTATTATTCTGTTGGAATATCCTATCTGTGCGTATTACGCATGACCTGGTTCCATTCTTTATTATTCTGTTGGAATAACCTGTCTATATGGATTACCGCATGCATGGTGAATGATCCTTTGTATTCATTCCTTATTAAATTGTGGAAATAATCTGTTTACGTAGATTACCGCATGACGGGTGAAAATTCATTTGCAGTTTCGTAATTTTTCTGACCCTCAAAAATTCTGGAGAAATTTGAAATGATAATTTGATGAGTTTTCTAGATTGTGTCCAAAAATGGCGATTTTTGGATGTATAGATTAGGAGTTATGAATTTTATGGGAAAAGACTATTTTAAAAGTAAACCCTTATAAATCCTTGTGGTTAACTCCAAAATTGATGAAATTTTTATTGGGAGTACATGTATATAACAGGAGTATACCCTGTAAATTTCAAAATATTTGGACAAAAGTACAATTTATGATAAATGTCTAAATATTCGGCAGTTTTGGCCATATGAAAAATAGTAAATAAATTTTAAATATTCCGAGAAAAATATATGTTTAATATGGGACTATATTCCATTAAATCCCAGAAAAGAAATATTTTTGGGACTGATTTGGTATTTTTTATGAAAATGAACTAGTTATGAGTAAATAAATTAAATATGTTATGTGAAGTAACAAAATTGGAAAATAGGATTTTATGGCTTGGGAATCCTATATAGGATATATGCAGATTTTTGATTAGGGATTTGATCATTGGTGATGAAATCTTATGAGTATGGAATTTTTGAATGATTAAATGTATTATTTGGTAAAGTGTAAACAATTAAAATAAATTGTTTATAAGTTTAAGAAGTGATTAAAATATTATTATAATATTAATAATATTATATTATGAGTTTATTAAGTGATTAATAATATTTGGATAAATTTAAAGTCTTTAATATTTATCCTTGTTTTCTTTTGATTAATGCTTATATCATTGTCATCATCCTCATGCTAATATTATGATAAATATCTTTGGCTTACGTGCAAAAATGAACTATTAATTATTGGTTTTACAGTTGAATATCTTTGGCTTACGTGCAAAGATGGACTGTTGATTATTGGTTTTACAGTTGTATATCTTTGGCTTACGTGCAAAGATGAACTATTTATTGATGAATATCTTTGACTTATGTGCATACATGAATTGTTTATTGGTATGATTATGACCATGAATCATTCGGTATAATCATGACCCGTAATATTATAGATGATGTGGTAAAAGTCCTCATTGGCCCGTAGTGCATTGATGGACAGTTATTGGTATGATTATAATCAGGGATTATTCGGTATAATCATGACCATTGATGATTACATGATTATCCTTGGCCGTAGTGCAAGGATGATTCGATGATGTGGATTAAGTATTAAGCTGAGTCTCAGCGATAAAATAATAATTATATACTTTTAATTCGTAAAAGATAGTAGATATCATGCTCTACATGACTCTTCTAAAATACAGTTGTATGTCTTTGGCCTGTAGTGCAAAGAATAAATTATTAATGAATATCTTTGGCCGTAGTGAAAAGATGAATTTATTAGTATGATTATGAGCAGGAATTGTGATTTGGTATAACCATGATTTTTGATATTTCAGGTGAAGATAGGTGATGAAAATTATCTTCGTCCTAGGTGCGAAGAGAATTTAGAATCGCAATTATGATTATGAGTTATTCATATGATTGTGGGCGAAATTGTTGATTGATGTTACGAGGATAAAACATTATTGGTGGACTTTTAACATGGAGAAGATAATAGACACGATGGTCTATTTGACTCTTCTAATGGATTGCTCGTTCATTGCAACTATGGTTGAAAAGTTTTATCATCTACCATATGTTCTAAATCTACGATTTATTATTGACGAAGGCTATTGATAATTTAATTATCTTTAGTCGTGATATTCTTTCTTGGGCTATTTGTGCTCACCCTTTGCTTCACAATTCCTTTTAGGTAATAAGAGTGTAGGCTTTGGGTTGAATGGGATAATAGGAAATAGTGTGATGGTGCGAGGCCCTCGAAATTTCTCAATACATTATAAAATGGCATGACATGCAATGATATAATTGTATTGAGGACCTAAGATGTGTGTGTCATATTTTATCGTCACTTAATAATTGATTTTGACGAACAACAATAGGGTGATGAGAACCTCGACTTTGAAAGCGTCAAAAGTGCACCTCGATAGAATGAATATGATAGTAATCTTCTCGTTCTTCTTTGGGGTCTTAAAATATTTGATCTTTGTTTTTATATGACATTGTAACAATTTGAGTTTGGATCATCGCTCACGAGACAATATTGTATTAAAACTCACAACTTATCTGTTATCGTATTTTATCTTGTGAGCTTCAGCAATTAATATAAATGAAGTTTGTATTTGATTTTTATAGAGTGATATATGGCGACTCGTAATGGGTCGTGTGGACCTATTTTGGGGTGTCATAATAATCATGACTGTAATATTATAAATGATGTGGTAAAAATCCTCGGTAGCTTTGTAGAAGCATTGATGGACGCTTTTTTTAGTATGATTATGACCGAGGATTATTCGGTATAGTCATGACCATTGATGATTTAATGAATATCCTTGGCCCGTAGTGCGAGGATGATTCGATGATGTGGTTTATTTATTAAAATTTGAGTCTCAAATGATAAAAATTGATGAAAACATTTTAAATCATAGAAGATAGTAGGTATCATTCTCTACTTGACTCTTCTAATGGATTGCTTATTCCGCTGCAGTTAAACTTGAGGTCTATTGTATTTTATCAGTTTAACATTGTTGAAGGCTAATGATAATTTATCCTGCATTATCTTAGTCATAATATATCTTACTGGGCTAGTTGAGCTCACCCTTTTGCTTTCATTGTTCTCTTCAGGAAATGAGAACGTAGCCAGGACTAGTCGGAGAACGAAGTGATGGTCCGAGATGGTGTTATAGTAGTCCTCACTATTTTATTTATAAAATAGTGTGACAATAAATGTAATGAGGACTCTATTTGAGAGTGGATATTGTCTAGAAGGCAATATTCCTGTTTAAACTCTCAGCTATGTTTTGTCGTATATTACACGACGTTTGTATAATTAAGTTTGTATTTATATTATGTACCATGTATTTAGTGACTCAAGATGGGTGATGTATACCTATGTTGGGGGCGTCACACATCACCTCCACATGTTGAACACTCGACTGATTCAAAACCTCCAAATAAACCGACCCGCTAAACGTACTTGCTTCGGTTGTAGCCAACTTCGCAAATACATCATCTATTGCATTATTAGACCTATCTATTCCTTGAAACACATAAGAATCAAAACACTAAAGTCGATTCTTTAACTCTGCCAGATATTTCACCACTCTCGAACCTCAAGCCTCATACTCCCCAGAAACCTACTTGATGACCAACTGAGAGTCACTAAAAATAATCAACTTCTGAACCTCAAGACTCTTCGCCAATCGTAACCTTGCTAATATCGCTTCGTACTCGGACTCGTTATTTGTCGCCTTGAACCCGAACCTGATCACCTGTTGTACTTTAAACCCTTCCAAACTAGTCAAGATTATCCCAGCTCCACTGACGTCCGAAGTGGATGACCTATCTGTATACAATGTCCATGAATTATATACCTGCTGAAGTACTGCAACCAGCTTCTTAAATCCTTTAACCTGATCTAAATTACCATCCGCTTCAAAAAATGAACATTCCACGACAAAAGCAGCCAACGCTTGCCCCTTAATTACTGTCCGAGGGTGGTATTCCAGAATAAACTGTGGCAATTTCATTGTCCACGTAGCAAGCCTTCCTGAAACCTCTGGTCTACCCAGCACCTTCTTTAATCGCTGATCTGTATACACCACTATTAACTGACCTTGGAAGTACTGCCGAAGCTTTCGACTAGCTATTATCAGGGAAAAGGCGAACTTCTCAAGGTTTGAATACCTTATCTCTGCATCCCTTAGGGCATGGTTCACATAGTAAATCGGGTGCTGCTTACCCCCAATCTCCCGCATCAACACTGCTCCCACAGCCAACGAACTGGCCGCCAAATACAAGTATAGAGGTTCAGCAGGAATTGGCTTCACCAACAAAGGAGCCGAAGATAAATACCTCTTTATCCCCTAAAAAGCGTCTTCACACTCCGAAGTCCACTGAAAACTCTTCGCATTCTTAGGCCCTTTCAATGTATCAAAGAACGGTAAGCACATCTCTGCCGACTTGGACATAAACCTCCTTAAAGCTGCAATTTGACCCGTCAAACCCTAAAAATCCTTATAAGACTGTGGGGACTTCATGTCCAAAACTACTTGAATTTTCTCAAGATTAGCCTCAATCCCCCTCTTGCTGACCAAATAACCCAGGAACTTCCCTGCCCCCAGTCTGAAGGTACACTTGGTCGGATTCAACCTCAATTATAATATCGAACAGTCTGGAAGCAATCCTCTAAATCTTCCAAATGCCCTTGAACCGACATACTTTTGACAATCATGTCATCTACTTAGAGCTCCATACTTCGACCTAACTTCCTTGTGAACACGTAATTCATCATCCTCTGATAAGTAGCCCCTCGTTCAACAAGCCAAAGGTCATTTTTTTGTAAGCATACACCGACCGATGAGTAATGAAAGCTGTCTTTGGGATGTCCTCCTTGCACATTGAAATTTGATGATATCCCGAAAAAGCATCCATAAAGCTGAGCAGAGAATATCCCGAAGTCACATCAATAAGTTGTTCAATGTGTGGCAGGGGATAAAAGTCATTCGGGCACGCCTTGTTCAGATCGGTATAGTCTATACAAACTCGCCACTTCTTATTCTGCTTCTGCACCAGCACCACATTCGCCATCCACTCTAGATAGTCAATTTCAAATATGAAATCCTATGCCAGCAGTTTTCCAATTTCCTCATCAATTATCTTCTATCTCCCTGGCGCGAAAATCCTCATCTTCTGCCGAACTGGTTTCTTTGTCGTGTCCACATGCAGCCTATGTTCAGCAACCTTCCGATCTACCCCAGGCATGTCACTGGGAACCCACACAAAGATATTCGCATAGCACCGAAGCACTTCCATTAGGTTCATCCGGAAAGGTTCCGGTAAACTTGACCCAATCCTTACAATCTTATCTTTCTTCCCTGGGATCAACTCAACCTCTTTAGTTTCTTATACAGGCATGACTAGAGGTTCAGTGCTACTTTCTGGAAATGGTTGAATCTCAATAGCCATAGCCTGATTCTGCTTATTAACCCCTACGCCCGAAGTGATTAGAGCTTTCCTTTAACATCTCCTCGCCAAGTCCAAGTCACCAGCAACTTCCCCAACCCCATGTGGCGTAGAAAATTTGATCTTGAAGTGGGGAATCGATGTTACCGCCTGAAGAGCCGTCAGAGTGGGCCTTCCCAAAATCGCATTGCACGTCGAATCCACATGTACCACATAGATCTTGCACATGATTTCCACCTACTGTGGATCCATCCCGAAGATGACTGACAGCTCAATAGTCCCTGCAACTTTGACCGGCGTGTTGTTGAATCCATATAATGAAGACTCTTTTCTCGATCTCCATTTTCCTCCCATCCAAGTTCATCCTTTGGTAAGCGTATTTGTATAAGATATCCATCGAAGACCCATTGTCTATCATCATCCGCTTCATATCCACCGAACCCACTTGTACAGTAATTACCAAAGCTCCTTTATGAGGTTCGATTGGTTCTGAAGGGAAATCATCATCAGTGAAAGAAATCACCGAACCCGGGTACGCCCTTCCACTCCTCACAGGTTTGTCCGCCAATGACATTACCGTATCTAGATATCCACGACGCTTCTTGCCAGTAATTTTTCCCATGTTTCCACCTATGATCACATCCACAACCTGTCTCGCCACTTGAGTCTGACCTGGATGTATGTTCTAGTTGTTCTGAAAGGGCGCACTATTCCCTTTCTTCGCCCTCGGGAGATCTCATCCTGCCACATACTATACTAACGCCCCACTCCGCACATTCTTTTTTATTAACTCATTCAGGTTTCAGTAGGCCTCCGTAGCATGCCTTGCTGCCTGATGGTAGTCACAGTACTTGGTTGGATTCCCAAACCCTGGTTTTATGTTATCTTTAGGCTGCTCGAAATAAGTCTGGTCTCTTATCTGCTCCAGAAGGGTAGCCCGATCAGTATTAAGCTTCGTGAAAACCTTATTCACCTTCTGATTCGAAAAAGGCAAGCGTCCTCCCGAGCTTCCATTGTTGTTGTATCTCTTCTGATACCCATCAGACCGATCATTATTGCCACCATACCTCCTCTGGTTACTATATGATTTATCCTTGTCTTTTTCCTTCGACTTTTTCGAAGAGCCTTGCTTTAAACTGCTCATGGCTTCCTCCACCACTATGAAGCTTTCAGCTTTTTCAAATGCTTCGGCCAGGCTCTTCGGATGATTGAACATCGGCTTCTTCACCAATTTTTCTTATTTTATCATATCTAACCCATTCTGAAAGAGTCCTACCGCTTGAAGATCATTAAGATCTATCACCTGACCCACTGCTTCTCTGAACCTTTTCACGTACAGGCCCAGAGTCTCATTGGAATACTGTTTGATCTGTGACAACGATCCTGTGGGCTTCCCTATTCTCTTATTTCTCCCAAATCGGGCATGGAACTTGTCGCACAGCTCTTCCCATGATGAGATTGAGTTCGAGGCTAAGGTCACCATCCACTGTCTGGCTGACATCATTCCTTAATGTCGTCATGAAGGTCTGAAACTTAGCCGCATCCGAGTAATCATAATAATCCATCAACCTATCATATGCCTGGCTGTGGTCATATGGATCTCCTGAGCCATCATAACTTTCTATATAGGGGAGCTTTTTACTAGGGGTCTGCCTTCTCTCGTGTGATCTTTGAAGAATAAGGAGACGCCTTTTTACCCGAACTCACTTTCCCCTGTTTGACATCGGCCAACTCTTTCTGAAGCTCCTCCAATTTTCTGGCTAGCAGTTCCATCCCGTCTGGCTTTATGGGCACTTCTTCCTTTGGGGAATCCTTCTGACCACAGTCGGATCGACCCTTTCCATCCGAACTTTCTGCCCTGGAAGGGTTTAGTTTACCATTCTCACTATGCCGAGAATCCACAGGGCGGTGTACCCACTTCAAATTCTCGGGAGTGCGACCTCTTGATCTGCTTTGACGTCTATCATTTTTGCCACGCTGAGAATCCACAGGGCGATGTGCCCTCTTAGGGTTCTCGGGCATACAACATCTTGCTCTGCTTCAATCCCGAGATCGGCTCCGAAGTCTAATTTTAGATCGTCTTGAATCTTCGCCCTTCCGAGTTCTGGATTGTCTATTTGGAGACCTACCACGCCTTCTGGACCGAGTATGGTTGGAAGCCTCGTCTTCCTGTTCGGCCATAAGGACCATCTGTTTAGTAGTCTCTTTGTTCTGTTGCAGCAGTACCTTCAAAGCTTTATCAGTCTCCTGTGCCATCTTGGCAAGAGTAGATTTTCTGTCCGCCTGATCTTCTCGGTATTGGGTTCTAGGCGATGTGCCTTCTACCCTCCTCCGATCATTGTCAGGCCCTTTACTGGCTGTGAAAAATAGCTTCCTCCTAACATCATCATTATCTCTGGCTTGAGACCCTACTGAGGCACCTTGTGGTCCAAGCCGCTCATAGACGCTTTTTGATGGCCCAATCTATCTTTAACAGATCCTCTCTGGCGAGAAGAACCTCTCGCTGTCGGCTGTCCTGCACCTGTAACTGTTATACTGTTCTCCATAATCTCAGATGCAGGAAGTTGATGAGTGTGATTGAAAACCAGCAACACTAGACGCCCTCTTTCTAGCGCCAATGTTAAAGTCAAGATCCGTCCACGCGCTCCAATCACCAAAGCGCATCCAATCCTGCACAGAAACGATTAAACACCGAAAGTTCGACGGCTTGGGCCGCCAGAGGATAGCTCCGGTGTGATAATAAGTACAGGCTGATATAAGGTTAATAATAGAAGCTTAAAGCTCTAGTGCGGGAAAGTAATAATTTGCATGTACCTTCAAATCAGAGACAAGCCTGATATTTATAATATTTTCACCACCTTCATGAAATCCTTCTTCGAATCAGATTGAGGCTCTCACCCAAACGACCTTTCCTTAATAGAATAGTACCGAATCTACTAGAATTAAGAAAGTTGATTTATAATCCAACACTTCCTTTCATATCTAGAGGCCAAATAGAATTATGAACCTCAATCCACAAATCCCTGACACCACATGGTCCAAGCCCACATGACACCACAGGATTAACGACCCACTATAATCCTATAATCCAGGGGCCTAAATATCCTTATGAAAATATCAATTCCTTTTTTTATTATCGAACACAAACAATTTTTTGTAAACGATTTTTAAAAAAATACGGTAATCAAAATTAATAATCACATTACTTGAGCAATCCCAAATACAATGTTTATTTAAAAAACTAGTGGGTGAGATAGAATTATTTATATTAATTAATATTTAGCCTATTTTATTTCCTAATTAGTTCTTTATTTAAAAACACATGAAATATGTTTTGTCAAAATTAATCCTCTAATGATATTAAATTAATAAAAATAATTATATCTCATCTCACCTATCATTTTTCTACAAATAACCAAACATAGGATCACTAATAATAAGTCAAACATATCTATAATTAATTTTAAAAAGTAGAAAATGTTTGGTAACATGTTTTTTTGAAATTGTTTATATTCACTTTATGAATTACCCATAAACTTCAATTTGATACTTCTAATTATTACCACAATCTAAAGTATGTTATGTCCTTATTGTTTTAGTAATTCCAACCACTAACCCTCTCTATTTATCCAAACATTCATTTTTAGTAATTACACTTTAAAAAAGTAATAAGCACTTTATTTAGTACCAATTGGAATATATTTTTTTCGTCGCTCTGTTCCAAAATTAGAAATATATTTTTTATTTCAATCCATTCAAAAATTAGAGATACATTTTTATTTGAAGACTATAAAGTGACATTATGTTCTTAATTTGTCATTTTTTTTATTATCATTTTCAATATCAAACCACCACAATTAAGTTCTTAGCTAATTCTAAGACTATATTTGAGAATACAAAATTATCTTTAAAAATCATTATTTTACAAATATATTTTTAATTTTAGAACAATAGAGTATTTTTTTTATAACTCTTTTACTGGTTCGAATATTTTTCATTATCAAACTCAAACTACTTTCTAAAATTACTTATAAACAAAACCATTAATAAGAATCAATATTCACATTACTTTTAATCAATTAAAAGCATACTCCAAAGTCCAAAGTAAAAAGGAGGCGAGTATCTCATACTTTGCTTGCCTACCTACTTCAAGCCAAAATTTTCGCACTCTTTATATAATTAATAGAAATTCCTTTTGTTCTATTTTTTCCCATTTTCACACTCTTTCATATATATATATATATAGAATCGATCAGGTGAGGGCTTTTTTACTTTGTTAAAATACAGATTTTTTTATTTTTATTTTTTGCTTTTTTTTAAAACAACTAATTTTTTTTTAATATTTTATAGAACTGGAATTTTTTAATAATACAATGTTTTAGATGTGATTTGGATACCTATACCAAAAAATGTATGTACAGTCTGCATGCATCGCATGCACTGCTTTGTTATAATGTATCCAAATCACATCCAAAACACTTTATTATGAAAAAAATTCAGTTCCATAAAATATTAAACTTTTTTTTAGTTGTTTTAAAAAAAAATCAAAAAAAAAGTCCTCATTTTAACAAAGTAAGGGAGCCCTTACAGGAACCGGACCCTATATATATATATTATATATATATGTAGGGCTATATGTATATACACAGTTGTGTATTACACAGTAAAAATATGACGACAGATTTTTTGGGCTATCGCGACGATTCACCCATCGCTATAGCCCAGATAGCTATGGCGACGGGTGAAACTGTCGCTATAACTCAAAAATTTGTCGTCATAATCGACTTTATAATACACAGCTGTGTAAATATATTTTTTCCATATATATATATATATATGTGTGTGTGTGTGTGTGTGTGTGTGTGTGTGTGTGTGTGTGTGTGTGTGTGAAGCCCCCAAAATAGGTCAACACGACCCATTTTGAGTCGCCAGATATTACACTATAAAAATCAAATACAAACTTTATTTATACAACTGTTGAACTGTCGTATAGAATACGACCACAGTTAACTGTGAATTTTAATACAAATGTATGTAACTCTCATGGTGCCTCAACCACAACCTTACAATGATACTTTACATAAAAGTATAGTCAAAAACTGTTTTAGAAATTAAAATCTTTGGGAAGTGCTCAAGAAAACCTTCGTATATGGGAGGCCATGCGTCTAGGTTATGATAGATATCATATGTCCACAGAATTATCCTTGGTTGACCCAATAGACCCCAAAGAAAAATGAGAAGATTACTATCATCTTCTTTCCAATGGTGAGTCTTCTCTTGACATATAACTATCTCCAAGTGAAAATTATATTTCAAATAAATTCCAAGATCATATAGGTAGTGCTCGTAGATATACTCAGCAAGTGGATGTGCACAACCCTGTCTTATGATAACACGAGGTTGTATGTCATTAGACATTTTGTATGATAGTGGCAAAACACCCTTCCAAAGTTGGGTTCACCTCACCCTATTCGGTTCACCAAAATTAAATATTAAATGACGTATACAATACGACACATTTATCTAAAGTTCTCAATAAATTTATTTTCATACTATTTAGGGAGAACCTCAACAGCTATAGACCATCGTTTTATTCCCATGTTATCCCCGCTATACCCAGCTACACTCTTATTACCTGAAAGAAATTGTGAAGCAAAAAGGGTGAGCACAACTAGCCCAGTAAAGAATATCATGACTAAAGATAATTTACATCATCAATAGCCTCCATCAGAAATAAATCAGAGATTTAGAACATATGGTAGATGATAAAACTTTTCAACCATAGTTGCAGCGGAACAAGCAATCCATTAGAAGAGTCAAATAGACCATCAGATCTATTATCTTTTCTATGTTAAAAGTCCACCGATAAGGTTTTATCCCTGTAACATCAATCAACAATTCATGTCCACAATCATATGAATAACTCATAATCATAATTGTGATTCTAAATTCCTCTTCGCACCTAGGACGAAGATAATTTTCATCACCTATCTTCACCTGAAACATCAAAAATCACGGTTATACCAAATCACAATTTCTACTCATAATCATACTAATAAATTCATCTTTGCACTACGACCAAAGATATTCATTAACAATTCATCTTTGCACTACAGACCAAAGCTACAACTGTATTATAAAAGAGTCAAGTAGAGCATGATATCTACTATCTTCTACGAATTAAAAGTGTATAATCAATATTTTATCATTTGAGACTCAAATTTTAATAAATAATTCACATCATCGAATCATCCACTACTACTGACGAAGGATATTCATGTAATCATCAATGGTCATGATTATACCGAATAATCCTCGGTTATAATCATACCAATAATCGCTCATCAATGCACTACGGGCAATGAGAACTTTTACCACATCATCTATAACATTACGGGTCATGATTATACCGAATGATCCTCGGTCATAATCATACCAATAAACAGGTTCATCTATGCACATAAGCCAAAGATACTCATCAATCAATAGTTCATCTTTGCACGTAAGCCAAAGATATACAACTGTAAAACCAATAATCAACAGTCCATCTATGTATGTAAGCCAAAGATATACAACTATAAAGCCAATAATCAATAGTCCATCTATGCACGTAAGCCAAAGATGACTTTCATCATAATATAAGCATGAAGATGATGACAATGATATAAGAATTAATCAAACAAAAATAAGGATAAATATTAAAGACTTTAAATTTATCCAAATATTATCAATCACTTTCTAAACTCATATTATTAATATTATAACAATATTTTAATCACTTCTTAAACTTATAAATAATTTATTTCAATTGTTTACACTTTACCAAATAATGCATTTAATCATTCAAAAATGTCATACTCATAAGATTTCATCACCAATGATCAAATCCTTCATCAAAAATTTGCATATACCCTATATAGGATTCCCAAACCATAAAATCATATTTAGAAAATTTTCAACTTCACATAACATATTTACCTCATATGTTCGTAACTAAACCATTTTCATGAAAAATTACCAAATCAACTTATTATTTTTCTATCCTTTGTCCAAATATATATATACATATATTTCATACACAACGAGTATTTTTTTATAATTTTTCAACTCCCTTAAGTATTTTTCAAAAATCAATTTCTAATTAATTCCTTAAGAAATTAGCTACCACGAGTTTAACTCCAGAAATTTCCAAATCTTGGCAGGATCTTACACATGTTAACGTAAGCTTCCAATTTAAATTTTTTGGTCATCGGAGTTATAGAACTCCGATTATAGCGTTTTTCGTCGGAAAAACCTAAATATTGAAATGATTATAACTTGCTCATTTTAAGTCGGAATGAGCTCATTTTTGGACAGGAGGTACTTTATACCATATATTTCCATGTTCCAAAAGGCCGGAATTTTTCTCACAAATTAAGTGGTCGAAAATGCCCTTTTAAATTTATGGGCAGTAGTTTTTTGGTACTTTGCAGTTTTTGACTCCTTTGCTAAAATCAATCCACACGAAAATCTACAACACCTTTTCCAGTGATTCCACTTGGATAAGTTAGAAAACTCATAGATCTAACTTTAGAACTTGACTACACTCAAAAATTCAAAATATAATAAGAGATATGGTCAATTGAATTTTATGTTCCATTTTCACTAAAAATCTGATTTTCAACTCTTTGTGATTTCTAAGAAACTTTCATATTTTCACATAATAACCAACATAACTCATCATAACATTTACTAATACTACATATACCTGTGATTTTCATCAGTCCAATACTTTTATTATGACTTTCATCATGATCAACAGTCCAATGCTTATATTATGACTTTCATCATAATCTACGTAAACAGATCATTTCCACAATTTAATAAGGAATGAATACAAAGGATCATTCACCATGCATGTGGTAATCCACATGATGAGTTATTCCAATGTAATAATAAAGAATGGAATAGTGAAGAATTCACCATGCATGCGGTACTTGCATGATGAAAAGTTATTCCCAAATGAATAATAAATAATGGAATCCTAAGCGAATAATAAAGAAATCGGAACCGAAAGTCGTCAAATTAAATTGCAAACCGATGGATATTCCAATGTAATAATAAAGAATGGAATAACAACAGAAATCACCATACATGCGATAGACCGCATGCACGTGTTATTCCAATGTAATAATAATTAATGGAACCAAGTCAAAGCGTAATACGCACCATGATGTGATATTCCAATGAATGATAAAGAATGGAATAATGTAAGAATTTCACCATGTATGCGGTGCTTGCATGATAAAGTTATTCCAACATAATAATAAGAAATGGAATAATGTAAGTTCTCTTTATGAATAATGAAAGAAATAATACCCCTTACGAGTACAACAAATAATATCCCTTACTTTAGAAGAAATCGGATATAGGAGTAAAGTGAAGCGACCCAAATACTTTTATTCTTTCTTTCTATAGTTTCTCTCTCTAGTTTCAAAGAATTCGTAAAAAATAATGAAGGAATGAGCTTCTATTTATAGAGAATGGACCTAATAAGTAACTAATTCATGAACGGTCAGTTTGATTTACTTTTAAACAGACAATCCATATTCAATTACTATGCAAAGATTAATAAAATATTCTAATAAAATAAAATCTTTTAAATAAAATATAATATATTCTATTTATAATCTAATAAAACGAATAACTTTATAAAAGTATTCTATTTTATATAAAAGATTTTACTATGCAAATACTTATGCATAATAGAATATAATATATTCTATTTATAGTCTAATAAAATAAATAACTTTATAAAAGTATTCTGCTTTTATATAAAAAAGATTTTACTATGCAAATACTATGCAAACATTATGTATAATAGAATATAATATATTCTATTTATAGTCTAATAAAACAAATAACTTTATAAAAATATTCTGTTTTATATAAAAAGTTTTTTGTTTTATTACATTTATAATAATAATAAAACAAAATTTACCACCTTTATTATAATTCACAATATTAATCGACCAGATCGTTCCCAGGAAAGAGGGTCTTTCAATAAGGATTTCTTCCTATCATGCGCGCAAATTAAGTGACCAAACCTCTCCTCGGCGTAACTTCTGACATCGTTAATATTGCAAATAATAATATTAATAACTTCGTCGTCTCAATTATTGATTTAATAATATATAAAATATCGACAATAATTGAATCAAATAACGTGAGATACTATGCAAAGAATTCATCGTAGCAATAATTGAACAAAACCGAGTGACTTCTCACGTAAGCATCAATAATCAATACCGTGTACTACTTATGCAACCACGCCAGATTACTATACTTTTACTACCTAGTAGTTCAACAGCTTTTAACGGTAAAACTTCCATAGTTATTTTCATAAAAATATTTTTGTTGTTTTCTCAATCCGATAATAATTCCGTTGTAGGGGTCCACCAAACGATTGTACCGTCGCATCTGGATATTCCCCGACAAAAAGAATATTTTATATCAACTTGCTTACTTTGCAAAATTTTTACATATTATCCTTAACTTTAAACTTTTATCAATTTAACTATTTACCAAAATAGAAAAATTAAATATTTTTATTTCATAAAATTCGGGGTTTCATAATATATATATATATATATATATATATATATATATATATATATATATATATATATATATAACTAAAAGGTATCTCCTAAAATAAATTATCTTATATCACTTTTAATACAATATCAATTGATCGTTAACTTAATAATTTAACCGTATATATGTAATAAGTATGTAAAAATATAAAATTATGTAAAATTTTGTTTAATTTAAAATATCAAAATATTATTTTTATAATAATGTTAATAATTTATATATATATATATATATATATATATATTTTCTACAACTCAGTTTTTATAATTTCTATTGTTATAAATTAAGTTGTTAATGTATAACCTTCATGGAGTTATTAACAAGAAATTAACTTTGGTCAATTAATCAATATAATATCGACATGCTCATCGAGAGGTCTCTCATGTCAATTAACCAACTTACCATTAACTTAATAATAATCGGATTCATAACCTCCAATCAAACTAAATTTTACATTAAATTCGTACATGCTCAAGATACTAATGCTATATATATATATATATATATATATATATATATATATATATATATATATGTATGATCTATGACAATCGGTTGCTAGAAAACTATAACAACAATTCAAAAAAAGGAACAAATCACTGCAATTTGTAGCGGCTAGGACAACTTCAACATAACAATATTAATATTTTGTAATATTATTACTACTAATATTAGTATTAATACTATTAATATTAATAATAATATTTTGTAATATTATTAATACTTATATTAATATTTTATAATATTAGTATTAATAATATTAATATTAATAATAGTAATATTAATACTATTATTACTATCATTCTTATTAATATAAATATTAATAATATTACCAACTAATATTAATCAAACTATGTAGTTCAATAATTTACTTTTCTCTCTGTACCTAATTTACTCATGTATTAGGTTGTATTATAAGTAAATTAGGTACCGAAAAGAGTAAATTATTGGATCTACTTTGATTAATATTAATCGGTAATATTATTAATATAAATATTAATTTAATAAGAATAATAGTAATACTAATATCAATATTCATATTAATTATTACTATTATTAATATAAATATTATCAATACTAATATTATAAAATATTAATATTAGTATTAATAATAATACAAAATAAATATTATTAATATAAATATTATTACTACTAATATTATAAAATATTAATATTAGTATTAATAATATTACAAAATATTATGATTATTATTAATAATATTAATAATAAAAATTATCAATACTAATATTATAAAATATTAATATTATTAATACTAATATTGTTAATATTAGTATTAATAATATTATAAAATATTAATATTATTATATTAATAATTTTTTTTTTAATTGTCTCAATCACTACAATTTGTAGTGACTTGTTTTTTTTTTTTTTTTGAATTAGTGAAATAGTTTCCTAAACTGTATGGATGCATATCCATATATATATATATATATATATATAACTTTCTCTCTCCTCATTGCTTCGAAGCTTCGAAATCTCTACTCTTCTTCCTTCGGTCCTTACCTTGAATATTGGTAACAACAACAATGACGACACTTCAACGGCGATCTTGCTTCTGGTTTAGCTTAAAAGGTGTTATCCTCTAACTGTATTTGCTGTAGAGAAATTGAGGAAATGGGGAACAAATGTATGAGCTTGTTTTTTGAGTTTTTGATGCTGCTGCTGGTACTAGTCTTTGCTCTCGGTGCTGTTCAAGGGACCACTGATCCATCGGATGGTAAAAGTGTTTTTTTTGGTTGGCTGTTTAGTATTTATTTATTTTGTTTTATATTTGTGGATTGATTGACTGATTGATTTGGTTAATTTATGGGTTTATTGAGTTTGAGCTGCTTGATTTTTTTCTTTATGAATTAATGCTCCATTTTATTTAGAAAACAATTATATATGGTATGTGTAACACCTCAGTCCCACATCGAAAGATAGGGGAAAAATTTGTGTGCATATAAGGAAATAAGTTACTACCAATAAGACCTTCAAGTCATGACCTTTTAGGTGGCGCCTGAGCATGGGCTAAGTTGACCCAAGAAGATACTATTGGGCTAGTAGTTTGAGGCTTTATTTTAATGGATTTGATTCGGACTTGGGATTTGACCCAAGATTTGTTCCGGACTCGGGATTTGACTCGGGTTGTTACATATGGTATCAAAGCCGACTCTCGAAAGCTCGGGTCGGGTCATCCGATCGAGTTGCCGGAGGTGGGGACACGAAGGCTGGTGGTATTATCCACCCACAATGGAGAGATGGAGGTCCGGAGGTGGGGACACGAAGCCAGCTGGTATTATCCCACAAAGGCTAGAGAGGCAAAGATCTTTGGGGGAGTTTGTAACACCCCAGTCCCACATCGGAAGATAGGAGAAAAATTTGTCTGCATATAAGGAAATAAGTTACTACCAATAGTACCTTCAAGTCATGACCTTTTGGGTGAGCCTGTGGTGGGCTAAGTTGACTCAACAAGATACTATTGGAGCAGTAGTTTGAGGCCTTATTTTGATGGATTTGATTCGATTCGGACTTGGGATTTGTTCCGAACTCGGAATTTGACTCGGGTTGTTACAGTATAAGCTCCCTGTTCCGTAATATGATGAGGTGAAAATGCATGTAAAGAATTCATCATTTTAGTGCTTAAGTTTGAACTTTTTATGCTGTAATGTGAATCTATATGGATAAACAGAATCCCCTGTGGTAGTAATGAAGATCATAATAAGTACTACGAGTATGATAAGTAACTTGAAGAGGCATATGTCAGAGTCAATGTTACCTGGAACGCTGTTGGTGTCAGTTCATTGAATCGATACAGGTATGCTGTATGCTATGTAAGCTAAGCTAAGGCACATTATGCTAGGGTAGTTTTATATGAGTGCTTATAGTTATTATAATCTAAATGAAATAATACAACTTTTATAAAAGATTTTTAGTTGAATCAACAAGTCCACTCTTTTGTAAAAATTAAGTACAAATGTGATGTTTGAGTATCCAATTTTAAGAAAATATTGATATGTCCGCAACTATAGGTAAAAGCAGTAAAAAAATATTTCAGTACTCTAAATTTAGAGTATTGGTAAGTTACGGTACCATGTTTGGAAACACAAATACTAATACGAATACATGGTTCGCTAGGTCAGTAAGAGTGTCTGTGAGTTCAAAAAGAGGGCATTCGGTTAAGGTTCAGGGTGCATATTAAAAGAGAGTCGTGTGGTAACTTCTGAAAAGGCAAAAAGAAAAGGGAGAAATAACTCGTGATTCACTTTTTCCTACTATTTGTGATGGCAATCTTATTCTGACTATTGTTTGTATTATGGTAAAGTTATTCTGCTTGGGGTTGCATATTTATGATTTTCTTCACTTATTACTTTGGTAATATGATTTGATTAGTGTGTTTAGGAATTTAGCTAGCTAAATATTCATTTTTATGTTTTGTTTTTTGTTTTGAAGAGGTTGAGAACCACTCCAAAAGAAACATTGAACATTGTCTTGTGTAAATGAGGTTTTATTAATGTTATGTTTTTATGATATACTGCTATGCATATTATTCTATTATACATGAATCTGTTGGCGTGCGTTGTTAGTTGTTAAATTCTTTAATGTGCATGAATATTTGATGGTCCCTCTATATTTCTAAGATTACCCTCTATCAGACCCTATTACAAGTTTCTCTTTTTAAAAAAAATGGCAAAATGCATATGTTTGTATGTGTTATTCATTTTCCCTCATTAAACCATAAACCAAGCAGAGTTTTATAGTTGTGATATTCCCATATGTATATGAATATACATGTATTACAGGCATGCCGGCATGTACTGTTGGTTGTTTGGCATTTTATCACTCACATGAATGTGGGTCCCGTTTACTATTCATGTGAGGGGAGCCTTGTGGAAATATCAATTTCCCTTGTGGAAATATCAATTCTCTTTATTTTAATGCTATGGCTGTTGAATAAATTTGTTTTGTGGCGACTGAATCTAGTATTGTTTGAGTTGCAGTCCAAGCACTTCAGGTTTTATACACTTCATTGAACAGTCCCTCACGGCTAACTGGTTGGACATCAAGCGGCGGCGATCCATGTGGTAAATCATGGAAGGGAATAACCTGCCAAGGTTCTGCTGTTGTTTCTATGTAAGTGTATTAGTATTAGCATACATAAGTATATATATATATATATATATATATATATATATATATATATATATATATATATATATATAGGAAGAAGAGAAGTTGATCTTTGATCAGTACACTGAATTGAATAATAAGATATAATTTTGCTGTTTCGACAGTCAAATTTCTGGGCTAGGACTCAGTGGGACAATGGGATACTTGCTTTCCAGCCTTGGTTCTCTAAGAACACTGAGAAAAATATTGGTCTTTTGCTTCATGAGTCTGCAAATAATGGACTTTCTTTGTACTTTTGGCTAATTCAGTTTTTTAACTTATTTCTTATCTGATATTTTTCAGAGATATGAGTAGCAACAACATTCACGATACAATTCCTTATCAGTTACCACCAAATCTTACAAGCCTGTAATGTTTGATCTTTTTCTTGACTTTTTTATTTGTTTAGTGACCCTTTAATTAAACAGCTCAATGTGCTGATGATAATGCATTATATCATGCAGAAATATTGCAAACAACAACTTAAGTGGGAATCTTCCCTATTCTATTGCTAGCATGTTCTCTCTTAGTTATTTGTAAGTTGTTTGTCTAGTTTCAGTTTATATACAGTTTACTTACTCTACGAGTTACTGAACTTATAGTTTTTGGTTCCAGGAACACTAGCAGCAATACACTTGCTCAGTCAGTTGGAGATATTTTTGCGAATCTTACCGACCTTGCAACCTTGTAAGATATCTGAGTCAGATAATACTTGATGTGTTTTCTTTTCTTGTCTACTTTTATTTTTTTTACCCTTGATAAGTTTGGACAGGACTTCTCTCTCGTTACTGCAATGTTCAATGTTGTATTGACATTCCTTTGCTAAAGCGGTCTGTTGTTCTGACTTCAAATCTCAAACATGTTTCATTGACATGCATGTAATTATGTAAATGTAGGGATCTCTCTCTAAACAACTTCAGTGGAGATCTTCCCAATTCCTTCAGTTCATTGTCGAATCTTTCAACTCTGTGAGTTTATTAAAGTGCTACTTTATGCTTGGTTTTGTTCCGGTTTGTTGCGAAACTTCTCACCGTTCTCATGATATCTGCATTTTTGGCAGTCGTTTGCAGAACAATCAGTTGACTGGTTCTCTTAATGTTCTGGATGGTTTGCCTTTGACTGATCTGTAAGTTCATATTCTTATGTTAGAGTTATCCAAAAAATGTTCATATTCTTTTGTTGGCAATAGGGTTGATATGAACAAAGTTATCTTACCTTTGAAAATTTCCATAGAAATGTAGCAAATAACGATTTCAGTGGATGGATACCACGAGAGATCAGTTCTATCCCCAACTTTAAGTAAGATTTTTATGTCAAAAATTTTCTATGCTCATATATTTTATGTGGTCCTTTGCAAATGTCTAATCTAACACTTAAAACAAAACAGATATGATGGAAATTTGTTTGATAATGGTCCTGCACCTCCTCCTCCACCATACACCCCACCACCACCTGGTAGATCTCATAATAATCGCAGCAATTCTCCAGGTTCACACACACCTTGGGGTTCTGATGGCCAATCATCCAATCCAGACAACGGAAATAAGAGGGGGTTGACAGCTGGACTTATAATAGGCATTATTTTGGGTTCTTTGCTGGTGGTTCTTTTGGCTGTGCTTGTACTTGTTTTCTGCATTCGAAAAAGGAAAAGGAAGGAAAAATGCTGCAACAAATTCTGTTGGGAGTCTTCCTGTTATCACCAAGAAAGGTATACCGTAATTCTCTTTTGAAGGAACTTCATCATTCAATAATACTAATCTAACCTTTGGCAAGAAGATTATTGTTGTTCTTTTATTTTATTTTTGAATTTTTTTCTCTTATGCTTGTTATTTAGTCTTTGATAACTTTGTTTATTACAATAAGTCCTAGGTACTTACAAATCAATCATGTAATAATTCAGAATCTTCATATTCTAAAATAACTTGTTCGCTAGGCAAGACTTTCATTCTGCTTGTGCTTGCTGGACAAATCTGATCTTATCGTAGAGCTTGATCTAGTTTTTATACCTATTATTTTTGCACCTGTATACCTTTTTTCATGGCTTTATCACACATTATCTTGGTCTTTCACTTTTTGTGTAGTAAAATTATTGACTCCTTTGTACGTGTACACTCATTGATCTTGGATTCACTTGATTGTTCCATCATTGATAAATTTTGTGCTTCTTATCATCCAGTACCATCTCTAGCTTCAATATTTACTCCTTTGCACTGCTGCACCCGTTAATCTTGCTGCACATGATTGAACATTCATAGACCACTATCTCATGTTTCCCTTGATCAATTTGACTGTAGCTTTAGAAGGATGTGCATCATTCTTAATTTAGTATACTTTTTCTTTTCTGCTACTTATTCACTGTAGTTTCAGCTGTACTCAGTTCCAATTAGATTGTTTATATATTGCTAACCATGATGTAGTCATAAACGTAAAGGCTAGAGCTATGATAGAGCTTTTGTTTCCAAGTTTTCTTTTGGATAAGGTGAATCAAGAAATTTGCTAATCAACACTAAATTGGGGTCTGTAAATGGCTCACTCGGACAATAGCTCAGGCTAAGAATTTTCTGTCATTCAATACCTCATGAACTGCTAGAGCGTGTTGGATTGAGAAGAATTGTTCACGCGTATCAGATGGGAGTGATTCATATGGAAAAAGACATTCAGTTTTTGTCCTTTTTTCTTCTAACCTAACTGAAGGAAAATAGTTTAGTTTTATAATCCCATCCAACTAATAAGACATAATTTTCTCTAGTGAGATCACTAATACTTTGAGAAGCAGTTTGTTGGTTCATCAAGAAACATAAATGAAATGATGTGCTGACTGCTGTGACTTGAGGTACTGTAGTATTAAATCTAGGAACATTGGATGACAAGAAAAAATATATTATTTTTGAAGAACCACAGTTTGAGCAGCAATCAAACAGCACATTGTGCAGTCAATATATATATATATATATATATATATATATATATATATATATATATATATATATATTGTATTTTTTACTTCAAAAAGAGAACTACTGCTTGAAAAAGCAAATTATTGACGTACCCATAAGCAAACTCTTTCAGAATTTAGGGCGTTAGCTTTAACATTGGTTAAAAACTAGACCAGTGATCATTTAAAGAATTTTCAACTTGAATTGAACAAATTCTTTTCTTTTTATATACAGAAGAATCAGGTTCTAAGTTGGGTACAGATAATAATGTTCTGATTTGAAGCATTTTCTTCATCTTATAATACTTTAAATGTCTTAATTGGTCGATATAGCTGAAAGTTTGTGTTATGATTTACTTTGTAGTGAATACAGAGGTTCAAGAGCAGCGGGTAAAACCCACCACAACTGTAGCAGATTTGAGGCTACCTCCTTCAGAAAACTTGATGTTTGATAGGTTTCAAGGGAAAAATGGATCCGCAAAGATAGTCAAATCTCCTATAACTGCTACTCCTTATAGTGTTGCTTCTCTACAAACAGCAACAAACAGCTTCAGTCAAGAAAATCTTGTTGGTGAAGGTTCTGTTGGTCGTGTTTATAGAGCAGAGTTCCCCAATGGGAAGGTAATTTCATTTTGTTGTGCTTATGTGCTTGTGTCTGAATATATGTACCAAATCTTTACGTTCACTTAGTAATTCAGCAGGATATACTTACCATATGAAATCTCATCGCTAAGACACCAGAAAGGCTACAAATTGGTAGCTGAGAAGTGAAATAAGACGTTATAATTTCTTAGTAGTTCTATTGTTAGATCCAAATACTTTATACTAATAACACTAGATGTGGATAAACTTGATACCTTTCTCAGCTCAGCAAGCGCATATATTCTGAATAAAAAAGGTTTATATAAGTATATAAGGGAAATTGAGGAGAAACTGTTACATGTTTATTTATTAGCTGCAAAGTTACTTACTGTACACTCTGTTTTGGATCAGCTATGTGAATTCTGCTTAGCTTAACCGAAGACCATGTTTTCTATTAATTAAGCTTATTTGCCTTTTTTTATCTCCGCATTGTGGTTTTTCATCTTCTGTACCTTCAAGTTGTCTTTAACTTAAACCAAAGCTGATTTCCTGAGAACTAGAATTGCTAACTCAGTTTTCTTTAAAAATAGGCATACCACATTGTCAACTTTTTACAGATTTATTGTTACAATTAGCAAGCGCAATCATTTTCTTAGGGCATTAAAACAGTTTAAGTTCAACCCCCACCTGGTTTCTTAGTATTACGCTTTTGTAATGCTGCACTTGATATATTATATCTGTTGAGTGCTTGTCATTTATTTGCACTTGAATACTACATCTGTTGAGTGGTTGTCATTTATTTTTTGCTCGAGTGAAAGTTTAATGTTTGTCCCATGTGATGAGCTTCTTCAGTTCTAAGAAATCCTTTTCCTGCAAACATGGTCAATTTGTTTCAAATGGAATTGATAATTTTAACATTTTTGTTTCTCTAGATAATGGCCATCAAGAAGATTGACAATGCAGCATTATCATTGCAAGAGGAAGATAATTTTCTTGAAGCTGTTTCAAATATGTCACGCCTTAGGCACCCAAACATTGTTTCGCTAGCAGGTTATTGTGCAGAGCATGGGCAACGTCTTCTGGTTCATGACTATATTGGAAATGGGAGCTTGCAAGACATGCTCCACTTTGCTGATGATAGGAGCAAGATGCTGAATTGGAATGCACGTGTCAGAGTAGCACTTGGCAGTGCTCGCGCTCTTGCGTATGTCATACATTTACAAATTGAAGTCTCTCCCTATCACACTTGCAGAAGTTTCCATTCTGATCAGCATCTTTTTCTCTCAGGTACTTGCATGAAGTGTGCCTACCTTCTGTTGTTCACAGAAACTTAAAGTCGGCGAACATTTTACTTGATGAAGAGTTCAATTCCCATTTGTCGGACTGTGGCCTAGCTGCTTTGACACCAAATGCAGAGCGACAGGTAAATTGATGGGGAAGACAACTGTTAACATTCAAATTTAGCTGCATTGTGCTGTCGTCCTGAGGGTCTCCTCGTATAGGTCTGCATCACAGAAATAGTAGTCCCTTGGTTCAACTTTGACATAATCTATGCTAAGATCAATATTTATTTAGAAATAAGGAGATTTGGTACATTGCTTTTTAAAGTAGGCTCTCATTTTAGGATGTTTTGAAAATGATAATTGAACTTAAATTTGGGGTAGAGGCATTAAGTTTTAGTCTCTAAATAGGAGGGAGAGGGAGAGGGAGAGGGAGGGAGGGAGAGGGAGAGAGAGGGAGGGAGGGAGGGAGGGAGGAGGAGGGAGGGAGGGAGGAGGGGAGGGTGGGGTGGGTTGGGGGACATTTTCGAGTAGGGTTATTGAGATGTCAAAGCATATTTAGTTGGCTTAATAGTGAAGTGCTCTGTGAATAGCATCTATGGCAATTGTCAAACTTTTCCACGGAATTAGTCTATGCCCGTCCCTGGAAGAAAACTCTCGTTTTCTTGTGTAGATGTGCTTGACATGAGCAAGTTCTCTTGATCCCTCGCTCATTTTCTTGGTATGTACGTTTGTTTTATACGTAGTTCCTATCTTATATAACAGGTATCATCAACTCAAATGGTCGGTTCATTTGGGTATAGTGCTCCTGAATTTGCCTTATCTGGAATATACACTGTAAAGAGTGATGTATATAGCTTTGGAGTGGTAATGTTGGAGCTGTTGACAGGTCGCAAGCCGTTGGATAGGTAAAACACACATTGATTTTTTCTACGTTCTTAAAATATTTGATGTTTCGCTCAATCCCTTTTTGTTATTCTGCATTGTAGCTCAAGGATGAAATCAGAACAGTCACTTGTAAGATGGGCTACTCCTCAACTCCATGATATAGATGCCTTGGCAAAAATGGTTGATCCTGTACTGGATGGCATGTATGCAGCAAAGTCTTTGTCGCGGTTTGCTGACATCATTGCCCTCTGTGTTCAGGTAAAGTCAAGCACTATAGTTTAGATTCTTTAAATTAATCTTGTGTCCTATAACTAGGCAGTTGTATAAGCTAAGTTTCAGTTTCTATCTTCTAATATATCAGAAGGTAAGTTATATGGACTTTTGGATAGAGTGTCTGGTTCTACACACACGAGTACTCCTCAATTTTGTCAATTTACAAAAGTGTCCAACGTCCTTACCCTTGTCCGGGTATTGAGTGTTGGACACGGTACATGTATCATAGAGCATAAGTTCATAATACATCCACCTCCCACTGATTCAATTCCCACATATACGGAATGATTTGACGCATAGTTTCCGTACAGCCCGAACCTGAGTTCGGCCTCCGATGTCTGAAGTTGTGCAAGCACTGGTTCGGTTAATGCAAAGGGCAAGCGTAGTGAAAAGACGATCAAGTGACGAATCAGGCTTTATATACAGAACACCTGATCATGAAGCATATGAGATGTCATATTAACTATCCAACCATACTAAAGCTATCGGTTATCTCTGAAAAGATGAGAAATATCCTGATCAAGATGGGAAGAATTTGTACTTATGCAGGTGATATCCGCAAGCCATGGTCCGAGTTGAGGTATATAAATTTATTGAAGATGCTTTTACAATATATTTATAAGTTATAACCACCTATTGAAAGGTTTATTGTATTTCCAATATACTTTTAATGAATAATTTATTTTTTCTGATTTATTATGCAATTATTTTGGAGTACATAACTACTCCATCCATTGTAAAATTATTTTTTAGTAAGTTGTCAAAAAAGATATAAAGTGAAATAATATTTTCTAATTTGTAGCTACTTTTTTATTATCAGAATTTATTTATTTTTTTTTGAAATAGTTCAAAAGACTGAAATATATTAAATCTATAGATTACAAGTGATGATTGATGAAAGAATATAAGATGAGCATATTCCCTTCAAATAGTTAAAATATAAAACATTAAAAGGATACATTTAGAAAAATAAAAATCAGTTTTTAAAAAATTGTCATTTTAGAAATGTATCTCTAATACTGAATTAGAGGGAGTACAGGTCAAGGCAAACTAGCTTCTTGGTGTAATTAAAGCCATGAATCTGGATATAGCTCGGAACAAAGTCACAAACTACACCATTAAAAAGAAAAACATCTGTTAACCCTTTAAATTTGAAACTAATTAATCAACAAAAATCCCAACCAAGATGTAACAGTGATGTGGCATCTAGTGCAAACAATTAATCAGACCCTAGTCATATTATCAGAAGCCATCGGGGCAGAAATGGCAGACCACACATTCAGCCAGAATGCTGCTAATCTTAAAATGAAGACCATGATTTTAATAAATGAAGTATTCGAACGAGAAACATCAAACTTAAATGCACAGTGCAGTTTCAAAATCAAAAAAGTTTCCAGTCTTTTCGATCATAGAGTTAACAGCTGAATCATCTCTTCCTGCACAAGTACTTGGTCACTTATTAGCATACTTAGTCAATTACATACATGTAAAAAACAAAGCATGCCAAAATTGCTAAAAGCACCAGCCTGAGCAAAGAGCAACAGGTGGTCTTTTGCATCTATACAACATAAGCAACTGTTTTGGAGCAAACTACATCACCACCCTCCAAATGCGTTCATGTCTTCTGGCGTTTCGACTCCACCTGTCGAGATCAGAGGCAGGCTTTAGTCAAATATACAATAAAGAATTGAACAAAAATGACAAGGATTTTCTCCATTTCAATCACGTCATTTTGCATGTTTTAAACACTAGCTACATTTCAAAAGGATTCAAATTAGTTCACAACCAATACATGTTAAGAGAGAACCGCGAGAATTTGAGGTTGAAGTTTGCCATTAGATGCACACATGAACAAACCATACAAGACAATATCCATTATCCAGATATTTTAACTTTAAGACCAATGGAATATATTGCCTATCAAAGAAATATAAATCAACAAACTTCATGAAGAAAAAGAATGTATACTATCAACATAAATTTTTGTGCAAACAACCATTCATAGTTTCATACACCAATAAAAATTACCTACTTGAGGCAAACTTTCAGGATTATCTTACTTTGCCCCGCCAACAATTGACTAAACTTACAGAAGTAACTATTCAGAGTCAAACAAAAGACGGAGCCAGAAAATTTTCTTTAGGTGGCCATATAAATTAAATGCACTAAAAGTTCTATACTATAACATCTCAACTTAACTCAACAACCCCTTTTAATCCCAAATAGGCTGAAAATGAATCCCGTATAACATAAAAGTAGAAAGACAAGGGAAAAAAAGAAGAGAAGATAATAGCATCTATAGACTGATGTCAGATAAACATCTAATTTAAAACAAGGGGTCAAATCTAATTACCTCTACATTTTCTATTTGTCAAAGGTGGGAAAGCTCCTTGGCTTTAAAGTTGTAGTCCTATTAGTTTTAATAAATTTTTTAGCCAAGTCTACTCTTATCTCACCTTTTACCAAACTAAGGGGGTCATTTGACCACCTTATCATACAAGTGCATCCAGACCTTGTATAGATACATGAATGGAGAGACATATCAGGGAAAATAAATAATCCAGAACTTCCATATCGAAATTACTGAATAAACCTTAATAAACTACCACATAAAAACAGAAGACGGACTAGATACAATATCCCTAATAGGTTCGGTAGTGTCACAAAATGGCAGGAAATAATTCATCTGAAGATGGAAATAAATATGAAGCTTGTGATGTAGAATATATATTTATAATACAAAAGTAGCCATCTAATGATCGATAATCTTCAAGCTTGACAAAAACTTATGCCCCGCTAACATAATGTGCAGAAATTTTAGTCAATTAGTCCTAAGCTTCTCCAAAATCTAGGGTGTACACATGATGAGTGGCAAGTGTAGTTGCATAAAATCGTATTAGAACCTAGACACTAAAAGTAACATTGTAACTAGAACAACAGTCCTCCAGTAAACTAGACCTTGACCTGGTCAAAAGTCAAAAGTAGTAGTACAATTCCATATATGCTTACTCTGCCAAAAACTTGACACCCAATTAGGTGCAACAGGAATCATTAGACCTTTTTATTATAATCCAGTAATTTATGATCATCCTAGCAACCTAGCATCCTAGTATCTTTTTAAATGCAAAATTAGCCCAAAAAACCATGTGAAAGATGAACAATCACCCATCTAACAACAGAATGCTCATCACGTGCTATACCAATAGAGATGCCCAAGGGTATTTCAAAGATAAATGCAATTTTCAACAAGATGCTGGCACCACTAAATTATATTAAAAGAAGGTACAGAGAAAGTAGTTGAGACTTTCCCCAAACCTCATTATCGAACCACTTTTATTTATTTTTTTGCTAATTTGGGGGGAGGGGGTTTGAATCTAGGACCTCTTGCTTAGCAAGAGGCCTAGAGTACCACTGAGCCAAAGGTTATCGGTGTTATCGAACCACTTTTCTAATGCAAGTAATATTAATTTTACTATCACTCAGATAATTTGCACATGCATTCAAAAACATATTTTATTAACTACAATGTTATAAAGTTCTTAGAGTCTTGCATATATTTTTATACGATTACAAATTTTATAATACACTCATTCATAAAGTTTAGATTTTAATATAGAAACATGCAGTATCTGCCTACAGTATAAATATGATCACTGGCCAACAGAGACAAACTTTAGCAAGCAACCTTCTCTTGAATTAATCAAAACATTGATCCTAAAAGTATTACATATCACATACTCACCGCATGCAACGCAAGAAGCGTTTGAATATAACACTGTTTCAAACAATTTTTTTCTTTCCTTTTATCAAATATGTAAAACCACTAAAAATAACACATTCATGCTACCAATCAACCTCGTATACATCTTTCTATATTATCAAGGAAACACACAATTTCTTTTGATGCTCGAGTGCTTATTATGTAACACTCCATCATGCCACGCAGACAATGGGATTTGGTTGAGTGTTGAAAATGAAAAAGAGCTGAGGACTGTTTGCATAAAAATATACATTGTGAACCTATAAAAGAAAAATATATTATGCAATATGATCATCAACACCCACATTGCGCCTACACCCTGCTATTTATTCAATTTAAAAATCAAATATTACTACTTTTTTACACATTTTTCATTTTTCAATGTTTGATTTCCATCTATTTGACGTTTAATTCATACTCAATCATGTTAAAATTACATCGGCCTATTTCATTATTTTCTAAGCATACATTAGTTTCCAGCATCCGTTGAAGGAAACAATCTCTTAATTGCTTTGCTAATGTATTTGACCAAATGTTGCATACAAAAGAACACTTCTTAATACCATTCATTTCCATCATCCTTGAAGTTACACACCCACAAAATTAGCCAAGAAAACAATCAGTAACTATATCTTCTGATGTGATGTAGATCATTGTACACCAAACTGCAAAAGGTCATAAAGACAACACACATGCAACTTTAAACAGGGGGAAACAGTCAATAAGTATCTCACCTTGACATTAGTCAATGGGGATGCAGAAACTGCCTCCTGAGATTTTTTTGTATCATATTCAGAACATTCAGCACACACGAAATGATCTAATTTCTTTGCTTGGTCAATACTCATCTCCAAACAAGTAGGATGATACCTACAAGGACCACAGTGAAAAACACAATGTATATAACAGCTTATACACACAAGGAAAGTTAAAAGAAGATGAAATCCAAAATTGGTGGAAAGGGAAAGGGAAAGCAACACAAAACAGAACTTCTATAGATTAAATCCCTCATCCATCTGAAACATAAAATTTTCTTCGACAAATTTAGCACACTTTTGACCAGAGAATATCCATATGGTCGAATCCAAGATGAGTTTATGTAGCAACAATCAATCTTATCTTCACCTGCTACTCGAGACGAGTGGATAGTAAAGATCTCTTAATGGCCTGTGCTTTTCATACAGGACCATGCACCAAATAATGCATTTAACAAGTTGAAAGAGCTGGAAGCTTTCTATCAAAAAGGGAAAAAAAAGAATAAAGAGCTTGAAGCTTCTTTCTTTCCTTGTAGTTAGGGGTGCTCAAAAAATTCGGTTTTTTCGGTTTTTTACCGAACCGGTTGAAACCGGTACGGCGGTACCGGTTTTTTTTGTTTCGGTTTTTTCGGTACCGGTTTTTCGGTTTTTTTATACTTTTCGGTACCGGTAATGAAAATTTTGAATTCGGTAAATACCAAAAAACCGAAAAAAAAACGAAAATTTGAAAAAACCCACATTGTGGAGTTTGTCAGAGGATGCAAGAATTAGGAAAAGTGGATTATGCACTGGCAAGGCTGGGTGGATTATTCCATGTGGACTAAATAATGTGGGTGGGTCTGAACTCTGGAGTCTGGACCTCTTTACAATGGGTATGTGGACTTTAGCGGTTTTTTATATTTATCACTTCGTGGTTAAATTATATTTTATGGAAACACATAACAACTTTGGAATGAAAATGGAAAAGAGATGAAATTCTATTTCTTTATTTCAATACCTTTATGATGTTTGTATTAGATATAAAATGATTTGATTTGTATCAGCTCAACTAAAAGTTCGACACAAAATATAAAAGATTCAAATATGAATAAATTTTAAAATTTCATAATGTACTTGAACTTTTTTAAATTATAATAATTTTATGTTCGCTTGAAAAGTTTAAACTATTCAGACTGGATTCAAGATTGTTCTCTATTCGTTATCTCTCAATCAAATTTTATTTTATTTTAAATTTTATAAATTAAATATGAACATCTCATTACTCACTTTACTCAATTCATTTACACCCTTATTTATTTGTATATAAATAATTAAACCAAGAATGCTTTAGTATGAGCAATAAGACGTACCAATTAAAGTCGGCGATTTTGACTTTTAAGGAAATGATATACCTTCCCCAACCATTGAAGTCAATCTCGTTAATAATGCAATGTGATCGAGCTATAATTAAGAATAATGTGTTCTACATGTGACTAACCAGCAAGCAAGTATGCCAAATAAAAGAGCAGACAATCACCTCATGACTAGCAATACAAAAAACAGAATATGTGATACGTGAGAAAAGAGAGGGGAACATGCATGTAGATGAAGAGCTCAAGACATACTGACACACTTCCTAGTTCATATTGATCTTACCAGAATCAGGATTGCCACTTGGGCATGTGGAATTTATAAAATTTATAAACTTATAAATATAAAATTTGTTAATATAAAAAAAATTTATTTAATTATTGCGGTATAATCGAAAACCGAGCCGAAAAAACCTATACCGATTTTGTACCGAACTGGTACCGAAACCGGTTATTCGGTACTGGTACCGGTTCTTGATTTTTCGGTACTGGTTCGGTTTTTTGGGTACCAGTTCGGTTTTTTACCGATGAGCACCCCTACTTGTAGTCTAAATTTGGTTATTGAGAGTGACTGAAAATATTTTTCTGGATTTTTCCTTCTATTTAAAAATTCTAAAATCTAGTGATTTACAGATTTCCCAGACAATTAAAAGAGATATAGGAAGTCCAAGTATTACTTTTTCAAACTTGTCTTGTTAATTTTGATCAAAATTTGATACCAAGTAATTGAGAGAATCGAACAAAAACATTCTTTAACAACTGACAAGTAAGCAGACCAAACTCATGAAACAACCAGGCAGCATTGGAATTTATCTTTTCAATTGTAACACATCAAAAGAACCAAAGCATGAACCCAAAGATATAATTTTTCTGTTCTGCAATTTCTTCACAACAAAGTTAACACAGAAATACTAAAAAAATCATAAAATTTAACCAAACATAAATGTTTATACCAGTCTTTGCATCCATCACACTGTATCATCAAATCATCTGGGTTATACGGCATCTCGCACTTGCAGTACCTTAAAATTAAAAAAAAAGAAGTTGTGAACCGTGTGACCAATAAACAGACTTCAATCAACAATCAAGCAGAGTCTCACGACACTCACACTGCTACACGGTCAGGCATGAAAGCTCCAGTGGCAGCTTTGTACTCAAAGCGACAGTAGTAATCCTCGGCTCCAACATCCTCAAGCTTGCTGTAATCCTTGAACGAATGAACAATGCACTTGCCTTCAATGGTGTGAGCACTCTGAGTATCATGGTGATCTGACAGGAACAACTCTTTTGAGCCATGAAACTGTCTTCTCCCACCCATCGATTCCTCTGGCCGATAGTACCATCTTACTCTAACCTTCACCTCACTCTTGTTATCAGCTTCTATTTTCTCCACACGAGCTACATAGGGTGGCATATCAGTTTCCGAGGATCTCATCAACACACAATCTCCAGCTACAAAACCACAGCAATATAATTCCTTTTTATTTTGATGTATTTTCAGCAACAATCCCTAATCACTCAAAAATTGCATAAGCACACATGTATACATATATGCATTTGCTCAATATAAATACCCACCTCAAGAATCTCAACAGAAAAACAAAAACCCCCTATACATATTTATTTAAGGTCCTATAAGCTACCAACGGTTGCATAATCAGAAACACCCAGCTTCAAAAACATCACAAACAACTAAAACAATATTTTAATAACTCAAAATGTGTCTATATCTACATAAGTTTTAGAGATTAGACAAACACAACTATGCATGTATGTAGGGATGCACAAAAGTCCCGCAACCAACGGCCTGGTCAAAGCTCAACCTAGTCAAGGCCTGAACTAGTCAGGCACGGCCCGGAAGGTTTGAAGATGCCGCTCTTTTAAGACAAAAATCTGGTCTGGCATGGAAAAAAGCTTGGTCTGACCTAGCCTTGGGCCTGGCCTGGTCTGATTCTGTATCCCGTTATTTATAATTTTATAATTTTTGAACTTTAAAGTTATAATTATTCATCAATGAAGTATAAATTTTTACTTATTTATTATTGTAATTTATAAATTATAACACATTAGTTTTAATTAATACATCAATAAAATTTAAAGTTTTAATTATTCATTCTTAATTTCTTGTAAATACATTTAATTAATATACATCTTCAATGGATAGAACTAGTTAGTATATTTAATATTAATAATAAGTTAGTTGTTTAGTTGATTAAATATTAGTATTAAGTTAGTTTATTATAAATACTAAATTACTAATATTTAACATTAAAATTTTATTAATATTCCTTGCTACTTTTAATGTTAAATATTAACATTAATTAATACATCAATAAACTAACTTTTAAAATTAAATATTAATAATAAGTTAGTTTCTTGTAAATACATTTCTTTATTAATTTGGATATGCTAAAATCTTAGGGGGATTTATGATTTTGGTTATTTTTCAGGTATTTTATTGTAGCAATTTAAAGAAAAATTCCATGAATATAACTATGTAAGTGTTTAATGACCATAATGGAAAATATATGTGTATTTAAACTTTACAAAATATATGTCCAACTGATCCTAGTACTAGAAGAAAATAAAATGGAAACTATCTTTATATTCAAAATATAAAAGTGTAATCTATAGTAAATTTTATTTTGCATCTGTGTAGATACAAACTGATTAGATATACATTTAGGAAATCAATTTGATTTATACTACAGTTACATCTAAATGACATTTTCCTTTAATTTAAGAGAAATATATTTATTTTTGTTCTAATCATCCAACTTATATTGGTGTGCAGTAGAATGTTAAAATAAAATAAATCTCAAAAATCTTTCATCATTTTTACAAAATTTTATTAATTTATATTTTTAATATTTAATATTTAACATTAAAAGAAGAAAAAAAAAGAGAAGTACTAGACCGGCATAGGCTTGGCCTGCAGGCCTAACCAAACCACATCCCATCAGCCAAGGCCTGGCCAAAGCCCAAGGCTTGGCAGCACAGGCCAGGTCTGGTCTGGTCTGGTCTACATGTAGGTGAATGAGGTCAAACTAGTAATCTATGGCTGCATCTTCAAAAACACAAAAATCAACCCAAAACAACTCAAAAAACTCAAAAATAAAAATAAATAAATAAAACCCCAAAAGAAATTCAACAACTCAAAATGTACAAATTAATATAAACAAATACCCATCTTCAGAAACCTCAACAAACAAAAAACCCAAAACAAATTCAACAACTCAAAATGTACAGATACAAATATAAAGCAAAACCCATTTTCAAAAATCTCAAAAAAAAAAAAAAAACAACACAAAACAAAACAAGTTCAACAACTGAAAATGTACAAAAAAAGATAATGCATATATGTTCAATCGGTGGCCTCCTTGTCCAAGGGCTTCATCGGTACAAAATCCCAGCTTCAGAAACCACATTTTATATAAGAAAATGTGAGTTTTATGCAAATATATTACCTCTGACAACTTTGTTCGTGCCTTTGATTGTGTAGACGTCCAAGTCTCGTTTGGTCTTCGCCATTGAAATGTGTCGTGGTCCAAAGAATGAGCTTTCTTTCGAGACTAAAATATGTATATATTAGAGCGAGAAAGAGAAATGGATGGAATAACTTATAATAAATATATAAAATTGGTGTGGAGATGGACTGTTTCAATGGCGGAATCGAAAATCTAGGTTCATTGTTGGGGATGATTTGGTGAACTTCGAGAAGGGTCCATACAACTCATCTGGTGATGAAAATGGAGGTGTAAAAACCCTAGATTTTAGGGATAAAATAGATATGGAAATAAAAACCCTGATAAAAAAAAATCGCATCTATCTATAATCTATATTTATATCCATATGTCCGTACGATTTATATATCTCTGCATCTCTCTATTTGCTTTTTATTTATTTATGGTTTAAATAGAAATAATTATGGCAAAATTAATGATTTAGTCATCGAAGTTGTCACGTTTTATTGAATACCTAATTGAATTTTTAATTTTTTAAATTAACTCACTGAACTAAGTTCTATTTTTAAATTGGGTCATTCCGTTAAAAAAAATTGACAGATATTAATTTTTTATCTACCTGACGCTGACGTTAATTTTTTATTTTCAAATATTGCTTATGTGGAAAAAAAAAAAGTAAGGGTCAACATCTTATAGGTGATTCTCCTCTGGTATACTCAACATCCATCCCATTACTGTTGAGCAGCAAAATCCCATGACTGGTCCCCGCCGTCACTCTGCCACAGGAATTCGACGATCAGACGTCTATGTAAAATGGGTGGGACCCATATAAATTAACATCGGGATTTAAGCTCCCGATGTCGGCATTCCACAGAGTAAGGGTCTGATTGTGCACGAGCTTTAACGATTTCTTTGTGTGCTCACCGGGCCCGTACAGAGAGGAGCGATCGGAGGGGAGAGAGGAAGAGATTTGAAGAAATTGGTCTTTGAAAATGAGAAATGTGTTGTTGGGATTTGATAGGTCCGGTGAAGTGTTGAAGAGGGTGTTGCCGGAGGAGCGGCGGGTGACGGTGAAGCCAAATGGGACGGTGTTGTGGAGGGTGAAGATGAAATCTGAGTTGGGGTTGGAGAGATTGTAGTTTTCCGACAGTGGGAGGTGGTTTTCCGGTCGTGGTTGGTGGGTGGGGAGGGGTTGGCGGGGGAGGATCTCTCAGTTATCTCAACAAGAATTCGATAATGCATAAATTTACCTATTATGAGAAAACTTCGTTAGAATTCAGATAGACGGAAACTTCAGAAATTTCAGATCCAAAGCGGAATGTTGATGTCTCCCATATACAAAACCACAATCTCAGATCGGAAAATGCGAAGTGATTAGCCCAAGTTCATCGAGGAATTCAATGGGTCGAAAAACCAATATTATTATATATATATATATGAATCTCTTTGTTGTTCCAATGTATCGGAGAAAACAAAAAGGAGTCTCTCTCCTCTCTCCTCTATATATAAATATGTATATATTTTTCATGTCATTTTCTTCTTTTTTTCCTTTTTTTCCGTCCACGTCAGCGTCACATAGATAAAAAATTAACGTCAGTCAACTTTTTTTTAACAGAATGACCCAATTTGAAAATAAAACTTAGTTCAGTGAGTTGATTTAAAAAATTAAAAGTTCAATGAGGTATTCAATAAAACGTGCCAACTTCGATGGCTAAATCATTAGTTTTGTCAAATAATTGTCCTAAATTATCTTTTTTTTATTTCGGTGATCAATTTTTCAATTTTTTCAATCAGATCATTAAATTATCAATTTTTTTTTTAATTTCGTTCAATTGAACATGTCACGTCATAAATTGATAACGTGACCAGCTAACTAGGCTAATCAATATCTATGCGTAATTAAAAAGTAGGCTTAAATATAAATTATTACTCTGAATTATTGACTTTTTCTACTTTGGTGATTGATATATCTTTTAATTTTTTTCAACCAAATGATTAAATTATTCATTTTTTCTACTTTGCTTCAATTAAAATTGTTACATTATAAATTGATGACGTAAAACACCTAGGATGTGACCGATGATGTGTTAAAACAATACTCATTTTATAATTAGTTTAAATCATTTTATAAAAAAACTAAATAAGTATAAATATAATATTATATTATAATTTAACAATAAAACTAAAAATAATTTAAAAATGAAGCATCTATTTAAGAGTTTTTTTTATTCAAAAAAAAAAACTAAGTACTAATTTTGAAAAATATTATTTATCACTATCATTAACACCTAAATTTTCAAATAAAACAGAAGGGGAAAAAACTATTTATAATTAATTATTAGATATCATCTTAATTACAACTATCATTAACTATTTTTCCCCACAAAATAAAAAATGGTATTAAATTATCAGAACAGAATTTACACGATTACTTTCCATGTACTTGAACTCTTAGTTAATGGATGGAGAAAACCAAATAAAAACTAGTAATTTAAAAGTAAATAACTCTCACCATTTTTCCTATGTGAACCCACCATCTTCAACTTCAATTGAACTAAAGTGTAAAAAATTGAAAAATCGATCACCAAAGTCAATAGTTCAGTTTAGTAATTTATATTTAAGACTAATTTTAATTACACGTAAACATTGATTAGCCTAGTCAGCAGGATCACGTCATCAATTTATGACGTGACAGGTTTAATTGAACGAAAGTAGAAAAAATTGATAGTTTAATGACCTGATTGAAAAATTAAACGATTAATCACCAAAGTGAAAAAAGGTTAATAGTTTAGTGTAGTTATTTATATTTAAGGCTTTATTTATTTATTTGTAAAATGAAAAGTTATATTTTTGAATGTGTAAAATGAAAAGTTGGACTGGTCTCTCAAATGATCTAATTTAACCACATATTAATTTCTCAGAAAACAAAATTCACATATTAACTATTTATTTCTCACATTTCAAAATTATAAAATATAATATTTACACTTTTTCTAGAGTTTTTATTGCTGATTAATCATGAGAGTGATTAAAATTGTATTTAGCAAACACATGTTGTAATTGGATAGTGGTATCTTTATTACTCTCTCCGCCTAATTTTACTTGTCTTAGTTTGACAACACTTATTAAGAAAAAATTTTATCTCCAAATTATTCATCTTAATTACTCTATTATCATCTTTTTTATTTTATTTAATCTCCCAACTCTTTTTTGGAACAATAAAATAGAAGAAAGAGAGTGGAGAAAAAAAAGTGTGTTATAATTTTAATGTCAAATTTAATAGTGTTACTTTTTTTCAATATATGTCGTGTTGTTTTCAATGAATTTGTTTTAAAGTTAAATGAGGATATTATTAAAAAAGTAAAGTCAAAAATAGTATTAAAAAGGAAAGAACAAATCAATGGGAATAAATCAAAAAAAATTAGGAAAAATAAACTTGGAGGGAGAGAGTATTACTTTTAATCTTTTTGATCCTTGAATCTTATTTACAAAGAATGGCAAGCCAAATCTTTTTCTCTCTACAAAAAACCACAACCTTCATATTATATTTTTAGATTTAGCGAGGGTCTCGTCTCTATATTAAATAGACTCTCTCCCAAGTTTTTTTTTATTGTTCTTGTTTTTCTTCTTATTGGGTTTCTTTACCTTTTATGGAATTTTATTTATCCTAAATTAAAATTTTTCAATATATAGAGTATCTTTTTTTTTTAAAATAGTATGCCCTCAAGCCGATCACATTAGATGTGATAAATATTTACTTTGTAATCTTATTCATTTATTAATAAAAGAATTTATTTATTTAAAGACATTCTTTATCCATGTTTAATTAGTTGAATTAAATAAATATGATAAACCTATAGTTTTGAAGCAATACTTTTAGAATCATGATGCTAATGAGATCTAAATTATAGCTCAAAACTAGAATGTTACTAATAGTTGGATCACTAATGTGGGGTTGCTGATTCCGGATAGATTAGTACATATTATGCTTGCTCTGTTGAAGAGAATGATAGATCTCATAATCATTTTTTTGAAGACACTAAAACAACTGTGTAGATGCTTATTGGAGAATAAGTTCACTGAACGTGACTCGCTTAAGGAACACCTAATGGAGTTTTACTTGCCTGACAATAGGAGTTTCTATAGTAATAGTAGTACAAGTGATCATTGGATTTGAGATCATCATAGTACATTATGTATTATGAGTTATACTTTGTTATATTCCTTAAAACTCTTACAGTAAATAATAGGATATGTTCGGATATAATAAAGTGTACACGAAGGTAGGTGAATGAACAACAAAGGATTTGTTAGGAATTTGTTTGTAGATTAAAAGGTTGTTTTATCGAGGGGGAGATTGTTTAGAATCTACATGAGATTACAAATGTATAAGATTTGATGATGAAATACTTAAAATATATTTGTATGCATAAATTTTGTAAAGTCCTTAACTGAGATATCTACATACAATGACTTATATTAGAGAAAGATCAAACATAAAGGAGTTTGGGAATTAATTAATAAAAGTACTCTCATATATCCTAATAAGATTAGGAGGCTAATTAATTAAAAGAGTTTAATTAATTATTCCTAATAAGATTGGGAGCCTAATTAATTAAAAGAGTTTAATTAATTAAAATAAAATCTAATTCCTTAATTGTTAAGGAGGGTTGCCTACATCTATAAATAAGAGGAGTCTTATTATGGGTGGTGTGTGTGGTTGACACTTTCACAAAACACATGAATACGTAATTTCAATAGTTGGGAAAGTACACCTTTTTTTATGAGAGACAGAAAAACCAGAGTTTTGCCAAATACTTATCTTCTTGAATCTTTCTTCTTCATTGGTGGATCACCTCTAGAGGCCAAACACTTGGGTGACTAACATTAATCAAAGAAAAGAACCAAACCCGGTGGATTCAAGTTAAACGCGAAAGGATTTGGAGGTGAACTTGTACTTGAGGAAGCTCGAATCTTTAAGGGTATAATTCTTGTTCTTTATCTTTTCGTTTAATTAATAATTGTGCATAAAGGATGATCCGGGTGTATGGTTTGTAAAATTTTAAAACTCTATTTTATCACGTTTTCGCTTATTTTGTGCAATTTGATTGCGTTCATAAATATTACAAACCTAACATCATGCACTACGGATCAAGGATATTCATTAGTATCACATCCACGAATTATCCGTGCACTACGGGCCAAGGATATTCGTTATTATCACCAATGGTCATGATCATGACAATAATTGTCCATCAATTCACTACGGGCCAATGAGGACTTTTACCACATCATTTGTAACATTACAGGTCATGATTATACCAATACATAATTTCTTGTCATAATCATACCAATCAACAGTCCATCTATGCACTATGGACGAAAGATGACTTTTATCACAATATAAGCATGATGATGATGACAATGATATAAGAATTCAATCAAACGAGATCAATAATAAATATTAAAGATTTATAATTCAATTTATCTAGAGTTTAAGAATGTCTAAATTGTCAACATGATAACTGCTTTGTGGAGTAAAATTCAAGAATAATATTCATGTAAAAATAATTTGGAAAGAAAAGAAATTAATTTTTGTCATGAATAGTACCTCGGGAGAATAGTACCCCGACATGAAAAGATTAAAATTTAACAAGAATATTCAGAAAAATATTTTTGTGAAACGATAGTAGATGAAGCGCAAATTTCAAGGATATTCTACTAATTTCAAGGAGTATAGAAGCAATACTTATCAACATAAGTGTAGAATTAGGAATACGGAATGAAATAATATTACTTATATACTACTGAGTATGGAAGAAAATATTATTTCTTATGAATATTGAACAAAAATATTATCCCTTACGAATACGAAATATAATATCTCTTACGAATATGAAATAAATAATACCCCTTACCTTAGTAGAAGATTGGATATTGCAATAGTGTAGTAACATAATACTTTTCTTCTTTCTCTCTGATTCTCTCTCTCTATAGCTTTCTCTTGTGAGTCTTAGTGAATTGGTGAAAATAAAAGAATAAATAAGCTTCTATTTATAGAAGATTTCTAGATTAGCCCTTGCAATGTGAAGAGGCAAGTGGCTTGACTGTGACGCCCTCAAAAAATGTATACTTCACTCATCTTGAGTCGCCAGATACATGGTACAGAACTCAACTACAAACTTAATTATACAACTGTCGTGCAAAATACGACAAAACATAGCTGAGAGTTTAAACACGAATATTGCCTTCTAGACAATATCCACACTCAATGGAGTCCTCATTATAATTATTATCAAACTATTTTATAAAAATAGTGAGGACTACTATAGCCACCATCTCGGACCATCACTCTATTCCCCGACTCGTCCCAGCTATATTCTCATTTCCTAAAGAGAACAGTGAAAGAAAGGGTGAGCTCAATTAGCCTAGTAAGAAATATTATGACTAAGATAATGAAGAATAAATTATCCTTAGCCTTCAACAGTATAACAACTGATGGAATACAATAGACAATAAGTTTTAGATCAACAACTGCAGCGGAATAAGCAATCCATTAGAAGAGTCAAGTAGAGCATGATATCTACTATCTTCTATGATTTAAAAGTTTATCATCAATTTTATCCCTGTAATACTCATCAACAGTTCTTTATTATACCCAAGACAAATAAAACTTTCATCACTTGTCTTCACCTGAACCACCAAAGATGTTAGTTAAATTCATAATTCATGTTTATAATAATGTGAATCAACAATTTCTCTTTGCCACAAAGACTTAATAGAACATTTACTCAATATCCTTACCCCAAAGGCTAAAGATATTCAAATATAATAACAATGATTATACCAATCAGTTGTCTATCTTTGCACTACTGGTCAAAGATATTCAACTATAAAACCAATGGTCATGATCATACCAATCAATCGCTCACGCTGCACTACGCACTGACCAAAAGACATTCAACTGTTAACTAATGGTCATGATCCTTCCAATCACATCATCGAATTATCCCTGCACTATGACCAAGAATATTCATTAGTATCACAAGTGGTCATGATCATGTCATACACCTGTCCATCTTTGCACTACGGGTCAAAAGCTATCAATTAATGATTCATCTTTGCACTACGACCAAAGATATCAATCAATCAGCCCATCTTAAGACGTAAGCCAAAGATATACTATCAGAAAAACCAATAATCAATGATCCATCTTTGCACGAAAGCCAAAGATATACAACCAGCATAACCAATAATCAATAAATCCATCTTTGCACGTAAGCTAAAGATATACAACTATAAAACCAATAATCAATAATTCATCTTTGCACGTAAGCCAAAGATATACAACTGTAAAACTAATAATCAACAGTCCATCTATGCACGTAAGCCAAAGATGACTTTCATCACAATATAAGCATGAGGATGATGACAATGACATAATAATTCAATAAAAGAAGTTCAAGGATAAATTTTAAAGATTTATAATTTAATTTATCCAGAAATTAATAACGTCCAAATTGTTAACATGATACTGCTTTGTGGATTAAAATTCAAGAATAATATTCATGTACCAAAAATAATTTGGACAGAAAAGAAATATATTTTTCGGGTAAATAGTACCCCGTAAATAGTACTTCGGGAATAGTACCCCGACACGAAAAGTGCCTCAAATACCCAAGTGAATGATACTAGAGTGAATAGTAATTGGGTGAATAGTAACCCATGAATAGTACTCCGACATGAAAAGTGCCCCGAATACCCGAGTGAATAATAGTAGAGTGAATAGTAACTGAGTGAATAGTAACCCGTGAATAGTAATTTGTAAAAGAAAAATACCAAAGAAAATGATATTCCATGACGAGTACAAAAGAAATGATATCTCCTATGAGTATAATAGAATATACGAAACTATAAATGGATTTTCACCCATTGTATGCAGAATCCACGCAGTAGATGCATCATTTCCACAATTTAACAAAGAATGATTGCAAAGGATCATTCACCATGCATGCGGTAATCCACATAGACAGGTTATTCCAACAGAATAATAAAGAATGCAAAAATAGAAGAATTCACCATGCATGTGATAGACTGCACAGACAAGTTAGTCCCAACAGAATAATAAAGAATGAAACCAGGTCATGCGTAATCCGCACAGACATGATATTCCAACAGAATAATAAAGAATGGAACCAGGTCATGCGTAATTCATACGCATAAGATATTCCAACGTAATAATAAAGAATGGAATAACAACGAAATTCACCAGTGCATACGATGAGATCGCATGCAGACATAGGTTATTCCAATGGAATAATAAAGAATGGAATAACAAAAGAATTTCACCATGTTTGCGGTACTTCGCATAGACAGGTTATTCCAACATAATAATAAAGAATGAAATAAAAACCATTACGAGTATTGAAAGAAAATAACTCTCTTCATGAATACGAGAGAATAATACCCCTTACCTCAAAAGAAGACTGGATACTGGAATAGTGAGGTAGCAGACTTCTCTTCTTCTTTCTCTCTATATTTTCTCTCTATAATAATTGCTCTATAGCTTTAGTGAATTGGTGAAAAATAATGAAGGAATGAGCTTCTATTTATAGAAAAATATAGTTTCAATAATTGCACAATTTGGGGATCAATATATTATAGTATAATACCTTTCTCTTTTTCTTCATTTTTAATTTAGTCCTGCAAGTATTATCAAACTTGTATCACCTCTCCTAATAGTAAATCATGTGAATCAATAGTAAATCATGTGACTCAATATTTCTAAACATGTGAAAAAATTAATTATAGTATAGTACCTTCAACTATACCTCCATTTTTAACTTAGTCATGCAAGTATTATCAATCTTGCACCAACTCCCCTAATAGTAAATGAATGTGAATCAATAGTACATAAATGTGAACAAATAGTTATAATCATGTGAATCAATAGCAATTAATTGCTCATTTATCTGATTAATTACCCGATTGATCAATATAACTTCCAGACATCAATTATTATCGATATAAATGTCAATTTCCACTAACAATAATAATCCCAACACAATAGAACTATCAATTTCATCTTTAATCAACACGAACTTATTCATCATTATTATAACTCACAATATTTAACAACCAGACGCGCCCTTGAGGAGGGGGGCTTTCCGATAAGGATTTCTCCTATCATGCCAAGTGCAATTAGATTATCTAACCTCTCCTTGACAGAACTTCTATACATTGGCAATATTGTAAATAATAATATGAATAACTTTGTCGTCTCAATTATTGAATTAATAATATAACATATTATAAAGATGATACTGTGATAATAATTGAATCAATAATATGAGAGATATGATGCAACAATTACTATAACAATAATTGAGTATAACTGAGTGACTTTCTTACGTAAGCATCAATAATCAATACCGTGTGTTACTATGCAACCAAGCGTATTACTGTACTTTTATCACCGATTATTTTATGAAAACTTTCTTACTTTAAAAATTTTCAAATATCACCCTTAACTTTAAACTTTTATCAATTTAACTATTTACCAAAATAGAAAAATTGAATACTTTTATTTTATAAAATTCGGGATCTAACAATCTCCCCTCGTTATGAAATTTCGCCCTCAAAATTTACGTACGTACCTGGTATGTCGAAGAGATGAGAATACCTTGCTTTCTTTTCGGATTGTACCTTCCCGGTTATTTCCTCTCTATTATGATTTTCCCATTACTCATCTCTTGTATTTCAGATATCATTCTAGAATATAGTTTCAAAATAAGGGTTAATTGACATATCACATATGTGACGCCCCCAAAATAGGTATACATCACCCATCTTGAGTCGCCAAATACATGGTACAAAATTCAAATACAACTTAATTATTACAACAGTCGTGTAAAATACGACAAAACATAGCTGAGAGTTTAAACAAGAATATTGCCATCTAGACAATATCCACACTCAATGGAGTCCTTATTACATTTATTATCACATTATTCCGTAGAATAATGAGGACTACTAATGCCATTTATCCTGGATCATCACTCCATTCCCCGACTCGTCCCAGCTATATTCTCATTTCTTGAAGAGAACAATGAAAGAAAGGGTGAGCTCAACTAGCCCAATAAGAAATATTATGACTAAGATAATGTAGAATAAATTATCCTTAGCCTTCAACAGTATAACAACTGATAGGATACAATAGACAACAAGTTTTAGATCAACAATCTGCAAATGAATAAGCAATCCATTGTAAGAGTCAAATATAGAATAAAATCTACTATCTTCTATGATTTAAAAAGTTTTCATCAACTTTATCGAGACTCGACAATAAATAAAATCGAATCATCCCTCGCATTACTACGACCAAGGATATTTATGTAATCATCAATGGTCATGATTATACCGAATAATCCCTGGTCATAATCATACCAACAACTGTCCATCAATGAACTACAGGCCAATGAGGACTTTTACCACATCATTCGTTACATTACGGTCATGATTATACCGAATAATCCCTGGTCATAATCATACCAAGTCCATCTATGTACATAAGCCAAAGATGACTTTCATCACAATATAAGCATGAGGACGATGACAATGATATAAGCAAAAATCAAACGAAATCAAATCCAACGAAATCAAGGATAAATATTAAAGACTTTAAATTTATCCAGAGTTTAAAAATATCCAAATTGTCAACATGATACTGCTTTGCAGAGTAAAATTCAAGAATAATATTCATGTATCAAAAATAATTTGGACAGAAAAGAAATATATATTTTTAGGTAAATAGTACCCCGTGAATAGTACTTCAGGAATAGTACCCCGACATGAAAAGTACCCCAAATACCCGAGTGAATGATACTGGAGTGAATAGTAATGGGGTGAATAGTAACCCATGAATAGTAACTCATGAATAAGATTCTCAACATGAAAAGTGCCCCAATACCCGAAAGTGAATAATACTAGAGTGAATAATGTAACCGGGTGAATAAGTAACTCCATGAATAGTAACTTGTAATGTAAAAAATACCAAAAAATGATATTTCATGACGAGTACAAAAGAAATAATATCCCAAATGAGTATAATAGAATATACTAAAGCGCAAATGGATTTTCACCCGCCATGCAGTAATCCACGTAGATGCATCATTTCCACAATTTAATAAAGAATGAATACAAAGGATTATTCACCATGCATGCGGTAATCCATGTGATAAAAGTTATTCCAATGTAATAATAAAGAATGGAATAACTAAAGAATTAACCAGGCATGCGATAGACCGCACAGATAGGTTATTCTAAGAGAATAATAAAGAATAGAACCAGGTAATGCGTAATCCGCATGCATGTGATATATTCCAATGTAATAATAAAGAATGGAACCAGTCATACGAGATCCGCACAGACGCATGGATATTCCAAATGAATAATAAAGAATGGAATAAAGAACAGAATTCACTGCATGCGATAGATCGCATGCATAAAGTTATTCCAATGTAATAATAAAGAATCAAACGAAATCAAATCCAACGAAATCAAGGATAAATATTAAAGACTTTAAATTTATCCAGAGTTTAAAAATATCCAAATTGTCAACATGATACTGCTTTGTAGAGTAAAATTCAAGAATAATATTCATGTATCAAAAATAATTTGGACAGAAAAGAAATATATATTTTTAGGTAAATAGTACCCCGTGAATAGTACTTCAGGAATAGTACCCCAGGAATAGTACCCCGACATGAAAAGTACCCCAAATACCCGAGTGAATGATACTGGAGTGAATAGTAATGGGGTAAATAGTAACTCGTGAATAGTATTGCAACACGAAAAGTGCCTCGAATACCCGAGTGAATAATACTAGAATGAATAGTAACTCGTAACAGAAAAATACCAAAGAAAATGATATTTCATGACGAGTATAAAAGAAATGATATCCCAGATGAGTATAATAGAATATAAGAAATTGTAAATAGATTTTCACCCGCCATGCGGTAATCCACGTAGACAGATCATTTCCACAATTTAATAAAGAATGAATACAAAGGACCATTCACCATGCATGCGGTAATCCACATAGATAGGTTATTCCAACAGAATAATAAAGAATGGAATAACAAAAGAATTCACTAGGCATGCGATATACCTCACGCATGAAAAGTTATTCCAATGTAATAATAAAGAATAGAACCGAATCATGCGTAATTACGCACGCACGTGATATTCCAATGTAATAATAAAGAATGGAACTGTGTCATGCGTAATCCGCATACGTGATATATTCCAACAGTAATAATAAAGAATGGAATAACAACAGAATTCACCGGGCATGCGATAGACCGCATGCATGTGTTATTCCAACAGAATAATAAAGAATGGAACCAGGTCATGCGTAATCCACACAGACATGTTATTCCAACAGAATAATAAAGAACGGAACCAGGTCATGCATAATCCGCACAGACAAGATATTCTAACAGAATAATAAGGAATGGAATAACAACTCTTACGAGTATTGAAAGAAAATAATTCTCTTCATGAATACAAAAGAATAATACCCCTTACCTTAAAAGAAAACTGGATACTGGAATAGTGAGGTAGCAAACTTCTCTTATTCTTTCTCTCTGTAATTTATCTCTATAATAATTGCTCTATAGCTTTAGTGAATTGGTGAAAAATAATGAAGGAATGAGCTTCTATTTTAGAAAAATATAGTTTCAATAATTGCACATTTTGGGGCTCAAAATATTACAGTATAATACCTCCCTCTTTTTCTTTATTTTTAATTTAGTCCTGCAAGTATTATCAAACTTGCACCATCTCCCCTAATAGTAAATCATGTGACTCAATAGTTCCAAACATGTGAAAAAAAATAATTACAGTAGTACCTTCATCTATACCTCCATTTTTAATTTAGTCATGCAAGTATTATCAATCTTGCACCAACTCCCCTAATAGTAAATCATATGAATCAATAGTACATACATGTGAACACATAGTTATAAACATGTGAATTAATAGCAATTAATTGCTCATTTATTCGGTTAATTACCCGATTGGTCAATATAACCTCCAGACATTAATTATTATCGAAATAAATGTCGATTTCCACTAATACTAATAATTCCCACACAATGGAATTATCAATTTCATCTTTAATCAACACGAACTTATTTATCATTAATATTATAACTCACAATATTTAACAACCAGGTCGTTCTCAGGAAAGAGGGGGCTTTTCGATAAGGATTTCTCCTTATTAGCGTGCAATTAAGTGACCAAACCTCTCATTGACAGAACTTCTAGACATTTTCAATATTACAAATAATAATATGAATAACTTTGTCGTCTCAATTATTGATTTAATAATATAACATATTATGCAGATGATACTGTGACAATAATTAAATCAATAATATGAGAGATATGATGTAGCAATTACTGTAGCAATAATTGAGTATAACCGGTGACTTCTTTTCACGTAAAGCATCAATAATCAATACCGGTGTGCTACTATGTAACCAATGCCAGACATCGTACTTTTTACTACCGTAGTAGTTCAACAGCTTTTAACGGTAATACTTTCGCCGTTATTTTTATAAAGATAATTACGCCGTTTTCTAACTACGACAATACTCCCGTTAATAGGGTCCACCAATGATTGTGCCATCGCATTTGATATTCCCCGACAAAAAAAATATTCCCCACCAATCGAATATTATATAACAACTTGCATACTTTGTAAAATTTATAAATATTACCCACAACTATAACATTATATCAAATCCACACCATAATATTCAAAAAATATTTTTTGAGAAATTTAAATCTTTATTCATAAAATTTGGGGTCTCACAATCTCCCTCCTTATGAAATTTCGCCTCAAAATTTACGTACGTACCTGGTATGCCGAAGAGGTGAGGATACCTTGACTTCATTTCATATTCCAACTCTTGAGGTATAACATTTGAGTGTCGAATATGATCCTTCTTATCCAAGATTTTAACACGTATCTCATTATACGTTAAATCTTCCGTTATCTCATCTAGTTCTAATTCAATAATGTGGTTCGGGTCGTCCACATAATTATGTAACATCGATACGTGAAAAATGTTATGAACACGCAACATACTTGGCGGTAAAACGAGTCTATAGGCCACAACTCCTACTCGATCGAGGATTTCAAATGGGCCAATTAAATTGAGGGTTGATATTTCCTCTTTTCATCGACTCTTGCTTCTAGAATAACGCCTTCTTGAACCTTCTTCTTCACATTCATCAGCTCTAGGTGTGTAGTTTGAACGGCTTTAACTTTATCTATTAAAGTCGATTCTAATCGTATATTCGTTATCTTCACGTGGGTCCTTAGAGTCTTTAACTCTATCTTTATCATTTGTAAGTCATATGAAATGGGTCTTTGTGTTAACAACATCGCACTCGTAAATGCATACGATCTTCTACTCAACACGTCAGCTACCACGTTTGCTTTCCCACAATGGTATTGAATGGTACGATTGTAATCTTCAATAGCTCGAGCCAATGTCTTTGGCGCAATATACGATCATTTTAGGTGAAGAAATATTTAAGGGTTTTAGAAATGGGTTTTGTACTAGGGTCAATACAAAATTTGATTTCACGCTCTAGGGGTAGGCTAAGAAGTCTTCAAGAATACGTCAGGAAATTTATTAACGATAAAAATATCATTCAAAACTGTGACTCTCATCCAAGACTTGGATAGTACGTCACATTGATACCTATCAACTTGCCACCATTATTCACGGCTTCCCCTACAGAAAGTCTGGCTTCGTTGCATTCCACACAAGGAAGTCAACAACGAAAGGATCGGGGATCTTTACTTATGGCTTGATATAATAGTGATTAAATTTAGTGGTTTGGTTGCTTGAATTTGCATGATAGGTTGGTTAAGAATAGGAAAGCTAACAACCTTACAAAAAGTATGATGGGTAGTTAACCAATTCCTAAAATCACATCAAAGGCAAGTATTTTCAAAGAGATAAGATCGACAGGTAACGTGAAAGTGTCGATTTGAATCAGCAAGATTTATAAGCAGTGGAGGTAACGAAGGTTTCTACAAACGAAGTTTCAACCAATAAGTCAAAGTCTAACTTCTCTGGGGTCAAATTTAAACGTTGAGCGCAAGCAAGAGAGAAAAAAGAATGGATAGAACTGGTATCTAATAAGGTATAGACTTCGCAAGAATTTATAATTAATTAACACGTGCTAACTTCGTTCGGGTTACACGCTTTTTGAGAAGTCACAAAAAATGCTCTCCCTGAAACCACCGACTTTGTTTTGTCCGTATCCACCTTTGGTGCCACCGTCCCAACTGGACTTGACTTTGGTGCACGACAAAATTGGGCTAGGTGACCTTCTTTTCCACAATTGTAACATGCTTTGGATTGCATCACGCAATTTGGACTGATATGTCCCTCCCCTCCGCATTTATAACATACGACCAGTGGTCGTTCTCCTTCCTTAACAACAAGTGCTGGTGCTGACGTCTTTCCATCATTATTGAATCTCCTCTTCTTGAAATTTCCACCTCTATTATCTTGGCCATGATTACCACCGAAGTGGTTACCATTCTTGGCATGATAATTTCCCCCACGATGGTTATCATTGTTCCGATGGCCGTTGCCACCGGTATAATTATTATCGTGTTGTTGCTCGTTATCCTTTGGTTGGGCTGGCTCATTATCGCGTTCCAATAACTGAGCCCTATTCACTACATTTGAATATAAATAAGTTTGTGAGAAATGAGGTATTGACGTATATTGGGTTTCAAACCTCTTAAAAACATTCGCGTCATTCGCTCCTCATTATCGACCAAATGGGATGCAAACCGGGATAACTCCGCAAATTTAGCCTCGTATTGCGACACAATCATATTATTCTTCTCCAACTTCATGAACTCCACCTCCTTCATGTGACGAATACTTTCGGGAAAGTACTTGTCGTTGAATGACTCTTGAACTTCTCCCAAGACATCTTGAGTCGTCAGTACAGATCGTTTCTGATTCCCACCAATGTCATTTTTTCACGCAACATAAAGGTGGCAAAGGGAACCTTTTGCTCCTCGGAGCATCCCAAGACATCAAATATCTTGGTGATTTGCTTTAACCACATCTTCGCCTTAAGTGGTTCTCGCTTTCCCAAAAACTCCGTGGGCCCCAGCTCTTCCTTGAATCGCTTAGCGGTGGCCGACCAAATGGTTGCCATTGTTTCCACCGCATTATGAATGTGAGTTTCTCTCAAATCGATGTTGCATGAATTGCATAAAGACTCTGAACATCCCATCGTTCATCATCTGATCGGTGTTATTGTTTACCTGAGGATTATTGTCTTCCTATTGCACATTATCTTGGGTATTAATCTGTGGTGACTCAACGGTCTCATGTGCTTCATTGCTTATCTCAACATTTTCGAATGCCATTTTCAAATACTGCTACAAAACAAGGGTTAATTAACATATCACATATTATCCCTATACCCTGATCGATCAATTAAATACCAAATAAACTTAGGTAGGTCATACTAGCGAAGGAATTCCCCGTCTCTCCCCTCCTAGTTCTTGTCTCACATCTCAGCCAGGGATCATATCCCTAAGCTTTGATACCAACTGTGACGCTCCCAAAACAGGTATACATCACCCATCTTGAGTCGCCAAATACATGGAACAAAATTCAAATACAACTTAATTATTACAACAGTCGTGTAAAATACGACAAAACATAGCTGAGAGTTTAAACAAGAATATTGCCATCTAGACAATATCCACACTCAATGGAGTCCTCATTACATTTATTATCACATTATTCCGTAGAATAGTGAGGACTACTAATGCCATTTATCCTGGACCATCACTCCATTTCCACTCGCGTCCAAATATATTCTCATTTCAAAGAGAACAATGAAAGAAAGGGTGAGCTCAACTAGCCCAAAGAAGAAATATTATGACTAAGATAATGTAGAATAAATTATCCTTAGCCTTCAACAGTATAACAACTGATAGAATACAATAGACAACAAGTTTTAGATCAACAACTGCAGCGGAATAAGCAATCCATTAGAAGAGTCAAATATAGAATAAAATCTACTATCTTCTATGATTTAAAAGTTTTTCATCAACTTTATCATTTGAGACTCGACAATAAATAAAATCGAATCATCCCCTCGTATCCACGACCAAGGATATTTATGTAATCATCAATGGTCATGATTATACCGAATAATCCTCGGTCATAATCATACCAACAACCGTCCATCAATGAACTACAGCCAATGAGGACTTTTACCACATCATTCGTTACATTACTTGGCCATGATTATACCGAATAATCCTCGGTCATAATCATACCAAGTCCATCTATGTACATAAGCCAAAGATGACTTTCATCACAATATAAGCATGAGGACGATGACAATGATATAAGCAAAAATCAAACGAAATTAAATCCAACGAAATCAAGGATAAATATTAAAGACTTTAAATTTATCCAGAGTTTAAAAATATCCAAATTGTCAACATGATCATCGCTTACAGAGTAAAATTCAAGAATAATATTCATGTATCAAAAATAATTTGGATGTAAAAGAAATATATATTTTTAGGTAAATAGTACCCGTGAATAGTACTTCGTGAATAGTACCCCGACATGAAAAGTACCCCAAATACCCAGAGAAATGATCTTTGGAGTGAATAGTAATGGGGTGAATAAGTAACCCATGAATAGTAACTCATGAATAGTACTCCAGCACGAAAAGTGCCCCGAATACCCGAGTGAATAATACTAGAGTGAATAGTAACCGAGTGAATAGTAACCCATGAATAGTAACTTGTAATGAGAAAAATACCAAAAAAATGATATTTCATTAGCGAGTACAAAAGAAATAATATCCCAAATGAGTATAATAGAATATCTGAAAGCGCAAATGGATTTTCACCTTCGCCATGCGGTAATCCACGTCAGATGAATCATTTCCACAATTTAATAAAGAATGAATACAAAGGATTATTCACCATGCATGCAGTAATCCATATACAAAGTTATTCCAATGAATAATAAAGAATGGAATAACTAAAGAATTCACCGAGCGTGCGATAGAATCACCGCGCAGATAGGTTATTCTAAGAGAATAATAAAAAAAATAGAACCGGTGTCGTAATCGCACGCATGGGATATTCAAATGAATAATAAAGAATGGAACCAGGTCATGCGATATCGCACGTGACGAGATATATTCCAAATGAATAATAAAGAATGGAATAACAACAGAATTCACGAGGCATGCGATAGACCGCATAGACAAGTTATTCCAATAGAATAATAAAGAATGGAACCAAGTCATGCGTAATCCATACAGACAGGATATTCTAACAGAATAATAAAGAACGGAACCAGGTCATGCGTAATCCGCACAGACAGGATATTCCAACAGAATAATAAAGAATGGAATAACAACTCTTACGAGTATTGAAAGAAAATAATTCTCTTCATGAATACGAAAGAACAATACTCCTTACCTTAGAAGAAAACTGGATACTAGAATAGTGAGGTAGCAGACTTCTCTTCTTCTTTCTTTCTATAATTTTTTTCAATAATAATTGCTCTATAACTTTACTGAATTGGTGAAAAATAATGAAGGAATGAGCTTCTATTTATAGGAAAATATAGTTTCAATAATTGCACATTTTGGGGCTTGAAATATTACAGTATAATACCTCCCTCTTTTTTTTTATTTTTAATTTAGTCCTGCAGTATTATCAAACTTGCACCTCCCCCTAATAGTAAATCATGTGAATCAATAGTAAATCATGTGACTCAATAGTTCCAAACATGTGAAAAAAAACAATTACAGTAGTACCTTCATCTATACCTCTATTTTTAATTTAGTCATGCAAGTATTATCAATATTGCACCAACTCCCCTAATAGTAAATCATGTGAATCAATAGTACACACATGTGAACACATAGTTATAAGCATGTGAATTAATAGCAATTAATTGCTCATTTATTCGGTTAATTACCCGATTGGTCAATATAACCTCCAGACATTAATTATTATCGAAATAAATATCGATTTCTACTAATACTAATAATTCCCACACAATGGAATTATTAATTTCATCTTTAATCAACATGAACTTATTCATCATTAATATTATAACTCACAATATTTAACAACCAGGTCATTCCCAGGAAAGAAGGGGCTTTCCGATAAGAATTTCTGTAAGATCCCGAATTTTATAAAATAAAAGTATTCAATTTTTCTATTTTGGAAAATGATTAAATTGATAAAAGGTTAAAGTTAAGGGTGATATTTGAAAATTTTTAAAAGTAAGAAAGTTTTCATAAAATAATCGGTAGTAAAAGTATAGTAATACGCGTGGTTGCATAGTAGCACACAGTATTGATTATTGATGCTTACGTGAAAATTCACTCGCTTATACTCAATTATTGCTACTGAATTCTTTGCATCATATCTCTCATATTATCGATTCAATTATTGTCACAAAGAAGATCTCGCATAATATGTTATATTATTAAATCAATAATTGAGACGACAAAGTTATTCATATTATTATTTAAAATATTGACAATGTCTAGAAGTTCTGTCAAGGAGATGTTTGGTCACCTAATTGCGCGCCAATAAGGAGAAATCCTTATCGGAAAGCCCCCTCTTTTCCGGGAACGACCTGATTGTTAAATATTGTGAGTTATAATATTAATGATGAATGTTATTAAAAATTGAATTTGAGTTCGAAGTTGAATTTGGAGACGCGGACGTGATATTTGAGTCCAGAACGATGAAATTAGTAGAAATAGACTATAAACACAAAATTTACCGGGGTTGATTTTTTGGTCAAAAAAGTCAACTGTTGACTTTTTCAGAAAAAGTCAAACTTCAAAATTTCAAAAATTTCATTTTTGAGAAAAATATTTCCATTTGTGTTGGGATTGTTAGTGTTAGTGGAAATCGACATTTATTTCGATAATAATTGATGTCTGGAGGTTATATTGACCAATCGGGTAATTAATCGAATAAATGAGCAATTAATTGCTATTAATTCACATGATTATAACTATTTATTCACATGTGTGTACTATTGATTCACATTTATGTACTATTAGGGGAGGTGGTGCAAGATTGATAATACTTGCATGACTAAGTTAAAAATAGAGGTATAGATGGAGGTACTATACTGTGATTGTTTTTTCTCACATGTTTGGAACTATTGAGTCACATGATTTACTATTGATTCACATGATTTACTATTAGGGGAGGTGGTGCAAGTTTGATAATACTTGTAGGACTAATATAAAAATGAAAAAAAAGAGGAAGGTATTATACTGTAATATTTCGAGCCCCAAAACGTGCAGTTATCGAAACTATATTTTTCTATAAATAGAAGCTCATTCTTCCTTCATTTCTCACCAATTCACTAAAGCTATAGAGCAATTATTATAGAGAGAAAGAAGAAGAGAAGTCTGCTACCTCACTATTTTAGTATCCAGTTTTTTCTAAGGTAAGAGGTATTATTCTTTTGTATTCATGAAGAGAGTTATTTTCTTTCAATACTCGTAAGGGTTGTTATTCCATTCTTTATTATTATGTTGGAATAACCTGTCTATGCGAAGTACCGCATACATGGTAAAATTCTTCTGTTATTACATTCTTTATTATTATGTTGGAATATCCTGTCTGTACGGATTACACATGACCTGGTTCCATTCTTTATTATTCTGTTGGAATAACCTGTCTGTGCGGTCTATCGCATGCCTGGTGAATTCTGTTGTTATTCCATTCTTTATTATTATGTTGGAATATCCTGTCTGTGCGAATTACGCATGACCTGGTTCTATTCTTTATTATTTTGTTAGAATATCCTGTCTGTGTGGATTACGCATGACCTGATTCCATTCTTTATTATTCTGTTGGGAATAACCTGTATGTGCGGTCTACCGCATGCATGGTGAATTCTTCTGTTATTCCATTCTTTATTATTCTGTTGGAATAACCTGTCTATGTGGACTACCGCGTGCATGGTGAATGATCCTTCGTATTCATTCCTTATTAAATTGTAGAAATGATCTGTCTACATGGATTACCGCATGGCGGGTGAAAATCCATTTGCAGTTTCATAATTTTTCTGACCCTAAAAAATTCTAGAAAATTTTGAAATGATAATTTGACAAGTTTTCTATATTGTGTCCAAAGATGGTGATTTTTGGATGTATAAATTAAGAGTTATGGATTTTATGGAAAAAAACTATTTTAAAAGTAAACCCTTATAACTCCTTGTGGTTAACTCCAAAATTGGTGAAATATTTATTGGGAGTACATGTATATAACATGAGTATACCCTATAAATTTCGGAATTTTTGGACAAAAGTACAATTTATGATAAATGTCTAAATATTCGGCAGTTTTGGCCATATGAAAAATAGTAAATGAATTTTAAAAATTTTGAGAAAAATATATGTTCAATATGGGACTATATTCTGTTAAATCTCAGAAAAGAAATATTTTTTGGGACTGATTTGGTATTTTTCATGAAAGTGAACTAGTTATGAGTAAATGAATTAAATATGTTATGTGAAGTAACAAAATTGAAAAATAGGATTTTATCGCTTGGGAATCCTATATAGGGTATATGCAGATTTTTGATGAGGGATTTGATCATCGGTGATGAAATCTTATGAGTATGGCATTTTTGAATGATTAAAATGCATTATTTGGTAAAGTGTAAACAATTAAAATAAATATTTTATAAGTTTAAAAAGTGATTAAAATATTATTATAATATTAATAATATTAGATTATGAGTTAAGTGATTGATAATATTTGGATAAATTTAAAGTCCTTAATATTTATCCTTGTTTTCGTTTGATTAATGCTTATATCATTGTCATCATTCTCATGCTTATATTATGATGAAAGTCATCTTTAGCTTACGTGCAAAGATGGACTATTGATTATTGGTTTTACAGTTGTATATCTTTGGCTTACGTGCAAAGATGGACTGTTGATTATTGGTTTTACAGTTGCATATCTTTGGCTTACGTGCAAAGATGAACTATTGATTGATGAGTATCTTTGGCTTATGTGTATAGATGAACTGTTTATTGGTATGATTATAAACAGAGATCATTCGGTATAATCATGACCCGTAATGTTATAGATAATGTGGTAAAAGTCCTCATTGGCCCGTAGTGCATTGATGGACAGTTATTGGTATAATTATAATCAGGGATTATTCGGTATAATCATGACCATTGATGATTACATGAATATCCTTGGCCGTAGTCTGAGGATGATTCGATGATGTGGATTATTTATTGTCAATCTCAAATGATAAAATATTGATTATACACTTTTAATTAAGTAAAAAGAAAGTAGATATCATGCTCTACTTGACTCTTCTAAAATACAACTTGTATGTCTTTGGCCTGTAGTGTAAAGAATAAATTATTAATGAATATCTTTGGCCGTAGTGCAAAGATGAATTTATTAGTATGATTATGAGCATGCATTGTGATTTGGTATAACCATGATTTTTGATGTTTCAGGTGAAGATAGGTGATGAAAATTATCTTCGTCACAGGTGCGAATATGAATTTAGAATCACAATTATGATTATGAGTTATTCATATGATTGTGATGCGAAATTGTTGATTGATGTTACGGTGGATAAAACATTATTGGTGGACTTTTAACATGGAGAAGATAATAGACCTGATGGTTTATTTGACTCTTCTAATGGATTGCTCGTTCCACTGCAACTATGGTTGAAAAGTTTTATCATCTACCATATGTTCTAAATCTCTGATTTATTATTGACGAAGGATATTGATAATTTAATTATCTTTAGTCATGATATTCTTTACTGGGCTATTTTGCTCACCCTTTGCTTTACAATTCCTTTCAGGTAATAAGAGTGTAGCTGGGTCGAACGGGGATAACAAGGAAATAGTGTGATGGTCCGAGACTGTCGAAGTTTCTCAATACATTATAAAACGGCATGACATGCAACAAATAATTATATTGAGGACCTAAGATGTGTGTGTCGTATTTTATACATCACTTAATAATTGATTTTGGCGAACAACAATAGGGTGATGAGAACCCGACTTTGAAAGCGTCAAAAGTGCACCTCATTAGAATGAATGTGCTAGTAATCTTCTCGTTCTTCTTTTGGGGTCTTAAAATATTTGTCACTGTATTTTATATGGCATTGTAACAATTTGAGTTTGGATATCGCTCACGAGACAATGTTGTATTAAAACTCATAGCTTATCTCATTGTCGTACTCAAAGACGACGGCAGGTTCAACAGATTATATAAATGAAGTTTGTATTTGATTTTTATAGAGTGATATCTGGCCACTCAGAATGGGTCGTGTGGACCTATTTTGGGGGCGTCACAATTTCTCCTTATTGGCGCGCAATTAGGTGACCAAACCTCTCATTGACAGAACTTCTAGACATTGTCAATATTACAAATAATAATATGAATAACTTTGTCGTCTCAATTATTGATTTAATAATATAACATATTATGCAGATGATATTGTGACAATAATTAAATCAATAATATGAGAGATATGATGCAGCAATTACTGTAGCAATAATTGAGTATAACTGAGTGACTTCTTACGTAAGCATCAATAATCAATACCGTGTGCTACTATGCAACCAATGCGTGTATTCTTGTTTTTTTACTACCGGGTAGTTCAACAGTTTTAACGATAACACTTTCGGCAATTATTTTTATAAAAGATAATTACGCCGTTTTTAACTACGACAATACTTCCGTTAGGGGGTCCACCAATGATTGTGCCATCGTCATTTGATATTCCCCGACAAAAAGAATATTCCCAGACAATCGAATATTATATAACAACTTGCATACTTTGTAAAATTTATAAATATTACCCACAACTATAACATTATATAAAATCCACACCATAATATTCAAAAAAATATTTTGAGAAATTTAAATCTTTATTCATAAAATTTGGGGTCTCACAACATATTATCCCTATACTCTGACCGACCAATTAAATACAAAATAAACTTAGGTAGGTCATACTAGCGAAGGAATTCCCCGTCCCTCCCCTCCTAGTTTTTGTCTCACATCTTAGCCAGGGATCATATCCCTAAGCTTTGATACCAACTGTGACGCCCCCAAAATAGGTATACTTCACCCATCTTGAGTCGCCAGATACATGGTACATAACTCAACTACAAACTTAATAATACAACTGTCGTGCAAAATACGACAAAACATAGTTGAGAGTTTAAACACAAATATTGCCTTCAAGACAATATCCACACTCAATAGAGTCCTCATTACAATTATTATCACACTACTTTATAAAAATAGTGAGGACTACTATAGCCACCATCTTGGACCATCACTCCATTCCCCACTCTCCCCCGATTATATTCTCATTTCACAAGAGAATAGTGAAAAGAAAGGGTGAGCTCAACTAGCCCAGTAAGAAATATTATGACTAGGATAATGAAGAATAAATTATCATTAGCCTTCAACAGTATAACAACTGATAGAATACAATAGATAATAAGTTTTAGATCAACAACTGCAGCGGAATAAGCAATCCATTAGAAGAGTCAAGTAGAGCATGATATCTACTATCTTCTATGATTTAATAGTTTATCATCAATTTTATCCTTGTAATACTCATCAACAGTTCTTTATTATACCCAAGACAAATAGAACTTTCATCACCTTTCTTCACCTGAACCACCAAAGATGTTAGTTAAATTCACAATTCATGTTTATAATAATGTGAATCAACAATTTTTCCTTGCCACAAAGACTTAATAGAACATTTACTCAATATCCTTACCTCAAAGGCTAAAGATATTCAAATGTAATAACAATGATCATACCAATCAGTTGTCTATCTTTTGCCTTCTTGGCCAAAGATATTCAACTATAAAACCAATGGTCATGATCATACCAATCAATTACCTGTTAGTGCACTACGGCCAAAGACATTCAACTGTTAACTAATGGTCATGATCCTTCCAATCACATCATCTAATTATCCCTGCACTACGACCAAGAATATTCATTAGTATCACAAGTGGTCATGATCATGTCATACACCTGTCCATCTTTGCACTACGGGCAAAAGCTATCAATTAACAGTTCATCTTTGCACTACGACCAAAGATATCAATCAACAGTTCATCTTATCACGTAAGCCAAAGATATACTACTGTAAAACTAATAATCAATAGTCCATCTTTGCACGTAAGTCAAAGATATACAACTGTAAAACCAATAATCAACAATTCATCTTTGCACATAAGCCAAAGCTATACAACTGTAAAACCAATAATCAACAGTCCATCTATGCACGTAAGCCAAAGATGACTTTCATTACAATATAAGCATGAGGATGATGACAATGACATAATAATTCAATAAAAGAAGTTCAAGGATAAATTTTAAAGATTTATAATATAATTTATCCAAAAATCAATAACGTCTAAATTGTCAACATAATACTGCTTTGTGGAGTAAAATTCAAGAATAATATTCATGTACCAAAAATAATTTGGACAGAAAAGAAATATATTTTTCGGATGAATAGTACCCCGTGAATAGTATCCCGGCACGAAAAGTGCCTCAAATTCCCGAGTGTGAATAGTAATTGGGTGAATAGTAACTCGTGAATAGTACTTCGGCACAAAAAATGCCCCGAATACCCGAGTGAATGATACTAGAGTGAATAGTAACTCGTGAATAGTAACCCGTGAATAGTAATTCATAAAAGAAAAATACCAAAGAAAATGATATTCCATGATGAGTACAAAAGAAATGATATCTCATACGAGTATAATAGAATATCTGAAGCTGCAAATGGATTTTCACCGCCATGCAGTAATCCACGTAGATAGATCATTTCCACAATTTAATAAAGAATGAATACAAAGGATCATTCACCATGCATGCGATAATCCACATAGACAGGTTATTCCAACAGAATAAAAAAGAATGGAATAAAAAAAGAATTCACCATTCATGCGATAGAATCATGCAGATGAGTTATTCCCAATGAATAATAAAGAATGAAACCAGTCATGCGTAATCCGTCTGAACGGGATATATTAAAATGTAATAATAAAGAATGAAACTAGGTCATACGTAATTCGCACAGACAGGATATTCCAACAGAATAATAAAGAATGGAATAACAACAGAATTCACCAGGCATGCGATAGACAGCACAAACATGTTATTCCAACAGAATAATAAAGAATGGAATAACATAAGAATTTCACCATGTATGCGGTACTTCGCATAGATAGGTTATTCTAACATAATAATAAAGAATGGAATAACAACCCTTATGAGTATTGAAAGAAAATAACTCTCTTCATGAATACGAAAGAATAATACCCCTTACCTCAAAAGAAGACTGGATACTGGAATAATTAGGTAGCAGACTTCTCTTCTTCTTTTTCTCTATAATTTCTCTCTATAATAATTGCTCTATAACTTTAGTGAATTGATGAAAAATAATGAAGGAATGAGCTTCTATTTATAGAAAAATATAGTTTCCATAATTGCACAATTTGGGGCTCAAAATATTACAGTATAATACCTTCCTCTTTTTTTTCATTTTTAATTTAGTCCTGCAAGTATTATCAAACTTGCACATCCGCTAATAGTAAATCATGTGAATCAATAGTAAATCATGTGACTCAATAGTTCTAAACATGTGAAAAAATTAATTATAGTATAGTACTTTCAACTATACCTCCATTTTTGACTTAGTCATGCAAGTATTATCAATCTTGCACCAACTCCCCTAATAGTAAATGAATGTGAATCAATAGTGCACACATGTCAATATTGCAAATAATAATATGAATAACTTTGTCATCTCAATTATTGAATTAATAATATAACATATTATAAAGATGATACCGTGACAATAATTGAATCAATAATATGAGAGATATGATGCAACAATTACTATAGCAATAATTGAGTATAACTGAGTGACTTTCTTACGTAAGCATCAATAATTAATACCGTGTGCTACTATGCAACCAAGCGTATTACTGTACTTTTATCACCGATTATTTTATGAAAACTTTCTTACTTTGAAAATTTTCAAATATCACCCTTAACTTTAAACTTTTATCAATTTAACTATTTACCAAAATAGAAAAATTGAATACTTTTATTTTATAAAATTCGGGATCTCACATTGACGACTGGTAATGTGAAAAGAACAGTGGTTCGATGCCTGTAATGTGAAACAACAAGTGGTTTGACGCTTGTAATGTAAAATAACAAGTGGTTTGACGTCTGGTAAAGGCAAGTACTATTAAAGAAAGTGACTTTTAGATGATGACATATGGGTCCCATAGAATAAACCAAACTTAAAACAAACGTCTCATAACAGACTTCTTATTTATATCAAAGATTGAATAAATATTTACCACAAATCATTTTATCTTTAATTAACACATTTTTAATCTTTCAACAATTATTCATCTTAATATTATAACTCATAATATTGACAACTAGATCATTCCCAGGAAAGAGGGGGCTTTTTGATAAGGACTTCTCCTTATTGGCGCGTAATTAAGTGACCAAACATCTTTCCTCGACAGAACTTTCTAGACATCGTCAATAATGCAAATAATAATATGAATAAATTTGTCGTCTTAATTATTGAATTAATAATATAAAATATTGTGCAGATGATACTGTGATAATAATTGAATCAATAATATAAGATACTATGCATCAACTATTGTCGCAATAATTGAATAAAACTGAGTGACTTCTCACGTAAGCATCAATAATCAAAGATATTGTACAATAATGTGTGCTACTGTGCAGCTACGCACAATACCTTTACGCTAACCTTGAATTCCAGTACTTAACCAACTATTAGCATCCAAAACCAACACTGTGTACTGTTTAACCCATATACCCAACCTTCATCCATGGTTTCAGTACCTGATCCAACTGTTCAAAGCCTGACTATGACTCTAAATAGTCCAAACACCATCAGACTTCCACCATACACACCATGCATATGCTAGGTTGGAATACCCATTCAAATGCGCCTCGGACTATAGGAACCACTGTCCCAATTGTTGCTTCTAATTTAGTAACAAACCCAACTATATAAGCTTATAATTATTCAAACCACCAAAATTCTCCCCTTCTCAACATGACATATAGCCCCTCAACACAACATATACCAATCTACACTACCAGTTATGGACTACCAAACTCTAGCACACAATATACATCTGCAATTCCCCCATACAATTCCTCTAATTATGCACAAATTCCTATTACAACCCCAGTATACCATGGCCCTAATTACACCCCTCATTTTAATGGAACTTATCCCTGGTACCACACTCCAGAAGGACCCCATTCCAAACCTACAACTAGCCCTTTTCCACACTTTCCCATGCCTAAAATGGACTTTCCACATTTTGAGGGAAGAGATCCAAGAGGATGGCTAAAAAAGTGTGAAAAATTCTTCCAACTTAATGCCATGTTAGATCCTAGGTCTAAGGTATTATATGTTGATCTCTATTTGGAAGGGGAAGCTGATGTCTGGTATCAATACCTACAAAAAGAAAAACCTTGGCTATTGTGGGATGAATTTGCGTACTATATTTGTCAATGATTTGCAAAAGGGGGACATGAAAATCTAATAGGGCAGTTTAATAAGCTAATTCAAAGAGGGAAAGTAGATGATTACATAAGGAAGTTTGAGGAGCTGAAAACATATATGCTAACCCAAAATAAGGGGAGTACTGAAGAATATTTCATTAAAAGCTTCCTCAGTGGCTTAAAGGAAGAGATTGCTAATGCCTTGTACCTGGTGAGACCATAATCTCTTAGGGAAGCTGTGAGACCCCGAATTTTATGAAATGAAAGTATTCAATTTTCTTATAATTATTCTATTTAGTAAATGGTTAAATTGATAAAAGGTTAAAGTTAAGGGTGATATGTGAAATTTTTTTAAAGTATGCAAGTTGTTATAAAATATTCGTTTGGTCGGAGAATATTCTTTTGTTTCGGAAATATCCGTAGGGACGGCAAGACAATCATTGGTGGACTCCACAACGAAAGTATTGTCGTAGTAAGAAAACGACAGAGTTATCTTTTTATAAAAATAACAGCGAAAGTGTTACCGTTAAAATAGTTGACCTACTCGGTAATAAAAGTACAGTAATATGCGTGGTTGCATAGTAATACACAGTATTGATTATTGATGCTTACGTGAGAAGTCACTCACTTATACTCAATTATTGCTACAGTAATTGTTGCATCATATCTCTCATATTATTGATTCAATTATTGTCACAAAGAGCATCTCGTGATAATATGTTATATTATTAAATCAATAATTGAGACGACAAAATTATTCATATTATTATTTGCAATATTGACAATGTCTAGAAGTTCATCGATGAGAGGTTTGTCACCTAATTGTGCGCCAATAAGGAGAAATCCTTATCGGAAAGCCCCCTCTTTTTTGGGAACGACCTGATTGTTAAATATTGTGAGTTATAATATTAATGATGAATGTTATTAAAAATTGAATTTGAGTTCGGAGTTGAATTTGGAGACGCAGACGTGATATTTGAGTCTGGAACGATGAAATTAGTAGAAATAGACTATAAACACAAAATTTATCGGGGTTGATTTTTTAGTCAAAAAAGTCAACAGTTGACTTTTTCAGAAAAAGTAAAACTTCGAAATTTCAAAAATTTCATTTTTGAGAAAAATATCTCCATTGTGTTGGGATTGTTAGTGTTAGTGGAAATTGACATTTATTTCAATAATAATTGATGTCTGGAGGTTATATTGACCAATCGGGTAATTAATCGAATAAATGAGCAATTAATTGCTATTAATTCACATGATTATAACTATTTATTCACATGTGTGTACTATTGATTCACATTCATGTACTATTAGGAGAGGTGGTGCAAGATTGATAATACTTGCATGACTAAGTTAAAAATAGAGGTATAGATGGAGGTTCTATACTGTAATTCGTATTTTCACATGATTATAACTATTGAGTCACATGATTGTACTATTAATTCACATGATTTACTATTAGGGGAGGTGGTGCAAGTTAGATAATACTTGCAGGACTAATTTAAAAATAAAGAAAAAGAGGAAGGTATTATACTGTAATATTTCGAGCCCCAAAACGTGCAATTATCGAAACTATATTTTTCTATAAATAGAAGCTCATTCTTCCTTTATTTCTCACCAATTCATTAAAGCTATAGAGCAATTATTATAGAGAGAAAGAACAAGAGAAGTTTGCTACCTCACTATTCCAGTATCCAGTTTTTTCTAAGGTAAGGGGTATTATTCTTTCGTATTCATGAAGAGAGTTATTTTCTTTCAATACTGTAAGGGTTGTTATTCCATCTTTTTATTATTATGTTGAATAACTTTGTCTATCTGCCAAGTACCGCATACATGGTAAAATTCTTCCTCATTATTACATTCTTTATTATTATATTGGAATATCACCGTCTGCGCATTACATACACCCTAGTTCTATTCTTTATTATTACATTTGGAATAACTCATGCATGCATGGATCTATCGCATGCCCTTGTGAATTCTGTTGTTATTCCATTCTTTATTATTATGTTAGAATATCACCGTGCGCAAGCGGATTACGCATGACCTAGTTCCATTCTTTATTATTACTCATTAGAATATCCTCGTCTGCATGCGATTACGCATGACCGTTCCATTCTTTATTATTACATTGGGAATAACTCATGCAAGCGGTCTACCGCATGCATGGTGAATTCTTCTGTTATTCCATTCTTTATTATTCTGTTGGAATAACCTATCTATGTGGACTACTGCGTGCATGGTGAATGATCCTTCGTATTCATTCCTTATTAAATTGTAGAAATGATTTTTCTACGTGGATTACCGCATGACGGGTGAAAATCCATTTGCAGTTTCGTAATTTTTCTGACCCTAAAAAATTCTGGAAAATTTTGAAATGATAATTTGACAAGTTTTCTATATTGTGTCCAAAGATGGCGATTTTTGGATGTATAAATTAAGAGTTATAGATTTTATGGGAAAAAACTATTTTAAAAGTAAACCCTTATAACTCCTTGTGGTTAACTCTAAAATTGGTGAAATTTTTATTGGGAGTACATGTATATAACATGAGTATACCCTGTAAATTTTGGAATTTTTGGACAAAAGTACAATTTATGATAAATGTCTAAATATTCAGCAGTTTTGGCCATATGAAAAATTGTAAATGAATTTTAAAAATTCGAGAAAAATATATATGTTCAATATGGGACTATATTCTCATTAAATCTCGGAAAAGAAATATTTTTGGGACTGATTTGGTATTTTTCATGAAAATGAACTAGTTATGAGTAAATGAATTAAATATGTTATGTGAAGTAACAAATTTGGAAAATAGAATTTTATGGCTTGGGAATCCTATATAGGGTATATGCAGATTTTTGATGAGGGATTTGATCATCGGTGATGAAATCTTATGAGTATGGCATTTTTGAATGATTAAAATGCATTATTTGGTAAAGTGTAAACAATTAAAATAAATTGTTTATAAGTTTAAGAAGTGATTAAAATATTATTATAATATTAATAATATTAGATTATGAGTTAAGTGATTAATAATATTTGGATAAATTTAAAGTCTTTAATATTTATCCTTGATTTCGTTTGATTTGATTTCGTTTGATTATTGCTTATATTGTGATAAAAGTCATCTTTGGCTTACGTGCATAGATGGACTTGGTATGATTATGACCAGGGATTATTCAGTATAATCATGACCGTAATATAACGAATGATGTGTAAAAGTCCTCATTAGTCGGTAGTGCGTTGATGGACAGTTTTGGTATGATTATGACGAGGGATTATTCGGTATAGTCATGACTATTGATGATTTAATGAATATCCTTGGCCCGTAGTGCAGGGATGTTTCGTGATGTGGTTTATTTATCAAGCTTAGTCTCAGCGATAAAATAAAAAAAATTGATTAAAACATTTTAAATCATAGAAGATACTAGATATCATGCTCTACTTGACTCTTCTAAAATACAGTTGTATGTCTTTGGCCTGTAGTGCAAAGAATAAATTGTTAATAAATATCTTTGGTCGTAGTGCAAAGATGAATTTATTAGTATGATTATGAGTATGAATTGTGATTTGGTATAACCATAATTTTTGATGTTTCAGGTGAAGATAGGTGATAAAAATTATCTTCGTCCTGGGTGCGAATAAGAATTTAGAATCACAATTAAGATTATGAGTTATTCATATGATTGTGGACATGAATTGTTGATTGATGTTACTGGGATAAAACATTATTGGTGGACTTTTAACATGGAGAAGATAATAGACCTGATGGTCTATTCGACTCTTCTAATGGATTGCTTTCGTTCACCGCTACTATGGTTGAAAAGTTTTATCATCTACCATATGTTCTAAATCTCTGATTTATTATTGATGAAGGCTATTGATAATTTAATTATCTTTAGTCATGATATCCTTTACTGGGCTATTTGTACTCACCCTTTGCTTCACAATTTCTTTCAGGTATTAAGAGTGTAACTGGGTCTAGCGGAGATAACATGGAAATAATGTGATAGTCCGAGACTGTCGAAGTCTCTCAATACATTATAAAATGGCATGACATGCAACAGATAATTGTATTGAGGACCTAAGATGTGTGTGTCGTATTTTATACGTCACTTAATAATTGATTTTGGCGAACAACAATAGGGTGATGAGAACCCGACTTTGAAAGCGTCAAAAGTGCATCTCATTAGAATGAATATGATAGTAATCTTCTCGTTCTTCTTTGGGGTCTTAAAATATTTGCTACTATATTTTATATGGCATTGTAACAATTTGAGTTTGGATACTGTCTACGAGACAATATTGTATTAAAACTCACAACTTATCTGTTGTCGTACTCTGCACGACAGTTCAACAATTGTATAAATGAAGTTTGTATATGATTTTTATAGAGTGATATCTGGCGACTCAGAATGGGTCGTGTGGACCTATTTTGGGGGCGTCACAGAAGCCATTAATCAAGTTAGGAGGTAAGAGGTTTTTTTAGAATATCTAGACAGAAGGACACATGGAACATCCAGAATTGGGGGAAACAATCAAATACAAAGGGGCAAACTAAACCTTGCTATGAACAAGGAAACATTCCAGCCAGCTAGGATAGGAGCAGGGCATAAATCTTTTCCAATTAAGAGATTAACTACAACAGTAATGGCAGAAAGGAGGAACAAGGGCTTATGTTAGAATTATGATGAAGTATACACACAAGGACACAAATGTAAACAAAAGAACATCTACCTCATGATAACTGATGAAGAAGAAAAAGCACTTCCAAAAGAACCAAACCCTGAGTTAGCAATTATTATACAAGGAGAAGAGGGGAGAGATACTACAAATTGAGGATGATTTTGAGTTATCATTTCATGCCATTACAGGGACTCACAAGCTTCACACTATCAAACTGTAGAGCCAAACTAAGAACAGGAACATCAGCATGTTATTAGATAATGGGTCCACACATAATTTTTTATCATAAGCTTTAGTTAAGGAACTTCAATTATATACCGAGCCCTACATTCCAATTAAGGTCACAGTTGCCAATGGTGAATACATAAGATGTGATAGAAGGATTGGCCAGTTTAAGTGGAAATTAGCCCAAGGGGACTTCCAAAGCCCTATGTATGTTATTCCTCTAGGAGGATATGATGCATTATTAGGGGTCCAATGGATGCAAACTGTTGGAAGATTGCATATTTAAAATTTGATGTTGAAAGTTAATATTCATGATTATATGTAAAGTCCTTCAAAGGAACACATGTACAAGGACTTAGTGATAGATCAAACTTGTTAGGTTGATCTGGACTTTAATGTTTATCATTTTGTAAATGAATGTATAGGAGAAAAGATCAAAGCTGTTAGGTTGATTTATATCTTGAGATGTAATAGATAGGCTTCAACTGAATCGTAGTCTATCAAGATGATCAAGATATTGTAGAAGACAAGGCAGAATCGTAGAGCATCGAGAATCGTAGTGTATCTACTTTGAAGGGCCTCTCTGAAGTCATAGAGTAGGCCAAACGCTTGCCGAGCTAAATCAGAGGTCGTAGAGTGCTCTCAAAAGCGTAAAGTCTATAAGTCAAGTAAGTGAAGATCGTAGTGTACCAATACTTAAGAGAAATCATAGTGTTCTCATTTAGCAGCATCAGATCAAGCACCAAGGTGGCAAGACACCACGATTAGAATCGTAGAGCTTCATCTGTCTGTGTCAGAAGCATCGAGCCTCGTCCATTTGTTTAAAGATAAATCAAAACAAATATGGAATGAGCTATAGACGTTGAAGACCTCGGGAGTCCTAATGACACAACAGTCATCCTTAGTATATAACAAAGAAACGTATTGAAGAAGCTAAGGAAAGTACCCTGGCTCAGCAGAAAACACCTTTTCAGGTGTTAGGTGAAACAACAGTCTGCTGTGTAAGTGGGTCAGTCTGCTAATCAGAAGTTGTGAAAAAAGTCTCCATCAAAGCTCAGAAATTTCAAATGCATTTAATGCTTCAACGGATGTCTTCAACGGATACATTTCAAAGACATCATATATACAAAGCTTCAGCAGATGAAAGAATCAAGCAAGTACTGAACAAAAATGCTGAAGAACACTCAACTCTCAACTCTACGATCTGAAAAAGAAAGCTTGCTCAGCTACTCAGTTCTTTCGAACTCAAGCTTAACGGCAACTGAGTAGCACCATTCAAGAACTTAACTACCATCAAGTGAAGTAAGAAGTTCCAAGCCATAAGGACTTGAAGAGTTCTAAGTGAACTGAGAAGTACCAAGTCTACTGGACTTGAAGAGTTCAATAGTGAACTAAGAAGTTCCAAGACTGCTGGTCTTGAAGGAATCTGTGAGATTCAGAAGTTGTAAAGATATCCTTAGTGGATTTCCTACTCGAGGAGTAGAAGAGTGGATTAAGAGTTTTGAATGCTCTGAACCACTTAAAATCTTTTTGTCTCCTATATTCTTGTCATAACTGCTATAACTGCCATAACTACTTTACTCCTATTAACTCATTATATCTTTAAGGGAAAATAAACAGATCTTAATTCCGCTGTGTTTAAATTATTATCATAACTAATAAGTATTTTGATTAAAAGAATTTTTAAAAATATCTATTCAACCCCCCTTCTAGATAACTATTGTGCCTCTAGGAACTAACACAAACTATCAGTCCCATTAGTCTTGACTATGGATAAAGAGAGGTCATAATACATTGGAAGGGAAAAAGGGTAGTCTTAGAAGATCGTGGGGATACAGGACAATACTACATAGTACAAACAACATAAATGTTTAAGTGGAAACCCAACGAAGAGACTTACTTTTTGGTTCAATTAACATCAATGGAAGGGGTCCTAAAATCAGATAATCCAGTTCCAAAAGTTGTAGAACAGTTGGTATCAACTAATAGTTACATCTTCCAAGAACCCCAAGGCTTACCTCCTTTAAGATGACAGGATCACCACATACGAATTATGACTGACTGCAATCCTGTTAATGTCAATCCTATAGGTACCCCTACATACAGAAGACTGAAATTGAAAGGATGGTCAAGGAGATACTTGATAGTGGAATTATCAAGCAAAACACTTCCCCCTATGCTTCTCCAGTATTGTTAGTAAAAAAGGAGGACAACTCATGAAGGTTTTATGTTAACTACAGGGATCTGAAAAACATAACCATCAAAAACAAGTTCCCTATTCATCTTATAGAAGAAATATTGGATGATATGAAAGGAAGAAAATTATTTAGTAAGTTAGACCTAGGGAGTGGTTATCATCAAATTAGGGTAAAATCTGAAGATACTCAGAAAACAACCTTAAGACTCACCAAGGACACTATGAATTTCTTTTCATGCCCTTCAGCTTGACCAATGCACCTGCAACCTTTCCATGCCTAATGAATGGGGTATTTGGCCCCTATCTAAGAAAGTTTGTATTGGTTTTCTTTGATGACATCTTGATATATAGTCCTTCATTAGAAAGTCATAAACATCATTTGTAACAAGTATTTGATGTTTTAAGGCATAATAATTTTTGTGTTAAGAAGGCCAAATGCACCTTTGCACAACCACAAGTGGAGTACTTAGGACATGTTATCTGTGACGCCCCCAAAATAGGTCCACACGATCCATTTTGAGTCGCCAGATATCACACTATAAAAATCAAATACAAACTTCATTTATACAATTATTGAACTGTCGTGCAGAGTACGACAACACATAAGCTATGAGTTTTAATACAAATATATGTAACTCTCATGGTGCCTCGACCACAACACCTTACAATGGTACTTTACATAAAAGTACAGTCAATAACTGTTTTAGAAATTAAAATCTTTGGAAAATACTCAAGGAAAACTTTGTACATGGGAGGCCATGCATCTAAGTTATGATAGATATCATACGACTTGAGAATTATCCTTGGTTGACCCAATAGACCCCAAAGAAAAAAGAGAAGATTACTGTCATGTTCTTTCCAATGGTGAGTCTTCTCTTGACATATAATTATCTCCATTGTCTCCAATCGAGAATTATATCTCAACCAAACTCCAAGATTATATAGGTAGTGCTCATAGATATAATCAGCAAGTGCATGTGCACAACCCTGACTTATGATAACACGAAGTCGTCTGTCATTAAACATCTTGTATGATAGTGGCAAAACACCCTTCCAAAGTTGGGTTCACCTCTCCCTATTCGGTTCACCAAAATCAATGGTTAAAATGACGTATAAAATACTACACACTTATCTAAAAGTCTTAATAAAATTATTTCCATCTTTGTTTTGGGAAACCTCAACAAATTTATAGACCACCGCTCTAATCCTCACACCCCCCACTCGACCTAGCTACACTCTTATTACCTGAAAGGAATTGTGAAGCAAAAAGGGTGAGCACAACTAGCCCAATAAAGAATATCATGACTAAAGATAATTAAATTATCAATAGCCTTCACAAGAATAAATCGTAGATTTTGGAACATATGGTAGATGATAAAACTTTTCAACCATAGTTGCAGCGGAACGAGCAATCCATTAGAAGAGTCAAATAGACCATAAGGTCTATTATCTTCTCCATGTTAAAAGTCCACCAACAATGTTTTATCCCTGTAACATCAATCAAAAATTTCTGTCCATAATCATGTGAATAACTTATAAGCATAATTGTGATTCTAAATTCCTCTTCGCACCCAGGACGAAGATAATTTTCATCACCTGTTTTTACCTGAAACATAAAAAATAATGGTTATACTAAATCACAATTCTTGTTCATAATCATACTAATAAATTCATCTTTGCCCTACGGGCCAAAGATATTCATTAACAATTAATCTTTGCACTACAGGCCAAAGACATACAACTGTATTTTAGAAGAGTCAAGTAGAGCATGATATCTACTATCTTCTACGAATTAAAAGTGTATTATCAATATTTTATCGCCGAGACTCAAATTTTAATAAATAATTCACATCATCGAATCATCCCCGCACTACTACCCAAGGATATTCATTAGTATTATGACCACGAATTATCCATGCACTATGGGCCAAGGATATTCGTGTTTTCAAAAATGGTCATGATTATACCGAATAATCCCTGGTTATAATCATACCAACAACTATTCATCAATGCACTACGGGCCAATGAGGACTTTTACCACATCATTTGTAACATTACGGGTCATGATTATATCGAATGATCCTTGGTCATAATCATATAAATCTACAGTTCATCTATCCACATAAACCAAAGATACTCATCAATTAATAGTTCATCTTTGCACGTAAGCCAAAGATATACAACTGTAAAACCAATAATCAACAGTCCATCTTTGCACGTAAGCCAAAGATATACAACTGTAAAACCAATAATCAACAGTCCATCTTTGCACGTAAGCCAAAGATGACTTTCATCATAATATAAGCATGAGGATGATGATAATGATATAAGCATTAATTAAACGAAATCAAGGATAAATATTAAAGACTTTAAATTTATTCAGAGTTTAAAAATATCCAAATTGTCAACATGATACTGCTTTGTGGAGTAAAATTCAAGAATAATATTCATGTATCAAAAATAATTTGGACAGAAAAGAAATATATTTTTTTGCTGAATAGTACCCCATGAATAGTACCCTGTTAATAGTACTTCGGGAATAGTATCTCGTGAATAGTACCCCGACATAAAAAGTACCCCAAATACCCGAGTGAATAATATTCGAGTGAATAGTAACTGGGTGAATAGTAACTTGTGAATAGTACTCCGGCATTAAAAATGCCCCGTATACCCGAGTGAATAATATTCAAGTGAATAGTAATTGGGTGAATAGTAACTCGTAAATAGTAACTCATGAATAGTATTCCGACATGAAATTATCAATAATTATCAAGAAAACTCAGAATAATATTTCCATGAAAAGATACTGGATGAAGCGCAAATATCAAGGATATTCTACTAATTTCACGGAGTATAGAAGCAATACTTTAATAGAATGAGTGTAGAATTAGGAATATGAAACGAAATAATATTACTCACATACTATAGAGTATGGAAGAAAATATTATTTCCACGAATACTGAAAAATATAATATCCCTTATGACTGTTGAACAAAAATAATATTCCTACGAATATTGAATGAAGATGATATTCCTTATGAATATTGAACGAAAATAATATTCATACGAATACGAAAAATAATATCTCTTCAGAATATAAAATAAATAATACCCCTTACAAATATTGAATGAAAATAATATCTCTTCAGAATATGAAAAACATAATAACCCTTACAACTGTTGAACGAAAATAATATTCCTACGAATATTGAACGAAGATGATATTCCTTACGAATATTGAACGAAAATAATATTCATACGAATACGAAAAATAATATCTCTTCAGAATATGAAATAAATAATACCCCTTACTTCAGAAGAAGACTGGATACTGGAGTAGTGAAGTAGCAGACTACTCTTCTTCTATCTCTATAGTTTCTCTATATATAAACCTCTCTCTATAATTGCTCTTGTGAGTCTTAGTGAATTGGTGAGAATGAAGGAAGAATGAGCTTCTATTTATAGGAAAATATAGTTTCGATAATTGCACGTTTTGGGGCTCAAAATATTACAGTATAATACATTAATCTTTTCTTTCATTTTTAATTTAGTCCTGCAAGTATTATCAAACTTGCACCACCTCCCCTAATAGTATATCATTTGAATCAATAGTACAATTATGTGACTCAATAGTTCTATACATGTGAAAAAACTAATTACAGTATAGTACCTTCATCTATACCTCCATTTTTAATTTAGTCATGCAAGTATTATCATTCTTGCACTACCACCCCTAATAGTACATGCATGTGAATCAATAGTACAGACATGTGAACACATAGTTATAAGCATGTAAATTAATAGCAATTAATTGCTCATTTATCCGATTAATTACCTGATTGGTCAATATAATTTTCAAACATCAATTATTATCGAAATAAATGTTGATTTCCACTAACACTAATAATCCCAACACAATGGAACTATCAATTTCATCTTTAATCAACACGAACTTATTCATCATTAATATTATAACTTTCATGATATTTAATAATCAAAGTCGTTCCCGGAAAGAGGGGCTTTAGATAAGGATTTCTCCTTATTATTGCCAAGAATTAGGTGACCAAACCTCTCCTTGACAGAACTTGTAACAATCCAAGATTTGATTTGTAATTTAAAATATTTATTAAATTAAATAAATATTTTATTGATGAAGTTGTTGTTTTGGTAATCTAAAATATTTCTTAAATTGAATAAGTATTCTATTTATGTGGTTGTTATTAGTGGAGATGTGTGAATTAAATTTATTAGATAATATTCTAAATTAAATTAATTTATAATTTAGAGAATTGTAGCATAACATGAGATGTTATATTGTTATTTTGATATATTATATTGTTGTTTTGATTTAATAATTTAAGATGGTATGTTCAATTATTAAATAAAATTATAATAAAATTATAATTTTGTAATATTTATTTAAGTGGAGTATTTATTTAAAATGTAGTATGTATAATTATTTTATTTGATTAATGTTGGATATGGAAATCCATATAAGGCATATGTCGTTATAAATTATAAACTAAATTTTTATTAAAATAAATTAAATGAGTTTAATTTAGTTTTTCCCAAACAAGGCTTAAATATATTAAGACTTTATTTTTTTTTAAAGACTTTTTGCCAAACAAAGCCTTATGGCTTTTTGATTTCTTAATATTTAAATTATAATAATATAAATAAAATAAATTAAAATAATAAATATAATATATTTATAATCTATACGTTATATGTTATAACTGATTAGGCTTATTATGGCCATATCAGTTTTCTTTTATTATTTCGCATACATGGTTATCAGTTTTGGGGGATTATACGCATTCTAGTTTTGCTAAGCCTGGGAATTTCAGAGAAAAGCTAAGAGAGAATTGAGAGAGAGAGAGAGAGAGAGAGGGAAAGCAAGTGATTTCAAGGTGATTATCAGTTGATTAGCAAGGATTGTTTACGCATAAGAAGGTATTTCTCTATAATTTTTATATCTTATGTATATATATGTATATATGAGTTTTACGGCATATAACTTCAAGTTCTGTGAATTCATCTTTTTAGAATTGTTGATATACAATTGATTACTTGTTATTGTATATGTTTGTGATGATTAGAACTAGTGTTTAGATAAGAATTTTTATGCTAACTACGTTTAAAAGAAAGAAGTAATTACAGTATATGTATTTTACATATGGCTTGTGAAAAGTACCAATTTTAGTGGCCAATTTGTACGTTAATCTGTGAATTGAGGCTTGATTACGCTAGTTCGTTAAGAAACGAAGAAAGCGTAGTTTGAACGAAGTGATTTGGTGAAGAATTGAAATCACAGTGATGATTTTTGTAAAAGATGTCAAAAATGGTGTTTTTGTTTGAAAACATAGAATTTGAGGAATTAAGTTAGTAAAAGTTGTTGTTAAATTGTTCTATATTGATATATATGTGAGGAAACATGTTTGTAATAGTTTTATATCATTTGTTTGTGTTAATTTCACTGTTTGGTGGGTGAAATTCGTGTTAGTTGGGCTAAAGTCGGCTATTGTTCATGCCGTTACGCCTCTGTCATCTGCGGCAATGGTCAATGCGATCTTGCGCGTGTGTCAAGGCAAAAATGGCGCAAATTCTGTAGCTTCAGAGGCTTATATATGGCGCAATTTATTTACCATACAATCTGATCCGAGGACTTAGCTGCTTCTGCTACCGCAGACCGAGAGATAATGACACTATAACTTGGTCTAATGATGTGTTAACTTAATAAACATGGAATATGGAGGTTAAAACAGAACCATGTCATGTCATTGATAATTTCAAAGTTGTAAAAGGTTTTATAAGTTAGGAATGTGATATGTTAGGACTTAGTGTACAAATTGAAGGGTGACTAAGTCTTGTGATATTAGCACTTGTGGTTTCGGAAATGAACATTAAGATATGGAATGTGATTAATATAAAACCAATGAGTCTTGGGAAGACTTAATCACTTGATTGAATTTCAAGTTCGATTAAGGAGAAATGTAGTATTGATTAATAAGAGTTGAAAATGTGATTTGGATGCTAGAAGTCTAATGTTTGTGTTACTGAGTTTTCAGATTCAGCTTATGTGGTTTATTTATATGGTTAGACCTTAAACTAAAGGTTATAACGTAACTAAGATGATAAGTGAATCTATGAGGTTAATGTATGTAGCTAATTGATGTGATAATCCTAATGGTATGTGTAGGACATTGGAGTACGTGAGTTATAATTGTATAGCTTACGCAAGAGGCAAGTTCCCTAACCTTTGCTACTTTATTATTCAGCAATGTTACTTTTCACTGTTATGTTATACTTATGCAAATTCTCTATTTCTAATCTCTTGTTTAACGATTTATTGTCATGCAAGTTCTTTAATCCTCATTTATTGTTGAGCAAGTTAGTTAATCTTTGTTTCTTTATTCCAATCGAGATTACCTTGGTTATTCAAAGTCTGTACTCATTTATTGTTTAGCAAGTTAGTTAATCTTTATCTCTTTATTCAAAGTCTGTATTATTATTGTAAGAAGTTTGTTTATTCATCTACTAATAATTGTTGTTTGATCTTCATATAACTGTTGTTTGATCTTCATTCAATATCATTGTACTATCTTACGTTATTGTACCGAACTCTAAGTTGCTTAGCGATTCTTTACGATTTCAACTAATCCTTAGTTAATGAATGTTCTAAACTCTAAATTACCCTTGAAGTCTACCCAAACCAAACTTCCTTTGGTTTGTTTATGTACTCACACAACTTTGAAAGCATGTTGTCAATGATAACATTTGTTCAACTTAGAAATTGTTAATACTCTAACCCTTATTGATTCATCGATATACCTTGTTCATGAAGATATTAGAGTCAAACCCTTGAATAGTTATTGGTTCCTATCTGATTCAACCAGTACTTGGTTGATGAGCGTTCTAAAAATCTAGACTTCCTTTGAAGTTATTTCCCAACCAAACTTTCTTTGGTTCGGAACCTGATAATCTAAGCTGAGATGAACAACCCTATATCAGGGGATTATTTTAGAGCTACGCAATAGCGTTAAAATGTTTCTTGTGATGTATAGTACAAAGGGTTGATCACCGAGTACTGGAATGATGGTCTATATAGTCGTTTAGACTGCATTAAAGGTTCTTGATGAAACACCCGTGAACCTAGGACATAGATGATGATTATGGTCTTTTAGATCGTTAAAGGTTAAAGTAGAAATACTTGAAAACCTAGAATAGAGTTCGTGGTCTTGTGACCCTCAGTGTATTCTTTGATGTTGTTATCTATTGTTAACTTAAACGTTCATTATTCTTTTGAACTCATAGCTGTTGAATTAAAGTTTATTGTTCCGGTAAGAATAATTTACCATTGAAAGCTCAGTTAATTGACATTTATAAAACGTTATTGTATATTATCCTTCTTGTGAGCAATTGTTTGCTCACTCTTGCACAAAACAATGCAGATGAAGTTGCGAAGTTTGAAAAGATTTCTACAAACAAGGGCAAGGACAAAGTGCTTGATTAGACGACAACGTTTAATTTATCTTTTATTTGTGAAGCTTATGTAATAGATTTAATTATGATCATGTTTTAATTTTCCGCTGATGATTGTAATAAAGGTTAGATGACCTGGGATTTATTTGAGACTATGTAACCCTTTAATGGGAGATTTATTGTTTAAACTTTTGAGTTTAATTATATCCTTTGTTTATGGGTAGTTAGTTATGATTTATTTGGAAAGTGAAACCAAATCTGTGGGATTGAAGTGCCCGAATTTGGGGGTGTCACAGAACTTCTAGACATTGTCAATATTGCAAATAATAATATGAATAACTTTATCGTCTCAATTATTGATTTAATAATATAACATATTATGCGAGATGATCTTTGACAATAATTGAATCAATAATATGAGAGATATGATCAAAGAATTATCAGAGCAATAATTGATTATAATCGAGTGACTTCTTACGTAAACATCAATAATCAATACTGTATATACTATGCAACCACGCCAGACATCGCATACTTTTACCACCGGATAGTTCAACAGTTTAACGGTAAAACTTTCGCCTTTATTTTTATGAAAAAATATTTCTGTCATTTTCTAACTACGACAGTACTTCCGTTGTGGGGTTCACCAATGATTGTGCCGTCGTACGAATATTCCCTGTTAAAATGAATATTTCCCGACCAATCGAATATTCCCTGACAGAACGAATATTTTATATCAACTTGCTTACTTTGCAAAATTTTCAAATATCACCCTTAACTTTAACCTTTATCAATTTAACCATTTACTAAATAACATAATAATTATAAGAAAATTGAATACTTCTATTTCATAAAATTTGGGATGTCACATTATTAGTGAGCAAAGGGTTACTGCTGTTAAGAACAAGGTGGAAGCTATGATGCAATGGTCCAAGCACAAATCATTAAAGTCACTAAGAGGGTTCCTAGGCATTACAGGTTACTACAGGAGGTTTTTGTAACACTATGGAGCTATTAGCAAACCATTAACTAATTTTCTAAAGAAAGGGGCATTTAATTCTCTAAAGCATTTATAATTGAAATGGATGCTTGTCACACAGGTGTAGGGGCAGTATTTATGCATGAAGGCATACCATTAGCCTTTCTAAGTAAGGCTTTGTCTACAAAACATTTGGGTCTCTCAACTTATGAAAAATAGTTGTTGCCTATCATTATAGCAGTGCAGAAATAGATAACATACTTGTTGGGACAACAACTCGTTATAAAAACTGACCATGAAGCATTGAAATACTTCATGGAACGAAAATTAATAACCTTGGTACAGCAGAAATGGATCTAAAAAATGTTGGGTTTTGATTATATCATACAATATAAGAAAGGTAAAGATAATCTGGTAGCAGATGCATTGTCTAGAAAACATGAATTAAAGGGAAGTTGTGTAGTGATACAATCAGCTATTCCTAGTTGGATTATTGAAGTTGCTGACAACCTAGTGGGTGATAAAGAAGCACAGAAACTAATGGCTCATATACCGATAGACTCCACTAGTTATCCTAATTACAAGGTTTAGGAAGGAATACTCAGAAAGGATGGAAAGATTTATTTAGGCAGCACTGGAGACCTGAGGAAAAAGTTCATGGAATAGGTGCATAGCAGTCTTGAAGGGGGGCATTCGGGGGTCACAACATCAGTCAAGAGGGCTGAGCTATTATTTTATTGGCTTACATTGAGGAAGGATTTGATAGAGTTGATTGCAAATTGTGAGATGTGCCAGAGGAGTAAAGGAGAACATGTCCTAAGTCTGGGACTCCTGCAGCCTATACCCATTCCTAGCCAAGCATGGGAAGTAATAACTAGGGATTTTGTGGAAGGTTTACCTAAATCAAACGACAAGGATACAATTTTGGTGGTGGTTGACAAGCTCACTAAGGGATGTCATCTTATGGCTCTCACACACCCATTTACAGAATCCCAAGTAGCACAAATGGTGCTAGATTCATTTGTCAAACTACATGATCCCCACTAATACCATTATCTCAAATAGGGATAAGATATTTATGAGCACTTTTTAGAAAGAACTATTCAGGACCTTAGGAGCCCAAGTTAAGCTAAGTACAGCTTACCACAAATGGAGAGAGTTAACTAGTGTATCGAAATGCATTTACAATGTATGACAAGTACTAAGCCTGCACAATGGAGTAAATGGTTACCTATGGTAGAATGGTGGTACAATACCTCATTCCACACAGCCACTAGAATGACTCCCTATAAGGCCCTTTATGACATTAACCCACCTGTTTTCAATTATCACTAAGCAAGAAAAAGCAACAATCCTTTGGTAGCTGATTTTTTTAGAGAAAGGGAGGAAAACCAAAAACTACAAAAGGACAATTTGCATAAATTTCAAGAGAGAATGAAGTTATATCCAGACAAGAAAAGAACTGAAAGAGAGTTTAATAAAGGAGATGAGGTGTATTTTAAATTACAACCCTATCGACAAATGTCAGTTTCACAAAGAAGGAACTTCAAGCTATCTGCAAAGTATTATGGACCTTACACTATGACTCAAAGGATCGGAAGGTAGCTTACAGCTTCCTTCCAGTGCCAAAATACACAATGTTTTTTTATGTCTCACAGTTAAAAAAGAAAATTGGGGAGACTAAGGTGGTTCAAACCGAGTTGCCACAAACAGACAATGCACAAGAATTACAACCAATATTTGTAGCCATTGTGGATAGGCGATTGATAAAGAAGGGACAACAGCCAACAACCATGGCTTTGGTCTAATGGTCTCATAGAATTCCCGAAGATGCGACATGAGAGGAGTGGAGCAAATTGCAGGAATAATATCCAGAATTTAATCCTTGGGGACAATGATCTCTTAAAACAATAGGGAATTGTCAAGAATGGAAGGCAAAGGAGAAGAATATATAGCCGTTATTAAATCAAGTTACCAAAACGCAGCGTTTGTTTCAATTAAGAGTTGTTTTACATAGGAGTTAACAATAGACGCGTGTCTTTCTTTTATTGGTAAAGGTTGTTAAAAAAAACATGTTAGCAACTGAATAAAATGGAAACCTAAGTGATGTAAAAGGGGATCTAAAAATCTATGAATATTTTCCTTTTGGTTTCTTATGTCTTCTTCTTCAATTTTTTTATCAATTAATTAGAGTAATCGTATCATAAACCCTAAAATCTAAATTGTAGTACTAAACGATCTACATCTTATAGAGCGGATTGATTGCAAATTTAAGTTCAATCGGTCTATTGCATTTGTTTTTAGTTCAATGACTTATTGCACAAAACGTGTCAATTATGTGACGCCCCAAAATTCGGTCTATTTTCACATCCGGATTTCGTACATCATGGTCCCATCTCTTACCAAACATACATCATTATATAGCTAAATATAACAACATACATTCTCAAATTCCAGGTTCTAATACCTTAACCTCGTTCATTACAAATAATGATAATTACATTATTCTTTACATCTTATAAGAGTGACTTTCATCCGCCACCAAGGATACAAATAGTTTATTAAACTATTCTACAGTTTAATTGCACTATTCTACATTACAAGTCTTGGCTTAATCTTCACACTCATTCATATACTGAATGGCACTTCGTTCGGATACCGGTCAACTTGATCTTTACGGGATCCTTAAGTTCTTTCTAACATCGTTCGCTAAAAATGTTTTTATTTAAAGCAAGTGTGAGCATTCAATTGCTCAGCAAGTCATAGAAGTTGAATAAACAACATTAAGAATTTAAACATTCCTTTAGAACTTCAATAAATGAACAAAAGTTATGAAGAAACTTGAATAATAGGAATAATTTCTAATTCCTATCATTTTAAAACAATAGTCAAATTCACTTTGAAATACTTTCATTCTTCTACCTTTTTCATACACATCTTGTCTGGCTAGAATCATTAGCACAAACTTAACAATAACGGTTCATGTATAAACAGAACATTCTCAAATTGAACAGTTCAATCACAGAACAGTTCATTTCATAGAAACACCGAAGTGTTAAAATTATGGCCCAAGGCCACATACATTCTACCATCTAGTACAAATATCACACATTTGCACATAGACAAAACTTCTCAAGTTCAACATTTGAGAAAGTTTAAGAAACTAGCAATCATTTAAAATATGAATGAAGTTAGGAAACTTGCCTTACGCACAGCTACATCTTACAGTTTATGCTGAGCTGCTCATTACAAACCCTATATATCACATAAGGAAATAGCACATACACCAATTAGTCATATACTTGACTTACGTATTGGTTTAAACTTAACTTTACTTCTTAGGGTTCGTGTTATTGTAATTTAAGTTTACGCGAACAACTTTCTTTATCGTTTTACGGCGTTACGACATACAGAGATGTCTAAACTCATACGATCATTATCTTTGATGATTTACATTCTTATCTTCTTCTTATAACTCTTCTAGGACTTATCACATATCGAATCTCTACTAATATTCCATATGGTACTCTGAGTGGTTTCCCACAAACAACCAACAAACTAGTTTCTCGTCTCGTCTACACTGTCTTTTACAGTGAGTTAGATCGATTGCCAGTTTCATATATACCTCCGCTCTCTGAAGGAATTGTTTAGCCCAGCTCCTATATGTCAACCATTAAAGATTATTATTGTACCACAACCTAAAATTAGCTTAACTTATCTGAACCATTAAAGCTATAACGTTCGTTAAGTTGATTTCTCAATCCTTATGGCTTTCTAGCAACTAAATGTCATTCCTCTGGATTTATTTCTTATCGTCTAAGTTATATAGTCTTTTGAATACTTAGAATGATCATTCAATGTTAATACTATGCTTACATAGCGTTAAGCATTTTACGTTACCTTATTCATATCTTATAACATCCGGTTCATTCGACTCGGAACGTTGTCCAAGTTATTTTTACTAACTCGGCTTCTTAATGTTATATGTCATTATCTTTAATTCAATTTATTCACCATTCACAGGTTTAGTCATTAGTCTTCATTACCTTACGGTCAAACCAAAAACGGTGTGTAGGTCCTGCCCGTTTAATATTCGCGTACACTCAACACTCACGTCGGTTAAAGTATTTAACGTTTACATTTCATTCTAACATTTTCTATCCGACTCAAACTCGGACTTTCATTAATCTTATTACCGTTCGTTATAGATTTCATGATAATTCATATCTTACTTACTATCTTCGTCAACGTCTAAGTCATACAACCAATGTATACTTAGAATGTTCGCCCGACGCGAATACGATTCACGAGGATCGTTTACGTATTCTGCGTTCACGTTGTTCATCTCTTAATCTCTCATTCAACCTTTAACTAAGGTTTTAATCACTCTTATTCGTGATCCATTACATGAACACTATGTTCATCATCCTTTCTAAATGTCGAAGCCATACGATTGGTTGTATGCTAAGATCGACCAGTTATCGCAACTACGTTGCATTTACAGCGTTTATACGCTTTACACTTATATCTTATTATGACATCATAACATCAAAATGCTATACATCACCCTCATCACTCAACGTTTAAGGAATCACAATCATAGCAATCCCACACGTTCATTTTATTTCAACTACAGTCCCCGGATATTGGTTATGTAACTTGCGTTTACATTCTTTGTCTTTTAATCCCATTTAATATTTCTGTTCAACCTTTACTAAAGGTTTAAATCACTTAATTAAGTGTTACATTATGTGAACTATATGTTCTTTATCTTTCCTTACACTTCCCCCAAGAGTTCAGCGGTTAAAAGCTCTTCTATGGGTTTTGCCCTGCGGCGCCGATTCGCTTTGTTATTGTTGCACTGCAGCTCAAGTCTCCAGTAACTATTGCCCAGAGCTGACGCTGCGGCACCCCATTTCTAGTTCAAACTGCTCCTGCAATAGCCCAATTCAAAAACTCGCTTTTTCCAAAGATTTTTTCTAAGTGTTGAAACGCAGCATTTAATCGCTCTACTTTGCAATCTCGTAACTTCTTCGTTATAACTCGGAACGAGGTCATTTAAAAGCCATCTTCTTACTCTCATTACGTACTTCAACTCCCCTCAGACATAATTTCATTCTGAATATGTTAACATGCCATTCAATTGGCTTAATTTTCATCATTCGTTCGTTTTACGTTATTAACGTTCTTCGTTCGTTCGTCCGTAATTTGGTAATCCGAACTCGGAATTCATTCTTTCTTGAGTTCACGACTTAGGTTTTCTATGTTTTCTTACATTCTTATAAAGCCTTATACATTCGGTTTCATTTACATGTTTTCTACTTCTCGTTTGTCTTTTACAAAATTTTCACCATTACTTTGTTATAGCCAAGTTCGATCCGTTCTTCATGAATGTTTCTATCATTCCTAACCAGGCAATAAGCAACTAACTTATACACGATGGTTTTAAATTTGTCCATCAACAACATTCTTCGTGTTCTTCGCGTTCTTCGTTCGTTCTTCATTTTTAATCAATAATTTGATTACGATTTCACTTTTAAATGAAATTTGGTGTTATAAACACCATTCCTTACTTATTTCACCGAATCGTTTATATGATTCATTCGGATCGTTCAAATTCATTTCGAAACTCATACCTCCTTAAGAAAGTTTTTAAGGAATTTATAAACTAAACCTCAAATTCTTATTTCTTCATTTTCTCATGATTTCAACCATATGAAATCATTCCTAACATCTCCTTCTCCTATTTTCATTAAGTTATGTATATAGACATAGAAAACTTAAAGAGAAAATTTAGATTATACTAGATTTTGGATTACCTTTCTTATTTAATCTTCTTCCTTTGGACAAAGTTTGCACACGGGATAGCTTTTCCCCTTCCTTTTCTTCCTCATCTGACTTCTCTCTCTCTCTCTCTCTCTCTCAAGTGTTGGTGATTTTTAAAATCACCAACAAATGAGCTAAGGCTCTCTTATATAGAAAACCAAGGCTAGGGGTATTTTGGTCAATTGGCAAACCGCCTTACTATTCACACTTCCTTACTATTCACGAAGCTTCTCTTGGAATCTTCGTGCTTTCGTCTTGCAGAATTCGTCTGACAGTTTGGAAAACTGCGATTCTCGAAATCCAAATATTTTGGATATTTCGTCTTTCTTTTACGCATTCTTCGGAACTTCGAAAAACTGAAAAACACTTTTTTAATGATAAGTTTTTTCCTTCACGTTTTTCCCTAACGTAGTTAAATGAATGAAAAGTACATAACATTACTTTTCGTCATTTTTATTTCATCCAATTTCTGTACGTTTTTCAAGAAAAACTTTTATCGGCTTACTTAACTTTTCACAATATTTTATCGTCAAATCTTTCGACGGAATGTCATTTTGACATACCGATCTCTCAGAAAGGCTTAGGTTATTCAAACCCTAACCCTTAGGGTATCGTCAGGTGAATAGTGCCTATTTCGTCTTTTACCTCAAAAATATATTTGTTCCCGGAAAATTTTTATTTTCATCTTGCAAATTCTTACTCGCTCAGTCTAGCCCGTAGCCAGAATCCTCCCATATTATAATCATCCTAGGTTCTAGAACGATTAATAAATACATAGCACATAATATTATTAATAAAAATTCATTTTATTAATAACTAATTCTTTAAGCTAAAATTTTGGACAATCCGATTTTTCGAATTGTCACAAATTACAATGAGATAAATAATATTTTTTGTCGTCGTGCTTTTGTAATTCGATTCATTCATCAATAAAAATTACTCTATATTCTTATTCACAAAAAATAATCAAGATCATTAAAATGAAACAAATCTTTTTTATTTCAATCAGTTGATTGAAAATTCAAAAGGAAAATAAGAATCTAAAAAAACTCGTTCGTAGCGACGAGGGATTTAATCCTCCCAGAAATACAAGTTGATGTTGAAAACTAGTGAGAACTAAAGATTTTTAGTAGTAAAGTTTTGAGTGGGTGAGATGGGGTCTGATAAAAGATAGGTGAAAATAAGTATTTTTGATATATCAAAAAATAATATAAAAAAATGAACAGCGATTTGAAAATGTTTGAAAAATCGTTAATCTTAGCTACAAAAGTTATAGAACTAACCTACTTTAATATGAGTGAACTACTCAACCCATTCAACTAATTTAAACTAAATCAAAAGGAGTATCAGAAATGATGAAGGCAAGGCCTTGAGGAATAATTTAAGATTGCCGGTTTCAATTCCTACAATAAGCTCACTAAATTCCACACAATAACTAATGTAAAGACCAAGTACTGCACATTACTTGCAACTTTAAACCTATTTGGCAAACCTAACTTGCCAACAATCTCCATCTTTTGAGTATTTAGAAACCATATTTAAAAATGAGCAAAAGGATAACCCGACTGAAATGCAAATTCTCAGTAATGAAACTCTGAAATACATTGAAAGTCCAATAATAATTTAGAAGGGGGGTTGAATAGATTATTACAGATTAAAAAATTATCTTAGACCTTTTTTGATTTTTTGTATAATTAATTTACAGTGTTAGAAATTAATATTCAAGACAGTAAAAAATCAATCACACAATGCACAGAGATTTATCTGGTTCACAACATACATCCCGGGTATGCTGCTACGTCCAGTCTCAAACTCCTCTCTAGGACTTGAGATCCTATTACTATCAGTAATAAATACTTCTTCAACAGGCGTAGAAGCCTTTACAAAGTTTTATAGACAAATTTCCAACTATTCCCAACTAATCTATCTTGGAAAGCAAGCTCCCAACTCCCTCCTCAAGCTTAGTTGTACTTTTTTTTGAGTTCAGTTCTATTCTATGATCTGGTCTTGAAACAACATCTTCTTTCTCACCTCAGAAGTACACTAGAGACCCAACTTCCCGCTGGCCTCTCTGAGACTCTGGTCTTGGTCAAAGAATTACTCGTCTTTCTCACAGGTACATAAAATAAACTAACTCTAACTTTTTCTCTTTTTACAAATGATTTTACAACAATTTGCTTCTCAAATAAGCAGATAAGAATTTAGTATAGATGGATGCTTCTTAAATAAGCAGATATAATTTAGTACAGATTGATGCTTCTCAAATAAGCAGATATTAATTAAAGAGCAAATATATTTTTATAAAAGTTCAAAGACTTTTATACTTGAGAAAATATGCTTCTTAGTACGCAGATATTAATTTGTGCTTTGATCAATAGTGCTTCTGTGTAAGCAAATATGTAAATTATGTACTGTTATAAAAGTTTAAATAACTTTTATATTTTATGTGAAACGTGCTTCTTGAATAAGCAAATAGATCAATTTTAGCTTTTACTCAAAAATGCTTCTGTTTAAGCAGATATATATTTTAATACAAATTTATAAAGAATTATTTATTCTTTATGAGTAAAGAAGAAGTCACTTTATGTTTAAATAACTTTTAGAGTGAAAATGCTTCTGAGTAAGCAAATAAGTTATTTTAAGTTTTGGATCAAATATGCTTCTATTTAAGCAGATATATTCACTTAAGTTTGTGAAATAAAAGTTTAAATAACTTTTATATTATGCAACAAGTATTTTATGAATAAATGAATTTATGATCAAATACTTGTGATGACAGATATCAAGTATAATAAATAAATCAGTTAAGCAATAATTGATATAACAAATATATTTTTTTAACTCAGATAATATATAACAATATTTTATCTATTATGTGAAATTTTATAGATAATGTCACTTAGTACTATAAAGAATTGTACGGTTCGAATTCCTCTTGGTAGAGGTGTATCTTCGTGACCTTTCATGGCGTCTAAAATATGACAAAAATTTATAATTTTCACAATTGATATTTATATAAATATTTTCAATAGATCACTATGATTCTCAATCCAGTTCGGATGACTACTCTTTTTGGAGTAGTATCTCAGTGTCGTTTTGAGCTATCAAGTGTCGTATCTATTTTACGATATTTATATAAATAATATCAATAAAAGGTTGCTGAAGACTATAAGAAATCGTACGGTTAGAATTCCTCTCCGTAGAGGTGTATCTCCGTAGCCTTGCGGCGTCCAAGTATCCTTTTATTTGATAAATAGATGAAATATAGATATATAGAATTGTGTATAACAATTTATATTCGTATATCTATAAATATAAATAAGCAAGAGATAATTCAAATAAAATAAATCAAACAACTTATCTCAATTTGCTTAGACCAATTTTCCTCTTCTCAAATGATTAGAACTTTGATAAGAAGAGAGAGAGAAAGCTTTTTAGAGAGAGAGTATGTAGAAGAGAAATAAGCTTTTCTTGAAAGTGAATTAGTAAATTAAAAATGAAAGAAAGACCTTCTATTTATAGATTTTTTAAGTCAGGGGTAAAATGATAATTTTCAAAATCTGATTTGAAATTAATGGCTGAGATTTAATAATTTTGAAATCAACGGTTTGGATGAAAGAAAGAGGCACGCGGATTGCCAAATGGTGAGGAAATCAAATTTTCGCCCGGACATTTTATTGACAACTTTAGCAATAAATGATCACTATGAAAGCTTTGCATTAATTTGGTCAAATAAGATTAAATGCCAGCCATGTTACATATATATATATATATATATACATACTGCTTATTATATATATATATATATATTATGCATGATTGCGCACACACACAATTTCCTTTAGTCCCAAAATGAGTGACATAAAAACATGCCAACACACAAAATATACACATCCTTTCTCATTTAATGCCTGCATGACTTTTAATATATATATATGATCGGGATCAAGTACAGGACCCTTATCTTACTCACATTACTCACCCCTTTAGCGACGGAATCGTGATGATTTCGATTCATACAATCGTCGTTCTGCACTTTTAGCGACGCTATATGTTGTCCGTCGTTAAAAGTATGTATTTACTTGTTGTATGACCAAAACCGTCATTTGGGTCCGTCGCTAAAGGAGGGTGAGCACGGGTGAGTAAGATAAGGGGTATGCACTTGATCCTTACTCTATATATATATATGTGTGTGTGTGTGTGTGTGACGCCCCAAAAATAGGTATACATCACTCATCTTGAGTCGCCAAATACATGGTACAAAATTCAAATACAACTTAATTATACAACAGTCATGTAAAATACGACAAAACATATGCTGTGAGTTTTAATACAAATATTGTCATCTAGACAATATCCATACTCAATTGAGTCCTCATTACATTTATTATCACACTATTTAACAGAATAGTGAGGACTACTAATGTTATTATCTAGACCGTCACTTTGTTCCCCGACTAGTCCCTGCAACGTTCTCATTTCCTGAAGAGAACAATGAAAGTAAAAGGGTGAGCTCAACTAGCCCAGTAAAAAATATTATGACTAAGATAATACATAATAAATTATCATTAGCCTTCAACAGTGTTAAACTGATACAATATAACAAACATCAAGTTTAACTGCAGCGGAACAAACAATCCATTAAAAGAGTCAAGTAGAGAATAAAATCGACTATCTTTTATGATTTAAAAGGTTTTTCATCACTTTTATCACTGGGACTCAGCTTAATAAATAATCCATATCATCCCTGCACTACGGCCAAGGATATTCATTAGTATCACAACCACATATTATCCATGCACTACGGGCCAAGGATATTCCAGTATTCATCAATGGTCATGATCATGCCAACTGTCCATCAATGCACTACGGGTCAATAAGGACTTTTATCACATCATTTGTAACATTACAGTCATGATTATACCGAATAATCCTTGGTCATAATCATACCAAGTCCATCTATGCACTACAGGCCACAGATGACTTTCAACATAATATAAACATGAGGATGATGAAAATGATATAAGAATTCAATAAAACAAGTTCAAGAATTAATTTATCCAGAACCAATAACGCCCAAATTGTCAACACGATATCGCTTTGTGGGGTAAAACTCAAGAATGCTCGTAAGAATATTTTCATGAAAAGATACTGGATGAAGCACAAATATCAAGGATATTCCACTAATTTCATGGAGTATAAAAACTAAAACTTTAACCAACTGAGTATAATAAAGAATGGAATAACAAAAAAAATCACCGTGCATGCGATAAAACCGCGATGCATGTGTTATTCCAATGAGAATAATAAATAACGAAACCAAAGTCAAAGTAAATTAAGCACCGACGGTGATACTCCAAATGTAATAATAAAGAATGGAATAACAATAGAAATCACCATGCATGCGATAGACTGCACAAACAGGTTATTCCAACAGAATAATAATTAATGGAATCAGGTCAGGCGTAATATGCACCGACAGGATATTCCAACAGAATAATAAAGAATGGAATAACAAAAGAATTTCACCATGTTAGCGGGACATGTTATTCCAACATAATAATAAAGAATAGAATAATGTAAGAATTTCACCAAGTATAGGGTAGTCATGACACAAAAGTTATTCCAATGAATAATAAAGAATGGAATAACGTAAGAATTTCACCATGTATGCGGTACTTGCATAGACAGACAAAGTTATTCCAACATAATAATAAAGAATGGAATAATGTAAGTTCTCTTCATGAATACGAAAGAAAAATAATACCCTTACCTTATAACAAACTGGATATAGGAGTAGTGAAGTAGCAAAATACTTTTCTTCTTTCTCTCTATGGTTCTCTCTCAGAGTTTCAAAGTGAATTAAGTAAGAAATAATGAAGGAATGAGCTTCATTTGTAGGAGAATGGACCTAATAGTAACTAATTCTGAATCGGTCCCGTTGATTGATTTACTTTTTAAACTGACTTTATCGTATTGGTTTATATAAAATATTCTAATAAAACAAAATCTTTTAAATAAAATATAATATATTCTATTTATAATCTAATAAAACAAATAACTTTATAAAAGTATTCATTTTATATAAAAAGATTTTACTATGCAAAATACTATCAAGCACTATGCATAATAAAATATAATATTCTATTTATAGTCTAATAAAACGAATAACTTTATATAAGTATTCATTTTATATAAAAAGATTTTACTATGTAAAATACTATGCATAATAGAATATAATATATTCTATTTATAGTCTAATAAAACGAATAACTTTATAAAAGTATTCTGTTTTATATAAAAAGCTTTTCTGTTTTATTACATTAATAATACTAATAAAACAAAACTTCATCATCATTATTATAATTCACACTATTAATCGACCAGGTCGTTCCCAGGAAAGAGGGGGCTTTTCAATAAGGATTTCTCCCTATTGGCGTGCAATTAGGTGACCAAACCTCTCATTGGCAGAACTTCTAGACATCGTTAATATTGCAAATAATAATATTAATAACTTCGTCGTCGCAATTATTGATTTAATAATATATAAAATATCGACAATAATTGAATCAATTAATGTGAGATACTATACAACAATTACTGAAGCAATAATTGAACAAAACTGAGTGACTTCTCACGTAAGCATCAATAATCAATACCGTGTGCTACTATGCAACCACGTGTATTACTGTACTTTTAACAAGATGTTTCAACAGCTTAACGATAAAACTTCCGCCGTTATTTTCACAAAATATTTTTGTCGCTTTTCTCAATCCGACAATAATTCCGCTAGGGGTCCACTAATGATTATGCCGTCGTCATTTAATATTCCCCTGTAAAACGAATATTCCCAAACCAATCAAATATTATATAACAACTTGTGTACTTTTGCAAAATTTATAACTATTACCCACAACTATAACATTATATCTAATTCATTCCATAATATTCAAAAATGATAATTATAAAAATTCATCTTTATTCATAAAAATTGGGGTCTTACAATATTTATATACGGATATATATTATATTCATATATGTATGTATGTAATGCATGCAAGATTTGTATATATATTATAATATATATAATACAACAATTATATATATATATATATATATATATATATATATATATATATATATATATATATTAACATAATAATAAGATGTATGCATGCACGGTTTTCAAACATATATTTTTATATATCATATATTACTCCTTCCGTTCCTTAATATAGGTCGTTTTAGGGTTATGCACAAGTATTAAGGTAATAATTGTATATCATTAACTATAATATCAATTGTCTATATTGCCCTTGTATTGAAAGAAGAGTTTGTTATTTATTAGACAAAAAATAGTGAGAGAACCAAAGTTATATTTAATACTTGGGGTAATATTGGAAACTAAGCAATTAATGCTTACTTGAAATTCTCAAAACGACTTATATTAAGGAATAAAAATATTTCTCTAAAACGACTTATATTAAGGAACTGAGGAGTACTTTAATATATATATATATATATATATATATATATATATATATATATATATATATATATAGGAAGTTCAAGAAAGCATAAGTCTTAAATATCATAACTTTCTTAAGTAACATAACTATTTAAAGGACAAAACTCAGCCTTCCTTCTGCGTCTTTTTAAAAAAATCCAAATCAGAGAATCGAGCTTCTCCCCAAAGTCACTCCTCTCTCTCCAAATAATAAGCCCTAGTCGAGTTTCTCCCCAAATTTGCGATTTAGGCAAACTAAGAATTGCGACTCACAATCCCTTGACTGATTTAAAAAATTTATATAAATTCATGCATGTAATAAAACAATTTTTGCTTGATTTAAAAAATTTAAAATCTTTAAATAATAAAATTAATTTGAGAATAAATAGAAAATGCCTATAACAAATAATTTAATTAAAATTTTCATCTTCTTTCCAAATTTGGTCAAACAAGTATTTGATGATCAACGTATGATTTTTGACCCAAAATGTATGACCCAATTTATTTTCAGCACATTAACAATCATTGTCCCAATATAAGTGACCCAATTGATTTAACACTTTAAAACATCAAGAAAATCAATTAAATAAGATTTAAAAAATATTTTTGGTCAAAGTAAAAAAAATAAATAAAACAATTATAATAAAAAATCATATGGGAAGATTCTACCCTTTTAATTAATTTATTTATTAATTATTGTTATCATCAAAATAAAACTAAAAATTGGAGACCCAACATTCATAAAAACAAATTATTCAAACAAGCAGCAAACACATTAGTTTGGGCGATATCAGCCTAACCTCAACCATGCTCAGCTAGTTCCACATACAATTTTGTCGAAAAAGATGTGTACACGTCTCATCAAGCCTATATAAAACCTTCTTTCACAACAAAAGTTTTAGTATACCACTTCACCATTTAAAAGGAAATCATATATCAACATAACATTGGAAATACATAGCTCTAGACAGTCTTCCATGTTCCTCACGGAGTATTTGGATCATTAATTGTCATGAACATCGCGCCCTACTTAAACCATTTCATAAACTAAGTATGGATGTGCCTCGGCAAATACCAAGTCCTAAATGGATTATACAGGTTTAGTAAGAAGTAACTCGGGGAAATGGAAACAGTGACAGATACTTGTGGAGCTTACTCAGGATTTCTGGATGACAACAGAGTTGGCAAGGCCTGCCTGCTCTATTGTTTGGGTAAGATCGGTGAGTTGTTTGGGAGGGAATCCGACTGTCTGCAACTGATAATTTCGGGAACCCCCAGGCCTAGATGCATCAATGAAGGCACGAATATCACCTACAGTATGGTGGTAATTAAAGTGAGAAACCATGCGAGTTCCATCAGCCAACCTAAGTTGAATTGAGGTCGATGGCAATGATTGGTCCACAACTAGGCCCACAGAAGGTGTAGGGGCAGCATTAAGAGGAGTGGCGTCACTTGGCTCAGCTGCACCTGATGGAGGTGTGCTGCTACCTAGTGTCCTTCCCACACCCTGAAATGCAACTTGACGCTCTTTGGGTTCCTGCATGAAAATTAGGGGCAAAAGTGTTACCACCGCCACAGTTCATAAGCATTATCAATTGGATAACGGATGTTGAGAGGCAAAAAACATTAAATGATATTTTTCCGTCCACCCTCCCTCCCTATCTTCCTTTTCCTAATTTATTTTTTCCCCATATTACATTATTAGCTTATACTCCGTTAAAATAAAATTACATGATTTTGGGCTTCAAGAATCAAAATTGAACAAGTTACACATTAATATTTCATCATAGAAGAAATAAATTAATGATGAGTGAGAGAGGAAAGTGATGACTCACAGGGCAGTTCTCATCCCTCCTTATTAAATTGACATGAACAGAGGACCTCCTATCTGCAGGCTCAAGCTCCTTCGGACACTCGGACTTTCTAATACTCTGCATAGCAATGTAATAAAATCACTAATATAACACATTATTAGTTATAAAAAAGCTAATGAAATTTTTTTGCAAGTAGTACAAGCTTAGAAGTGGAAAATGATTATAGAGGTGAAAATAATATTAGTAATTATATGCAAAATAGATAGAGCTTTTGGTGCAAATGCTGGCTGTCCAAGCCGCCTCACATATAATATATACTTACAGTCCTAAAATTCAAACCAACACCATTACCATTAAACTGGTTGAAGTCAAGGGTTTAACAATGCTTACACTTTTTGGCAAAAAAAGTTAACATTTAAGTTGCACAAATAATGGATGAAAAGATATAAAGTTTAAAAAATAAAATAAAAGCTTGTTGCAATAGTTGATGATTGGTATTAGACTACTTGTAATATATTGCACAAGTATACTTTCAGGGGTACGTCAATCTTTTACATCAACATTGCAATTACCTCCAGGAAAGGTGCATTCTCAGGATCATCCAACCTCCTCAACGGGCCATCATTTACACTAAAACCATTTCTCCAGAAAACAATGTTGTGTACAACAGCCTCAGGCTGCTGGGGAGCAGATGGTACTGTATCCCCTGATAGTAATCTCCCAGTTCCACTAAAGCTGCTTGAGCTTGATGAAGGAGGGGGAATTTCCATGGGGCCTTCTACAGCACCCAGCTGCCTAGCTTGATTAAATATTGCATCAATATCATTGCCCTTAGTAGGATCTTGAACGAGCATACCACTGCAAATATAGTTCTTTGTCAGACTAACATTATTGTAGTGCAAAGCTTGACAAATCGGCAGCCCTTGATTGAAAGTTAAAAGACAAGATCAAATTGTAATGTAGAGGTTTACAAGGGCATATATTATCTCTTATGTACAAAGGCCTTTGAGGAAGAGGAAAAATGTAAAGACCCTCCAGGAAAATAAGCAAGTATTAAAAGAGAAGGTAAGCAGGGTTAAAAACCCACTGCAATTGTAAAGTGAAATTCTACTTGACAACTTGCTTGATATCAATATATTTAAGTCTATGATTTTTTTTTAAAGATTTTCTGATAAAAACAATGTAATGATTATATCTCGGGAGTTGGGCAATATAAAGGAGCTGAATTAGCAGGACTTAAAATATGGGGATTAGTTATGTTAATTGAATGAGATATGAAAAGTTTAGTCGGTGAGCAAGTAAAAGTCTATGGTACGAAGTACCATTGGTCTTCCGTTGTCTTGGCATTTTTTCGATAGAGTAAATGAAGAGACATTTACATTCCATTCTTATAATCCTCTTGTTCTTATAGTGCTTGAAGTAAATAATTGATAATAGGAGCATGATCATTCATTCTATTGTTCTCCTATTCAGTACTTCATATCTACAATGGAGCAACAACATGAAATTGACGAGAAACAAAATATGTAGCATTCTAAGAACAGGATAAAGTTAATGGTTCGAAAAAAGAAAAAAGAAAAAAGAAAAAAAAAAGTGATGGTTAACGTAAACCTGTTTCACTACATTGACAACAAGAGCAGACATTAAAGCTTATCATAATATCATTATGCTGTAAATTTAAAGCCAATTTGCTAAGCATTACTTTCACAAGTCACAAATGAAAAACAAACCAGCAACTATCATTTACCATAATCGAAAATTTATTGCCAACGTTAGAAAGAAGTTCCATTTTCACAGGAAATAAATGCAATGAAGGGAAGCATAGTGATGCAGGACAATGTATAGACCGATGTAGGACGAGCCCGTAAAAGTTAGTTAGAACAATATAAAAGGCTTTGAAAGCCAGTATAAAAGGCTTTGGAAGCCATGCCCATGAATTAGAAGTTGTATTTTAATTAGTTTCTTTAATTTGTAGTTATCTTATTTAATTTGTAGTTATCTTATTAGAGTCCAATTCAAGTTAGGAAAGTTGTCTAAGAGTATTATAAATAGTGATATACTTTATTATTTTGAGACCTTGAATAATTAAAATTGATTTTGTGTAAGATTATCTATGTGATATTTATCATTCATCCCAAAACCTCCGTCCCCATCATTTTGGTATCAGAGCACCCCGACCTCTGCCTCACTTGCCTTTCAAAAACCCAGTTACCAACAGCCCATAACCATTGACACTACCCTGCCCTACTGCCACATACGTCAATCACCAAAATACACCATAACCACACACCAAACAGCCAAACGCAGCCTCATTATTGCATTCCCCTCAAAACATAACTCTAATCCCAACTGCCTAAACAGTCCACCCACAACAACCACCTAAAGTAGCACTATAAAGAAAACTCACTGACAACAAGGAAAAAAGAAAAAAGAAGGTAGAAGTAGAAAAAAACTATTGCACCGTTGTCGTCGTCGCCGCCACATCCAATCGCCGCTGCACCTTACCGCCTCCGCCGTCGCAGTATCATACCGCCGCCTCAATTTTTTTTCTCCCATCGATCACAATTTTTCCCTCCGACTCTTTGTTTGAGCGTGAGTATTCTTTATGTTATTTTGATCCCTAAAGTTTTCTTAAATTTTAAAATACCCCCTGAAAATATTACATATCAATCCGTTTAATTTCATCTTCTTCGATTCCAGCCCCTGAAGTTTTATTAGTTTCAGTTCAGTCCCTGTTTCTTTATACTTTTTTGCACTTAAGCCCCTAGAGCAAGTCAAAAAAAAGTATATTTTTATTTGCAGTAACATGGTAAATGCCAGAGAAATCAACGCTAAGCTTGATGCTTATATGTTACAACAAGATAAGCGTCTTAAAAGGATTGAAGATTCAATCACAACACTTGCTGCAAATGCAACGAACGTTCAAGCTTCTATTGCAAGTAAAAGTTAATGTACTAACGGAATGTGTAGATAAGGGACAAGAAAATACTCATAAGAATTTTAAAGACCCCATCCCGAATCTTAATCTAAGACTACAACAATATGACCATAATCCACGAGTTAATCCTCGTATTCTAGATACTAGGATGAATGCAGTAGATAGAGGAGCAAAATTATATGTTGGAGATTTCAATGGCGATAATAGTCTCGAAACATTCTTCGATTGGATTCACAGCTTGGAGAGTTTTTTTCGATGATATGAATTATCTGATGAAAGAAAATTGTTCTTTGTTGAAGCGAAATTGAAAAGGACAACTTGTATTTGGTGGGATCAACATCAGCAAAATTTATATACAGTTGCGAGAAGATGGGAAGATATGAAAGCTACATTGACACAACATTTTGTACCTTCAGATTATAAGCAGCGAGCATATTTGCAGTTAACTGAGTTGATACAACGAAATAAATCTATAGCCGAATATACTTCAATTTTCTACAGTTTAGTTACACGATCTGAATTCCCTTGGATTGAAGAAGTTTTAATCTTACCGTCGAGGATTGAATCTGGAGACTGCAGGTGGTGTAGCTTCAAGTAAGTTTTTGCTCTTGGACGATGTTGTTCAAGTTGTCACCCAAGTAGAGAATAATTTGAAAATGAATTATGTTAGGCCTCCAATACAAGTCCAAACTCGAAGAGAGCGTACTTTTGTGGAGCCTATTTTAAATAGGCTAATGGAAAGATCGTCAGCAAGCCCTTCAACTAGCATGCCTAATCGTACCCCAGGTTCTTCTAATGCTATCAACCACCATACGTCTGGGTGTTATAACTGTCGTGGCTTTTGAGCGTCCTTCCCTGAAGATGAATGTTGCCTCTTCTCTCTAGACAACTTGCTATTGTTGACAAATAGTGCGGGAAAACTGACTTAACAAAGAATTTTGCAAGCCGTTAGATGTCGAATATGAGCCTGATGAGCAAGATTTGGAAGCTAATGCTCATTTGGAAGTTGATGCTCATTTGAAAGGATTTTTAGGTGTTCTTCGACCTTTACTTGTTGCTTAGAAACATAAGGACGATCCTCAAATCCATTGTGAGCGAATTTTTCAAACGAGAGTCATGTGCAGGACAAGTGTGCTCTCTTGTGATTGATACTAGGAGTAATACAGAGAGGATGCATTTAAGAAACTTGGTTAAAAGTTGAGCCTCACCCGGAGCCGTATAATGTTGCATGAATTACCAATACAAAGTTGCGGGTTACCCAGAGAACTGATGTAGGACGAGCCCGTGAAAGTTGGTTAGAACAATATAAAAGGCTTTCGAAGCCAGTATAAAAGGCTTTGGAAGCCCATGCTCATGAATTAGAAGTTGTATTTTAATTAGTTTCTTTAATTAGTAGTTATCGTATTTAATTTGTAGTTATCTTATTAGAGTCCAATTTAGGTTAGGAAAGATGTCTAGGAGTATTATAAATAGCAATGTATTTCATTATTTTGAGACATTGAATAATTAGATTGAGTTTTGTGTGAGATTATCTGTGTGATATTTATTCTTCATCCCAAAACCCCCGTCCCCATCATAGAGTATATTAAAGAAGGGATAAAGGAGGAACTAAGAAGAAAGAAGGGTGAGAAAGGGATAAACATATCCTCAAAAGGAATAGGTAGAAACACACAAAAGCAACAAATTTTATTTCAAATAATTCAACTCTATCCAACTATCCAATGTAGCGACTACAATACTCATAGAAAACATAACTTAGACCAAATAAACTCAAATTTATAAATCAAGTAAAAGCCTAATACTACGATAAGATAAGTATCCTATCAAAGAGAAATAGCTCTATTACCTAAACAATTTTAAATTGGTAAATTGGATACCAAAAATACTTGGACAACCTAATTAACCTACTCATAAATCCTAATTATCACCTACTATATTTAAACCAATAATTACAATTATTTTAATCATAAATAATAGTACAAAAACAAATAACAAAAATCTCTTGCAATTCCATTAGCTTTTTTGGCCCGTTCCATGCCACATAGAAGTCAAAGTAGTCGTATCATTATTAGCCAAATTCTTTAACTTCCTTAAAAACCAGCCAAAGTTCAACAATGCATCAAAAATCTACATTTATTCTCACCTAAACTTATGTGAAATACTTGTTCCAACTCAAATTAGCATGCCTCACATAGCACTTTAATAAACAAGAACCAAACAATGATGTGAACAAAAGAAAAAGGAACTACAATCAACTCTATAAAAGGAAGGTATCTCCACAATCTTCAACTTATCAAAAACAATCTCCTCAAAATTCAATACAATCAATTACATGCAAAACCAAGCATGCCCTGGCTTATGCTAAATGGCAAATTTCACAAACCAAAAGAATTTAACAAACTTCCCAGTAAACTGATGAAAATCACCCAACAAATATACAATACTCTTTCAAATTTAAAGTACAGTCTCATAATCCCTCCATCCCACAAAAAGTTGTCCACTATACAAAAAACATTTGTCCTCCAAAAAATGTCTGAAGTACATAATTCAAATTCAAAGTGTAATATAAAAACTATTTTACCCTCAAAGTACTCGAGTAGGATCCACTCCTTAAGGTCCATTGTGAATAAAATTGTAACTTATTACTTCTCTCTCCTCTATTTTGATTTTTCTTAATTTGTATGAAAGATGTACATAAGACACCTTTTATGGGACGAAGGGAATAATTCTTTACCTCTAGTGTCCGTGTCTCTTATCTCAATCTGTAAGGGTTTTGAATGATTTTTTTCATTTGCAAAGCATTACTTGGTCAATGTGGATGCAAAAAGAGGTTAGTGCCATAAATTTAGTATTAAATCCATAAAACTGAAGGAGACTTCTCGTTGTAGCTATCATCAATTTTAATTAAGTTGCAAATCCACAGTGAATGTCTCTCGCAACAACACAAACCAGATTACCAACGGAAAATGCTTTACAAAAGCAAAAGCAAGCAAACAAACTTTCTTAGGAACTATTGTGACACCAATAGCCCACACTATAACGCTTTTATATCTCATTAAGGCTACTTATCAAAGTAAAACATTCCAATTCTTTCTACGGCTATCATCTCTACCCATACCTTTTTCTTTTGTATTTCTCCACATCAATTCATAATATAACTTTCTAATACTTTTTGGTTCATATAGCATTTCACGTTAAGATACAAGAGAATCCAAAGAGTTGTCCCTTTACTTATGATACATGTAACAAAGAAACAACACATTAATCTCTTATCAAACACATAACTTAATACAAAAGTGAGTCCTCCTGGCCTACTCTAAAAAAGAGGTGGGTGTCACTCAGTCATAAACAAATCCCTATTGTTTACCAGCCTGAATATAAGACTCCATTTATTTTTGAATGTCTTGTATGACAATAAAATGTAGTCAGCATAAATTATTTTATGAGTCAGTAAACCATTGTTTCCGGGAGAATAAATAATGCACATCTTTTAAATTCAGCAAGTCAGTTTCTGAAAAATGACAAAATGTTCTCAATGAAATAATTTTCTTTAAACAAAGGAGCCTAAGGTACATGTTGTTGGGATACTGCTCCAATCCCATTCTCGAATCCTATTCTAAAAAGTAATTCTATTTTTAGTAGGAGTTTTACTTTGGAAGATGTCCTGTTTTCTATAAGAATATCTATTATATGTAAGGGTCCTAATTCAATTAGGAAAAAAAAGATGTGCGTACAAGTGTCTAGAGTTGAGAGGGGATGTAGTTGGGTCTTTGTTTGGTGTGTGAGTGAAAGAGGGTTTTTCAGCTTCTATAACGTGCAAAAATTGCACCGGAGAGATTAATATATTGAAATTGTTTGTAGAGTAGGTCATTGCAGACCAAACTACGTTAAATCTTGTATTGTCTTCTCTCTCTTTAGTCTATTGTTTCATTTGCGTAGACTAAAATTCCCAACCCATGTAGCTACTAGTTATCAATATTCTTATTCCAACTAATTGCAAACAGCTAAGCCAACTATTCAAAAACCTCCACCATATCAAAAACAAATAATTATCAGTTCATTCCCATACAATTCAGCTAAAAACAAACACAGAAATTTAAAACACCGAAGATAACAATCAATCGAACAAGTCAATTCAATTCATTACAGCAATTAGATTATTTAATCGGTAAAAGGGGTATGATCGTGAAAGAATGAGCTAGGGTTTGAAGGGAAAACCTCTTTTCGCCACCAGTGTAATACTCCTGAGGGACGTCGGAGTCGCTGTCGGAATCAGGGCCCGTGGGGCGGTTCAAATCGGAAAGGGTCCGGATTCCGCCGGTTCGACTGGTGGAGGGTTTTGATGGTTTCTTGTCGCGCGATGACATTTTCGTCTAGACAGAGAGAGAGAATATATCTAATGATGAAAAATGATTTGATTAGTACTGGTTTTGGCTTCAGATGTGGACTACCTCTTGATTATTCTCTCACCCTCTTTATAGTTTTGTCTATTTTATTTATGATATTCCCTCCCTCCCTCCTTTCACACACAAATAAAAAAAAAATTATAAAATTGTCTTTCAAAATTATAGTAATATTTTTCAATTTTGGTCTTGATGCTGAAATACAATGCATTAATATATATATATATATATATATATATATATATATATATATATATATATAATTGTTACCTTCCTCCCGAAAAGTTGGCTTAGTTTGTCAAATCGATTAATTTTAAAGTTAAAAATTAAGCATTCTTATTTATATTTATAAACTTATAAAATTTGGGATTAATAGTAAATTTGATATAGTTCCTGTTAATACAAATGCATATATTTAATTTGACGATGATATAGTGTATATGTGTAACTAGTAGCTTTTGTGAAGTTTTTAAATTGAAAATGATATAAAATAACTTAAAATAGAATATCAAACTTGTTAAGTTGATCTATCTTGTTGAATAAATCAAATGTATAGACTCTAGGAAATTAGACAATTGTAAAGCTTATTAGACGAACGTAGTAGAGCACATTGGACGAGTTTGCAGAGTCTACTCAAAGATCACAGAATGAATTAAAGATCTCATAGTCTACTAAGAGATCGTAAAGCAAATTGAAGATTGCAGAGTCTATTAAGAGATCGTACAACAAATTGAAGTTTGTAAAGTCTGTGAAAAGATTGTAGAACAAATTGAAGATCGCAGAGTACTCAAAGATTGTAAAGTAAATTGAAGGTCGCAAAATTGGATAAAGATCGTAAAGTAAATTGAAGATCATAAAGTCTGATAGAGATCGTAGAGCACACTACAAGATCGCAGAGTCTACTGATAATCGTAGAGCTTATGTAGTGTAAAGCTTGTCAATCATAGAGTCAGCTTAGCCAGATACTCTACGACCACCATTAAACTTTACGATTAGAAAAATCTTAGAGTATATCGGTTCGACATTGATCGACAACCGGTATGATCCAAATTTCTTGGTTCAATCAAATCAAATTTGATGAAAAATTATTAATAAAAAATAAAAATATAATACAATAAATCACAAAATTAAATAATGCTAATATATTGTTCACAATAACATTTTTCGAGACTCCGTAACTTGAAATTGTTGCACGATAGTCTCATTTTCAATATCTACAAAAATATCATTTTCAATAATGTAATTAAGTTACTAAAAAATCATTCATCCATTCACCTTTGAATTTTTATTTTTTTATGGGTCGAAGTTGCTACAAAAATATCATGATAGCCTCATTTTAAACAATTGCAAAAAATCACAAACAATTACTAAATTTGTGAAATTATAAAAAAGAAAAATTACAATATGCTTTAATGAATTTTCTTATGGGTTAACGTAGTGATTAGATGACTAAAAAAGAAAGAGTAAAATGTGTACAAATTTTAGATAAACACTTTATATAGAAGGTAGGGAGAGGAGGACAAATTGACCCCCTTAAAAATTTGAGTGGGGTCACTTTACCCCTCTGCCCTAAGGTAGATCCGCCACTGCTGACAACGTCAAGACTCGTAGAGTGAAGGTTCCAAGATAGTTGCTGAATATCTTAAATTTAAAAAGAAGATCAAATTGAAGTGTGTCTAACAGCTAGTTCTGTGACACCCCCGAATCCGGGTCCTCTGACCCCGGTTCGGTCATCACGATAAAATACAAACATCCACCTCTAAACAACATACGATAACTAAAATGCGGAATATAATAAACGTACGTTGTTCATTCAAAAGGTGTTACTAGTCCCAAGATATGATAACCTTAATATCATCTTACAATCATACCCTAAAATAAGTATTAGGGTTCACATTACATAATCGTAATTTAAACTAAGCATAAGATAAATTCTGCTTCTCGCAATTATCCTACATCTTCCTTTTACCCGTGTCCTTTCCTGAGGTCTCGGGCTTAGCTGCAATATAATTCATGATATAGCAAGGATGAGCAACAAGTTTGCTCAACAAGTTTAAATACAACAATAAGGATATATCATGATGAATGAAAAAATATCTGGCAATGGATTCAATAATATGAATATCTGAAGGATTCAACAATATGAATATCATAAGTAAAGATAATGATTGCTTTTAGAATAACTGCTAGTCAAGTAGACTTTGAACTATAACACTCTAATAGAATCAATAGCTAATTGACCCTTTCGTTATCGGGTTACGTATAAGTACTTGAGGGATCACAATTCACGCATTTCTATGTATATGCATAACATTTAAATCATCTTTCATTGTATCTTATATTAGATACAGGGTACTCCCCTATCATAAGAGGGGTGTTCTTTCAGTCTAAGAATCCTTACCATCAATTGGTTTGGATAGCTTTTATAAAACTTCATATGCTTGTCTGACTGAACAAAGGTTCAGACTCTATTTATCATAGTTCAAGAGTTATTAAACTTTAAATGATGTACAAGTGCAAGACTGTACGAACTCGAGTGCACTAAGTGCGAATGTCAATGATATCGATGTGGAATAACTGTAAAGTAATTAAACCACTTAATAACATGCTTGGAAATAAGATTTCAAGCTTAAATGAATAACTTTCAGTTCAACAATATCCTACTCAATGCATATGAGAAGGATAGGAAAACTTTCACAAACTCAAAGTTGTGTAAGTTAGGAAACTTGCAACACAATAAATTCAGATACTTGCTCAATATAATTTAGAGTAAGTTTAGGGAAACTTGCTTAACAAAAGTAGGGTTCAAGAAACTTGCACAATCAAATGGTGAAGTTTAAGGGAACTTACCTGATTGCTCAGCTACAATATAATACTAGCTTTAACTAACTCGCGTTGAAACGACCTAACATTATCAAGTCGATCATTTCAATTAGTATGTGTAAACTAATACGAGTCTACACTTACGAGAATCACGTCATTCACATAGCATGCGTCTCAACACATTACATGGCACATTGGTCACATATTACAAGATAAATAATCATATAAGCATGCCTTAATACTTCAGACCAAAAACAGACCATCTTGGCAAGATCGCAGGATTGATGCGCAGTGCATTGGCTCTGGTTCAAACTTAGGGGATACAAGAACAAGGCTTATCCTTAGCTGCACTCAAGGTTGAGCTTCGCTTCTCGACTTCATCCAACTCTAACACACCAATTATACATATATTTTAACATACATACATGCTAGAGTTTCATATGATCATACTTGAGTTTATTACCACAAGTTTAACTTACAATTTATTTGTCATTAAAACATAAAAAGTCATGTAATCATCATGCTTGTAACTTGGTTATACAATACTCAGTAACCATGCTTGTATATAGGCAACACATGTATACTTTACTCACACAATTCATATTCTAGAAATTTCCTTTTCTTTATGACTATGTGTGCATAAGTGGAAACCATATCTTAACCAGTAAGAAATATTATGACTAAGATAATGCAGAATAATTTATCGTTAGCCTTCAACAATGTTAAATTGATAAAATATAACAAACATAAAGTTTAACTGCAGCGGAACAAGCAATCCACTACAAGAGTCAAGTAGAGTATGATATCTACTATCTTCTATGATTTAAAAGGTTTTTCATTACTTTTATCGCTGAGACTCAGCTTAATAAATAATCCACATCATCGAATCACCCCTGCACTACGGCCAAGGATATTCATTAGTATCATGACCACGAATTATCCATGCACTATGGGCCAAGGATATTCGTGTATTCATCAATGGTCATGATCATGCCAACAACTGTTCATCAATGCACTACGGGCCAATGAGGACTTTTACCACATCATTTGTAGCATTACGGTCATGATTATACAGAATAATCCCTGGTCGTAATCATACCAAGTCCATCTATATTGTAACATTACAGATGAAAGTCATCTGTGGCCTGTAGTGCATAGATGGACTTGGTATGATTATGACTGTGATTATTCTTGATAATCATGACCGTAATGTTACAAATGATGTGGTAAAAGTCCTCATTGGCCCGTAGTACATCGATGGACAAATTGTTGGCATGATCATGATCATCGATGAATACACGAATATCTTTGGCTCAGAAGTGCATGGATAATTCATGGTCGTGATACTAATGAATATCCTCGGGCGTAGAGTACGTGAGGTGATTCGGCGATGTGGATTATTTATTAAGTCGAGTCTCAAATGATAAAAGTGATGAAAACCTTTTAAATCATAAGAGAAGTAGATATCACGCCTACTTGACCTTCTTCTAATGGATCATTGTTTTCACCGCAGCTTAAACTTGATGTTTGTTATATTTTATCGCTTAACATTGTTGAAGGCTAATGATAAATTATTATGCATTATCTTAGTCATAATATTTCTTCCTGGGCTAGTTGAGTTCACCCTTTTGCTTTCATTGTTCTCTTCAGGAAATGAGAACGTGGCATGGACTACTAGTGGAAATGGAGTGACGGTCTAGATGTTTACATTAGTAGTCCTCACTATTCTATGAAATAGTGTGATAATAAATGTATTGAGGATTTCATTTGAGTTTGAATACTGTCTAGAAGACAATATTCGTAATAAAACTCTCAGTTTATGTTTTGTCGTATTTTATACGACAGTTGTATTATTAAGTTGTATTTGAATTTTATACCATGTATTTGGTGACTCAAGATGGGTGATGTATACCTATTTTGGGTGCATCACACTTTGAGTACTTCAGATCCGAAAGTGGAATAAATTTGCAAAAAAAAAATACACCGGTGACTCGATGACAATAGCTACTGGGGGGGGGGGGGGAGTCTCCGGTGTGAGAATCAATACAAGGTTTGGGAAAATAAAACGATTAACCATGGAGGCATTATAATTTTGAGCAAATATAATAATATTATGTGTGTTTTTCACCACATGTATCTTGTATTTATAAAGAATCTACACTATCTCAATAGGGCTACAACTCCTAATAGAAATTGTATAATTAGATTCTATTCAATAAATTAAATATCATGCAAGTGTTAGTATTGGATATGGTAACTACATGGTGGCTTAGTTAGCAAGATAATGACCCAAGCCTATTGGACTTGGGCGTTTGGGATATAATAGTCTAGAATTGGGTCCAATTCGGACAACCTATTATATAAAATGTGCATCCCAACATTTTCCTTCACTCCTTCAAAGAAGGAATGAAGTGGAAGAGTAAAATAAAGGGTCCTTAACACTAATATACAACAATTAGAAAGTAATTACACTATTAGTGCATCCAAAAAAATAATTACAAAAATAATGCAATTCATATTAATAAGGAAACCTAAAATCAAGGAGAAATAACTGTCATAATTAATAATTCAAATTCAAATATCTGGGATCTAACAAAAAAAAACAAATTCAAAATAATGATTCAAATTCAAATATTCAAATTCAAATCTTCATCTCCCTCACAGTAGCCCTCTCCTCCGCTATTCACCAAGAAAATCTCCTTTTTCACGGTGTTCCTCTCCTCCGCCATTACTCATGCTGAATCTCCGGTGTCCAAAACGCCAATGAGAAGAAGAAGAAGATTCGCCCTACAAAAAATTTAAAAATAAATAGATGTAACTCTTATTGTTCTGAAATTTTTTTATGACTATTTAGTTACCCACAAAAACTAAAATGGTTACCTTAGTATGAATGGTTGGCTACCACCTGCATCATATTCAAACTAAATTGGTAACTTAATAAAACTGAATTAGTTATCTTGGTCTAAAGGTTTGGCAACGTCATCTTCCTCCCGCCCTTCACCAGTGAGACAGAGCGAGAGTCAACCACAAAATGGTCAATGGGATAGATAAATGAGGTGGATTTTGATTTTTCATAACTTTTTCATGTCTAAAAATTCCAATTCCAATTTCATATCCAAAGAAAAATAAGAACACTGCATAGGAAAGAGAGAGATAAGAGACTGACGAGTAATGTAATGTTGATAACTAAACATTCGTACCAAGGTAACAAAACTTTTATACCAAGGTAACCAAACCTTTATACCAAGGTAACCAATCTACCTCCACACCTGCAGTATGAATTGGTTACCTTGGTCTGAAAGTTTGGCAACCAACTGCATCACATTCAAAATAAATTGGTAACTTAATAAAACTGAATTGGTTACCTTGGTATGAAGGTTTGGCTACCCACTACATGAAGGTTTGGCTACTAACTGCATCACATTCAAAATAAATTGGTAACCTAATAACACTAAATTGGTTACCTTAATATGAATGTTTGGCTACCAATTGCACTATGAAAAAACTGCAAGTGTGGATGTGGATTGTTTACCTTGGTATGAAGGTTTTGTTACCTTGGTGTGAAAGTTTGGTTACCAACTGCACTATGAATTAGTATAAGAACAAAGAGGTAATGCTTCATTGTGCCCGCTGCCTATTTGATTAAACAAAATTTAGAAGGAAAGAAGAAGAAGAAGAAGAATAAAAGGGAATAAATGGATTTACGTTATCGTCAACATCACGATCGTAAACTCCAACGTCGTACATAAACCTTTTGTTCGTGTCGGACATCATTGCCAAAAGAAATCCAACAAAATTTTATTAGTCAATTGAATTGAATCAATTAAGAAAAAAAAGTAAATGAGAGATCAAATGACTTGAATAAGCTTCTTGAATGGCCTAAAATTTCTTTTTCGCCTCTTCCACGTACTTGGTGTGACAAACGAGATTTTTTAAATTTAATTTAAATATTTATTAAATTAAATAAATATTTTTCAATGATTTAATTATTAGGTTAAATAATTAATTGATGAGTTTGTGGTAGATTAATTTATTATATGTGTTACATTGATTAAATTAATGTGGAGAATTTTTATATTCAAAGTATGTATTTAATTGAGCTTATTTGATTAAATGAATTAATCAATAAGCATAATGTTATTTTAATTAATTTAATAATTAATTAGAGATTCAATAATTGACATAATTAATAAATAAGAATTTAGTTATGTGACTATGTGATTTAATGTGAAATTATTATATTTAATTAAATTAAATAAGATATTGATTAATTGGTTAAATATGTGTGACATTATTAAACTATATAATAAATAAGTTAATTAAAATAAATGAAAATGAGCCTTTTAAAGGCTAGCCAAACGTGGCCCTAAGAGAAGTTGGCTAGTTAACCCACTAAGGTATTAACTGACCATAACTACGTCAGTTTATCTATAATTATATACGCATTCTTTTATTTTCTTTTTAAGTCTGGAAAACAAGTTCAGAGAAAAAAAAGAGAGAGAAATTGAGGGTCAGTGAGATTGAAGAAGAAGTGTGGAAAATTAAAGAAGTTATTATCGTCCTTGTGTAATCCAAGCAGAGTTGTAAGACCCCAACTTTTATGAATAAAGATGAATTTTTCTATAAATATAATTTTTGAATATTAAGGTTTGAATTTGTTATAATGTTATAGTTGTGGGTAATATTTATGAATTTTGCAAAGTAAACAAGTTGCTATATCATATTCGATTGGTCGGGGAATATTCATTTTAACAAGGAATATTCGTACGACAACACAATCATTGGTGGACCCCACAACGTAATTATTGTCGGAATGAGAAAACGACAGAAATATCTTTTATGAAAATAACGACAGAAGTTTTACCGTTAACTGTTAAAATAATCGGTGTTAAAAGTACAAGAATACTGGCGTGGTTGCATAAGAAGACACAAGATTGATTATTGATGCTTACGTGAGAAGTCACTTTCGGTTATACTCAATTATTACTACGATAATTCTTTGCATCATATCTCTTATATTATTGATTCAATTATTGTCACAAAGATATCATCGCATAATATTTTATATTATTAAATCAATAATTGAGACGAAAAAGTTATTTATATTATTATTTGCAATATTGACAATGTCTAGAAGTTCTGTCGAGGAGAGGTTTAGTCACCTAATTGCGCGCCAATATGGAGAAATCCTTATTGAAAAGCCCCTTCTTTCCTGGGAACAACCTGGTTGTTAAAAATTACGAATTATAATAATCATGATAAATTTTGTTAAAATATTGAAGGAAATTTTATGAAGTATTTGTTATAAATTTTGCTTATTATTCAAAATAATCAATAGAAAGTTATTTAGTGTATATATATATATAATAATAATGGTGGGGGCCGCAAGTGGGGCAGGTGTTGCCCACATGTTGGTGGAATAATGGGATGGTTCACGGGATTTCTTGTTGCAGGTAATGGAAGAATTAAACATATATGCATTATATATATATATATGCATGTTTGAAAAGTATGTCAGGGTGGGGGTGGAGAAAAGGATTCACGTGGGATGTATAAATTATATATATATATATATTATATTTAGTTTTTTTGTTTTACATGGAATTTCGTTTCATCCGTGACCTTGTGAAAGACGTCCGTGAATTTTTAAAAAACTGTGCGTCCATGAGAATTTCAAACAGTACCCCTTCAATTCTTCTATAAATAGGATGCTTAGTTAGAATTGAAAATCACACCAGAATCAGAGAATTTTTCTTCTACAATATTGAGCGTATTTCTTTCGAGTTTTAGAAAGCTTTGAGCGTAGAAAATAGTGAAAGTTTTTTTTCAAGAATATCCCCGCTATACCAGTTGGAATACTCTTCTTTTCAAGGTAAGGGATATTATTTTTGTTCAATATTCGCTTGAAATAATATTTTCTTTCATACTCTTTAGTATGTAAGTAATATTATTTCGTTTTAGATTTCGAATTCTATACTCATTTGGTTAAAGTTCTGGCTTCTATACTCCATGAAATTAGTAGATTATCCTTAAAATTTGCGTTTCATCCAGTATCATTTCTTGGAAATATTATTTTGAGCATTTTTGATAAGTTTTAACTTTTTTATGCCGGAGTACTACTCACAGGTTACTATTCACGAAGTACTATTTATGGGGTACTATTCACTAGAGTACTATTCACCCGAGGTACTATTCATGATAAAAATTTATTCGTTTTCGGTCCATATCATTTTTGGTACAATATTATTCTTGAATTTTACTCCACAAAGCAGTATCATGTTGACAATTTGGACGTTATTGATTTCTGGATAAATTAAATTATAAATCTTTAAAAATTTATCCTTTGCTTTCTTTTAACTGAATTCTTATATCATTGTCACATCCTCATGCTTATATTATGTTGAAAGTCATCTGTGGCCTGTAGTTCATAAATGGACTTGGTATGATTATGACCAGGGATTATTCGGTATAATCATGACCGTAATGTTATAAATGATGTGGTAAAAGTCCTCATTGACCCGTAGTGCATTGATGGACAGTTGTTGTCATGATTGTGACCCCCCCAAAATAGGTATACATCACCCATCTTGAGTCGCCAGATACATGGTACATAAATTCAAATACAACTTAATTATACAACAGTCGTGTAAAATACGACAAAACATAGCTGAGAGTTTAAACAAGAATATTGTCATCTAGACAATATCCACACTCAATGGTGTCCTCATTATAATTATTATCACATTATTCCGTAGAATAGTGAGGACTACTAAAGCCATTTATCCTGGACCATCACTCCATTCCCCGACTCGTCCCAGCTATATTCTCATTTCCTGAAGAGAACAATGAAAGAAAGGGTGAGCTCAACTAGCCCAGTAAGAAAATATTATGACTAAGATAATGCGTATAAATTATCCTCACCTTCAACAAAAGATAACAACCGATAGAATACAATAGACAACAAGTTTTAGATCAACAACTGCAGCGGAAATAAGCAATCCATTAGAAGAGTCAAGTAGAGCATAAAATCTACTATCTTCTATGATTTAAAAAGTTTTTCATCAACTTTATCGCTGAGACTCAGCTTAATAAATAAACCATATCATTGATTCTTCCCTGCACTACGGGCCAAGGATATTCATTAAATCATTAATGGTCATGACTATACCGAATAATCCCTGGTCATAATCATACCAAAAACTGTCCATCAATGCACTACAGGCCACTGAGGACTTTCACCACATCATTCGTCACATTACGGTCATGATTATACCGAATAATCCCTGGTCATAATCATACCAAGTCCATTTATGCACGTAAGCCAAAGATGACTTTCATCACAATATAAGCATGAGAATGATGACAATGACATAATAATTCAATAAAACAAGTTCAAGGATAAATTTTAAAGATTTATAATTTAATTTATCCAGAAATCAATAACGTCCAAATTGTCAACATGAAACTGCTTTGTGGAGTAAAATTCAAGAATAATATTCATGTACCAAAAATAATTTAGACAGAAAAGAAGTATATTTTTTGGGTGAATAGTACCCCGTGAATAATACTTCGAGAATAGTACCCCGTGATTAGTACCCCGATACAAAAAGTGCTTCAAATACCCGAGTGAATGATACGAGAGTGAATAGTAATAAGGTGAATAGTAACCCGTGAATAGTAACTCGTGAATAGTACTCTGGCACGAAAAGTGCCCCGAATATCCGAGTGAATAATACTAGAGTGAATAGTAACCGGTGAATACTAACCCGTGAATAGTAACTCATAAAAGAAAAATACCAAAGAAAATGATATTCCATGACGAGTACAAAAGAAATGATATCTCATACGAGTATAATAGAATATACGAAACTGCAAATGGATTTTCACCCACCATGCGATAATCTACGTAAACAGATCATTTCCACAATTTAATAAAGAATGAATACGAAAGGTCATTCACCATGCATGCGGTAATCCACATAGACAAGTTATTTCAACAGAATAATAAAAAATGGAATAACAGAAGAATTCACCAGCAGGCATGCGATAGAATCGCATGCATGAGTTATCCCCCAATGTAATAATAAAGAATGGAACCAGTCATGCGTAATCCGCATGCATGTGTTATATTCCAATGTAATAATAAAGAATGGAATAACAATAGAATTCACGAGGCATGCGATAGACCAAGATGACATGTGTTATTCCAAATGTAATAATAAAGAATAGAATAATGTAAAAATTCACCGTGCATGCGATAGACCACACGCATGTGTTATTCCAATAGAATAATAAAGAATGAAATAACGTAAGAATTCACAGTACATGCGATAGATCGCATGCATGTGTTATTCCAACGTAATAATAAAGAATGGAACCAGTCATGCGTAATCCGCATGCATAAAGATATTCCAATGTAATAATAAAGAATGGAATAACAATGAATTCACTGTGCATGCGATAGATCGCATGCATGTAAAGTTATTCCAATGTAATAATAAAGAATGGAATAATGTAAGAATTTCACCATGTATGTGGTACTTGGATGACGAGTTATTCCAACATAATAATAAAGAATGGAATAACAACCCTTACGAGTATTGAAAGAAAATAACTCTCTTTATGAATACGAAAGAATAATACCCTTACCTCAAAAGAAGATCGGATACTCGGAATAAAGAGGTAGCAGACTTCTCTTCTTCTTTCTCTCTATAATTTCTCTCTATAATAATTGCTCTATAGGTTTAGTGAATTGGTGAGAAATGAAGGAAGAATGAGGTTCTATTTATAGGAAAATATAGTTTCGATAATTGCACGTTTTGGGGCTCAAAATATTACAGTATAATACCTTCCCTTTTTTCTTCCTTTTTAATTTAGTCCTGCAAGTATTATCAAACTTGCACCACCTCACCTAATAGTAAATCATGTGAATCAATAGTAAAATCATGTGACTCAATAGTATAATCATGTGAAAAAACTAATTACAGTATAGTACCTTCATCTATACCTCCATTTTTAATTTATTCATGCAAGTATTATCAATTTTGCACCAACTCCCCTAATAGTAAATGATGTGAATCAATAGCACACACATGTGAACACATAGTTATAAGCATATGAATTAATAGCAAATAATTGCTCATTTATCCGGTGAATTACCCGATTGATCAATATAACTTCCAGACATCAATTATTATCAAAATAAATGTCAATTTCCACTAACACTAATAATTCCCACACAATGGAACTATCAATTTCATCTTTAATCAACACGAACTTATTCATCATTAATATTATAACTCACAATATTTAACAACCAGGTTGTTCTCAGGAAAGAGGGGACTTTCCGATAAGGATTTCTCCCTATTAGCGCGCAATTAGATTATCTAACCTCTCATTGACAGAACTTCTAGACATTGTCAATATTGCAAATAATAATATGAATAACTTTGTCATCTCAATTATTGATTTAATAATATAACATATTATGCAGATGATACTGTGATAATAATTGAATCAATAATATGAGAGATATGATGTTAGCAATTCTCAGAAAGCAATAATTGAGTATAACCGAGTGACTTCTTACGTAATCATCAATAATCAATACCGTGTATTACTATGCAACCACGCATATTACATCGCACTTTTACTACCGGGTATTTCAACAGCTTTTAATTAAGAACACTTTCGCCAAGTTATATTTATAAAAAGATAATTCTCGCTGCTTTTCTAACTACGATAATACTTCCGTTAGGGCTCCACCATTAATGATCAGTGCCATTGCATTTAATATTTCCTGTTAAAATGAATATTCCCCACCAATCGAATATTATATAACAACTTTCTTACTTTGCAAAATTTATAAATATTACCCACAACTATAACATTATATCAAATCCACACCATAATATTCAAAAAAATATTTCGAGAAATTTAAATCTTTAGTCATAAAATTTGGGGTCTCACAATCTGTCCTCCTTATGAAATTTTGCCCTCGAAATTTACGTACGTACCTGGTATGCCAAAGAGATGAGGATACCTTGACTTCATTTCAGATTCTAACCCTTGAGGTATAACCTTTGAGTGTTGAATACGATCCTTCTAAGATTTTAACACGTATCTCCTCATACGTTAAATCTTCTGCTATCTCGTCTAGTTCTAATTTAATAACGTGGTTCGGATCATCCACATATTTACGTAACATAGATATGTGAAAAACGTTATGAACACGAGACATACTTGGCTGTAAGGCGAGTCTATAGGCCACAGTTCCTACTCGATCGAGGATTTCAAATGGGCCAATAAAATCGAGGGTTGAGATTTCCTCTCTTCATCGATTCTTACTTCTAGAATAACGCCCTCTTGAACCTTCTTTTTCACATTCATCAGCTCTGAGTATGTAGCTTGCACGGCTTTAACTTTATCGATTAAAGTCGATTCTACTCGTATATTTGATATCACCACGTGGGTCCTTAGAGTCTTTAACTCTATCTTCATCATTTGTAAGTTATACGAAATGGGCTTTGTACTGGGGTCAATACAAAATTTGATTTCACGTTACGGGGGTAGGCCAGGAAGTCTTCAAAAATACGTCAAAAAATTTATTAACAATAGAAATATCATTCAAAACTGTGACCCTCATCCAAGACTTGGATAACACGTCACATTGATATCTATCAACTTGCCACCGTTATTCACGACGTCCCCTACGAATATTCTAGCTTCGGTGTATTCCAAGACTTGGAAGTCACCAGATAAAGGCTCGGGGCTCTTTACTTAGCTTAATATAACAGTGATTAACTTTAGTGGTTTGGTTGCTTGAATTCGCATGATAGGTTGGTTAAGAATATGAAAACTAACAACCTTACGAAAACAATCGATTTTAGCATGATGAGTAGTTAACCAATCAATCCCTAAAATCACATCAAATGCAAGTATTTTCAAAGAGATAAGATCGATAGGTAATGTGAAAGTGTCGATTTGAATTAAACAAGATTTATAAACAGTGGATGTAACAAAGGTTTCTCCTAACATAGTTTTAACAGATAAATCAAAGTCTAATTTCTCAAGAGCCAAGATCAAACGTTGAACACAACTAGGTGAAATACAAGAGTGGGTAGAACCGGTATCGAATAAGGTATAGACTTCGTAATAATTTATAACCAACTAACCCGTGATAACTTTGTTCGGGTTACTCGCTTTTTGAGAAGTTACGAAAAACGCTCTTCCTGAAACCACCGACTTTGTTTTGTCCGTATCCGCCTTTGGTGCCACCGTCCCAGCTGGACTTGACTTTGGTGCACGACAAAATTGGGCTAGGTGACCTTCTTTTCCATAATTATAACATGCTTTGGACTGCATCACGCAGTTTAGACTGATATATCCCTCCCCTCCGCATTTGAAGCATACAATTGGTGGTCATTCTCCTTCCTTGAAAACAGGTGTTGGTGCTGTTGTCTTTCCATCGTTATTGAACCTTCTCTTCTTGAAATTTCCACTCCTATTATCTTGGCCATGATTACCACCGAAGTGGTTACCATTCTTGGCATGATAATCTCCCCCACGATGGTTATCATTGTTCCGATGGCCGTTGCCACCGGTACGATTATTATCATGTTGTTGCTCGTTATCCTTTCGTTGGGCTGGCTCATTATCGCACTCCAATAACTGAGCCCTATTCACTACATCTGAATATAAACAAAGTTTGTGAGAAATGAGGTATTGGCGTATATCGGGTTTTAAACCTCTTAGAAACATTCGCGTCATTCGCTCCTCATTATTGACCAAATGGGATGCAAACCGGATAACTCCGCAAATTTAGCCTCGTATATGTACACGACCATATTGTTTTGTTCCAACTTGATAAACTCCACCTCCTTCATGTGACGAATACTTTCGGAAAAGTACTTGTCGTTGAACAACTCTTGGAACTTCTCCCAAGACATCTTGAGTGCGTCAGGTTGGGTATGCTTTACAGATTCCCACCAATAATCTGCCTCTTCACGCAACATAAAGATGGCAAAGGAAACTTTTTGCTCCTCGGAGCATCCCAAGACATCAAATATCTTGGTGATCTGCTTTAACCACGTCTCTGCCTTAAGTGGTTCTGGCTTTCCCAAAAACTCCGGTGGTCCCAGCTCCTTGAAATGCTTAGCGGTGACCGGCCGTCGGTTTATTATTTCCACCTATATTTTGAATAGAGTCTCTCTTACGATGTTGCATGAATTGCATAAAGCCTCCGAACATCCCATCGCTCATCATTTGATCGGTGTTGTTATTTACCCGAGGATTATTGTCTTCCATTTGCACATTATCTTGGGTATTGATCGTTGGTGACTCAACGGTCTCATGTGCTTCAAGCATCGATCTCAACATTTTCCGATGCCATTTTCAAACACTGTCACAAAACAAGGGTTAATTGACATATCACATATTATCCCTATACTCTGACCGACCAATTAAATACAAATAAACTTAGGTAGGTCATACTAGCGAAGGAATTCCCCGTCTCTCCCCTCCTAATTCTTGTCTTACATCTCAACCAGGGATCATATCCCTAAGCTTTGATACCAACTGTGACGCCCCCAAAACAGGTATACATCACCCATCTTGAGTCGCCACATACATGGTACAAAACTTCAAATACAACTTAATTATACAACAGTCATGTAAAATACGACAAAACATAGCTGAGAGTTTAAACAAGAATATTGTCATCTAGACAATATCCACACTCAATGGTGTCCTCATTACAATTATTATCACATTATTCCGTAGAATAGTGAGGACTACTAAAGCCATTTATCCTGGACCATCACTCCATTCCCCGACTCATCCCAACTATATTCTCATTTCCTGAAGAGAACAATGAAAGAAAGGGTGAGCTCAACTAGCCCAGTAAGAAATATTATGACTAAGATAATGCAGAATAAATTATCCTTAGCCTTCAACAGTATAACAACTGATAGAATACAATAGACAACAAGTTTTAGATCAACAACCGCAGTTTTAAATAAGCAATCCATTAGAAGAGTCAAGTAGAGCATAAAATCTACTATCTTCTATGATTTAAAAAGTTTTTCATCAACTTTATTGCTGAGACTCAGCTTAATAAATAAACCATATCATCGATTCTTCCCTGCACTATAGGCCAAGGATATTCATTAAATCATCAATGGTCATGACTATACCGAATAATCCCTGGTCATAATCATACCAAAAACTATCCATCAATGCACTACAGGCCACTGAGGACTTTCACCACATCATTCGTCACATTATGGTCATGATTATACCGAATAATCCCTGGTCATAATCATACCAAGTCCATCTATGCACGTAAGCCAAAGAAAAGATGACTTTCATCACAATATATAAGCATGAGGATGATGACAATGACATAATAATTCAATAAAATAAGTTCAAGGATAAATTTTAAAGATTTATAATTTAATTTATCCAGAAATCAATAACGTCCAAATTGTCAACATGAAACTGCTTTGTGGAGTAAAATTCAAGAATAATATTCATGTACCAAAAATAATTTGGACAGAAAAGAAGTATATTTTTTGGGTGAATAGTACCCCGTGAATAGTACTTCGAGAATAGTACCCCGATACAAAAAGTGCTTCAAATACCCGAGTGAATGATACTAGAGTGAATAGTAATAAGGTGAATAGTAACCCGTGAATAGTAACTCGTGAATAGTACTCTGGCACGAAAAGTGCCCCGAATATCCGAGTGAATAATACTAGAGTGAATAGTAACCAGGTGAATACTAACCCGTGAATAGTAACTCATAAAAGAAAAATACCAAAGAAAATGATATTCCATGACGAGTACAAAAGAAATGATATCTCATACGAGTATAATGTAATATACTGAAATCGCAAATGGATTTTCACCCGCCATGCGATAATCCACGTAGATGCATCATTTCCACAATTTAATAAAGAATGAATACGAAAGGTCATTCACCATGCATGCGGTAATCCACATGTATGTGTTATTCAATGTAATAATAAAAATGGAATAATGTAAGAATTCACCACAGAGGCATGCGATGATAATCGCATGCATAAAAGTTATTCCCAACGTAATAATAAAGAATGGAACCAGTCATACGTAATCCGCATGACAGATATTCCAAATGAATAATAAAGAATGGAATAATAATAGAATTCACCAGTGCATGCGATAGATCGCATGCATACGTGTTATTCCAACAGAATAATAAAGAATGGAATAACAATAAATTCACCGTATGCGATGTATCAAGCATGCATGAGTTATTCCAACGTAATAATAAAGAATAGAATAACGTAAAAATTCACCGGCATGCGATAGACCACACGATGTGTTATTCCAATAGAATAATAAAGAATGAAATAATGTAAGAATTCACCGTGCATGCGATAGATCACAGACATGTGTTATTCCAATGTAATAATAAAGAATGGAACTGTGTCATGCGTAATCCGCATGCATAATATTCCAATGAATAATAAAGAATGGAATAACAACAGAATTCACTGTGCATGCGATAGATCGCATGCATAAACGGTTATTCCAATGTAATAATAAAGAATGGAATAATGTAAGAATTTCACCATGTGTATGGTAGGTATTAGCATGTATTGTGTTATTCCAACATAATAATAAAGAATGGAATAACAACCCTTACGAGTATTGAAAGAAAATAACTCTCTTTATGAATACGAAAGAATAATACCCTTTACCTCAAAAGAAGACTGGATACTGGAATAGTGAGGTAGCAGACTTCTCTTCTTCTTTCTCTCTATAATTTCTCTCTATAATAATTGCTCTATAGCTTTAGTGAATTGGTGAGAAATGAAGGAAGAATGAGGTTCTATTTATAGGAAAATATAGTTTCGATAATTGCACGTTTTGGGGCTCAAAATATTACAGTATAATACCTTCCCTTTTTTCTTCCTTTTTAATTTAGTCCTGCAAGTATTATCAAACTTGCACCACCTCCCCTAATAGTAAATCATGTGAATCAATAGTAAAATCATGTGACTCAATAGTATAATCATGTGAAAAAACTAATTACAGTATAGTACCTTCATCTATACCTCCATTTTTAATTTTTTCATGCAAGTATTATCAATCTTGCACCAACTCCCCTAATTGTAAATGATGTGAATCAATAGTACACACATGAGAACATATAGTTATAAGCATGTGAATTAATAACAAATAATTACCCATTTATCCGGTTAATTACCCGATTGATCAATATAACTTCCAGACATCAATTATTATTGAAATAAATGTCAATTTCTACTAACACTAATAATTCCCACACAATGGAACTATCAATTTCATCTTTAATCAACACGAACTTATTCATCATTAATATTATAACTCACAATATTTAACAAACAGGTCATTCTCAGGAAAGAGGGGGCTTTCCGATAAGTATTTCTCCCTTTTGGCACGCAATTATATTATCTAACCTCTCCTTGACAGAACTTCTAGACATTGTCAATATTGCAAATAATAATATGAATAACTTGTTCGTCTCAATTATTGATTTAATACTATAACATATTATACAGATGATACTGTGATAATAATTGAATCAATAATATGAGAGATATGACGCAGTAATTACTGTAGCAATAATTGAGTATAACTGAGTGACTTCTTACGTAAGCATCAATAATCAACACCATGTCTACTATGCAACCACGCAGACATCGCACGCTTTTTACTACCGTAGTTCAACCGCTTTAACTGGTAACACTTTTGCCGTTATTTTTATAAAAGATAATTACATGCGTTTTCTAACTACGACCATACTTCCGTTGTGGGGTCCACCAATGATTGTACCATCGTACGAATATTCCCTGTTAAAATGAATATTCCCCAACCAATCGAATATTATATAACAACTTGCTTACTTTGAAAAATTTATAAATATTACCCACAACTATAACATTATATCAAATCCACACCATAATATTCAAAAAAATATTTTGAGAAATTTAAATCTTTATTCATAAAATTTGGGGTCTCACAATGATCATGACCACTGATGAATACACGAATATCCTTGGCCCGTAGTGCATGGATAATTCGTGGTCGTGATACTAATGAATATCCTTGGCCGTAGTGCAAGGGTGATTCGATGATGTGGATTATTTATTAAGCTGAGTCTCAGCGATAAAAGTGATGAAAAACCTTTTAAATCATAGAAGATAGTAGATATCATGCTCTACTTGACTCTTCTAATGGATTGCTTGTTCACCATGAGCTTAAACTTGATGTTTGTTATATTTTATCGCTTTAACATCATTGAAGGCTAACGATAAATTATTCTGCATTATCTTAGTCATAATATTTCTTACTGGGCTAGTTGAGCTCACCCTTTTGCTTTCATTGTTCTCTTCAGGAAATGAGAACATAGCCGAGACTAGTCGGGAAACGGAGTGACGGTCCAAATGTTTACATTAGTAGTCCTCACTATTCTATGAAATAGTGTGATAATAAATGTATTGAGGACTCCATTTGAGTTTGAATACTGTCTAGAAGACAATATTCATAATAAAACTCTCAGTTTATGTTTTGTCGTATTTTACACGACAGTTGTATATTAAGTTGTATTTGAATTTTATACCATGTATTTGGCGACTCAAGATGGGTGATGTATACCTATTTTGGGGGCGTCACAAAAGTAATCAAGGGTAAACCTTTAAACTCAAGTTTTAATTTACGTTATTTAAGTTTTTCATGAAAATTGGCTTTTAACTTTCTGTAATTAAATTTTCATGGCTAATTGTTAAATCTACGATGTTGTATATGTTTATTAACCTGTATAATTCAATTATATATGATCTATATGTGTTTTAAAATAATTAATCCATGAAATCATGTTCAAATTGGAGTTTTATAGTTTTACAAAGAAAATATATGAATATGGATTATAAGTACAAAAATTTATGTTTAAACTGCATATTAATCGGTAAATTGATGAATGATTACGTTTATACATGTAAAAACGAAAAGAACGAAACTTAAACGGACTGATTTGGTCGAAAAACGAGTTCGTAATGGTTGATTTCGTTAATAATGTTAAAAATGGAGTTTTTCATAAGAATAGTGAAATTATGTGATTTGATTCTAATAATTGCATGAATTAAGTTGTTAAAATCATGTTAGAAAGGTTGGGTAATGAGCATATATGAATTATAATATTTGAGTATGCTTAAATTAATGTATGGACAAGGAAATTTGAAGTTATGGCCATATTATGTGTTCTTCATAAAACGTATAGTTGAACTTGTGAGAGATCTTTTTTGGCCTAATTTGGCCTTGTTATGTTCGCGAATTGTAGAAACTGCAGAATCGAAGTTCAGGTAACTTCGCCCTACGGTAAGTTACTAAACAAAATTACCATTTTGCCAGGTAAAAAAAAATAAAATAAAAAAATAAAAAAAATAAATAAAAAAATAAATAATAATAATTAATCAAAATATTTATCAAATAAAATGAATATTTTAATTGAGATATTTATGGAACAAAATAAATATTCGATGAAAATTATTAATTAAAATAAATATTTGAATTGAGATATTTATGGAATAAAATAAATATTCAATGAAAATTATTAATTAAAATATTTATCAAATAAAATGAATATTTTAATTGAGATATTTATGGAATAAAATAAATATTCAATGAAAATTATTATTAAAATATTTATCAAATAAAATAAATATTTTATTTGAAATATTTATGATGGAAATTATTATGAAATAATTTATTCGAGTGTAATAATAGTAAGGGAATGAAAATATTCTAATTTAATTAAGTAATTAAATTAGAAGGGTAATGATTTGTTAAATAAAGTGGAGTTTATATTAAATAATTAAGTGAAAATGTAACTAATGAATGTCGTGAATACATATGGTATGTGTGTAGAATTTGTGGTGAACGGAATTAGTAATCGTTTAACCTACACACGAGGCAAGTTCCTAAACCTTGTTTTTTTACATAAAGCAAGTTCCTTATTCTATCTTGTTTATTATTGTTCAAGTCAAGATTTCATATTAGATGTTATCATTCTTTAAAAACATAATTCCTGTTATACAATACTAATTCGATTGTATATATCTTGAACTTTATTATTCAAATTGAATATCAATTATTATTGAACCTTGTAAGACTAGCGAACCCTTATTGATTCTACTAGTCCATAGTTGACGAATGTTCTAAATTTTAGAACCATTGTTGAGCTGATCCAAACCAAACTTCCTTTGGTACGGACTCTAATGTCAAACTGAGATGAACAACCCTGTTATAGGGGATTAATTACTCTTTATCGTTAAGATATTGTGCACAGTATAGTACTAAGGGATGATCCCCCTAAGTAAGAGAAGAAGAGTTCATAGTCTTATGACTGCTAAAGGTTTCAAGTATAAACACTTGACAACCTAGGACATAGTTCAAGGTCTTATGACCCTCAGAAGTTATTTTGATTCTTGTTATTCATTCTTGATTCAAAAGCTGAGTTTTTCTTGTTACAGAAGTGTTTGATTCACTCGCATGTTATTATTTTATTGTTGTAATATTATACTTGTGGGCAATTGTGCTCACTCTTGCGTAATAATAACATTGCAGTTAAGAACGAAAGGTCTGACGAGCCTTCTACTAGCAAAGGCAAGGGCAAAGCTAATAATTGATGAAGACTTGTTATTTAATTTGAAGAATTTTTATTGTCAAGACTTTATGTTGTTTAAGACTTATTATTTGTTTATGTTTTCGCACAGATGTTTAAGGTTAATTTGACATGGGATTGTATTTATTATGTAGATGTTGTAACCCCATAAGGGGATGATCTATTTCTATTTATTGTGGGTAGATAGATATATGATATTTGTACAGTGAACACCAAATCCCGTGGAACTGAAGTACCCGGATTTGGGGGTGTTACACTTGGAATTCCCAGAATTCGAACAACAATCAGGGTGCCATCTCTATGCAAATATTCCCACCCAAGAAATTATCAGCAGAAAAAGTAGTATACTAATTGTATACCAAACTCTGAAAAGAAAAAAAACCCACTTTTGGTTTTGATTCCTGGAAGAGAATCTCAAAAGGAATTTGTTTTATAGCCATGGATTTGGACTCAAAAGCCATTTTGGTTTATAGTAACCAGTCGACGGAGATAAGGGAGATAATCGTGGGTCACGATTAAAGGATACCTACATGTATTAATTTTGTAAATAAATATGAAAAAATGTATTACTTTTGTAATTATTTTATCTATGCACCATTATTGTAATTATTTCTAAAAATGTATTAAAATATGTAATTAATCCTAAAATAAATATGGGTTTTGGGAGCCCGAAGGGCTTATCAAGTTCGAAGGTAAAGCCCAAGTGGAAGGGGAGCTAGAATATAATTAACATTGACTCATTGGGTCGAGCCCAATTGCAATCACCAAGGTAGTATAGCTATCTTCGTACAAATCATCCACTTGGAAGGAGGCCACTTGAAAAGGCTCCATCAGAATCATTTGTCTACCCCAATAATGATCCATCAAAAATATTTTCTCCATAAATGTCAGGTAACCTATAAAAAAATGAGACCTGTTAATATATTCAGACATTTATATATCAATATGTGTATATAGGCATACAATAAAAATAGGTAGGGAGAAAAAAATGAGAGTTATCTCTTATTCTTCACGCAACACAACTCCTGATTGATCGAGCTTATGGTTTGAACAAGTGAGGACGAGTGGGTATCCTCCTTTCGGTGGCAGTCATTCGAGTGGGTTAAATGTCTTGATAGGATCTCCAATCTTTCCAGATAGTTGCCTTCTTTTCAAAGCTAGCATCCCATCTCAGGTCTTTTGAATCACTTGGTTGTTTAGGAGTACACAACTAAATTGATTTTCTTCATACTCAATTCCTCTAGGTTTTCAAAAGCTTTTTTCTAGGTATCCAGTCGTTGTAAAGTCTTTGGGCCCTAAATTTGACCTCAACACTTCTTTGGTAGTAATCATGATCCATTATGTCTTTTCGTTTAGAAAGGTTCAATCCTCTTTAGATCTTAGACTCTCATGTATATTGAGCTTCTCTAACTAGAGGAGCTCATCCATGTAGTGATCCGGTGTGCCACTTAGTGATTCTCGGCTATGCTTGATGAGTTCCCAATATATTTATGGCATCTAGCTTGATTCCAAGTGAATTTCTTTTTTTAATCTTGACAAACTCATGCGTTATACTGAAAAAGATAAAATACACAATTTTTAGTGTATTGTTAAACATCATGACATAATAAATATCAAATTATGTGGGTACATCCATGTTGTACCAAGTGTTGGCATTTTGTAATGGCCTGAAAATGAATTAGTCACATGTATCACTCAGAGTGATATATAAATGGCAATATATATCAATTTGAAAAATGACATATGCTCATAATATAAAATAATAGTAATATTATTCTCGCAATGTTTTCTAAGTTAAGGAGGTTCGGGTCAAGGAAAGCTTCGTGGTACCAATTCCTATACTCAAGAACACAAGTTTTGAGTATTTTAGCCGATATCTAGCTGACCTCCTTTTAAAAACTTTTGATTTCAGCTACACATGTCCCATATTCCTTTTCTTTTCAAACATGCATTTGGACAAAGAAAGAAAAAAATTACTTTGGAAGATTGAGATTTTCCTTCATTCTACAAAGATTCTCTTTCTTTTCCTTGTCGAATCAATGTAGCCCTGCTTCCTTATGAAAGATTGGTTTCCTTGTCGAATTAGTGTAATATTGTTTCCTTATGCAAGATAAGTTAGAGTTTGTTCATGAATGTTGTGAAGGAGGCCAAAAATATATAATATACATAATGCAAATACAATGTGTATAATTGTTAAATGTAGAACTCGAGTATCATGTACACATGGTGCAAAATAATTTTTTATTTAGATGTATACCCAATGAACTAAATATCAATTTAGGTCCAAATCACATGCTAAATGTATCAATATTCTTTACTCAAATATTGATAGTCCATGCATAAAGAAAAAATTAATCATGTCGAATCTTGCATAGTCAAGAATCCTAAGTTGGTCTTAGGAGTTTATTAACCTAATTAATTATTATTTTTATTTTTATTTTATTTTTAATATTTTCATATCTTGATAATACAAATACTTTATTTTTCACATAAATAAAATCTTCAAGAAATTAAAAGAAATCGTATAGTGTACTTCCATTGGTTTAAAAAGTATAAGTTATGGAGTCAGTCATGCCCCCGGTTTTCTTTAATTTATGAAATCAAAAAGTAAAGAAAACTTCTTGAAATACTTCCTTGAAATTTTTGCTTAGTTGCTGTAATTAGTGGACTTTTGACTCTCGTTGTTTTAATCTATGATTATTTTCCAGATCTTGTTTTGATAAGTTTTATCGGTGAGACCTCTATAGCTCTAGTCTTTAATGACATTTACCAGTGATTTCTTCTCATGTCTAATCCTTGATGATATTTGTTAGTTCCCAGTAGGCATAATATAGATCTAGAAGGGGGGGGGGGGGGTTGAATAGATCCTTTTTCTTTCAAATACTTTTCTCATTTATTTTGTATGGCTAATGAATTAGCATATGACAAACATAAGAATATTTTCATGCACAACGAAATAAGTAAAAGCTCCCCTTCATTGATATATTCATAATCATACATACATTATTCTTAGAGTTAGTTCGGTTGTAAGCAGTTAAAATATACATACCAGTTATAGCAGTTAATGTACATAATGTAAATGACATAAAGTAAAAGACACAAGGGGTTTTAAGTGGTTCAGAGACTCAAGCTCCTAATCCACTCTTCTACTTTCAACTAGCAGAATTTCTACTAAGGAAGGGTAGCACCCTGAATCACTAAGATTCCTTCAAGGCCAATAGCCTTGGTACTTCAGTTCACTAAGAACTCTTTAAGGCCAACATCCTTGGAACTACTCTAGTTCCCTAGGAACTCTTCAAGCCCAACAGGCTTGGAACTTCATTTAGTCCCTTCGGACAAGGACCCCTCAGGCCTTGGCTTCTTGTTGTTGTTGTTTGTTGTTGTTGTTGGTGTTGTTGGTGTTGAGCTGCTAAGATGTCATTAAGCTTGAACATCTTTTGTACTTAGCAGCTTGGTGTGGTCCTTTTTGCAGATGATCACATCTTCGTACGACGGCACAATCATTGGTAGACCCCACAACGGAATTATTGTCGGATTGAGAAAATGACAAAAATATTTTATGAAAATAACGGCGGAAGTTTTATCGTTAACTGTTGAAACACCCGGTGTTAAAAGTACAGGAATACTCAATTTTGTTCAATTATTGCTTCAGTAATTGTTGCATTGTATATCACGTTAATTAATTCAATTATTGTTGATATTTTATATATTATGAAATCAATAATTGAGACGACGAAGTTATTAATATTATTATTTGCAATTAACGATGTCTAGAAGTTCTGCCAAGGAGAGGTTTGGTCACCAAATTGCGCGCCAATAGGGAGAAATCCTTATTGGAAAGCCCCCTCTTTCCTGGGAACGACCTGGTCGATTAATAGTGTGAATTATAATAATGATGATGAAGTTTTGTTTTATTAGTATTATTAATGTAATAAAATGAAAAGGTTTTATATAAAATAAAATACTTTTATAAAGTTATTCATTTTATTAGACTATAAATAGAATATATTATATTCTATTATGCATAGTGTTTTTTATAGTAAAATCTTTTTATATAAAATGTAATACTTTTATAAAGTTATTCATTTTATTAGACTATAAATAGAATATATTATATTTTATTATGCATAGTATTTGCATAGTGCTCGCATAGTGGTTTTGCATAGTAAAATCTTTTATATAAAAACAAAAAAACTTTTTATATAAAATGTAATACTTTTATAAAGTTATTCATTTTATTAGATTATAAATATAATATATTATATTTTATTTAAAAATTTTGTTTTATTAGAATATTTTATAAGAAAACCAATCTGACAAATCCGCTTAAAAGTAAATCAACTGACCGCTTCAGAATTAGTTACTATTCACCCATTCTCCTATAAATAGAAGCTCATTCCTTCATTATTTCTTACGAATTCACTAAAACTCTAGAGAGAGAAACTATAGAGAGAAAGAAGAAAAATATTCTGCTACTTCACTACTCCTATATCTAGTTGCTCTAAGGTAAGGGATATTATTTGTTGTACCCGTAAGGGGTATTATTTCTTTTGTATTCATGAAGAGAACTTTTGTTATTCTATTTTTCTTATTCTGTTGGAATAACCTGTATATGCTGTCTACCCTATACTTGGTGAAATTCTTTTGTTATTCCATTCTTTATCATTATGTTGAATAACTTTGCTCATAATGGCAGCACCGCATACATGGTGAAATTCTTCTCATTATTCCATTATTTATTATTCTCATTGGAACATCCCGTCTGCGTGCGCTTTCTGGCATGACCGGTTCCGTTATTTAATATTCATTGGAACATCCCATCGCTTGCGCGGGTTAGCCCCGACCGGTTCCGTTATCTATTATTCTGTTGGAATATCCCGTCTGTGCGGTCTATCGCATGCCTGGTGACAATTTGGACGTTATTAGTTCCTGGATAAATTAATTCTTGAACTTGTTTTATTGAATTCTTATATCATTGTCATCATCCTCATGTTTATATTATGTTGAAAGTCATCTGTGGCCTATAGTGCATAGATGGACTTGGTATGATTATGACCAGGGATTATTCGGTATAATCATGGCCGTAATGTTACAAATGATGTGGTAAAAGTCCTCATTGGCCCGTAGTGCATTGATGGACAGTTGTTGGCATGATCATGACCATTGATGAATACACAATACTGATTGGGTCTCGATCATAAACTATGGATACTGGCATACCATGCGGTCTTACAATCTCGTTTTTGTACATACGAGCAAGACGTTCAAGTGTATAAGTTTCTCGTATTGGTAAGAAATGAGAAGACTTGGTCAATCTATCAACAATGACCCAAATTGCATCTATGCCTTGAGAAACCTTGGGAAGACCAGTAACGAAATCCATGGTAATGTGCTCCCACTTCCATTCTGGAATTTCAAGTGGTTGTAATAGACCTTTTGGTACTTGATGCTCTGCCTTGACTCGTTGACAAGTTAAACACCTTGAGATAAACAACGCTATCTCTCTCTTCATATTGCCCCACCAAAATGTATGTCGAAGATCATGATACATTTTGGTACTCCCAAGATGGATTGCAAAATCTGTGTGTTGTGCGCCTCTATCATGATTTTATACTTTAACTCGTGGATCGTTAGGAACACAAAGTCTGGAGTTGACTCAAGTATTCCTTCTTCATCGATTCTTGCTTCCTAAGATAAGACCTTCTTGTACTTTTTCCTTGATATGCATCACCTCCAGTCCAGTAGCTTGGGCGCCTTTAACTTTATCGATTAAAGTCGGGCTTCTACTCAGTATATTCGCCATCATCACGTGGGTCCCTGGATTCTTTATCTCTATCTTCATCCTTTGCAAGTCATACAAAATGGGCCTCTACGTTGACAATATCGCACTCGTACCCGCATATGATCTTCTACTCAATGCGTCAGCTACCATGTTCGCTTTTCCAGGATGGTATTGGATGGTGTGATCATAATCTTTCAATAGTTCAAGCCAACGGCGTTGCCGCATGTTGAGTTCCTTTTGGGTGAAGAAATATTTGAGGCTTTTATGATCCGTAAAGATCTCCACTTTCTCCCCATACAAGTAATTCCTCCAAATTTTAAGTGCAAAAACGACTGCTGCCAACTCTAGATCATGAGTGGGATAATTCCTCTCATATTCTTTGAGTTATCGAGAGGAATAGGCTATGACTTTCCCATGTTGCATGAGAACACATCCTAACCCTTTGCCTGAAGCATCAATGTAGATGACAAATCCATTTAAGCCAGATGGTATTGTCAGAACAGGTGCTGAAATGAGTCTCCTCTTGAGTTCTTGAAAAATCTTCTCACATTCCTCGTTCCAACCGAATTTGTATCTTTCCGAGTCAGCTGAGTTAAGGGAGTAGCGATTCGAGAAAACTCTTCTACGAATCTCCGATAATAACTAGCTAAGCCAAGAAAGCTACGATTTTGATCAATCGATTTAGGTTGCTTCCCGACTTTAAATAGCTTCAATCTTTACTGGGTCAACAGATATTCCATGACTTGATACCACGTGCCCAAGGAATGCTACTTCCTCAAGCCAGAACTCGCATTTCTTTAACTTGGCATAAAGCTTATATTCACGAAGCTTTTGAAGTATCGACCTCAAGTGTTGCTTTCATGATCTTCATGGATTTTGGAATAAATAAGGATGTCATCAATAAAGACGACCACAAAGTGATCCAAATATTCCTGAATACTCGGTTCATCATATCCATGAAGGCGGAGAGCATTAGTCAATCTAAAAGACATGACTAGAATTCATAATACCCGTCATCGAGTTCGGAAAGCCGCCTTTGGAATGTCATCGGCTTCTAATCTTCAATTAGTGATATCCTAATGAAGATCAATCTTTGAAAAAATTTGGCACCTTGCAACTGCGGTCAAGCATGTCATCAATACGTGGGTAATGGGTACCTATTTTTGATGGTGACATGATTCAACTCCCGATAATCAATACAAAGTCGCATACTCCCATCTTTCTTCTTCACGAATAGAACAGAAGCACCCCAAGGAGACGTACTAGGACGAATGAAACCAATGTCAAACAATTCCTGCAGTTGGGTCTTTAACTCCTGAAGTTCAATAGGAGCCATTCGATATGGGGCTTTAGAAATAGGTTTTGTACTAGGTTCAAGGTTGATACAAAATTCAATTTCACGTTCTGGGGGTAGGCCAGGAAGTTCTTCAGGGAATACGTCAGGAAATTCATTAACAACAGAAATATCATTCAAAACTGACGTATTTTTGTTTAGATCCATGACATGAGCTAAGAAAGCTTGACATCCGTTTCAATAAACGAATAGCTATATGGCTTGAAATGACAGTGATTGATTTTAATGGTTTGGTTGCTTGAATTCGCATAATAGGTTGGTTAGGAATATGAAAGCTAACAACCTTACGAAAATAATCAATTTTTGCATGATCAGTAGTTAACCAATCAATCCCTAGAATTACATCAAATGCAAGTATTTTCAATAAAATAAGATCGACAGGTAATGTGAGGGTACCGATTGAACTAAACAAGACTTATAAACAGTGGATGTAATGAAGGTTTCTCCCAACGGAGTTTCAACAGATAAGTCAAAGTCCAATTTCTCCGGAGTCAAATGTAAATGTTGAGCGCAAGTAGGAGAAATAAAAGAATGGGTAGAACCGGTATCAAATAAGGTATATACTTCGCTAGAATTTATGATAAGCTTACACGTGATGACCTCGTTCGGGTTCCTTGCTTTCTGGGAGGTCACGACAAATGCTTTCCCTTGCACTACTGGCTTTGACTTTTTTGGGACGTCCTTTGGTGCCTCCATCCTAGCTGAACTTGTCTTTGGTGAACGACAAAATCGGGCTAGGTGACCTTCTTCCACAATTATAACATGCTTTGGACTGACATCGCAGCTTTGACCGATGTGTCCTCCCTCCGCATTTGAAGCATATGACAGGTGGTCGTTCTCCTTCCTTAACAATGGGTACTGGTGCTGACGTCTTTCCATCATTGTTGAATCTCCTCTTCTTGAAATGATCATTCTTATTGTTTTGGCCATGATTACCACCGAAGTGGTTACCATTTCTGGCATGTTGATTCCCTCCATGCTTATCACATACCGCTCGATGATCAAGTCATTGGTATTATCATTTTACCTACCGCTTCTTTTTGGTTGGGTTGACTCATTATCGCGCTCCCAATAATCGAGCCCTATTAACAACATTTGAATACAAACACGCTTTATGAGAGATAAGATATTGACGTATCTCGGTTTTAAACCTCTTAGAAACATTCGCGTCATTCTCTCCTCATTATCAACCAAATGGGACGCAAACCGGATAACTCGGCAAACTTGGATTCGTCTCGCGCGACACGGCCATGTTGTTTTCCTCCACTTGATGAACTTTACCTCTTTCATGTGACGAATACTTTCGGAAAGTACTTGTCGTTGAATAATTCTTGAACTTCTCCCAAGTCATCTTCAAAGGCGGCAGTTGAGTACGCTTTTACGATTCCCACCAAGAATCTACCTCACGCACGCAACATGAAGGTGGCAAAGGAACCTTTGCTCCTGAGCATCCTAGGACATCAAATATCTTGCAGATCTTCTTTATCCACGCCTCCGCCTTAAGTGGTTTTGCTCTCCAAAAACTTCTATGGTCCCAGCCTTGAAATAAACTTAGCGGTGGACCGTCCGAGAGTTGCCATTGTTTCCACCTGCATTTTGGACAGGAGTCTCTCTTGCCTGATGCTGCATGAATTGCATAAAGCCTCTGAACATTCCATCATTCATCATCTGGTCAGTGTTATTGTGTGCCTGAGGATTGTCACCTTCCTGATGCACATTATCCTGATTATTGATCTGTGGAGACTCAACGGTCTCCTGTGCTCCATTGATGTTCTCAACATTCTCGGATGTCATTTTCAAATATTGCCACAAAACAAGGGTTAATTAATATATCACATATTATCCCTATACTCTGACCGACCAATTAAATACCAAATAAACTTAGGTAGGTCATACTAGTGAAGGAATTCCCTGTCTCTCCCCTCATAGTTCTTGTCTCACATCTTAGCCAGGGATCATATCCCTAAGCTTTGATACCAACTGTGATGCCCCCAAAATAGGTATACATCACCTATCTTAAGTCGCTAAATACATGGTACAAAATTCAAATACAACTTAATTATACAACAGTCGTGTAATAAAAATACGACAAAACATATGTCATGAGTTTTAATACAAATATTGTCATCTAGACAATATCCACACTCAATTGAGTCCTCATTACATTTATTATCACACTATTTAATGTAATAGTGAGGACTACTAATGCTATTATCCGGACCGTCACTCCATTCCCCGATTGGGTCCTCGCTACGCTCTCATTTCAAGAGAACAATGAAAGTAAAAGGGTGAGCTCAACTAGCCCAGTAAGAAATATTATGACTAAGTAATACAGAATAAATTATCGTTAGCCTTCAATAGTGTTAAACTGATACAATATAACAAACATCAAGTTTAACTGCAAGAGAACAAGCAATCCATTAAAAGTGTCAAGTAGATAATAAAATCTACTATCTTTTATGATTTAAAAGGTTTTTCATCACTTTTATTGCTGGGACTCAGCTTAATAAATAATCCACATCATCCCTGAACTACGGCCAAGGATATTCATTAGTATCACAACCAGAAATTATCCATGCACTACGGGCCAAGGATATTCATGTATTCATCAATGGTCATGATCATGCCAACAACTGTCCATCAATGCACTACGGGCCAATGAGGACTTTTACCACATCATTTGTAACATTATGGTCATGATTATACCGAATAATCCCTGGTCATAATCATACCAAGTCCATCTATGCACTACAGGCCTTAGATGACTTTCAACATAATATAAACATGAGGATGATGACAATGATATAAGAATTCAATAAAACAAGTTCTAGAATTAATTTATCCAGGAACTAATAATGTCCAAATTGTCAACATGATACTTCTTTGTAGAGTAAAATTCAAGAATGCTCAGAAGAATATTTCCATGAAAAGATACTGGATGAAGCGCAAATATCAAGGATATTCCACTAATTTCATGGAGTATAGAAGTCAAAACTTTAACCAACCGAGTATAATAAAGAATGGAATAACAAAAGAAATCACCAGTATGCGATGTAGATCGCATGCATGAAAAGTTATTCCAATATAATAATAAATAATGGAACTAGGTCATGTGTAAATGCACAGACAGGATATTCCAACAGAATAATAAATAACGGAACCAATCAAAGCGAAATTTGCACCGATGTGACGCTTCCAATAGAATAATAAATAACGGAACTGTGTCATGCGTAAAACGCATGCATGTGATGTTCCAATGTAATAATAAAGCATGGAATAACAAAAGAATTTCACCATGTATGCGGTACTTCGCATAGACAGGTTATTCCAACATAATGATAAAGAATGGAATAATAGAAGAATTTCACCAAGTATAGGTTAGACCGCGTATACATGTTATTCCAACAGAATAAAAAAAAAATGGAATAATAGAAGTTTTCTTCATGAATACGAAAGAAATAATACCCCTTACCTTAGAACAACTGGATATAGGAGTAGTGAAGTAGCAAAATACTTTTCTTCTTTCTCTCTATAGTTTCTCTCTAGAGTTTCAAAGAATTCAGTAAAGAAATAATGAAGGAATGAGCTTCATTTATAGGAGAATGGACCTAATAAGAATTAATTCTAAACGATCCAGATTGATTTACTTTTAAACGGACGGTCCGTATTGGTTTACTATAAAATATTCAATTAAAACAAAATCTTTTAAATAAAATATAATATATTCTATTTATAATCTAATAAAACGAATAAATTTATAAAAGTATTCTATTTTATATAAAAAGCTTTTCTGTTTTATTACATTAATAATACTAATAAAACAAAACTTCATCATCATTATTATAATTCACACTATTAATCGACATTGTGTCGCTCCCAGAAAGAGGGGCTTTCCAATAAGGATTTTTCCCTATCATGCCGCAATTAGGTGACCAAACCTCTCCTCGATGTAACTTTTAGACATCGTTAATATTGCAAATAATAATATTAATAACTTCGTGTCTCAATTATTGATTTAATAATATATAAAATATCGACAATAATTGAATCAATTAACGTGAGATACTATGCAACAATTACCATCAAGCAATAATTAAATAAAACTAAGTGAATTCTCACGTAAGCATCAATAATAAATACCGTATATACTTATGCAACCACGCCAGTATTCTCGTATTTTTTAACACCGGTGTTTCAATAGTTAACGATAAAACTTCCGCTCTTATTTTCATAAAATATTTTTGTCGTTTACTCAATCCGACAATAATTTCGTTGTGGGGTCCACCAATGATTGTGCCGTTGTATGAATATTTCCTGTTAAAATGAATATTCCCCGACCAATCGAATATTATATAACAACTTGCGTGCTTTGCAAAATTTATAACTATTACCCACAACTATAACATTATATCAAATTCATTCCATAATATTCAAAAATGATAAATATAGAAAATTCATCTTTATTCATAAAAGTTGGGGTCTTATAAATATCCTTGGCCCGTAGTGCATGGATAATTTGTGGTTGTGATACTAATGAATATCCTTGGCCGTAGTCTGGATGATGATGTGGATTATTTATTGTCGAGTCCCAAATGATAAAAGTGATGAAAAACCTTTTAAATCATAAAAGATAGTAGATTTTATTCTCTACTTGACTCTTTTAATGGATTGCTTGTTCCGCTACAGTTAAGCTTGATGTTTGTTATATTGTATCAGTTTAACACTGTTGAAGGCTAACGATAATTTATTATGTATTATCTTAGTCATAATATTTCTTACTGGGCGAGTTGAGCTCATCCATTTACTTTCATTGTTCTCTTCAGGAAATGAGAACGTAGCAGGGACTAGTCGGGGAACGGAGTGACGGTCCAGATAATAGCATTAGTAGTCCTCACTATTCTGTTAAATAGTGTGATAATAAATGTAATGAGGATTCAATTGAGTCTGGATATTGTCTAGATGACAATATTTGTATTAAAACTCACAACATATGTTTTGTCGTATTTTACACGATTGTTGTATAATTAAGTTGTATTTGAATTTTGTACCATGTATTTGGTGACTCAAGATGGGTGATGTATACCTATTTTGGGGGCGTCACACATACGTACCAACTCTGGTCCCAACAACGTTGCTTCACCCACCTCATCCCAGCATTCTGGAGAACGACACTTTCTTCTATACAACGCCTCAAATGGAGCCATGCCAATACTTGCTTAATAACTGTTGTTGTAGGAAAATTCCACCAATGGTAAGAACTTATCCCAACTTCCCTTGAAGTCAAGGACATAGAGTCTTAATAAATCTTCTAGAGTTTGAATAGTCCTCTCTGATTGTCCGTCCGTCTCGAGGATGATATGCCAACTAAATCAGAACTGCGCTCCATAGCTTTTTGCAAACTAACCCAAAATCGTAAAGTGAATCTTGAGTCTTGATCAAAAACTATGGATACTGGAATACCGTGAAGTCTTACAATCTCGTTTATGTACATACGAGCAAGACGTTCAAGTGTATAAGTTTCTCGTATTGGTAAGAAATGAGCAGACTTGGTCAATCTATCAACAATGACCCAAATTGCTTCTATGCCATGAGAAACCTTGGGAAGACCAGTAACGAAATCCATGGTAATGTGCTCCCACTTCCATTCTAGAATTTTAAGTGGTTAAAATGGACCTTTTGGTACTTGATGCTCCACCTTGACTCGTTGACAAGTTAGACAACTTGAGATAAACAGCGCTATCTCTCTCTTCATATTGCTCCACCAAAATGTATGACGAAGATCACGATACATTTTGGTACTCCCAGGATGGATTGAAAACGGTGTGTTGTGCGCCTCCATCATGATTTTATACTTTAAATCGGGGTCGTTAGGAACACAAAGTCTGGAGTTGGCTCGAAGTATTCCTTCTTCATCGATTCTTGCTTCTAGCATAGCACCTTCTTTCACTTTCTTCCTTATACGCATCAACTCCAGGTCTGTAGCTTGAGCATCTTTAACTTTATCAATTAAAGTTGGTTTTACTAGTATATTCGCCATCATCACATGGGTCCCTGGAGTCTTTAACTCTATCTCCATCCTTTTCAAGTCATACAAAATTTGCATTTGCGTTGACAATATAGCACTCGTACCCTCATATGATCTTCTACTCAATGCGTCAGCTACCATGTTCGCTTTTCCAGGATGGTATTGGATGGTGTGATCATAATCTTTCAATAGTTCAAGCTAACCACGCGTTCTCCGCATGTTGAGTTCCTTTTGGGTGAAGAAATATTTGAGGCTTTTATGATCCGTAAAGATCTCCACTTTCTCCCCATACAAGTAATTCCTCCAAATTTTAAGTGCAAAAACGACTGCTGCCAACTCTAGATCATGAGTGGGATAATTCCTCTCATATTCTTTGAGTTATCGAGAGGAATAGGCTATGACTTTCCCATGTTGCATGAGAACACATCCTAACCCTTTGCACAAGCATCGGTGTAGATGACAAATCCTCCGAGCCGATGGTATTGTTCGAACAGTCTTTGAAATGAGTCTCCTCTTGAGTTCTTGAAAACTCTTCTCACATTCCTCGTTCCAACCGAATTTGTATCTTTCCGAGTCAGCTGAGTTAAGGGAGTAGCGATTTGAGAAAACCCTTCTACGAATCTCCGATAATAACCAAATAAGCCAAGAAAGCTACGTCTTGATCCATCGATTTAGGTTGCTCCCGCTTTGAATAGCTTCAATTCTTTGCGGGTCAACAAATATTCCATGACTTGATACCACGTGCCCAAGGAATGCTACTTCCTCGCCCGTAACTCGCATTTCTTTAACTTGGCATAAAGCTTGTTTTCACGAAGCTTTTGGAGTATCAGTCTCAAGTGTTGCTCATGATCTTCATGGCTTTTGGAATATATGAGGATGTCATCAATAAAAACGACCACAAAGTGATCCAAATATTCCTTGAATACTTTGGTTCATCATATCCATGAAGCGCGGGGAGCATTAGTTAATCCAAAAGACATGACTAGGAATTCATAATACCCGTACCGAGTTCTGAAAGCCATATTTGGAATGTCATCGGTTCTAATCTTCAATTGGTGATATCCGGAACGATGATCAATCTTTGAAAAGAATTTGGTGCCTTGCAACTGGTCAAACAGGTCATCAATGCGAGGCAATGGATATCTATTTTTGATAGTGACATGGTTCAACTCCCGATAATCAATATAAAGTCGCATACTCCCATCTTTTTTCTTCACGAATAGAACAGAGAGCACCCCAAGGAGAAGTACTTACTTAATAAAGCCAATGTCTAACAATTCCTGCAGTTGGGTCTTTAACTCCTGAAGTTCAATAGGAGACATTCGATATGATGCTTTGGAAATGGGTTTTGTACCGGGTTCAAGGTCGATACAAAATTCAATTTCACGCTCTGGGGGTAGTAGCTGAAGTTCTTCGTGGAATACGTCGAAATTTATTAACAATGAAATATCATTCAAAACCGATTTATTTTTGTTTAGATCCATGACATGAGCTAAGAAAGCTTGACATCCATTTTTTAATAAACGAATAGCTATATGGCTTGAGATGACAGTGATTGATTTTAATGGTTTGGTTGCTTGAATTCGCATAATAGGTTGGTTAGGAATATGAAAGCTAACAACCTTACGAAAATAATCAATTTTTGCATGATGAGTAGTTAACCAATCAATCCCTAAAATCACATCAAATGCAAGTATTTTTCAAAGAAATGAGATCGACAGGTAACGTGCGGGTGCCTATTTGAACTAAACAAGACTTATAAACAGTGGATGTAATGAAGGTTTCTCCCAACGGAGTTTCAACAGATAAGTCAAAGTCTAATTTCTCCGGAGTCAAATTTAAACGTTGAGCGCAAGTAGGAGAAATAAAAGAATGGGTAGAACCGGTATCAAATAAGGTATAGACTTCGCTAGAGTTTATGATAAGCTTACCCGTGATGACCTCGTTCGGGTTCCTTGCTTTCTGGGAGGTCACGACAAACGCTCTCCCTTGCACTACCGGCTTTAAATTTTCTGGGACGGCCTTTGGTGTCTCCATCCTAGCTGAACTTGTCTTCGGTGAATGACAAAATCGAGCTAGGTGACCTTCTCTTCCATAATTATAACATGCTTTGGACGACATCGCACAGTTTGGACTGATGTGTCCCTCCCCTCCGCATTTGAAGCATATGATAGGGGGTCGTTCTCCTTCCTTAACAACGGGTGCTGGTGCTGATGTCTTTCCATCATTGTTGAATCTCCTCTTCTTGAAATGTGCATTATTATTATTTTTGGCCATGATTACCACCGAAGTGGTTACCATTTCTAGCCTGCTGATTCCCTCCACGTTTATTGTCATCGCTTCGATGACTGCTATCACTGGTATTATCATTTTGCCAGCGGCTCTCTTTTGGTTGGGTTGACTAATTATCGCGCTCCAATAACTGAGCCCTATGAACAACATCTGAATACAAACACAGTTTATGAGAGATAAGATATTTTGACATTACATTATCATGTTGAACCCAACGAAGTGTAATTTTGGCCTCGATTCGAAAAAGTATCTTGGGTATCTGGTAAGTAAAATGGGAATAAAATCTAATCTAGAGAAAATCAAGGCAATTCTGGATATGAAGTCTCCTCAATTATTCAAGGATGTTCAACGTTTGACGGGTCAGATTATGGCATTGAGGAGATTCATGTCTAAATCAGCAGAAAGGTGTCTACCATTTTTTGACACACTAAAGGGCCAAAGAACAAAAAACTTTTCAATAGACTTCGGAGTGCGATGATGCTTTTTAGGGAATTAAAAAGTATTTATCCTCGACACGTTTACCTATGAAGCTGGTTCCTTCGGAACATTTATGTAGACACTCAAAATTTTTCTTTCCTTTTACTAACCATGCAGGAAGGCAAAAGCTTCTTTTTACACCCACAGACAACCCCGAGGGAAGACATCATCATAACTATAGACCCGGAGACAACCCTGAGGGATAACAATAGCTAATTCAACCCCGAAGACAACCCCAGGAGGGCAAAGACATAATATTAACAAAACAACATAAACAATAATCGTTCGGCTAAGGATTGGGTCACAAAGAGCGACCACAGCAATCCCGAGTCAAACTACGTAAGACAGATCCACGGATTACCTTCATAGACTTAAAGATGTTATTCTATTCATGGACCCATCTTCCTGAATTTGAAAAAGGTCAATCCCGATATCATTGCGTAGCTCTCAGAAAGAACTTTCTAGAAAGGTATGTCACATCACCCAGCGATTCTTGGATTGTAAGATACGGACGTTTTAGCAGACAGAGCAATGATTGAATGAATAAACTTTAAGGCAGTGGGACCTACCTATGCCTGCCGCCAGTGTACCTGCGGCTGGCCGGGGCCTATAAAACAACACCCCCCAACTCAATTGAAAAGAGATTTCAGTTCCAAAAAATTGTAGAAAGAGAAATCCAAGAGCTAAAGGGAGAAAGAGCGTAAATATTCATCTCAAACACTGTAAATCTCAGTTTCATACACTTCTATACATATAAATCTTGTTATATCAACTTTCTACCAGTTTAAAATCAAGTTCGTGGAAGCTATTAGCCTTTCTTTGTACAGATCTGGTGTATATACGTAAAATCTTCTTAGATCTGTGCCTATTTACTGCTTTAATATATATATATATAAGTGCTATCTATATATATACTGCTTGCTTGTGCATAGATTTAGCTTTTTACCAATTATGTTGTGTATATAGTTGGTATTTATAGTGTTCTGACTAGTCTATCCTAGATCTAGCATTTAACCGGTTCAAAAGCTTTATAGCTTGAACCATTGAGCTAGATAGGCTTAGATATAGGTATGTCTATTTTATTTTTAAGTTTTGTAAATATCTACCACGTGCTACCTAGATCAGTATCTAGCGGGAGCGGGAGATCTATCTACTCGCGTGCAAGGATTTAATCGATAAATAACTTGTTTAACGAAGTTAAGATATATATATATATATATATATATATATATATATATATATGAGCCGAAGAACCATGGAGGTGAAGATTCCATCAATGGATCTAAACCCGGTTCCCATAATGGACTAGTTTCAGTTGTAATATCAGCTTGTCATCCATTGTATATGTAATCATGGGCCTTAAAACGGTATTCAGATTTAAGTCCCCGTAATAATGGAAATCATGATTGTAAGTGTTCGGGCTTGCTTCGATGGCTTTCATGCCTACAAGAAGCCCGACTCTTGTATTTAATAGTTTCGATTTTGTCATTAAGTATGCTTCGCATCTCGATTAAAATCAAACAAAGCTGCTTCTAATTAAAATTGGAAGTATCAAAGCCTCGATTCCTATTTAGCAAAGGGTTGGAAAACCATCTTTTTAAAATATCACTTTCACATGCTTTGTTAAAAAAATAACCTTTTCTTCTAATCAACTTCTTCTAACATAGGTTCAAAGGGGCAAAACACTACTTTCAAAATAAAACACTTAAGCACATTTTCAAAATTAAAGTCACACACACAAAAATACACACACACACACACACACACTTCATGTTTAAGGAATGAAAAAGATGCGATAACCGTTTTTCAAAGAAGTCTGGGGGTGCCTAACACCTTCCACTCGCTTAAGCAAGCCCCCGAGCTCTATGAATCTCGGATTCAAGACCAATTAAATGGAGTCAAATATTATGCCATATTGCGAAAAAATTTCAAAATTCGGATGAGTTAGTAAATCCTTTTGAACTCATACTAACTGGTGACTCTATTTAATTCGGCCCAATTGCACAAAATCAATCTTTTCAAAAATCGTCGACATTTATGTCGGTATTTTCCTAAAACTCACCCTATTAAGTAAATCAACATAGTAAAATAACAAAAGGGTAGAGATAACAATTTAGGAAATGGAACTCCCCCGACGTCGACAGGTGATGACTCTGCTAGGGACGCTAGAGGGCTTAAGCCACATTTCAATCTTTTCAATTCCCTTTTATCTATATGTGTGTGACGAATGCTTTCTTTACAATGCTTGTGTGTGATGAATGCTTCTTTACATTGCTTTATATTAGCGTTTCGCACAATGTCATCATATTGCATGCGGTAAGGCGCAATGAATGCATGTTGTGTGATTCCTCTACAAGGAGGCAAACCTGTAATACCCGAGAATTTTATAAGTAATTTTAGTAATAAAATAAAGATATTTTCAATTATGTGCATATATATATATATATGTATATGTGAAATGAGACTAATAATTCAATACAAATTGAATCATGTATGAAAGGATTAAGAATTATATTGATAATGTTGATAAGCTTGGTAAGGATTAATTAATCTTATGTGTTAAGCCACTTGTGGCATAATTAATTTCTTAATGAAGTGTTGGATCTAGGATATATCCAAGCCCAACCTTAATAATGTAGCATACTTGCATAAGTTGGGAGTTTTATCCCAATAAATTGAATTGGTGGACTAATGTTTAGCCCAATGTGTATAAGTATTTGTGCCTAGCCCAAACTTGATTCAATTTAGGAAGAGCCCAATGAGTATTTGATCCAAGATTTGATTAAAATTGTGCTAGTAGCCTAATGGGCATTTTATTAGATTAGCCCAATACACTTGGAACATATAATTATATGGTATATGTATATGTATACAATTCAGAAGCCAATATATTAGCTTATGATACAAAATGTGGAATAAATAAAATGTAACATAGGCCAATGAGCCCCATGAATGACCAGGCCCCTTCCCCTTGCCAAATTGCTGATTTTTCAAGCTAATTGAGCTCTCAAGCAAAGTCCACGTGGGGAAATGATGGTGCAAGTACTAGGAATAGTGTAGGAATAGTGTGGGTTTGTATAACTGTACACCAACTCCACTTTAACCCTTGGTTATTACCCCAATAATTGGATAATGATTTTCCTATAAATAGGAGCCTTGGAGTGTTGGTGGGAATTTGCCACATTTCAGTTGCTAAGTTCTAGTATAAGAGAGAGAGAGCCACACACACACACAGAGAGAGAGAGAGAGATAGAGAGAGAGAGAGAGAGCTGAGAGGGAAGAAGGAAACCTAGGAAGCTCTTGCTGATCGGGAAGGCAGAATCCAGGGGGAACAACTGTGAACGCATAAAGGTATGTCCTTGTTACCTTAAGTATTTACATATCAATTTTAGCCAGTAGTTTTTTTGGTTAAGTAAGGTAGTAGGCATAAGAAAGAGTCTTATTGGTTATCATGATGGTTGTATCTAAGACTAAACATTAAAAGCATTAAACTGACTAGTAGCTTGAATAAGGTGATAAGTTGCCTATCTGAGTACCCATGAATAAACAAACCCAAGAACTTAGGCTCTGCCGAAGAGAAATAGACCCAAGCTAATTGCATGGCATGCCTCGGGAACTATTATGATTATTATTATTTTCCCTTTCGGGTCCTTGCGTCCTAGTTAGCAAACCAAACTCGTTAAATATTGTGAATGGATGAATAATAAGTTACTATATGCCTCGTGAGGTATTAGACATGATCCCACGTCTAGTTAGACACATAGTACAACTAGCTATGGAGTTTGAAGAGAAGTTAGATAGAGTCGGATATAGAAAATGGTCATAATCCCGGTGGACCTGAGTCATCCCAAGAGTCTGGGTTCAGAAGATTTCTTCGGATTCGAAGATGACGTCTTTAACTTCGAATGATGTCTTCAGACTTCAGATGATGTCTTTGGATTTGGAGATGACGTCTTCGACTTCGGATGATGTCATCAGATTTGGAGATGACGTCTTCGACTTTGGATGATGTCTTCAGATTCGGAGATGACGTCTTCGACTTCGGATGATGTCTCAGATTCGGAGATGACGTCTTCGACTTCGAATGACGTCTTCAGGTTCAGAGATGATGTCTTCGACTTCAGAGATGACGACTTTGACTTTAGAAGATGTCTTCGAATTTGGAGATAGCGTCGTGACCTTGAAAAAGGCTGGATTAATGTGATAAATGTCATTATTTAGTTATAAACTACTCACGCATGAACTACAATAAGTTTCTAAGCAGAAGGTTTTACTAACTACGTGGAAATAGATCCGATACATGCAAGCATACATAGGAAAGGTTGTTTAGCATTGTTGTGTGGTTTAAAGAATGTTATGGTTAACCTTTGACACAATGAAATTTTTTAATTTGTAAAATGGAAATATTATGAGTAAAACTAACAGTTGGTGAGAGTAAATAAAAAGGACAGAACCTAGTTTAAAAGTTCCTTAACATTTAGGTGTGAAATAACTTGAACCAGAGTACGTGACTTAAGTAATATTTCTCGTATATAAACAAGAAGTGAGTATATGAGACTAAAATTGCTAAAATGTTCTAAAGTTGTCAAAAGTAAGAACAATGTGGATTATACATCTATGAGTTTTAATGTGTATAGCATACATGAATAGAAATGTGTGTAATAAATACCTGCTGATATATATGTCAAAGTGTGTGTGACTAATGAGTACCTATACGTACATAAATAGGATAATATAGTTCATTGAGGTGGTTTGTGCTGTAAGTGGTAATCAACGCAAAAGGCAAGTTTCCTTAACTGAACTCGAGTTATTATTTTTTAAAGTGTGTTAGTGGATAATTATTGTTGATATTCACTAATTATTAATGAATATTTGCATTTATTACAAGTTTTCTAACTTACACGACTTTGAATATTGTGCAAGTATCTAAACCTTATCTCTTTGATGCAAGTTCTCTAACTTCATTTGATTCTCATATTGAATGTAAGTTTCCTAAGTTCCTTACACGGTATATATTGTATAATCCAAATTGTTTCCATATCAATCATATTTATTTCAAACAAATATCTATTACTATTTGGAAATCATTGATATATTTTGACGATTGTTGCAAGCATTGAACTTATAGTTCTTGAATGCATTATAAAAGTTGTCTAAGCCATTGATTCAACTAGAATATTATTGTATGATAGAAAGCTATTCAAACCAAATTGACTTGGTGCGGACTCGTATAATTGACTGAGATGAACAACCCTCCTTGGAGGGGAAACTATATAATTGTCGGGAGACCGACGTGCGCACATGAGTATGATTAAATGTTATGCATAACATAGGGTACTTTAGGCTGATCACCTGATGTACTTGTTTTTGTTGGATTATCAGCATATACTGTTAATTCTAGTAGAAGTTCATAGTCCTTAGCGACTGCTCAATATTTGTTATTTTGAAATCTCCAATTGATTAAGCGTTGAATCTTATCGATATCTTTCTGTCCTTAGCGACTATTGTTGAGAGCCATTGATACTTCTTGTTATCCTTGAACTATCATTATTATTGTACCCTTGAGAATTTAAAACTATATTAAATGCCCTTATTTTTATATTACTTATTAAGCAAACTTGTTGCTCATTCTTTCTTTCCCTAAAAACATTTCAGTTAAGGCAGAGCAAGGCGGACCCTCAGGCACTGATAAGGGCAAGGGCAAAGCTACGGAGTGGCTTCATATTTATTTAGAAATATTATGATTATGTAAAGACATAAATTATGTTATGTATTAGTTATGTCTAAACTATGTTTAATTATGTTTAAGGTATGTAAGAGATGTTTTAAGTTACGAAACCTTGGGACATGAATAATTATATTAAATAAATGTAATCTATTCTGTTATTTCCATTGCATGAGATGTTATTTAGTCATTAGATTTGTAGCACGTGGCGAACCGAATTCGAGGCATGAGTGGTGTGAATTTGGAGGCATCACAAAACCCGTCGGTGGCTGATTACTGGACTCAAGAGAGCCTAATCCTGCGAGGCTTAGGAAAGGTGCCATTCAGATCTGCTCCAAGCAAAAGATCAGAGTCATTCGCATCGAGTAAGTTACGAAGATATGGGAACCTTCATGCCGAAAAGCCCGTGAGAGTAATCCTAAGATAGGTCAGCCTCTGATAAACCCATAATTACAAGAAGTCTCTTCATGCCTTACCTCTTTCAATTCCTATCATATATCAAATGTCAAACTTATCGCATTATCCTGTCATCAAAACAACTGACCTTTGTTTTGCAAGAAAAGATTAAAAAACCTAAAACTAACACATTACATGTCATGCATCTGTATCGTTAGTTTTTATCAAAATTGAAGTACCTATCTTTTTGTAGGCAACATTGGTTCAATTACCCGATCAAAAGCCAGAAAGGCACAAAGCCCATCCACCGACATGGTTGAGAGTTCCCCACCTGAATCTGTCCCAGTATCTCGAAAAACATCGAGGAACTTAGGAAACATATGGAAGAGGTGGCTAACCTACTAAAGGATCAGTGTAAAAACACTCAGGGTCCAAAGATGCAGACACAACCAGAATCCTCCGCGTAAGGGGGCAGTCAAAGTTCTGGCAAAAAGATGGAAACACAGATACCTGAACCTTACTCTAGTGAGGTAACCACCAAGAAAACCCTTGAAATCACCAATCCTAGGGATGATCGAGAAACTGGGGACATAAGGAAAAAGGTCCAATAAATGGAGGAAACCATCCGGTCGACAAAAAGGACTAGAACATATGGGAGTGTTAACTATTTAGACTTTTGCATATTCCCAAGGGCTCGTTATCCTGATAAATTTCAAGTCCCGTATTTTGAAAAATATAACGGGATATGAGACCCTTATTCCCATTTAAAGGTATACATCAGAGAACTCGGATCCTAAGCAGAGGACGAGAAGCTGAGAATACAAATATTCCAGAAAGGTCTAATTGGAGAGGCTAAGGCATGATATGCTCGACTTGACAATTCAAAAATCTACAGCTGGGAAGAATTGGCCCACGCCTTTTTGAATCAATACAGTTTTCAATTACAAATGGTACTGGATCGGTATCAGGTGACTAAACTCAACAAGCAGAACAATGAGTCTTTATGAGAATACGCCTAAAGATGGAGACGTATGGCAGCGCATGTCAGCCCGCCTGTGACATAAACTGAAATAGTGATGACTTTCATCGATATACAGGAAGCTCCCTATTATGATAGGGTCTTGATTGGAATAGAAACACCTCTCAAAAATGATAATACATGGAGAAATGGCTGAAATGGGATTGACGTCTGATAAAATTAAGGACCTCACTACTTTGGAGGCAGTAACAGAGCATATCCAGACTAGAAATTATGAGAGTAACCCTCGAATGGCCCACAAGAAAAAGGAATAAAATATATCCTTAATACTCCAGGGTCAAGCTTGGCGAGGCAGTCAGAATCTGCCTATTTAAAAAAATAATTACTCCCCTTTCCAATCTCAAATCCACCAAGTCCTTCATATCAGAAAACTAGAGAAGGCAGGAACAAAAGAACCTTTACACCCCTTGGGGACTCACTTGAGAATATATTGACGCTTTTGACAACACAGAAGAAGATTACTTAGCTTTTCCCCACATCCAATCCAAACGGGAAGCAATTCGACCTAAAAAAAGTGCACATACCATTATGGGTCCCTTGGCCATGATACCCAAGAATATTGCTGGTATTTGAAACACAAGATTCAAGATATGATAGAATTTGGCGAGATTATTGTAACAACACCCAAACATCCGCACGTTCATGACAATCCTCTGCCTCAGCATAATGCAAAAATTGTGAGCATGATCAATATTGGAAATGGGGAAAGTTCCAAGTAGCTTAAGAAGATCGGAGAGTTGTTGCCACCAAATTAATTTAACCCTTCTAAGTGGGGTTATTTAGAAGGATGATCTTCGATAGAGCGTGAAATAAAATAATCAAAGAACAAGTTGATCAATTAGCAGAGATAATAGTTTATCAGCACCAAGTAACCTGACAGCTGATAAGCCAGATCGGCCAGAGGCAAACAAACATCCCTTCGCCTAGAATCCTCCCAATTGCAAAGAAGGATCATGTCCTTTTCCAAGAACATGAAACATGAATAGATAAAGTTCCGAGGGAAACAAGGTTCTAAGCCCGTAGAGAGTATACAACCAGAAGAAAGTTCAATCCTTTGAACTATTCTAGGGAGGAAATTTTACAGATGTTGATCAATAAAGGAAAGGTCACATAACTGTTACCCCTAATGGACCCTCGATTAAGGAGGTTCGATGCTACCAAAATATGTTTGTAGCACTCCAATGCCCCTGGTCATGATACAGAAGGATGTTGGGCACTCCACCACTTAATCCAGAATTTAATCCAGTTTGGGGATCTGTAAATGGTGAGTGGCATTAATACCTTCTTTGAAGGAGAAATGATATATCCTCCCAGGATAGGGAGTCTAGAAGAAATCATAGCCATCATTTCCTCTATGACAGAGACATCTGTGGTGCCCTTTGTCATTCAAGGAATGAGGGATAAAAAAGGAAAGACTCTTGTGGAGATAGCTACACCGGAACCACTGATGTTGCCATCGTGACCACAATACCCCATCATCAGTCTGAAGATAGTCCCACAGAACTATGGGGAAGTGAGGGACTAACTTCAGACTTCACTACTATCATGGCTAAGGATAACCCATTATTTCTACCTCAGCGTGTGTTGAAGATAATCGCCAAGACCACGGGGAAAGTGTTCGAGAGGAAGATTGTGCAATTTCACAACAAAATGGGGCATAATGGAGCGAGAGTGGTGCAACTTTTAAAGGAAGCACCCCCAAAAATTTCCATAATGGATATGATATTATCCTCGGATGATTACTATAAAATCCTAGTGCAAGTATTGGAAGAAGCACATCTACTGAAATTAGTCGACACAGAGAAGTTTCGTCACTTGGTTGACCATATCTTTAACAATAATGTGATATATTTCACTGATGATGACAAAACGGCAGAAGGAACTGGTCATTACAAATCACTACACATAGTAGTGATATCTTCAAGATACATGATAGGGGGCGTATTGATAGATAGAGGATCTTCCTTAAACATCTATCCCTATGACACCTTGGAAAGGATGAACATCAACCCAAGCCAAATCTGGAACAGTCACGTCGTAGTATGATCCTTCGATGGATCTCGACGAGACATGGTGGGAGAAATCGAGCTTTTGGTGGAGATTGGCCCACATACGTTCCACATATCCTTTTAAGTTCTAAACATAACCACTAGATATAACTTACTGCTTGGATGATTATGGATTCACATGGCAAGGGCAGTCCCATCCACCCTTCATCAATAACTCAAATATATCATTAATGGTAATTTGGTGACCATTAATGCTGAACCTGAATACCTAGTCCATGTGTACGGGGAGATGCCACTTATTAGCCTAAACAAATTTGTCGAGCCTGCTAACCTTCAAGTACTCGAGGTGAGCACAACTCACTATCGAATTACCAGGGCACCACCCTTAAAACCAAGAATATCTCCCAAAGTAATGTCTGTCGATCAAGGGATGGTAGACTTAGGTTTCTGGCCAGGCAGCGAGCTGAAAAAGAACAGACAAGGAATCAAAAATCCAATACATATACCAGTCAAGTAGGGAAAACTGGATTAGGGTACTTCGGTGGGCCCAAACACTGAAACCCGCATAAGCATATTTTGGTTCACCTGTCAACCATCCTTTTACTGGACCTCACTGATACAGGCTCCAAGGAAACTTTGGGAAAGATTCCTGCCCGATTGTCCAGCTTGCTGATGCCCAATGTTAATTCTATCATTGATAAAGAAGAAGCATCAATTCCCGCCGAGAAAAAGAAAGTACAGAATGAGCAGTTCCTCCAAGAAGTTCAAAATAAATTTGCAAAGATGTTTTACCTGGCACACACCAAAGGTATGGATGAGGATACCAAAAATGATGACTAATCAGAAGACCAACCTGCACTCCCCTTTATAGATTGAGCCAAGGTTAATGTTCCAGAAGAAGGCTTTAACCCCGAAGAGGATTCAGTTATGGCCATCATTGAGGAGGATGATAGCAGCAACCCCTCAATTCCGTGAGCAATGACCTGTGTAACGATCCGAAATTTCAAATTATAATATTAAATATTTATTGAATAATATAAATATTTATTTTATGTGTCTATTGTTGAATTGATGAAATAAATATTTTATTGATGTGATGGTTGTTAGTAAATATTTATGAATCTAAATTTATTAGATAATATTCTAAATTAAATTAATTTATAATTTAGAGAATTGTAGTATAACATGAGATGCTATATTGTTGTTTTGATTTAATAATTTAGATGGTATATTAGATTATTAAATAAAGTTATAATGAAAATTATAATTTTGTGATATTTGCTAAAATGTTATATTTAATTAAAATATAGTATATGATTAATTTAATGGGTTAATGTTGGATATGAAAATCCAAATAAATAATATGTGATTATAAATTATAAACTAAAGTGTTTATTAAAATAAATTAAAAAGGGTTTAATTTAGTTTTTGTCAAACAAGGCTTAATGTATTAATTCTTTAAAAATTAATGGGTTTTGCCAAACAAAGCCTTATGGCTTTTGAATTTCTAATTTTTGAATATAAATAAAATAAATAATATAAATAAAATAAAATAAATAACAAATATAATATAATTATAATATATACGTTAGTTTTGTAACTGTTATTTTATTAAATGGGCGTATTAAGATTATCAGTTTTATTTCCTACGCTTGTCTATCAGTTGAGTTTACGCATTATAGCTATCAGTGTTTTCATTCTAGTTGCTAAGAATAAGAGAATTACCGAGAGAATTGAGAGAGTTTGAGAGTGAAACCTAAGAAAATTGTCTGCAATTGCAAGGTTGTGCAAGCAAACTTGAAGGTATGTTCACAACTTTGATATTATAAGTGTTTATGAGTATCACGGAAAAGTTTTGTTATGCTCTGTGAATTCTATTTCTTCTGAATTGTTGTTATGTAACTAAGTTATGGTGGTTATATGTGATATAATGTTAGAGTTTATGTTTAAACAAGAAATGTGTATGCTAAATTCGTTGACAGTAGGAAGAAAATAATGTCAGTATATGTATTTTAATATGGTTCATGAAAAGTATCAATTGTAGTGGCCAATTAGTATGTGAAATTATAAATTAAAGCTTGATTATGTTAGTTCATTAAGAAACGAGCAAAGCGTAATTTGAATGGAGTGATTTGGCCAAGTATTGAATTCACAGTGATGATTTTTGGGATGAATATCAAAAAATTGAGTTTTATATGAAAAACATGGAATTTGAGAAATTAACCTAGCTTAAATTGTTGTTAAATTGTTTTAATTGGTGGAATATGTTCACAAATATGTTTGTGATAGTTCTATACCATTTTTTACAGGTTATTATTATTGTTTGGTGGGTGAAATTTGTGTTAGTTGGCTTAAGAAAAGCTATAGTAACCATGTTCTCGCAAAAAATCGAATCACATGCGTAGTAGTGACCCATGCTGATCTCTTAGGCGCCGCACGCCGCAATCCAAGATAAAACTAAGCGGCCGCCGCCATATACTATCTTAGACAGTGAAGTTTGCTAAGTCTGCAGACTTTGGACGTTCAATGTAACTTAGCTTAATGTTAGGTTAATGTGAGAACCATGTAACAATAAGGTTAAACAGAGTCCTGTTATGTGGATTGTAAATTCAAAGTTGTAAAAGTCATTAGTAAGTTACGAACGCGTTATGTGATAACTTAGAATACACAATGAATGTTAGACAAGTGTTGTGAAGTCAACACTTAGAATTTCTAAAATGTAAGTGGTAATGTAAGACTTGTACTAAAATAATAAGTTAGCTAGAAATGTGTGTTATATTGAAAAGTGAATATTAGTATGTCTAATAGATGTTATGGTTTTAATACTGTGTATAGGTGAATGTGAGTTTTAATATTATAGCTTACGCTCGAGGAAAGTTTCTAAACTTTTCTTTTTACATTGAGCAAGTTTTCTAACTCTACATTTACATTGAGCAAGTTTCTTACTTTAAACTTTCATTAAGCGAATTCTTGTATTCCTAATCATTATTTGAACAAGCTAGCTATGACTTCAACTTTATTCGAACAAGTTTTGAATTCCAATATTTATTGATGTATTCTAACTTGTTTATTGTTAGACAAGTTTCTTTATTGTCCTTCACGTACTATGAATGCAATTTTTTTGAATTCTAATTTCTAACGTTGAAGTATCTTAGTTCGTTTGCTTGACACAAGCTATTTTCATAATGAGCAAGCTTTATTTTCAGCTTGCTATTACTTAATGTATATTCAATAATTCTTAATCCTAGCTAAATTTTATTCAAGCAAGGTTTATTGTCATTCACTACTTATGCTTTGTAGTTGTTTCTAAGCATGAGTTCAAGATATAGTTCATTCGCTTACACTTATTCATTTTTCCATATTATGTTATTATTGATCAACTGTTGTTTTATCAAACACTATTGATTCAACTAGTCCTCTAGTTGATGTTCGTTAATATTCAAATTACCCTAGAAAGCTTATCCAAACTAAACTTTCTTTGGTGCGGACTTGTACTCTAAATACTGAGATGAACAACCCTATTATTATTAGGGGATAATTTACGCTTAGCGTTGAAATGTTTGTGCACAATACATTGTACGAAGGGCTAATCCCCCTAAGTACGAGGAGTCCTTATAGTCTTATGACTGTTAAAGTTGAAGTTGAAAGATTACTTGCAACTGCGGACATAGTTCATGGTCTTATGACCCTCAGTTATATATATATTCCATATTTTGGATTCCAGTTTTTGATTATCATTGATAGAGTACTATTCAGTTTTGAAGAGCCTATTCATTGGCAGTTATTGTTATTATTCTCCTGTCGATTCATTGTTATATCCAGCGAGCAATTGTTTTGCTCACTCTTGCATAAATATTATCATTGCAGCTAAAGTTGAGAAGGTAGGCGAGCCTTCGACTAGCAAATGAAAGGGAAAAATGTACAAGGGATGCAAACTTGTAATTTTATTTATTGTGATGAGCATAGACTTTTAAATAATGATATGATGTAATAATTTTTATTTCCGCACTTATATGATGATTAAAGGTTAGACAACCTGGGAAGATTCTTATTTAATGATGTAACCCTATTTCAAAAGGAGGATTTATGGTTAAATGTTACTTTATTTGGGTAGATAGATATGTATGAATGGAAAGTGAACACCAAATCTTGTGGGAATGAAGTACCTAGATTTGGGGGTGTCACAGGTTGGTATTAGAGCCTTAGGTTATGAACCTTAGGTGGGGGAAAAGCCTTAGGAAGTAACCTTTAAAAAGATAGGGGTTATAAACTCTTATCGAGTTTTAAGGAAAAAGTAATAAAATACTTATGTGCTTATGTGATTATAACTTATGTGCTCGTGAGTGTCGAGTAGTAATGATTAGTAATTAAACTTAAAAATTTGGTTGATAGGATGGCTAATGTAGGAGGATCCAATCAGGCTAGGGAGGAAGGATCCCAGATGCCTGGAGATGAGGAGCCTCGAGATATTCAGGTGGTTTGGGAACAGCTACTGCCACGGGAAGTATCTCTGTTGGTCACAGTGGTTGAGCAGGAGAGAATACCTGATGAGGATGATGAGATAGAGACGGACGAGGAGGATCCTGTTGAGCTGCCACAGTCGGATGAGGGGGATGAGGAGGAAGAGCTTACACTTAACTCGATCGTTGTACGTATGTACGACGAAGTACACGACCGTAATGTGGAACTTCAGGATACCGTCGAGTTGCAAGAGATAGTAGCTGAACAACAGACCTCGATGGAACAGAAGGACGACGAAATCCAGGATCGAGAAGAACGACTAAACAATGTTGAAAAGAGAAGCTGGTTCACATTGAAGGAGAGAATGAGCGAATGGTAGCAGAGATTGTAGAGTTGAAGAACAAGTTGAAAGAAGAATCTACGAAGAGGGTAAGAGCCGAAGACGCATATGAGGAAACTTCTCAACGAGCCAGGATGACAGAGAGAGATGCACTAGCAAAGAGGATGAAGATGGAAGAGATGAATAACGTATTCAATACCGTGATCAATCAAGCTCAAGATCGGGTCATGTGTTATCCTATTCAGTTCGAGACGCTGCCATCATACATTTTAGATCGCCGAACAATGACTCGAATTATGAAGGAAGAGAGTCGTAAGGTTACATAGTATCTTAGTAAGACATTATATGGAATGTAATTGATATGTGATTAGAAAATAAATGAAATGTAAATCCTGAGTATGATATAATCAATGGGATGTGATGATGATGAAGTAATCCTGCAACTTTTGTAGTTCAGGAAAAGTAATGTAAATAGCAGTGATGCTATTGTTTTGATGTTTTTAAAAGATTATAAATGAATAAAAGTTATTATTTTATTCAAAGTGTTATGTGTTACGTGATAATCTTATATGGTGTGAAAATTAAGTAGAAAATACTTAAAGAAGTTGAGTAATAGACTAATGGGTGTATTTTAACAGAAAATGCCTCCAAGACGTCAACCACCCCGACAGAGAACCACTGAAGGAACCAACAATAACAATGTGGAAGATAACCCAGTTCAGCAGCTAGTGACGTTACTAATGGGTGCTTTGTAGAATCAACCTCAGAATCAAGGTATAACGTTTAAGGATTTCAAGGCAGTTGGACCACCAGAATTCCATGGGTCCATGAATCCGGTTGAGGCACATACTTGGATCATGGAAATAGAGAAATTTTTCGATGTTGCTAGGGTAGAGAAGAATCAGAAGACTACTTTCACAACATTTATGTTGAAAGCAGAGGCGAGTTATTGGTGGCAAGCTAATAAAACCCGAGGAGGTCAAGAGGTAATGACTTGGGAAAGGTTCAAGGAGATATTCTTCGAGACCTATTTTTTGGAAAGTTCGAAGAGTTAGCTGGAAGTGCAGTTTTTGGAATTAAAGCAAGGAACGATGTCGGTGTCTGAGTATGCCGCAAGGTTCAACACGTTGGTGAGATTTGCGCCATATCAAGTCAGCACAGATGAACGCAAAGCAAAGAGTTTTGAACAGGGATTGAAGCCCTGGTTGTACAGTAGGGTTTCCCTATTCCAGTTGAAGACATTTGCAACGGTAATGGAGAAGGCAATTCTCGCTGAAAGTGGAGGCGAGGCTGTAAAAAAACACAACCAAGAGCAGAGGAGGAAGAAGAGTGAAGGTGAAGCTAAGAATGGTGGAGGTAGTAATAGTGGAAATAATAACAGCAATCTAAAGAGGAAGTGGAATGGAAATTTGGGTTCTGGAAATCAGCAGAGTAACCAGCAAAAGAAGAAGTTCGAAGCATGTGCTATATGCAGGAAGTTTCATAAGGGTGTGTGCTTGATGGGGAAGCGATTATGCTTCAACTGTGGCCAGGAGGGTCACATCGCCCCAAATTGCACTCAACCCAAGAGATCCGATGAGGCTAATGGAAGCAAGGTGATAAGTGGGTTTTATACCTACTTATTGAATACTAATTCACGCGAACTATGCCCATCTCAAGTACATTTTAGTATGTTTTTAGTTGCATTTCATGTTATTTTGCATTGCATTTACTTAAAACTCCTTTTGGTGAAAAAAAGTACAGGAAACGACCTAATTTGGTGGTATTAGAGGGCATGAGGCTAATGGACGCATGAAGCGAGGCACAAGATGGCATATGCATGGCATGAGGATTAAGTGGAGTAGAAAACTAAGCATGAATGGACAAAGGAAGGAGCAGCAGAACCAGAATTCACAGACTGCAAGTCGCTGCTGTGCCTCATGCATGACAAGCTTGGGACGCGCGCCCACATGAAGTACCAAACGACAACACTGCAAGTTGCCCGCCCATGAGGATTACACCTTTAGGCGCACGATATGCGCCGCTGCCCTAAGTCACCGATTTTTATTTTAATTTTTATTTAAAAGGGTTGTAATTGATTAAAAACGATATCTGACTGGTGTCAGACATATCATTCACTTTTTTTTCACGTATTCTCATATTAGTAACTAGGGTTTATACTCTGAGGGAGATTCCAACGTAGAACGAAGCTTAAACGCCTACTTCTCCAATTCTTCTTGGGATTTTCTATCAGTGTGGATTATTATTAGTATTTTGCTGGATACATTTGAGGATTTGAATGCTAATATTGGATTATAATCAGCAATTGGGTTTGATCGTTTCTATCCCTTCATCTCTCAATTGTTTGCTTGTTAGCCATGTTTAGTTTTGATCCCATAATGGCTTTTGGTTCAGTCATGAACTAAACTCCATTATGGGATTCTAACGGATTTTAATATGTAGTTTGGTTGCATGCTTGATTGCTGGGGTTGTTTGACATATCATATGGAATTTTTATCATGATTGTTTTGCATGTATGAATGCTTGATCACCATTCGTTTTCAATACTTGTATGGAATTCACAATGAACATGCAAGTATGGATTGTAATCATGATAGCATATGTATATGGGGCTATTTTATATGGTTTGTGTATTTCGTGAACTGATAGAGACATATACTTTGCTTCACCGTATGAGTTAAAATAAGGGCTTGTGCTTAAATTCATCGATTGCAATTTCACATGTATATAAATGATTTTGGTTATATTGATTTATTACATAGAGTCTATCATTTGTGGATGCTTGTAAAAGTAGGTCTTAGTACATTGAAAAATGGCTATGACTCTATTAGTGCTCTTGACTACTTTTCTGTGATATGTGAACAATTCTTGCATGATAGTGGTAATTAGATGAAGTATTAAATGAAGTTAAGATCCCATTATTTCCAGATTTGGTTTATTCTGTTATTATTCTTGTTTTAGTTGTTATTTGAAATTAGATTAATTCACCAATATAGTCATTAGTTTAAACATATAAATATAGTGAGTTAATTGATGCATAGTAGTTTAAATTCGACAACTTTCTCTGTGGGATCGATACTCTACTTACTCTGTATTACTTGTTGACACATGTATGCTTGCATGAGTTAGAGCTCTTTTATCATAACTAAAAAAGAGGCAACAAGTTTTTGGCGCTATTTGTTTGGAAAAGGCGTTTAATTTAAATAATTATCATCAGTTTCAAGCTATATTGTATGACTTAGACAATTCTGATCGTTTCTCATTTCTATTTTGTTTTGTTTTTGGTTTCAGGTACTTGTAGATTTTTATGCACACATGATCATCCAACTCAGAATTAACACCAGCGCAGGATAACATTAACTGAAGAGGTTGGAAAGAAAGTGTGCAGAGAAATTTGCAAGCTCAGTTAGAAAGCACAACAGTTAATATGACAGAAGAACAGAGAATTGAGCAAAGAGAAGAGCATCGGGCTCTAAGGGATTATTCCATGCCAAATATAAAGGACTACAGTCTAGCATAGTCAGACCAGCGATAGCAGCCAATACTTTTGAGATTAAATCGGGCACTATTCAGATGGTGCAGAATTTGGTACAGTTTGGAGGTGCTGCTATGGATGATCCGAATGAACACCTGTTGAGTTTCATCGAGATTTGTGATACATTCGGATACAACTGTGTGACGGAGGATGCTATCAGACTAAGGCTATTCCCATTCTTATTGAAGGATAAAGTGAGAAGTTGGCTACATTCTTTGTCGTCAGGGTCAATCACTACATGGGAGGATTTAGCATAGAAACTTTTAGCCAAGTTCTTTCCAATGGCTAAGACAGCGAAGATGAGGACGACTATCTCTCAGTTTGAACAACAACAGGGTGAGTCCTTATATGAAGCATGGGAGAGATACAAAGAGATGCTGAGGAAGTGTCCGCATCACGGTATGCTAGATTGGATGGTGATCAACTGATTTTACAATGGATTGGGATGGCAGTCGAGATCTATTGTGGATGCAGCTGCAGGAGGGGCATTATGGGCAAAGAGGTATGACGAGGCCTATACACTTATCGAGACTATGGCTGCAAATGATTACCAGAATCCTACATCTCGCATGCTACAGCCCAAGGTTGCAGGTGTGTTGGAGGTTGATGCTATTACCCAGTTGTCGGCACAGATGGCAGCGATGACAAAGAAGATAGATACTCGCGTAAAGGTGATCGGCAAACAAGTTACCTTCAGATGTGAGATTTGTGCGGGTCACACTCCACGATCGGTGTGTTATCGTACCGTAGCCTGTGACAAGATGAGGGCAATTACAAGAAAGATCAAGGACAATTTCAGAACACATACCACCCAAACAACCGAAACCATCCAAACTTTAGTTGGTCAAATAACCAAGGGAATCGGCAGAATCAGTTTCAACCGAATCAACAATTTCAATCACAGCCATCTCAGCCACAGTTTACACCAAAACCACCGTTTCCACCGGGATTTTCTCAACAACAACAACATCACACTCCAGCTGCACCACTGTGACAACCGAGATTTTGTAATTTAATTTAAATATTTATTGGATTGAATAAATATTTTTCGATGAATTAATTATTAGATTAATTAATTAGTTGATGAAATTGTGATGGATTAATTTAATTATATGTGTTATATTTATTAAATTGATGTGGAGAATTTTATTATTCGATGTATGTATTTATGTGAGCTTATTGAATTAAAAGAAATATTTAATAAGCCTTTGTTATTTTAATTAATTTAATTATTAATTAGAGAGTTAATAATTTGACATTATTATTAAATGAGAAATTTAATCATATGACTGTGAATTAATGAGAAATTATTTTATTTTATTTAAATAAATTAAACTAGATATTTAAATTAAACTTTTGAATTTAATGAAAATGTCAGAGTTTATTTGAATAGATGTGTTAAGTAAGTTATGATTAAATGTTTTAGAGATTGAGTAAAGACCTAATAAGCGTATCTTAACAGAAATATGCCGCCTAGAAGAAGACAAAACTGTCAGCAAGCACAAGAGGAACCGATGAACAACAATGACGCCAACGCTAACCTCGATTTCAAAGAAGCTGTGAACCTTTTAGCTGGAGTGATTAACAATCAACCACAAGTTCCACCAAATACTTCGTTTAAGGAATTCAAGGTGGTGGGACCGCCAGAGTTTAAGGGTTCCATAAACCCAATTGAAGCTCAGACTTGGGTAATGGAGATGGAGAAGGTGTTCGACGTCGCTCGAGTAAGGGAAGACCAGAAAACCACGTATGTAACATTCATGCTAAAGTCCGAAGCCAGTTATTGGTGGCAGGCAAACAAAGTGAGAGGAGGTGAAGGTGTAGTATCCTGGGAAAGATTCAAAGAGATGTTCTTCGAGATGTACTTTCCGACAAGTTCACAAAATTAGATGGAAGTTCAGTTTTTAGAGTTGAAACAAGGAAATATGTCAGTAGCTGATTATGCGGCAAGGTTCAACTAGTTGGCTAGGTTCGCCACATACCAAGTACATACAGATGAGAGGAAGGCGAGACGATTCGAGCAGGGATTGAAGCCCTGGTTGTATAGCAAGGTGTCAATGTTCTAATTGAACAATTTTACTGGAGTGTTAGAGAAGGCCATACTCGCTGAGGGTGGAAGCGATGCAGTAATGAAGTATAATCAGGAGCAGAAGAAGAAGAAGAGTGAGAATGAAGGTAATAACAAGACTGGTGGGAGTAGCACTGGGGGTAGCCATAATCAGAAGAGGAAGTGGATGGATAACTCATCAGCTGGAAGTCAACAAGGAGGGCAGAAGAAGAAGATCGAAGCGTACCCAATCTGCAGAAAAACTTATTTGGGAGTTTTCTTAAAAGGGAAACGAGTGTGCTACAATTGTGGTCAGGAAGGCCACATAGCACCTAACTGTCCTAACCCAAAGAAGGGTGCCTGCTTCACTTGTGGTTCAAAGGATCATCTTGCCAGGGATTGTCCTAAGAAGGGATCTGGGGGAACGAGTTCAGGAGAAAATAGGTGAAATACTGGTGGAAGCACTTTGACTATCGCAGCACCAACCGCAACCAACCGACCGACTGCCAGAACATTCAACATGACAAAGGCAGGACGCAAGCGGCCGCGATGTAGTGTCAGGTATCATTCCGATCAATAAAGTTAATGCTTATGTGTTATTTGATTCGGGTGCTACTTGTTCATTTATATCCGATGACTTTGATAAGAACTTAGAATTGCTTAAGGATGAGTTAGAATACCCCATGAACATAGAAATTGCGAATAGAGAAATTATCCTCAAGTAAGCGTGTGCATAAGAACTGTAGAGTGGATATTAAGGGTAATATCATGAACGTAGATCTTATCCCTATTCGACTTGGAGAATTTGATGTTATTTTGGGTATGGACTGGTTATCCAATTATGGGGCAGTAATCGATTGCCAAAAGAAGCATATTAACCTTATGACTCTGTCAAAGGTTGTGTTTTATGGTAGCAAGTCACCTAGACAAGCGAGTTATCTGACGATGATGTAGGCCAGGAGGTTGTTAAGGCAAGGCTGTTGAGGATATCTGGCTTATATAGTCGATAGTCGTAAAGAGAATCTGAAAATAGATGAGATACCAGTAGTGAGAGATTTCACAGACGTATTTCCGGATGATTTACCGGGACTTCCTCCAGATAGAGCAATTGAATTCGTGATCGATTTGGCTCTAGGAATGGCTACAATATCGAAGGCACCATACCGAATGGCACCGGTAGAGATGAAAGAACTGATGGTCCAACTACAAGAATTACTGGACAAGAAGTATATACAACCCAACGTATCACCGTGGGGAGCGCCGATTTTATTTGTGAAGAAGAAGGATGGGACAATGCGACTCTGTATAGACTATAGAGAACTGAATAAGGTCATGATCAAGAATAAATATTCATTACCCCGAATCGCCGACTTGTTTGATCAGTTAAAGGGAGCAATATATTTTTCAAAGATAGATTTGAGGAGTGGTTATCATCAACTGAAGGTGAGACCAGAGGATGTACCGAAGACAGCGTTTAAAACACGATATGGTCACTACGAATTTTTGGTAATGTCATTTGGTCTAACGAATGGTCCTGCAGCATTTATGGGCTTAATGAGTGGAGTGTTCAAGCCGTTTTTGGACAAATTCATAGTGGTATTTATAGATGACATTTTGGTATATTCGAAAACCAAGGAAGAACACGAAGAGCATTTGAGGGTGACACTAGAGACATTGAGAAGAGAGAAGTTGTATGCTAAGTTTTCGAAATGTGAATTTTGGATTGAAAGAGTACAATTTCTTGGACATATGATTGATAAAGACGGAATTTCGGTGAATCCCTCCAAAGTAGAAGCTGTGATTAACTGGGATCAGCCGAAGACGTCGTCGGAAGTAAGAAGTTTTCTTGGATTGGCAAGTTATTACAGAAGATACATTCAGGATTTTTCCAAGATCGCAACTCCGTTGACGAATTTGACTAGGAAATCGGTGAAATTTGTTTGGACGGAGAAGTGTGAGGAAAGCTTTCAAGAATTAAAGAGGAGGTTGAGTTCAGTACCTGTGTTATCTCTTCCAGATGACACAGGAAATTTTATGGTATATAGTGATGCGTCGCACAAAGGACTTGGCTATGTGTTTATGCAAAACGGTAGAGTCATTGCGTACGCGTCATGAACACTGAAGGATTATGAGAAGGGGTATCCGACCCATAACTTGGAGTTAGCTGCAGTGGTTTTTGCTTTGAAAATCTGGAGGCACTATCTCTATGGGGAGAAGTGTGAAATAAATACAGATCACAAAAGTCTAAAATATATTTTTACACAGAAAGACTTGAATATGTGCCAAAGAAGGTGGTTGGCGTTAATTAAGGACTACGATTATGAGATTCTATACCATCCGGGTAAGGCAAATGTGGTGGCCGACGCCCTAAGTAGAAAAGGTCAGGAGAAATTGATGATGTTGACCGCTTAGGAGGAGCTAATTTTAGCAATGGAAAAGCTAGAATTGGAAGTGAAGTATCCTGTGGAAATTGATGAGAAGTTGTTCCAGATGCAAGCTGGTACAACTTTACTAGATAAAGTTAAGGAGGCTCAACTTCAGGACGAAGAATGTGAGAAAGTGAAAAGGAAGATATCTGAAGGCACTAAACTGAGATTCAAAATAGACAGTGAGGGACTACTAAGATTTGATAGCAGAATTTGGGTACTGCCAGTACCAGAGATTAAGGAAGAAATTTTGAGCAAGGCTCACAACTCAAGATATTCGATTCACCCTGGTAGCACCAAGATGTATCAAGATCTTCGACAACATTTTTGGTGGCCAAATTTAAAACGAGAGGTTGTAGAATGTGTTGCTAAATGCCTGACATGTCAGAAAGTTAAAGCAGAACATCAGAGGACGAGTGGGTTACTACAACCTTTAGAGATTCCAGAATGGAAATGGGAACATATTACGATGGATTTCGTGGTTGGCCTACCGACGACTCAGAAAGGCTACAACGCAGTATGGGTTATTATTGACCGATTGACGAAATCTGCACACTTCCTTCCGATCAAAATCAGATTCAACTTAGATAAGTTGGCAAGGTTAAATGTGAAAGAGATTGTTTCAAGGCACGGAGTTCCGGTGTCAATTGTTTCTGATAGAGATCCGCGCTTTACGTCAAACTTCTGGAAACGTCTATAGGAATGCTTGGGTACACAGTTACGAATGAGTACGGCATATCACCCTCAGACAGATGGACAGAGTGAAAGAATAATTCAGACATTGGAAGATATGTTAAGAGCTTGTATAATGGACTTTAAAGGAAGTTGGGATGACCATCTACCACTCGTAGAGTTCGGCTTCAACAATAATTACCACGCTAGTATTAGCATGCCACCCTATGAAGCATTATACGGCAGAACGTGCAGAACTCCACTATATTGGGATGAAGTTGGCGAAAGACAACTACTAGAGTCAAAGTAATCCGAGCAAGATTGACAGCAGCTCAAGATAGACAGAAGAAATACGCCGATCCACACCGTAAGAATGTTGAATTCGAGCCGGGTAGTTATGTGTTTTTAAAGGTCTCTCCTTGGAAGGGAAAGATCAGGTTCGGAAAGAAAGGAAAATTAAGCCCAAGATTCATTGGACCCTTTGAAGTTCTGAGAAGGGTCGGAGAAGTTGCTTATGAGGTAGCCTTACCTCCATCTCTAGAGAATGTCCACAACGTTTTTCATGTCTCAGTCCTATGACCCTACAAACCTGATTACAAGCACGTGATTGAATATGAACCCCTACATTTCGACAAAGACTTATCTTACGAAGAAATTCCTGTTCAAATTGTCGACCGAAAAGAACAAGTTCTGAGAAATAAAGTAATACCTTCTGTTAAGGTAATTTGGAGGAACCACAACGCTGAAGAAGCTACGTGGGAACTCGAAGAAAATATGATGAAAAATTATCCTCATTTGTTTACTTAGATTGTTATAAGCGATTCTGGGGACAAAATCTTTGTAAGGGGGGGAGAATGTAACGGGATGAATTGTTTGAGTTGTGATTCTGATGATAGAATCCTTTTAAAAGGGGAAAGATGTGACAACCGAGATTTTATAATTTAATTTAAATATTTATTGGATTGAATAAATATTTTTTGATGAATTAATTATTAGATTAATTAATTAATTGATGAAGTTGTGATAGATTAATTTAATTATATGTGTTATATTTATTAAATTGATGTGGAGAATTTTATTAGTCGATGTATGTATTTATGTGAGCTTATTGAATTAAAAGAAATATTTAATAAGCCTTTGTTATTTTAATTAATTTAATTATTAATTAGAGAGTTAATAATTTGACATTATTATTAAATGAGAAATTTAATCATGTGACTGTGAATTAATGAGAAATTATTTTATTTTATTTAAATAAATTAAACTAGATATTTGATTTATTTTATAATGGATGTGACATTATTTAAACTATATAATAAGGCTTTATTAAATTAAATGGTTTTGAAATCCTATTCTTGCTAAACAAACAGGACCTTAAGGGGAGTTGGGGGTAGTTAAACCATTTAATGGAATAATCTCGACCTCAACTCTGCATAATAAAGGTTCAAAGGGTTTATTTTCTTACGCATTTTCATTAGAGTTCAATTGAGAGCCTGAGAGGTTTCAGAGAAAAATTAGAGGAAAGTGTGGGAGAAACTCTGTGATTGAGATAGAGAGAAATTTGTTATCCTTATTCACTTTACGCTTGGGTAATTCTCTTCAACCCAAATTCTTATTTTACGCCTTTTAAGTTTTCATGAATATGGCTTAAAGTCTTCTCGTGAATCTCTCAGAATTTGGAAAGTTGTGTTAGGGATATATGTAATAATTCGAGTAGTATGGCATGTTTTATATATATATTGCATAATTCCATATCATCAGTTTCATGAAATTTACAGTATACGATTACAGAGTATGTTATATGGCCATATGGCCTAATACGTGATATTAATACGTCAATCATATATTATCCCTAAAATTTTCCACTTGTATGTGATTATGCATGATAAAATGAACAAAACGAAATTTGAATGGTTGGATTTGGTCTTATAACGAATCTATGGCGTTGAATTTTAGAATTTATGTTCAAAACTTCAAGAACATCAAGAACAGTACAATTTGCATGCTTTAATTCTGTGATTATGTGTTTTAATGGATGAAAATCACTATATAGATGTTAAGTATTGATTATATATGAATTCTAGCATGTGGGTATGTCTAAATTCGTGTAAAAATAAGTTGATTAGAAATTTTTAGCCATGTTCTATAATTTTTACTAATTTCGAATCGAACTAGAGTCTCAACATGTGCCAACTCCCTCAGACAAATCTCATATACCATGCCAAGAACCTTAGTCAAGAAGATTACTTGCTATGTAGCAAAATAAATAGGCTTAGAAGTGGTGTCGCAGCGCCACTTAGCAGAATGCCTAGAAAATGTATTTTTTCAATGTTCAAGTATAGAAATGAGTTAGTAACCTAGTCTAATGAATATAAAAACTTGTTAGACATATAATGAGATATTAAAATGAGTTTTTACCAAGTCAAGAAGTTAATTACATGTTGAATGAATTATTGATTATATACTTAGTTTGTTGTTCGTGTAGTATAATATTATGTGAAAACAAGTACGGTAATTTGACTAAGTATAGTCATGAATTCGGGTTAGACAAAAGAATAAACTTATGATGTTTAGTACGTTATAATTGATTGGTGTTGTGAACGTAATTGATATGTAAGAGTTAAATCAAAGAACGAGTTTAGTTAAAGTATAATCTATGCACGAGGTAAGTTTCCTAACCCTACTTGTTATCATTATATAAGTTGATGAATTCACCTTTCTACGTTGAGAGAGTTCACATTTTTATTGATCAAGCATGTCTTGTATATTATAGTTTATTAATCTTTCAAACATGATGATGTTATACAATACTTACTCTATTGTATACCTTTTTAAGATTCTGTTCAAGCTAAGTTATCATTTTTTGTTAAACCTTGTTAGACTAGTGAACCCTTATTGATTCGACTAGTCCATAGTTGATGAGCGTTCTAAATTTTAGAACCCTTGATGAATTATCCAAACCAAACTTCCTTTAGTACGGACTCGAATGTCAAACTGAGACGAACATCCCTGTTTAGGGGATTACTTACGCGTTAGCGTTAAGATATTGTGCACAGTATGGTACTAAGGGCTGATCCCCCTAAGTACGAGAAGAAGAGTCCATATTCTTATGACTGTTAAAGGTTTCAAGTAAAAACACTTGACAACCTAGGACATAGTTCAAGGTCTTATGACCCTCAGAAATTCTTTTGATTCTTGTTATTCATTCTTGATTCAAAAGTTGAGCTTTTATATCCGAAGTTATTATTTCTCTCGCATGTTATTATTCATTGTTATATTGTTATACTTGTGGGCAATCATGCTCACTCTTGCGTAATAATAACATTGCAGTTAAGAACGAAAGAGCAGACTAACCTTCCACTAGTAAGGGCAAGGGCAAGATTAGCAAGTAATGAAGACTGTTTTATTATTATGGTTATGTAATGTTATTTAGAATTGATGTTACTTAAGACTTAATTGTTTATGTTTCCGCACAGATGATTTAAGGTTAGAGTAACTTGGGATTTATTTATTATGCAGTTGATGTAACCCCATAAGGGGAGAGATTTATCATTTATTTCTATCTATTGTATGGTTTACATTTATTTATGGGTAGATAGATAGATGATGTTTGTGCAGTGAACACCAAATCCTGTGGAAATGGAAGTACCAGATTTGGGGGTGTCACAGGTTGGTATCAGAGCTATAGGTTATGAACCTTAGGTGGGGGAACAACCTTAGGTAGTAGCCTTGTAGGAGATTGATAATATAGTAGTGGTAAACTCTTATCGAGTTATAAGAAATGGATTTCTAAATTCATTGAAGATAATAAAAGACTTTATGTGCTTATGTGTTAATCTATGTGTTCGCTAGTACGGATTAGTAACTAAAACTTAAAATTTTGTTGTCAGGATGTCGGATGTTGGAGGAGTTAGTCGAGCTGGAGAGGAGGAACCTCGAGTACCTATAAAGGAGGAGCCCCGAGACATTCATGTCGTCAGGGAATAGCTGGTACAGAGAGTGCCATCTTCGTTGATCACTGTTGTTGGTCAAGAGCATGAGCCGGAGACTGATCCAGAGGAGGATCCTGAGGAAGAAGAGGAAGAAGAGGAAGAAGAGGAGTTCCCACCGAACTCCATTGATGCTGAGATGTATGATGCACTTTATGATCATAATATAGAGTTGCAGGATACTGTTCGGGATCTAACTGAGCAGACGGTTAGTCAACAGATTACTATTGAGTAGAGGGATAGGGAGATTGTGACTCTTCACACACGTTTAGGAAACGTGGAGTGGGATCTGGTTCACGAGAAGGGTCAAACCGAGGATAAGTCCGCAGAAATAGAAAAGTTGCAAAAGGATCTGAAAGAGAGCTCAGAGAGGCTTGCCATAGCGGAGGAGGGTTGGGTACGAGAGTCACGCCGTGTTGATCTTACAGAAGATGATCGCCGTGCGAAGAAGGCTAAATTTGAGGAGACATACTCTACACTACAAAATGCAATGGATGCTGTCCAAGATCGAGTTAGGAAGTATCCAATCCAGTTTGAGGATCTACCATCATATATGCTAGATCACGTAATCGATGTCTCGCATCATGGAGGAGGAACGAGTAAAGGCTATTCAAATACTTTAACAAACAAAGGATAGTATTAGTTTAATTATGTGAAAATTATTTGGTAGTTAATGATGTAAATTCCGATGTGATTATAAACAAAGGAATATTTTGATGTTTTAAATCCTGTAGATTCTTTATCTCAGGATAGTGGATGTAAATAGCAATGATGCTATCTTTTTATGTTAAAACTTTTGAATTTAATGAAAATGTCAGAGTTTATTTAAATAGATGTGTTAAGTAAGTTATGATTAAATGTTTAGTTAAGTCTTCAATGTTTTAGAGATTGAGTAAAGACCTAATAAGCGTATATTCTTAACAGAAATATGCCGCCTAGAAGAAGACAAAATCGTTAGCAAGCACAAGAGGAACCGATTAACAACAATGACGCCAACGCTAACCCTGTTCAGTAGTTGGTGAACCTTTTAGCTGGAGCGATTAACAATCAACCACAAGTTCCACCAAATACATCGTTTAAGGACTTCAAGGCGGTGGGACCGCCAGAGTTTAAGGGTTCCATAAGCCCAATTGAAGCTCAGACTTGGGTAATGGAGATGGAGAAGGTGTTCGACGTCGCTCGAGTAAGGGAAGACCAGAAAACCACGTATGCAACATTCATGCTATAGTCCGAAGCCATTTATTGGTAGCAGACAAACAATGTGAGAGGAGGTGAAGGTGTAGTATCCTGGGAAAGATTCAAAGAGATGTTCTTCGAGATGTACTTTCCAACAAGTTTACAAAATTAGATGGAAGTTCAGTTTTTAGAGTTGAAACAGGGAAATATGTCAGTAGCTGATTATGCGGCAAGGTTCAACAAGTTGGCTAGGTTCGCCACATACCAAGTACATACCGATGAGAGGAAAGCGAGATGATTCGAACAGGGATTGAAGCCCTGGTTGTATAGCAAGGTGTCAATGTTCCAATTGAACACTTTTGCTGTAGTGTTAGAGAAGGTTATACTCGCTGAGGGTGGAAGCGATGCAGTAACGAAGTATAATCAGGAGCAGAAGAAGAAGAAGAAGAAGAAGAAGAAGAAGAAGAAGAAGAAGAGTGAGAATGAAGGTAATAACAAGACTGGTGGGAGTAGCACTGGGGGTAGCCATAATCAGAAGAGGAAGTGGACGGATAACTCATCAGCCGGAAGTCAACAAGGAGGGCAGAAGAAGAAGATCGAAGCGTGCCCAATCTGTGGAAAAACTCATTTGGGAGTTTGCTTAAAAGGGAAACGAGTGTGCTACAATTGTGGTCAGGAAGGCCATATAGCACCTAATTGTCCTAACCCAAAGAAGGGTGCCTGTTTCACTTGCGGTTCAAAGGATCATCTTGTCAAGGATTGTCCTAAGAAGGGATCTGGGGGAACGAGTTCAGGAGGAAATAGAGGAAATACCTAAATGGAAGCACTCGACTATCGCAAAGACCAACCGCAACCAACCGAATCGACCGCTGTAACATTCAACATGACGGTCAGAGGCAGCAGCGCAGCAAGATCTCGCGATGTGGTGTCTGGTATCATTCTGATCAATAAAGTTAATGCTTATGTGTTATTTGATTTGGGTGCTACTTGTTCATTTATATCCGATGACTTTGCTAAGAACTTAGAATTGCTTAAGGATGAGTTAGAATACCCCATGAACATAGAAATTGCGAATAGAGAAATTATCCCTGTTGTACATGCATAAGAACTGTAGAATGGATATTAAGGGTAATATCATGAACGTAGATCTTAACCCTATTCGACTTGGAGAATTTGATGTTATTTTGGGTATGGATGGTTATCCAATTACGGGTGGTAATCGATTGCCAAAGAAGCGATAACCTTATGACTCAAAGTCAAAGGTTGTATTTTATGGTAAGAAAGTCGCCTAGACAAGCGAGTTGTCGGACGATGATGCGCGAGCTAGAGGTTGTTAAGGCAAGGCCGTGTAGGATATCCGCTTACATAGTCGATAGTCGTAAAGAGAATCCGAAAATAGATGAGATACCAGTAGTGAGAGATTTCGCAGACGTATTTCCGGATGATTTGCCGGGACTTCCTCCAGATAGAGCAGTTGAATTCATGATCGATTTGGCTCTAGGAATGTCTCCAATATCGAAGGCACCATACCGAATGGCACCGGTGGAGATGAAAGAACTGATGGTTCAACTACAAGAATTATTGGACAAGAAGTATATATAACACAGCGTATCACCGTGGGGAGCGCCGGTTTTATTTGTTAAGAAGAAGGATGGGACAATGCAACTCTGCATAGACTATAGAGAACTGAATAAGGTCACGATCAAGAATAGATATCCATTACCGCGAATCGACGACTTGTTCGATCAGTTAAAGGGAGCAAGATATTTTTCGAAGATAGATTTAAGGAGTGGTTATCATCAACTGAAGGTGAGACTAGAGGATGTACCGAAGACAGCGTTTAGAACACGATATGGTCACTACGAATTTTTGGTAATGTCATTTGGTCTAACGAATGCTCCTATAGCATTTATGGGCTTAATGAATGGAGTGTTCAAGCCGTTTTTGGACAAATTCGTAGTGGTATTTATAGATGACATTTTGGTATATTTGAAAACCAAGGAAGAACACGAAGAGCATTTGAGGGTGACACTAGAGACATTGAGAAGAGAGAAGTTGTATGCTAAGTTTTCGAAATGTGAATTTTGGATTGAAAGAGTACAATTTCTTGGACATGTGATTGATAGAGATGAAATTTTGGTGGATCCTCCAAAGTCGGGTTTGATTAATCGGGATCACCAAGACGCCTGCCTCAAGTAAGAAGTTTTCTTGGATTGGCGGTGTTATTACGTAAGATTCATTCAGATTTTCCAAGATCGCAACTCAGATTGTGAATTTGACTAGAGATCGGTGAAATTTGTTTGGACGGAGAAGTGTGAGGAAAGCTTTCAAGAATTAAAGAAGAGGTTGAGTTCAGCACCTGTGCTATCTCTTCCAGATGACACAGGAAATTTTGTGGTATATAGTGATGCGTCGCACAAAGGACTTGGCTGTGTGCTTATGCAAAATGGTAGAGTCATTACGTACGCGTCACGACAACTGAAGGATTATGAGAAGGGGTATCCGACCCATGACTTGGAGTTAGCTGCAGTGGTTTTTGCTTTGAAAATCTGGAGGCACTATCTCTATGGGGAGAAGTGTGAAATATATACAGATCACAAGAGTCTGAAAAATATTTTTACACAGAAAGACTTGAATATGTGCCAAAGAAGGTGGTTGGAGTTAATTAAGGACTACGATTGTGAGATTCTATACCATCCGGGTAAGGAAAATGTGGTGGCCGACGCCCTAAGTAGAAAAGGTCAGGAGAAATTGATGATGTTGACCGCTTAGGAGGAGCTAATTTTAGCAATGGAAAAGCTAGAATTGGAAGTGAAGTATCCTGTGGAAATTGACGAGAAGTTGTTCCAGATGCAAGTTGGTACAACTTTACTGGATAAAGTTAAGGAGGCTCAACTTCAGGACGAAGAATGTGAGAAAGTGAAGAAGAAGATATCTAAAGGGACTGAACTGAGATTCAAAATGACAGTGAGGGACTACTAAGATTTGATAGCAGAATTTGGGTACCGCCAGTACCAGGAGATTAAGGAAGAAATTTTGAGCGAGGCTCACAACTCAAGATATTCGATTCACCCTGGTAGCACCAAGATGTATCAAGATCTTCGACAACATTTTTGGTGGCCAAATTTAAAACTAGAGGTTGCAGAATGTGTTGCCAAATGCCTGACAAGTCAGAAAGTTAAAGCAGAACATCAGAGGTCGAGTGGGTTACTACAACCTTTAGAGATTCCAAAATGTTAATGGGAACATATTACGATGGATTTCGTGGGTTGGCCCTACCAAGCGACTCGAGAAGGCTACTGACGCAAAGATGCGCGTTAATGTTGATCGATCGAATGAAATCAGATACACTCCTTCCGATCAAAATAAGATTCAACTTAGATCAGTTGGCAAGGTTATATGCGAAAGAGATTGTTTCAAGGCACGGAGTTCCGATGTTAATTGTTTCGATAGAGATCCGCTTTTACGTCAAACTTCCGAAACGCGTCTACAGAATGCCCGGTACACAGCCACACGAATGAGTACGGCATATCACCCTCAGACAGATGGACAGAGTGAAAGAATAATTCAGACATTGGAAGATATACGGTAGAATGTGCAGAACTCCACTATATTGGGATGAAGTTGGCGAAAGACAACTACTAGGCCCGGAATTGGTACAACAAACAGCAGAAATAGTCAAAGTAATCCGAGCAAGATTGACAGCAGCTCAAGATAGACATAAGAAATACGCCGATCCACACCGTAAGAATGTTGAATTTGAGCCGGCTAGTTATGTATTTTTAAAGGTCTCTCCTTGGAAGGGAAAGATCAGGTTCGGAAAGAAAGGAAAATTAAGCCCAAGATTCATTGGACCCTTTGAAGTTCTGAGAAGGGTCGGAGAAGTTGTTTATGAGGTAGCCTTACCTCCATCTCTAGAGAATGTCCACAACGTTTTTCATGTCTCAGTCCTACGACCCTACAATCCTGATTACAAGCACGTGATTGAATATGAACCCCTACATTTTGACAAAGACTTATCTTACGAAGAAATTCTGCTCAAATTGTCGTAAATGAAAAGAACAAGTTCGAGAAATAAAGTAATACCTTCATTAAGGTAATTTGGAGGAACCACAACGTCAAGAAGCTACGTGGGAACTCAAGAAAATATGATAAAAAATTATCCTCATTTGTTTACTTAGATTGTTATAAGCGATTCTAGGGACAAAATCTTTGTAAGTGGGGGGGGGAGAATGTAATTCAGGGCGGATTGTTTGAGTTGTGATTCGAGGATGAATCTTTTAAGAGGGAAAGATGTGACAACCCGAGATTTTGTAATTTAATTTAAATATTTATTGGATTGAATAAATATTTTTGATGAATTAATTATTAGATTAATTAATTAATTGATGAAGTTGTGATAGATTAATTTATTTATATGTGTTATATTTATTAAATTGATGTGGAGAATTTTATTATTCGATGTATGTATTTATGTGAGCTTATTGAAGTAAAAGAAATATTTAATAAGCCTTTGTTATTTTAATTAATTTAATTATTAATTAGAGAGTTAATAATTTGACATTATTATTAATGAGAAATTTAATCATGTGACTGTGAATTAATGAGAAATTATTTTATTTTATTTAAATAAATTAAACTAGATATTTGATTTATTTTATAATGGATGTGACATTATTTACACTATATAATAAGGCTTTATTAAATTAAATTGTTTTGAAATCTTATTCTTACTAAACAAACAGGACCTTAAGGGGAGTTGGGGGCAGTTAAACCACGAATGGAATAACTGACCTCAACTCTGCGCATAAAGGTTCAGTGGTTTATTTTCTTACGCATTTTCATTAGAGTTCAATTGAGAGCCTGAGAGGTTTCAGAGAAAAATTAGAGGAAAGTGTGGGAGAAACTCTGTGATTGAGATAGAGAGAAATTTGTTATCCTTATTCACTTTACGCTTGGGTAATTCTCTTCAACCCAAATTCTTATTTTACGTCTTTTAAGTTTTCATGAATATGGCTTAAAGTCTTCTGTGAATCTCTGTAAATTTGGAAAGTTGTGTTAGGGATATATGTAATAATTCGAGTAGTATGGCATGTTTTATATATATATTGCATAATTCCATATCATCAGTTTCATGAAATTTACAGTATACGATTACAGAGTATGTTATATGGCCATATGGCCTAATACGTGATATTAATACGTCAATCATATATTATCCCTAAAATTTTCCACTTGTATGTGATTATGCATGATAAAATGAACAAAACGAAATTTGAATGGTTGGATTTGGTCTTATAACGAATCTATGGCGTTGAATTTTAGAATTTATGTTCAAAACTTCAAGAACATCAAGAACAGTACAATTTGCATGCTTTAATTCTGTGATTATGTGTTTTAATGGATGAAAATCACTATATAGATGTTAAGTATTGATTATATATGAATTCTAGCATGTGGGTATGTCTAAATTCTTGTAAAAATAAGTTGATTAGAAATTTTTAGCCATGTTCTATAATTTTTACTAATTTCGTAATCGAACTAGAGTCTCAGTCTCATACAAATCCCTAACTCCCCTGCACGCCGACAATTTATCGAACCCTATAATAGAAAGAAAAAGGCTACCTTGTAAGAGCATGGATGAGATATTTGAAAATGTATAGAATATGAACTAAAAGTATGATCACTTTGCAGTATGTGATGACGTGATTAGACTATGTCTTTGGTAGTAATAATAAAGACTACGTGTGTTATGATATATTGTTCTAATCGAACGAATGACACGCTTATTGATAGGTTGTGATAAAGAGATAAAACCTAAGTTGAGATTTGTAATCGAAGAAATCAAAAAGTCCTACCTTTGCATTTTCTTTATACAATGGACATGAGTAAGAAGTTTGAAATTCTTTTCTATTCCCTCGCATGCATTATATACGCTTTGATTATCAACATGTTAGCTCGGATATATATTACATTCATTGATTTCTAAATGGTTATACAAGTGTCCCCACTTGGATAATCATGGCATTTATTCACATGTTGATACACTTTTTCAATTACATTACCCGTATACATATATGTTGAATTGCATATTATTGTTGAAAGCAAGATTAAAACCTTCTGTTTGGAACCCGAGCATGTATGAACATCCCGATAATGGGAAAATTTTTATGTACTTACTATGACACAAAGGGTGAAAGCGATGAATTTCGTTCAAGTTATGTAGTATTGATCAATACAGGTACAATGTGAAGTGATCACCCTCCGTGCCCGTAAGTTATGCCGGTTTGCGGATGAATTTCTGCTAAACCTTTTCGAAAATGAAAAACCATGTTCATAGTATGTTTCTTAAACCCTATTCATGGGTGGAGCCTCATTTCAAGAATTTGAAAGAGAGTTGTTATGTGAATGTTTTATCAGTACAGATTACTTCACAACTTTCGATTCGTTGTAGAAGTGTTATGGAAAGAGAATACTTATATTCTTTCAGCTTATATATATAATTGCTATTACTTGCTGGGCACTCAAATGCTCATCCTTGCTTAAACTAAATGTTTTCAGTTACGTACGATCGACCTGAAGGCTCAGGCACGAATAAGGGACAAGAAAAGCTGTTCGAATGAGATTTAGTATGAGTTAATGGTTATAGTTAGTAAGACAATGGAATCTATTGTCAGGTATTCTAAAGGAATGTATTTGAAGGTCACGTACCTGGGGAAGTAAACTTTGATGTATGTAAATTAAGTTCGAATGTATTATTATTTAGTATTATTCAGCTTAAAGAAATGGTATCGTGGAGAACCGAGTTCGGGTTTCAAGTACTTTCGGATTCGGGGCGCCATACAAATCTGATAATTTGACTAAGTATAGTCATGAATTCGGGTTAGAAAAAAGAATAAACTTATGATGTTTAGTACGTTATAATTGACTGGTGTTGTGAACGTAATTGATATGTAGGAGTTAAATCAAAGAACGAGTTTAGTTAAAGTATAATCTACGCACGAGGCAAGTTTCCTAACCCTACTTGTTATCATTATATAAGTTGATGAATTCACCTTTCTACATTGAGCAAGTTCTCATTATTATTGATCAAGCCTGTCTTGTATATTACAGTTTATTAATCTTTCAAACATGATGATGTTATACAATACTTACTCTATTGTATACCTTTTTAAGATTCTGTTCAAGCTAAGTTATCAATTTTTGTTAAACCTTGTTAGATTAGTGAACCCTTATTGATTCGACTAGTCCATAGTTGATGAGTGTTCTAAATTTCAGAACCCTTGATGAATTATCCAAACCAAACTTCCTTTGGTACGGACTCGAATGTCAAACTGAGATGAACAACCCTATTTAGGGGATTACTTACGCGTTAGCGTTAAGATATTGTTCACAGTATGGTACTAAGGGCTGACCCTCCTAAGTATGAGAAGAAGAGTCCATAGTCTTTTGACTGTTAAAGGTTTCAAGTAAAAACACTTGACAATCTAGGACATAGTTCAAGGTCTTATGACCCTCAGAAATTCTATTGATTCTTGTTATTCATTCTTGATTCAAAAGTTGAGCTTTTATATTCGAAGTTATTATTTCTCTTGCATGTTATTATTCATTGTTATATTGTTATACTTGTGGGCAATCGTGCTCACTCTTGCGTAATAATAACATTGCAGTTAAGAACGAAAGAGCAAACGAACCTTCCACTAGTAAGGGGCGAGGAAAGATTAGCAAGTAATGAAGACTGTTTTATTATTATGGTTATGTAATGTTATTTAGAATTGATGTTACTTAAGACTTATTTGTTTATGTTTCGTACAAATGATTTAAGGTTAGAGTAACATGGGATTTATTTATTATGTAGTTGATGTAACCCCATAAGGGGAGAGATTTATCATTTATTTCTATCTATTGTATGGTTTACATTTATTTATGGATAGATAGATAGATGATGTTTGTGCAGTGAACACCTAATCCTGTGGAAATGGAAGTACTGGATTTGGGGGTGTCACAACCACAGCAAGAAAAGAAATCAGAAATGGAGGAGATGATGTTGAAATACATGGCAAACACGGAAGTTATGATTAAAAGCCAAGAAGTGGCTATCAAGAATCTGGAGACTCAAATGGGGTAAATGGCGAGCATGCTCAACAACAGGCCCCAAGGTTCTTTGCCAAGTATTACTAAGATAAATCCAATAAGAGACGAGAAGGAGCAGTGTCTAGCGATCACACTGAGATCTGGAAAAAACATTGCAGTATTGCAAGTCGCGCCTGCGTTTGATTACACTAAGGAAGTCGCGCTTGCCATGAGGCGAGAGAAAGCGAGTTAATGTTGAAGAAGAAAATTTGGAAAATTCTGAGGTTCCGTAGGAAGAGAAAGATAAAGTAGGTTCAGAGGAGAAGCTCAAGAGTTCAGTGCCACCAATTCACCCTCAAGTACCGTATCCGCAGAGATTAAATAAGCAGAGAGAACATAAACAATTCAGTAAGTTCTTGGAGGTATTCAAAAAGCTGCAGATCAACATACTGTTCGTCAAGGCATTGGAACAAATGCCAAACTATGCAAAGTTCATGAAGGGTATATTGTCAAGGAAGCGAAGACTAGATGAATTTGAGACAGTAGCCTTAACAGAGGAATGGAGTGCGATCATCAAATAAACTACCTCCAAAGTGAAAGATCCGGGCGCGGTTCACGCTTCCATGGACGATCAAAAAGATAAACTTCGAAAAGTGTTTGTGTGATCTTGGGGAAAGTATTAATCTAATGCCCTTGTCAGTGTTTAATCAGTTGGGATTGCCGGCTCCAAGGTCGACAAACATTTCTTTGCAGCTAGCTGACAGATCCATCACGTATCCACGGGGAATTGTTGAAGATGTATTGGTAAAAGTGGATAAATTTATCTTTCCAACTGACTTTATCATCTTAGATTATGAGGAAGACAAGAGTATACCGATCATATTGGGGAGATCATATTACTTCATTTTAACAATGAATATATTTTATTTCAGTAATGATGTTGTCTCGTTTATTGTGGTCATAGAATGGATGACAAAAGTCAAAATAGTAATTCCTTGACCCAAGAGACGATGGACTCTAGCGAGGAGTACACAGACAGTGAGATGATAAGAGATTTGATAGTTAGGAACGACGACTTAAGGGTTAGAATTTGAAAGGCGGTGAGGTACGTAATCGTCTTTCCGATTTTGGAACAATGAAGATAAGGGACGCCGCTCACCGAACACACGATGGAGTTAAGCGAGTTACGAGGAGGTTGGAGCGAGAGAGATACAGATAGGACAATTGAAGGTTAAGATAGAAGCCAAAGACACCAGGATATATACCTTGGAGCAGGCTTTAGACATCGCCTTCATACGATTCGATGCAGAGTGGATGGAGCTGCCTTTCTACGAGAGAGATAGGCGTTGATGAGAATTGAATAAATTTATCGTCAAACAAAATAAGAGACAACGATATAGAACTCTTGATTCTTTGTGTATATATACTATATGCTAATCGTGGTAACTTATGTATGTAGATGTCCGTGGAAAAGATATGTGGAATAAGAAGGATCGGATCCATACCCCGAGCTAATATCAAGGCCAACAATGAAATAGAAGCTCACCAGAACCCAAATCGACGAGGTGGCTATAGTGGAAAACGTAGTATCAGATCCAGAAATGGTGGATTTGACAGATAGTGATTCAGACACTAAAGTTGAAGCTGCTCAAGCATCAACGAAAGTGCAGGATCTGGAGAACAAGGTTTCTTCACTAGAAAGGTTGTGGGAGATAGAAAAGTTGCTTAATATTCAACTGCAAAAAGCATTAAAAGAAACAATGGAAGAGCAAGATAAGCTTAAGATCCAAATTGACCAGATGGGAGCCTCAAGCAACACATCGTGTGCAGCTCCGAGAGGTAAAGGAAAAATAAAGGTAGAAGATCCTGACTTAGGAAAACCTGATAAGAAGAAAGGGAAGAAGATATGTTATATTTGCGGTACATGTGGGGACATACCTCTCCTCGTTGCCCCAACTATAAGAAAGGTGGATGTTTTAATTGTGGAATGGAAGGACATCGAGCGAATGAATGTCCGAGAAGAAAGGCTTGGTAGATAAGTAGTATGGGTTATGTTATGTAATATGTGTGATAAGTAATGAACTATTTTCAACTTTTATGTTAGTCAAGCTTGTAAATCCCATATTGTAAGTCACAAAGGGATAGTGATGTTTAAAGCAATATGTCTTATGGTATGTTAAGTTCTATTAATGTGAGGTGCTATGGTTGGAAGTACCATGAGTGTCACAAGTTGGATTAATGAAGTAAGTTGTTATAAAAGTAGCAGATATTTATCTGAATATTGGTTAATATAGTAAACCAAGTTTCAAAATTTAATATTTTGGAATACATGATTATTTGAGTAGAAAATTTTGTGTTATATGTCGAACGTATACGATGAGGCTTAAAATGTAAGGAAATTAAGAATAATTTACGATTATGTCACCGAGACAAAAAAAAGAAAACCAGCCGCGGAAGACCAACCAGATAATCGAATGTCGAACGCCAAAGACTTTAAGGCAATCTTATTGTTAGGGTATAGAGGATTAAGTGACTCAGTAGAAGCATTTATGATAGTTAGGATAACGGAAAGGGCAAAGGATAACTTTTATCACCTATACGATAAAAGGAAAATGAGATAAAGAGAAAGTTTGTGGGCAGAAGAGACATATCTCTTCTAATTGTCTCAATTTAAGAATATATAGCGAATGTTTTATTTGTGAATCAATGGATTATAAGGTGAAAGATTTTTCAAGAAGGAGAAGTGAGATAAGGAATGTGAATACGAGAAATGACAGCAAGATATAGGCGACAACGAAATAAACCGTAGTAAGTGTCTTCATTATGGTCGTTCAAGATATCGTAGCGATTGAGGATCTTATGGCGACTAGAAATGGAACTCCGTGTTCTATTCAATAACTTAAATATTTTATATGATTTTCACATATAAAATATAGCTATATAGATAGTAAATTATTTCATAAAGAAATTTTGAAGGAGGAATTTTGGTTCTCTTAATCAAAATTACATTTTATCGAAAAACACATGCGTTATGGAGAATAGTTAAAAGAACAGATTCGATCAAGTATTGATCGAGGTCTATCATGCAAAGATTATATGTGTTATGTACTCTTACGTAATGAGTTTTAAAGCGGTGATTAGGGGACTAAATCCTTATAAGGAGGGTGAATGTAATAACCCGAGATTTCCTAAATAAAATAAATAAGAAATTTATGTATAAATTTTTTTTTTTATTTAATGACGAGAATAAGTGTCTAGTAATGTGAGCGATAAATGCGAATATATTTATTACTTGAAAATTAGAAATAATTTTGGAATTATTAATTACTACAAATTATATTTTATGGTAATTAATTTACATGTAGCGAAATGTTTTTATTAATTATTTTCCATGAAAACATGATTAGAAATAATATATGAAGTGATAATTAGAATTTATATAATATATATTTTATTATATGAATTGTTCGAATATTTAAATCAAGTATTTTAACTTGATATGCGAAGAAGAAGTCGATATGAGATCCAAACCTGAATTGGGATTGTGATCAAAAGATGAGAATAATAATATTATATTATTGTTATAATGATTTTACAAATACAATAATTATGTAATCGTAATATGCTGACGAGATAATATTGAGCAATGACGGTCAATTAGGTCGTGTAGCATATTACCGTCTTTGTGAAACCCTAATTATTAAACTTAGTTATGAGAAATGACCGAGTAGTATTTGTGTATATGAAGTTTCTTTGGGTATATGAAGGTTACTTGTGTATAAGATGCCTCGGTAATTAGAAGAAAACCTAATTATCATTTGTTTGTCGATAATTAGGACAAACCTTAATTATTACAACCCTAATCGGTTGAAGTTAGAGATCGTAATGACTGTGTTAGAACATACACAGATAATTAGAGAACCCTAATGGTCAATTAGAAACCCTAATTGATGGTGTTAAGAAACCCTAATTAGAAAACCCTAATTTTTCAATCAAAACCCTAATTTAAAATTATCGGGTTTAATTACGATGTTGTGGTATAAATGTTTTAATTTACCAAAGGATAAGAAGTAATTGGTAAATGATAAGAATTACCATCTAGTGATTAAATACTACATTTAATTGCTATGTACAAAAATGCCCATGAAATTATATGTGAAATTACCAAAATACCCTTTTAGTGTATTATTAGTTATATTATTTATGGAATTTTAAAATCTAAAGTGATAAACCCTAATGGTTATGGATAATGTCTATAATGCCCTTCATGGTAGACATGAGAAGTCTAAACTACCCTTGTGCATTATTAAAGGAAGAAACCAATTATTAGAGTGGAAATGACTAAAATGCCCTTTTTGTCCATTTAGTGTATTATTAGTTGCATTATTGGTGGAATCTTACAAAATCTGGCCACCTACCATATTCTAGAATTTACTTATGCTTCTATGTCATTACACCATCAATTATCAGCCCTTACATTGATTGATTCAATCAATTCTATAAATTAGGGAGAGATAAAACTCATTTGTACACTAAAATTATAGCAAACACCTAGCTTTACTCTCTCAAGCTCTTACCAACGAAATTATCTTGCCCATAAGCTCCTAATCAAAGCCCAGCCATCACAAATAACAAATCAGAAGCATCAAGAAGTCAGAAATCAAAAATCAAGTAAGAAAAGGTATGAAATCCCAAAAATTAGAAATCCTTCGATTCGATGTTAATTGATGCAATTGATTGTTTAAAGTAGTGTAATAGGGAGTCTATTAATGTTCTGGGTTGTAAAATCATGAACCCATAATATCAAAGTGCACGAATTTGAAGATTTGAACAAGTTGGAAAAATCGAATTCTGTTATTTTTCACCAAATGTCAGAGGCTATAACTCTTTGGTCGATCTCGAGTTTTGTTGTTTAAAAGTTGTTATAGGTAGCCTGATATGTGGTCTTTAATCTCCAAAAGGAATAAAGTTCATAGCTATTGTATATCGGGATTTATAAGCGGTCAAAGTGTGTTGACCAAGCATTGATTCCATTGTTTTCAAACCCAGAAAATATTCTAAGTGTCCAGAAATATTTTTTTGGCAAATGTCAGGCCTTATATCTCGGTCATATTTAATGTGTTTTGTGTTATAAAGGTTGATATGTATAGCTTGTTATGTGGTATTTAACCTCCAAAAAGAATCAGGTCCATATATATTACGGATTAAGAGTTATTTAAGGTCAAAGTGGGTTGACCGGCATTGACCAGAAAATTCTGGGCAGCCCAGAATTTTCTAAGTGTTAATTTTTCTGACAAGGTTTGACCATACTTTAGATGCTTGATTTATTGTTTTTATGATGATGTTAAGTGTTAGCGTTGTAGTCCTACATGTTTTCTACACACTGGAATTGATAGATCACATAAACGTTACACGATCATCAAGTTATAGAGGTCCAAAGTAGGCACCTCGAATGCTTTTCGTGAAGAAACGACTTTGGTAGCTACTTTGATGGCTGATTTATCCCAGATCGATGTTTGTTTAGAGGTTATGATTGTTGGATCTTATATTCTTGTATTTCCTCTACAAGACCCAATTTATAGATTGTCCAAATTAGTTAAGATGAGAGAGTTATTCACGGTCAAAGTAGTCCACTCGGTTACGCCTTATGAAGATCTGCAGGTAGGCTCAAGAACACCTATAAGCGACACTTCATCACTATATAGGGCCTTTAGCACGATTTAATTATTTTAATTTACGATTTTCAGAAAATGATTTAAAATTTGAAAAATTAGATTTTAATTATTAAAAATACCAAATCAATTATGAAAAATTATTTTAAAGTCTGAAAAATAGTTTTTAATTATTTTGAGTATATTTCATAAATATTTAATATTTTTGGAATATAAAAGGTATTTATTTATTTAATTATAATATTAAATAAATTATTTAAGAATAGTTTTAATTCATGAAAAATTATATTATAGTATAAGAAAATATTTTAAGTTATTTCCCATGACTTTTAATATTTTGTGATGAATTTCATTAATTAATTATATATTAATGATATTAAAGTTATTTATTGATTATATTAAATAATTAGTTTAAAATGATTTTAATATTTTAAAAATCATTTTAAATGAAAATAAAGTATTTAAAGATATTTTGAGTTATAAAATATAACTTTTAATATTTAGAAGATAATTTCATTAATAATTATATATTAATGATATTTAGTTAATAATTTGTGATATTAAGTTTATTTAATATTTATATTAAATAAATAGTTTAAAAATGGTTTTATTTATTTAAAAATCATTTAAAGAGGATATTAAGGATTTAAAAATATTTTAAGTTATAATTAATGACTTTTAATATTTGGATGAATAGTACATTAATATTTATATATTAATGGTGATTATTTAAAAATGATTTTAATTGTTTTAAAAATCATTTAAGGGTAATATAAATGTTTTAAAAATAGTTTGAGTTATTATAAATAACTTTATATTTTGGCAATGGTTTCATTAATAGTTTAATATAAATTAATTATTAATGATAATGGAATTGTTTAATGTTTAAATCATGTAATTATGATTAGATGTTTGAAAGTTATAAATAGGTCAAACTAGTGACTTGAGAGCCTAAGCATGAAGTCCGAGATTTGATGAAGAGCACCCATAGTAACAATTATATCACTATAAGCCCTTGAGTGATGATTTGAATTATTTTAAATTTTTCAATTTACGGAAAATTCGAAAATGATTAAAAGTAAAATGTCCGATATTCTGAGATGTTGAGGTATAGAATAAGAGTCTTACACTTAGTAATTATCCGATAAAATTGTCGATGCACGCAAATCATTTATCGGAACTCTATAATAGAAAGAAAAGGCTCTTTGTAAGAGCATGGATGAGATATTTGAAAATGTATAGAATATGAACTAAAAGTATGATCACCTGCGAGTATGTGATGGCGTGATTAGACTATGTCTTGTGGTAATAGGCGATCTTATGTGTTATGATATATTGTTCTAATCGAACGAATGACATGCTTATTGATAGGTTGTGATAAAGAGATAAAACCTAAGTTGAGATTTGTAATCGACCGTCGGTGAGTATCCTACCTTTGCATTTTCTTTATACAATGGACATGAGTAAGAAGTTTGAAATTCTTTTCTATTCTGTCTGCAGTTATATGCGCTTTGATTATCAACATGTTAGCTCGGATATATATTACATTCATTGATTTCTAAATGGTTATACAAGTGTCCCCACTTGGATAATCATAGCATTATTCACATGTTGATACACTTTTTTCAATTACCCGTATACATATATGTTGAATTGCATATTATTGTTGAAAGCAAGATTAAAAACCTTGGGTTTGGAACCGTGCATGTATGAACATCCCGATAATGGGAAAATTTTTATGTACTACTGGCGGACAAAGGGTGAGCGATGAATTTCGTTCAAGTTATGTAGTATTGATCGTCTGGTACAACTGGCCGATCACCCTCCGTGCTAAGTAAGTTATGCCGGTTCTTGGATGAATTTACTCGCTAAACCTTTTCAAAATGAAAACCATGTTCATAGTATGTTTCTTAAACCCTATTCATGGGTGGAGCCTCATTTCAAGAATTTGAAAGAGAGTTGTTATGTGAATGTTTTATCGAGATGATTACTTCACAACTTTCGATTCGTTGTAGAAGTGTTATGGAAAGAGAATACTTATATTCTTTCACTTATATATATAATTGCTATTACTTCTTTGGGCACTCAAATGCTCATCCTTGCTTAAACTAAATGTTTTCGATTCGTGACGATCGACACAAGGCTCGAGCACCGAATAAGGGACAAGAAAAGCTGTTCGAATGAGATTTAGTATGAGTTAATGGTTATAGTTAGTAAGACAATGGAATCTATTGTCAGGTATTCTAAAGGAATGTATTTGAAGGTCACGTACCTGGGGAAGTAAACTTTGATGTATGTAAATTAAGTTCGAATGTATTATTATTTAGTATTATTCAGCTTAAAGAAATGGTATCGTGGAGAACCGAGTTCGGGTTTCAAGTACCCGGATTCGGGGGCGCCACAAGTACGGTAATTTGACTAAGTATAGTCATGAATTCGGGTTAGACAAAAGAATAAACTTATGATGTTTAGTACGTTATAATTGACTGGTGTTGTGAACGTAATTGATATGTAGGAGTTAAATCAAAGAACGAGTTTAGTTAAAGTATAATCTACGCACGAGGCAAGTTTCCTAACCCTACTTGTTATCATTATATAAGTTGATGAATTCACCTTTCTACATTGAGCAAGTTCTCATTATTATTGATCAAGCCTGTCTTGTATATTACAGTTTATTAATCTTTCAAACATGATGATGTTATACAATACTTACTCTATTGTATACCTTTTTAAGATTCTGTTCAAGCTAAGTTATCAATTTTTGTTAAACCTTGTTAGATTAGTGAACCCTTATTGATTCGACTAGTCCATAGTTGATGAGTGTTCTAAATTTCAGAACCCTTGATGAATTATCCAAACCAAACTTCCTTTGGTACGGACTCGAATGTCAAACTGAGATGAACAACCCTATTTAGGGGATTACTTACGCGTTAGCGTTAAGATATTGTTCACAGTATGGTACTAAGGGCTGACCCTCCTAAGTATGAGAAGAAGAGTCCATAGTCTTTTGACTGTTAAAGGTTTCAAGTAAAAACACTTGACAATCTAGGACATAGTTCAAGGTCTTATGACCCTCAGAAATTCTATTGATTCTTGTTATTCATTCTTGATTCAAAAGTTGAGCTTTTATATTCGAAGTTATTATTTCTCTTGCATGTTATTATTCATTGTTATATTGTTATACTTGTGGGCAATCGTGCTCACTCTTGCGTAATAATAACATTGCAGTTAAGAACGAAAGAGCAAACGAACCTTCCACTAGTAAGGGCAAGGGAAAGATTAGCAAGTAATGAAGACTGTTTTATTATTATGGTTATGTAATGTTATTTAGAATTGATGTTACTTAAGACTTATTTGTTTATGTTTCGTACAAATGATTTAAGGTTAGAGTAACATGGGATTTATTTATTATGTAGTTGATGTAACCCCATAAGGGGAGAGATTTATCATTTATTTCTATCTATTGTATGGTTTACATTTATTTATGGATAGATAGATAGATGATGTTTGTGCAGTGAACACCTAATCCTGTGGAAATGGAAGTACTGGATTTGGGGGTGTCACAACCACAGCAAGAAAAGAAATCAGAAATGGAGGAGATGATGTTGAAATACATGGCAAACACGGAAGTTATGATTAAAAGCCAAGAAGTGGCTATCAAGAATCTGGAGACTCAAATGGGGTAAATGGCGAGCATGCTCAACAACAGGCCCCAAGGTTCTTTGCCAAGTATTACTAAGATAAATCCAATAAGAGACGAGAAGGAGCAGTGTCTAGCGATCACACTGAGATCTGGAAAAAACATTGCAGGTATTGCAAGTCGCGCGCCCGTGCTTGATTACACTAAGGAAGCTGCGCGACCGCGCGAGGCAGAGCAGGTTAATGTTGAAGAAGAAAATTTGGAAAATTCTGAGGTTCCGTAGGAAGAGAAAGATAAAGTAGGTTCAGAGGAGAAGCTCAAGAGTTCAGTGCCACCAATTCACCCTCAAGTACCGTATCCGCAGAGATTAAATAAGCAGAGAGAACATAAACAATTCAGTAAGTTCTTGGAGGTATTCAAAAAGCTGCAGATCAACATACTGTTCGTCAAGGCATTGGAACAAATGCCAAACTATGCAAAGTTCATGAAGGGTATATTGTCAAGGAAGCGAAGACTAGATGAATTTGAGACAGTAGCCTTAACAGAGGAATGGAGTGCAGTGCATCAGCGTAAACTACCTCCAAAGCTGAAAGATCCGGGCAGTTTCACAGTTCCATGGACGATCAAAAAGATAAACTTCGAAAAGTGTTTGTGTGATCTTGGGGAAAGTATTAATCTAATGCCCTTGTCAGTGTTTAATCAGTTGGGATTGCCGGCTCCAAGGTCGACAAACATTTCTTTGCAGCTAGATGACAGATCCATCACGTATCCACGGGGAATTGTTGAAGATGTATTGGTAAAAGTGGATAAATTTATCTTTCCAACTGACTTTATCATCTTAGATTATGAGGAAGACAAGAGTATACCGATCATATTGGGGAGACCATTCTTAGCCACAGGAAGGACTTTGATAGACGTGCAAAAAGGAGAACTCACTATGCGTGTACAAGATCAGGAGGTCACATTCAATATCTTCAAAGCCATGAAGCTCCCAACAGATGAAGAAGAATGCTTCCGGGTGGATTTGGTGGATCGGGTTTCAAATGATGGAGTACAGCGAGTAGTGGATTATGAATTATTGAGAAGTATCATTGTTAAAAATTCAGATGTGAAGGATGAGGAATTAAATGAACTCGTTCAATATCTGGATACCACTCCACAGTATGGAACCATTGAAGTATGTGATAAGTTTTCGGACGAGCCTATTAAAGTGAATGATCAGAGATTGAAGCGTTATTCTGGTGGTGAGGTAGACAGTAAGAAAGTCACCTCGATTCTATCTTCAACATGAGATTCAGAGACAATCAAGCTAATTGACTAGAACTTAGCACTTGATGGGAGGCAACCCATTGTTTCTATCTCAACTGAGTAGTTATTCAGTTCAAGTTGCTTTTGTTAGCTTATTTTCATTTTTCGTTAGGATAGCGTGAGTCTCATTACATAATCGTCATCGTAGCTGAATTGTATAGGAGTACGTTTGTGCATTGCATTGAAATAAGGGTGATAGAATAGGTACTCATTTTTATTTAGTAAATCATGCTGTGATAAGATCTGTTATTGCAGATGGATTGAATTACATGCCTCACTGTCTTGCAGTCCTGAGAATGAAAGTTAGCAGTGCAGATACAAGGATCACGTGCTCGCGTGACAATTTCAAAGATATATCCAATGGCGCCCGCTGACATAAGCTTCTGCTGCACCACGATTAACACTTTCGCGCTGCTACATTGAAATTTATTAAAAACTTCGCGCACGTAGCGCTCCGACATCGACGTGGAAAAATTTTTAAGTTTAAAAATGTGATGGAGATCATTTGGACTCTCATTTGAAACCATAACAGCAGCGTAATCACCTCAGTCTCCATAACGCACGTCTCTTTCTCTCTATCAGTTACAAATTGAACCCGAACATCTCTCAATCACATATCCACGATTCTCTCCACGTTCAAAGCTCAAACCCACGCTCTCATCCACTGATAAAAACTAGGGCTTCTGATTCAGTTGGGCAGAAACGAACTTGGGAGTATTCTCATCACTGGTTCTTCTTCATTCTCAGTCAAATCATCTGCATTATTAGTCTCAAAGCAAATGGGTCTGAAAAGAGCTCGCTCCAATTCATCTTCTTCTTCATCTTCCTCTGGCAGTCAAGGGGAGTATGTGGTTGACCATACTAAGTTTCTGGATTTGGAAGCCCAACAGGAGTACTACATAATTGTGACCAAAACCTTTGAGAAAGAAAGAGGGTTCAAGCCTGAGCAACAAGATGGATAGCTATGCGCTATGATTCGCGAACGCGGTTGGCTTGGATTCACTGCCACCCCTACGCCCATTCCTATGAGTATAGCCCGAGAGTTCTACGCCAATGCCAAAGTCACTAGGAGCGGTGTTTCTCTGGTTCGCATTTTTGAAATCGATTACAGACCCCCCGCCATCAGAACCATTTTTAGACTTACGGAGACACCACCAACAGGGTCGGCTAACTGGGTCACAGGTGCACACTTGGAGACAGACTTGGAATTGGTTATTGCAGAGTTGTGCGTGCCTGGCACGAAATGGACCTATAAAACTGGCACGAACCAGCCTCGCATATTCCCAGCAGCCACCCTGAATCGTTATGCAAAGGCATGGAATTTATTCATATGTGCCAAGCTTGTGCCTTCATCTCATCAGCACGAGATCACAGCGGAGAGGGCAATTATTCTTTGGGGCATAATCATCGGGAAATACATTGACGTTGGCCATCTCATCCATCAGAACATATTGCGGTATCTGCGGGGCAGCACTACAGGGAGCATTCCACACGCGTCGGTTGTAGCTATGCTATATGCTCAACAGGGATGCCATTGGGACAATGAACAGATGCAAAACCCGAGCCAAGACATCACTCACGCCACCATTGCGAAATTCGAAGATTGGGCAGGTGGTGAACCGCATCCGCATGGATGAGGATTCATTCTCCGACCTACATTTTAACTGCAGCAATGCAGCAATTTCACTTAGACAGACACTGGCGGGCCCATCACCCAAGCACACCTTTGTTCCTGCGATCGATGGACCAAATCCGAAGGTTGGAGCGAAAAGCCAATGCCATGTACGATAACTTCGAAGCATTTGCGACGGGACTCACGAGGGCCTTGGCCGAGGCTTTTGCACAGCAAGGAACGATGCTCGAGTGGCCTCAGTTCGGGACAGCAGTGCCATATCCACCACCAGATTCACCACCCGAGGAGGGTGGTACAGTCGATCATTAGGGGAGTTTTCTTCACCCTTTACCTTCATTCAATGGGGCATTTAATATTATAAGTTTGGGGGTATTGGGATCATAGTGTAGTTGCATTTAGTTTTTGCATGTTTAGTTTCAATTTTGCATGTTTATATGTTAGATAAAATTTTGCAGAAATTTTTTAATTTTTAGTTATTATTGCTTGTGCTAGTATGTTGTTAATATGTTTTAGTTTGCATGTCTCACAAAGTTTAGCTTTATGAAAATTCTGTCTAGCCAATGATGATAGTGAATTTTGAAAGATTCTTGAGTATGTTGGATAACATGAGCTGAGATATAATGTTTTACACGATGAGATTCATGTTGCTGTTTAAATGCTTTTGGTTTGCACGGTCGTGTTCACAGTCATTTGTAGGTATAAGACTTATGTGTTGTTGTGCTCGATAGAAAACGTAGTTTTAAAAAGAGAAATATGTGGAAAGTGATCTTAGACTGTATGAAACAGTGATACACAAACTTTGGGAACACATGGGTATGCTTGCTATTGGGACGAGATGGAGCGTAAAACGCACTCGTTTAAATGGAAATGGAAAGTGAGATGGAGCGTCAAACGCACTCACTATATAACAAAAAAGAAAAAAAAAGAAAAATAGCAATAAACACCGCGGGAAAGAGCGAAAAATCACCCTCGTGAGTAGCAATAAAGCAGTTAAGCCCATTGTGGAACTTTAGTTTGTGTTGATATGTTGAAATATTATGTGTTGCATGAGTATACATGAGTCTTGATTTAGGCTATAATTTTCTGTTTTGAGCAGTGTAGCATGTGTATTCTTTGCTTAAGTCAAGTTTTGGTGAACACAACACACACACACAACATCTCTATAGCATTTATGAATTATCTGAGTGTATGATATTATGCCTATAGTTTAGTTTGAATCGGTATTCTTGAATCTGGACAATTCACTGAGGCAATTTGGACTAAAATTCTGTTAGAGCTGGAACAATGTGAGACTAGTATGCATCATAGCTTAGTTGCATAGTAATGTAGCTGCATTTTCATTGTTCATTAGTATGCATTGCTTGAGGGAAAGCAACAATTCAAGTTTGGGGGTATTTGATAAGTGGGTTTTATACCTACTTATTGAATACCAATTCACGCGAACTATGTCCATCTCAAGTACATTTTAGTGTGTTTTTAGTTGCATTTCATGTTATTTTGCATTGCATTTACTTAAAACTCCTTTTGGTGAAAAAAGTACAGGAACGACCTAATTTGGTGGTATTAGAGGGCACGAGGCTAATGGACGCGTGAAGCGAGGCACAAGCTGGGATATGCATGGCATGAGGATCAAGTGGAGTAGAAAACTAAGCATGAATGGACAAAGGAAGGAGCAGCAGAACAGATTAGTTGCAGCAGCAGAACCAGAATTCATAGACTGCAAGTCGCGCGACAACAAGCTTGGGGACGCGTGCCTGCGCGAGCACCCGGTTGGACAACATTACACACTACAAGTCGCGCGCCCGCGCGAGGATTACACTGGAGGGGCGCGCGGCCGCACGCGATGCCTGAAGCTGCTGATTTGTTTTATTTTAATTTTTATTTAAAAGGGTTGTAATTGATTAAAAACAATATCTGACTGGTGTCAGACATATCATTCACTTTTTTCACGTATTCTCATATTAGTAACTAGGGTTTACACTCTGAGGGAGATTCCAACGTAGAACGAAGCTTAAACGCCTACTTCTTTAATTCTTCTTGGGATTTTCTATCAGTGTGGATTATTATTAGTATTTTGCTGGATATGTATGAGGATTTGAATGCTAATATTGAATTATAATCAGTAATTGGGTTTGATCGTTTCTATCCCTTCGTCTCTCAATTGTTTGCTTGTTAGCCATGTTTAGTTTTGATCCCATAATGACTTTTGGTTCAGTCATGAACTAAACTCCATTATGGGATTCTAACGAATTTTAATATGTAGTTTGGTTGCATGCTTGATTGTTGGGGTTGTTTTACATACCATATGGAATTTCTATCATGATTATTTTGCATGTATGAATGCTTGATCACCATTCGTTTTTAGTACTTTTATGGAATTGACAATGAACATGCAAGTATGGATTGTAATCATGATAAAGATACGATATGGGGTCATTTTATATATGGCTTGTGTATTTCGTGAACCAGATAGACATATACTGTTTCATCATATGAGTTAAAATAAGGGCGTGTGCTTAAATTCAGTATGATTGCAATTTCACATAGACATATAGTAATTTTGGTTATATTGACGATTACATGGAGTCTATCATTTGTGGGTACTGTGTAAGTAAGTCTTAGTACATTGAAAAATGGCTATGACTCTATTAGTGCTCTTGACTACTTTTCTGTGATATGTGAACAATTCTTGCATGATAGTGGTAATTAGATGAAGTATTAAATGAAGTTAGGATCCCATTATTTCCAGATTTGGTTTACTCCGTTATTATTCTTGTTTTAGTTGTTATTTGCAATTAGATTAATTCACCAATATAGTCATTAGTTTAAGCATATAAATATAGTGATTTAATTGATGCATAGTAGTTTAAATTTGACAACTTTCTCTGTGGGATCGATACTCTACTTACTCAGATTACTTGTTGACACATGTATGCTTGCATGAGTTAGAGCTCTTTTATCAGAACTGAAAAAGAGGCAACACAAGGGAAATGCTAGTGGAGGTGCGCTGGCTATTGCTGGACCAACATCATCAAATAAGCCCACAGCCAGAACCTTTAATATGACGGTGCAGGACGCGATGCAATCATAAGATGTCGTGTCAGGTATTATCCCAATCAATGATATAAATGCATATGTATTATTTGATTCGGGTGCTACTTGCTCGTTTATATCTGATGAATTTGCTAAGAGGTAAGAAATACCTAGTGAAGAGTTGAATTTCCCTTTAAACATAGAAATTGCGAATAGGGAAGTGATTCCTGTTAGGTTCGTATACAAGAATTGTAAGGTGAACATTAAGGGGAATGTTATGACAGTAGATTTAATTCCGATAAAACTCGAAGAGTTCAATGTTATTTTGGAAATGGATTGGTTATTCAATTATGTAGCGATAATTGATTGCCAAAAGAAGTGTGTAAACCTTATGACTTCGTCAAAGGTAGTTTTTCATGGTAGCAAATCGCCTAGAAAAATGAAATGTCCGCGATGATGATGCAGTTAAGAAGTTATTGAGTAAAGGCTGTGTAGGGTACTTAGCCTACATAGTCGATACTCAAAAGGAGAATGGTGTGAAACTAGAGGAAATACCAGTGGTTAGGGAATTCGTAGATGTGTTTCCGGAGGATTTTCCAGGACTTCCGCCTGACAGAGAAATCGAGTTCGTGATAGACTTAGCGCCAGGAACCGCTCCGATATCGAAGGCCCCGTACAGAATGGCTCCGGTAGAGATGAAGGAACTAATGGTGCAACTGCAAGAACTGTTGGATAAAGGTACATTCAGCCGAGTGTGTCACCGTGGGGAGCACCGGTGTTATTTGTGAAGAAGAAGGATGGGTCAATGAGTTTACATTGATTATAGAGAATTAAAAAAAGTCACTATTAAGAACAAGTATCCATTGCCAAGGTTAGATGACTTGTTTGATCAGTTGAAGGGTGCTAGATATTTCTCTAAAATAGATTTGAGAAGTGGGTATCATCAACTGAAAGTAAGGAAGGAGGATGTACCGAAGACGACATTCCAAACTCGGTATGGACATTACGAATTTTTTGTGATGTCTTTTGGTTTGACAAACGCTTGTGCAACATTCATGGATTTGATGAACAGGGTGTTTAAACCATTTTTAGACAAATTTGTGGTGGTGTTCATTGATGATATTCTGGTGTACTCCAAATCTCAAGAAGAACATGTGGAACACTTACGTATGACGTTGGAGACGTTAAGAAAGGAAAAGTTGTACGCAAAATTCTCTAAATGTGAATTTTGGCTAGAACGTGTACAATTTCTTGGACATGTAATTGATAAGGATGGGATTTTAGTGCATCCATCAAAAGTCAAAGCTGTGATAAATTGGGAACAACCAAGAACTCCGTCAGAAGTGAGAAGTTTCTTGGGATTGGCAGGCTATTATTGACGATTTATTCAAGATTTTTCCAAGATTGCCACTCCGTTGACAAATTTGACAAGAAAATCTGTAAAATTTGTTTGGACGAAAAAATGTGCAGAACATTTTACGGAATTAAAGAAGAGCCTCAGTGTGGCACCTGTGTTGTCATTACCAGATAATACAGGAAATTTTGTAGTGTATAGTGATGCTTCACACAAGGGTTTAGGATGTGTCCTTATGCAAAACGGCAAAGTCATTGCGTATGCATCAAGGCAATTGAAAGACTACGAGAAAGGATATCCGACTCATGATTTAGAGTTGGCAACAGTGGTGTTTGCTTTGAAGATATGGAGACACTATCTCCATGGAGAAAAATATGAGATATACACAGACCATAAGAGTCTAAAGTATATTTTCACTCAGAAGGACCTGAACATGCGACAAAGAAGATGGATGGAGTTAATAAAAGATTATGATTGCGAAATCTTTTATCATCCGAGCAAGGCTAATGTGGTTGCAGATGCCTTGAGTAGGAAAGGCAGAGAAAAGTTGTTGTTGTTAACTGATAAGGAGGAGCTTATTACAGCTATGGCAAGGCTAGAATTGGAAATCAAATTTCCAAAAGAATTCGATGAAAAATTGTACCAAATGGAAGCTAGTCCAACTTTGGTGGACAAAGTGAAGAACGCTCAACTACAGGATAAAGAATGCAAGAAAATAAAGGAGAGTGTGGTCGAGGGTAAAGAAGTGAAGTATAAGGTCGATACTAAGGGAATGCTAAGATTCGAGGGACGAATTTGGGTTCCAGCAGTACAAGATATTAAAGAAGAAATCTTGACAGAAGCTCATAGTTCAAGATATTCGATTCATCCGGGAAGTATAAAAATGTATCAAGATTTGCGAAGACATTTTTGGTGGCCAAATATGAAAAGAGATGTTGCAGGATGCGTTGCAAAGTGCTTGACATGTCAGAAAATGAAGGTCGAGCATCAAAAGCCAAGCGGATTACTTCAACCGTTGGAAATACCGTAATGGAAGTGGGAGCACATCATAATGGATTTTGTGGTAGGTCTTCCAACGACTCAGAAAGGATACGATGAGATATGGGTGATAGTGGATAGATTAACGAAATCTGCACACTTTTTGCCAATAAAGATTAGATTTAATCTTGATCAGCTGGCGAAGTTATACGTTAAAGAAATCATCTCAAGACATTGAGTTCTAGTGTCAATTGTATCAGACAGAGATCCGAGGTTCACATCAAATTTCTGGAAGAGATTACAAGAATGCATGGGAACGCAATTGAGGATGAGTACAACATATCATCCGCAAACTGATGGGCAAAGCGAATGAATAATCCAAACGTTAGAGGATATGCTTAGAGCATGCATAATGGATTTCAAAGGAAACTGGGATGATCATCTACCGTTGTTGAAATTTGTATACAATAATAGTTGCCATGCAAGCATTAGTATGCCATCGTACGAGGCGCTATACGACAAGAAGTACAAAACTCCACTATGTTGGGATGAAGATGGTGAACGTTAACTATTAGACCCAGAACTGGTACAGCAGACCGCTGAAGTTGTCAGACTCATCAGACCAAGACTGGTAGCTGCTCAAGATCGACAGAAAAAGTATGCTGATCAACACAGGCAGAGTCGTGAATTTGAAGCATGAAATTTTGTATTCCTGAAAGTTTCTCCTTGGAAGGGGAAAATTCATTTTGGCAAGAAAGGAAAGCTCAGCCCAAGGTTTATTGGACCTTTCGAGATTCTACAACGAGTGGGAGAGGTGGCTTATGAAGTAACTTTAGCTCCAGAATTAGAGCATGTGCACAGCGTTTTTCATGTGTCGATATTGCGACCATATAAACCCGATTACAAGCATGTGATCGAGTATGAACCGTTGCAGTTCAGTAAAGATTTATCTTATGAAGAGATTCTATCTGAGATAGTTGACGGGAAAGAACAAATGCTTTTCGGGAATAAAGTGATACCTTCTCGTGAAGGTGATATGGAGGAACCACATATGTCGAGCGGCTACGTGGGAACTTCGAAGTCGATATGATGAAGAATTACCACAGAGTTATTTGTTTAGTCTGTGTCTTCGATTCTTGGGACATAATCTTTGTAAGTATGGGAGAAAATGCGACGATTTGATTGTTTGAATTGTGATTCTGGGGACAGAATCCTTGTAAGGAAGGAAGGAAGGATGTAACGATCCAAAATTTAAAATTGTAATATTAAATATTTATTGAATAATATAAATATTTATGAATCTAAATTTATTAGATTATATTCTAAATTATATTAATTTATAATTTAGAGAATTGTAGTATAACATGAGATGTTATATTGTTGTTTTGATTTAATAATTTAGATGGTATATTTGATTATTAAATACAGTTATAATGAAAATTATAATTTTGTGATATTTGCTAAAATGCTATATTTAATTAAAATATAGTATGTGATTAATTTAATGGGTTAATGTTGGATATGGAAATCCAAATAAATAAGACGTGATTATAAATTATAAACTAAAGTGTTTATTAAAATAAATTAAAAAGGGTTTAATTTAGTTTTTGCCAAACAAGGCTTAATATATTATTTCTTTAAAAATTAATGGGTTTTGCCAGACAAAGCCTTATGGCTTTTGAATTTCTAATTTTTGAACTTAAATAAAATAAATAATATAAATAAAATAATAAATAAAATATAATTATAATATATACATTAGTTTTGTAACTGTTATTTTATTAAATGGGCGTATTAAGATTATCAGTTTTATTTCCTACGCTTGTCTATCAGTTGAGTTTACGCATTATAACTATCAGTGTTTTCATTCTAGTTGCTAAGACTAAGAGAATTACAGAGAGAATTGACAGAGTTTGAGAGTGAAACCTGAGAAAATTGTCTGCAATTGCAAGGTTGTGCAAGCTAACTTGAAGGTATGTTCACAACTTTGATATTATATGTCTTTATGAGTATCACAACAAAGTTTTGTTATGCTATGTGAATTCTATTTCTTCCGAATTGTTGTTATGTAACTAAGTTATGGTGGTTATATGTGATATAATGCTAGAGTTTATGTTTAAACAAGAAATTTGTATGTTAAATTCGTTGACAGTAGGAAGAAAATAATGTCAGTATATGTATTTTCATATAGTTCATGAAAAGTATCAATTGTAGTGGCCAATTAGTATGTGAAATTGTAAATTGAAGCTTGATTATGTTAGTTCATTAAGAAACGAGTATAGCGTAATTTGAATGGAGTGATTTGGCCAAGTATTGAATTCACAGTGATGATTTTTGGGTTGAATATCAAAAATTTGAGTTTTATATGAAACTCATGGAATTTGAGAAATTAACCTAGCTTAAATTGTTGTTAAATTGTTTTAATTGGTGGAATATGTTCACAAATATGTTTATGATAGTTCTATACCATTTTTTACATGTTATTATTCTTTGTTTTGGTGGGTGAAATTTGTGTTAGTTGGCTTAAGAAAAGCGCCGTAACCATGTTCGCAAAACTGGAGTCTGCATGTAAGGCCTTGCCAGCGCAATCTCTTATGCCATGGCTACCTTGATCCAATATAAAACCGTGTGCGGTACCGCGCCATACTCTGTCTCGATACAGTGAAGTTTGCTAATTCTACAGACTTTGGACGTTCAATGTAACTTAGCTTAATGTTAGGTTAATGTGAGAACCATGTAACAACAAGGTTAAACAGAGTCGTGTTATGTGAATTGTAAATTCAAAGTTGTAAAAGTGATTATTAAGTTACGAATGCGTTATGTGATAACTTAGAATACACAATGAATGTTAGACAAGTGTTGTGAAGTCAACACTTGGAATTTCTGAAATGTAAGTGGTAATGTAAGACTTATACTAAAATAACAAGTTAGCTAAAAATGCCTGTTATATTGAAAAGTGAATATTAGTATGTCTAATAGATGTTGTGGTTTTAATACTGTGTATAGGTGAACGTGAGTTTTAATATTATAGCTTACGCTCGAGGCAAGTTTCTAAACTTTTCTTTTTACATTGAGCAAGTTTTCTAACTCTACATTTACGTTGAGCAAGTTACTTACTTTAAACTTTCATTAAGCGAATTCTTGTATTCCTAATCATTATTTGAACAAGCTAGCTATGACTTAAACTTTATTCGAACAAGTTTTTAATTTCAATAGATAGTTATGTATTCTGACTTGTTTATTGTTAGACAAGTTTCTTTATTGTCCTTCATGTACTATGAATGCAATTTTCTTGAATTCTAATTTCTAACGTTGAAGTATCTTATTTCGTTTGCTTGACACAAGCTATTTTCATAATTCAATAATTCTTAGTCCAAGCTAAATTTTATTCAAGCAAGGTTTATTGTCATTCACTACTTATGCTTTATAGTTATTTCTAAGCATAAGTTCAAGATATAGTTCGTTTGCTTACACTTATTCATTGTTCCATATTATGTTATTATTGATCAACTGTTGTGTTATCAAACACTATTGATTCAACTAGTCCTCTAGTTAATGTTTGTTAAACTTCAAATTCCCCTTGAAAGCTTATCCAAACCAAACTTTCTCTGGTGCGGACTTGTACTCTAAATACTGAGATGAACAACCCTATTATTATTAGGAGATAATTTACGCTTAGTGTTGAAATGTTTGTGCACAATACATTGTACGAAGGGCTGATCCCCCTAAGTACGAGGAGTCCTTATAGTCTTATGACTGTTAAAGTTGAAGTTGAAAGATTACTTGCAACTGCGGACATAGTTCATGGTCTTATGACCCTCAGTTATATATATTCCATATTTTGGATTCCAGTTTTTGATTATCATTAATAGAGTATTATTCAGTTTTGATGAGCCTATTCGTTGGCAGTTATTGTTATTATTCTCCTGTTGATTCATTGTTATATCTAGGGAGCAATTGTTTTGCTCACTCTTGCATATATATTGTCATTGCAGCTAAAGTTGAGAAGGTAGACGAGCCTTCGACTAGCAAAGGAAAGGGAAAAATGTACAAGTGATGCAGACTTGTAATTTTATTTATTTTGATGAGCATAGACTTTTAAATAATGATATGATGTAATAATTTTTATTTCCGCACTTATATGATGATTAAAGGTTAGACAACCTGGGAAGATTCTTATTTAATGATGTAACCCTATTTCAAAGGGAGGATTTATGGTTAAATGTTACTTTATTTTTGGTAGATAGATATATATGAACGGAAAGTGAACATTAAATCTTGTGGGAATGAAGTACATAGATTTGGGGGTGTCACAACCTGACTCTTGATAACTGAAGCACCACTCTCTTCATCATCTGAAAAGGGTAAAAGGGAAGAGATGGTCCATCAGCCCGGAAGTGGAGATATCATCGCACCACTTACTTTTTATTACTTGTCATTAGTTGCTTAATTTTGTTTATTACTGTCACTTTTTGTATTTTAAATAGTTTCATATATTAATTATAACACCCCCAAACCCGATCTATCTTCACACACGAGTGCTACTCATTTCATACCTACATTCATATATTCTAAAGATATAATTAAAAAATCCAAAATAAAACAATATATTTCCTCAAATCCTTGATTCTATTACCTTAAAATCTTCACACATACAAATAATGATATTTACATTATTCTTTTCCTTATTACAAGTGTGACTTTTATCCGCCACAACATATATAATTAAATTTTAACAAACTACTCTTCAAGACTCAGCTTGATCTTCTCTTTAATCTTCATTGAATCCTTCAGTTCTTTTTAACATCGCTGAAAATAATTTTTTTATTTTAAGCAAGTGTGAGCATTCGATTTCTCAACAAGTTCTAGCAGTTGATGTGACATCCCCAAATCCAAGTACTTCATTCCCATAGGATTTGGTGTTAACTGTTCAAACATTCATATCTAACTACCCAAGTTAAATAAAACTTAAGCAATAAACCTTCTCATTAAAGGGTTCAATAACTTAATCAAATAAATCTCAGGTCGTCTAACCTTAATACAATCATCAAGTGCAGAAAAATTAATTACATCCCATCAATAATCAAGTGTAGTTACATAAACCATTAAAATAAAATGAAACAAGTCTTCAACACTTGCTCATCTTGTCTTTCCCTTTACTAGTAGATGGCTCGTCAACTTTCTCAACTTTAGCTGCAATGGTTATATATGCAAGAGTGAGCAAAATAAATGCTCACCTGGAATGATAATAAGTAATGACAACATCATAACTATCAATGACTAAGCTCAATTGAATTGAATAACGTTTTCTACCAATGATAGTCCAGAACTGAACATCAATATTTAGATTTCATCTGAAGGTCACAAGACCATGAACTATGTCCCAAGTTATAAGTATTTCTACTTAAACCTTTAACAGTCGTTAGACTATATGGACCTTCCTTCTCGTACTTAAGGGGATCAGCCCTTTGTACCATGTATTGTGCACAAACATCTTAACGCTTTTGCATAAATAATCCCCTTATAATAGGGTTGTTCATCTCAGTTTTAACATACGAGTCCACACCAAAGGAAGTTTGGTTTGGATTAGCTTCAAGGGTAATTTAGAGTTCAACATTCATCAACTAAGGATTAGTTGAATCAAAAGTTTAATAACATTTCAAGGATTCGATAACAACGTAGTATGAAATAACCATGAGTCATAAGTGATTAAACATCATGCATCAAAATCATGCTTTAGGAATAAATTGGGAAACATCGAAAAGTAAAATAAACCTTGTTTGAATAATAATAATAATAATAATAATAATAATAATAATAATAATAATAATAATAAGTTAAGGTTACATTCTTTTTCAATAAGGAAACAATTTAGGAACTTTGCTAAATATAGGAATAGGAAACTTGTTCAATAAGATATAACTTGAACATTATAACTGAAGTAAGGTAAGGAACTTGCTCAATGTATCAATAAGGTTTACATCATACAAAAGCAATAAAGTTCAAGAGCTTAATAAAAGAATAGGTTTAAGTAACTTGCGTAATTATAAACAAGGTAGGGTAAGAAACTTGCCATGTGCGTAAGCTAAACAGTTATAACTTGATTTCCAAATATACTATATACATGTCATTTAAAATCGTAACACAATTAGTTACCACATGATCACGTTACATAATTAAATATCTATTTCATTTAACTTACAACCTTTATTCTTAGGTTTAATCACATGATGAAACCACGCTTCTAACTTTTTATCAACATCAACTTCAATTGTCATATAACTCGTTAATTACTAATTATAAACTTCATATTTGATGTTAAAATAACACCAAAATTTGTTATATCATCGTATAAAATTATTAATCATATTTTATAATTATAAGATCATGCTACAGTAACATTTACAGGATTGTATAATACAAATCATATTTACGGGGCCAAATCGCTAACCGGCATCGCAGTCACTTTCTGGATTTACTAAGGACCTGAGGCTGTAGCTACCGATGCAGCCTCGCCCCACTCAACACAGGCCTCGAATAGTATTTATCAATGAATGTGACGACGCTGGCAGCTCATACTAGAACTTCTGCTCGACAAAATTGCAGCAATACCGACATACGATTCAGTCGTTCGATTCACAAGAACATAAAATAAAGCCAAATAATCTTATTTTCATCAATATAATAGTGAAATAATTATACCCAGACACCACAAATCATATATAATCATTACCCAACATACCAAGCTTGATTTTAACCACACAAACAACATAAAAAATAAATTAAAGCCTTTAAATTTTATTATTTTTGCTATTTCTTCACTCTTAGACATTTGTAGCGAAATTAATCACTATAAATTCATTTTATAACCAAAACAATCTATTTAATTCACATTGTTTTCGTTTCTCCATGTATAAACATAATCTACAATCAATTTACACACCATAATATGAATTGAAATCTAATTTTTATATCCAATAAGCCATATTAATATACTTTACATTGTAAACGCACTGTAAATATAATCTCTTCATATTTATCATGTTTTCATGGATTAATCAACTCTAAATCATATACAAATCACATAAAAACAATTTATATACACAAATTAACATATGTAAGTTATATATATTCAACAATTATCATCGAAAATCAAATTACGGAGAAATAAAAAAAATTCAATGAAGAACAATGAAGAGTGTAAACTGATAATTTAAAGTTAGATTACTACCTTCAAGTTCTTGTTTAGCTAACAAAAATGATAGCAACCTTTTTTGATTTTCTCAAACTCACAAAGAACTCTTATCTTCTTCCTTCTCTTTTTTCTCTATGTTTTTCTTCTTTCCTCTCTTTATATTATACGTAGCTTATAAAAACTGATATATAATATAAGCGTATAACATATAATACATATTAATATATAATATAACTGATGTCAGTTATTTTTATTTTAAATTCAAAAGCCACTAAGGCCTTATTTGGCAAAAACTAGATTAATTTAAGAATTCAAAAAGCCTTTAAGCTTTGTTTGGCAACAACTAGGTTAATCTCTTTTAATTTATTTTAATAACTCCTTTATCTTATGGTTTATTTGTTACACTTTATTTAATTAAATTCTAATAACTAAATTCAATTAAATTAAAGTTAACATCAACTTATTAAATCAAATTGCCACATAAATCAAATTGCTACATAATTATAATTTTCATTATAAACTATAATTTTATTTAATAAATTAGTAAATCTCTAATTTAATTATTAAATTAAATTAGAATACAATTATAATTATTCCAAAATTCATTTATTCATTACCAACTCTCTAATTTAATTAACAAATTAAATTAGAATATTAACATTATATAATATATAATGATTAGTTAACAATTCATCTAATTAACTCATTAAATTAAAGCCTCAAGCCACAAAATTACCAAACATCAACTTAATTAATATATTACACTTAATTAAATTAAGCCACAACAATTCATGAATTATTTATTTATTTAATAAATAAATAAATAAATTAAATATTTATTTAACCAATAAACACATCAACTAAAATATTTATTTAATTCAATAAATATTTTAAATTACATATAAAAATTCTCGATCGTTACAGTTGAATAACAAAAACATCAAGAATCAAATATTATTTTCTTATAAAACTTCAATAACTGAACAAGAGTTATAAAGCAGCAAGAATAATAGGAACAGTTCTGATTCCTATCATTTTAAAATATCAATAACCTTTATTTCCTCATATATATTAATAACAATATATTCTTTAACACTTCTATGACTTAACATATCCTACCAAACAATATATGTGAAAAGAATCACCCTTTCGACATACATTTACAAAACATAATACATAGCACACACCGAATTCTCAAAAGTTATCAATATAGTAAACTGAGTGGCGCCCTGCCAAAAAGTAATGAATTAGTTTCTCGTCTTATCTACACTGTCTTACACAGTGAGTTAAATCGGTTACTAGCTTATCTTAAACCTTTGCCCATAACAAAGGAGTCGTTTAACTCAGATACTGCACATTAATGATTAAAAAGTATAATTGTACAAATAAATTAACCTAGACTACCATCTTTTCCTTTGTCATACTGAAATAATCAACACAGATTCATTCGTTATACAATTCATGTATAAGCAGAACACTTACAACTTGAACAGTTCAATCATAGAACAATTCATCTCAAAAGCACACGAGTTCAACACAATTGGCAAGTAGCACAATTCATGATACATATCTTGCACAAACATAATATATTTATGAAAGTAGTATGCATAGAAACCAATCATATTTGATGATAAAGCATATATTTTGTAAACAATCTTATTCATTTATTAATAAAAATATTTATTTACTAAAGACATTTAATTATCTACATAATGTTGTTTTAATAATATGTGATAAACCCATAATTTTAAGCAATGCTTTTAGAAACATGATGAGATCATGCTAATGAGATCTAAATTCTTAGATAGCTTAAAAACTAAAATTTTCTCAATCGATGGATTACTAAAAAATGGATTAATGAATCCAAATAGATTGGTACATACGTTGCTTGCTCATTGGATGAGGATGATTGATCTCATGATCATTTGTGTGGAGAAACTAAAGCAACTATGTAAGTTCTTATTGGAGAATAAGTTCACTGAACGTTACTCACTTAGGAATACCTAATGGAGTTTTACTTGCCTGTCAATAGGAATTCCTGAAGTGATAGTAGTACAAGTGATCATTAGACTTGGGATCACCATAGTATCTTGTGTATAACACTACCAAAAAATGGGTCATTGCCGACGACATCACTTCTGACGGCCTATTGCCCGTCGCTAATGACCTCATAGTCGACGGCAATGCCGTCGCTAATGATACCCGTCGATAATGACATTTTCCCTCCTTTTATAGATTGATGCCCGTCGTTAATGACATGATTGTCGTCGGGAATGGGTATGATATGGCACCAATTTTTCGCGGTGGGGGGAAATGTGACTGGCGACGACAGGTTTTGATACAGGCGACGGCATGCCCGTCGCTAATGAGTCAATAACGACGGGAGTAATGTCGACGGTGATGCCATCGAGAATGAGTCTTTTAATTAAAACCCTTACTTCCGACGGCAATGACTCCTATCTGTTGCCAATTTCTTTTAATTTTCGTTTTTCCCTCCTTTCAATTGTTCAATCCAGTCGCCCATTTTCTTAATTGACAATCCAATTTTTCCTAATCCTTCATTATAGTTCGACCCATCACCATCCCAGTGGAGATTATAGTTCGCATCATCTCTGTTCACGACTAGAAGAGCTCCTGCTTGTGCCGTGAGAATTTGCTTCTCCACTCCACTGGCCTGGCCGAACCTCCCGCCACCACCATTCCCCTATTTTTCTTCTTTTACTCTTGGTTTCCCCCAAATTTCAAGGTATAACATCCATGGAAATCTACAACCCTTTTTCTTTATCCATGAAAATTTATCCTTTTTTATTTTACTTTTCTTGATTTCTATGCAAAATATGATCTGAATAATGTAGTATTTGTTCATTGTTCCTGGGTTTATAATATTTTTAGACATGAATTTATTTGTTTATTGTGCCTGGGTTTTGTATTCGCAGTAGCAATAGTGGTTTTGTAAGTGAGACAAGTTAACTGCTTGATCCATTTTTTCTTTTAACTGGTTTTTGTTAGTGTGTGTTTGTTAGTGTGTGAATTGTTGTTATAATTCACCATTAGTGAACCCATAATTACTATAGTGGTCAGTTTATAATTCACATAATAAAAGGTCTCTACTTTCTGCAAAAGGGAATGAGTCCATCATAACTTGGATATATATGCATTATAAATTTATTCTTCTGAAAAAATGATGATTATGGAACATGTCTTTGCTATATAACTACATCCGAAGAAATAAGTCATTCAAAGTCCAAAGATGAAAGGTATTGAGAATATTAAATTTTATACTACAGTTATACTAAATACAAAGTTTTGAGACCCTTGCACCCTTACAATTATCAACTGTCAAATAATTGGGAAGAATAAACTTATGTTGTATTGCAATAAATATAGGGTTTGATGCTCAAGTAAGAAAAGACTTTGATTAACAAAAGCAAGTCTAATCAAAACAGGAGATAAGTAAAACTTACTAAGCGAAATGACAAGTATACAGGATGCCAATTTCTCATTTATATGTATATATATATATATATATATATATATATCTTAAGGCTATCAATAGTATGGAAAGCCAGTTCAGATAATACAACACAATTATAATAGTGACAATATTTTTTCCATTTTTATTCATTCAACATATGAATATCATATTAAAATTTATGTCTTTGAGCCCTTCAATTCATACTACAACCATGTCTAATTTCAAGGTACTAGTTTACCTCAACTAAGGTGCAAATGACTAGTACGAATTATAATACACATATTTCTTCCATTCATTCTTGCAATTGATGGCAAAGAGTAAGAATACTTTAATTATAAAATCCTTCAGTAGATAACTTGATGTTGACCACAAACTAAACATGTTACCAAATTCAAATAATAATATGAACACAAGAACCCACACAAGAATCCATTACATTTCTTAGCTACCCAAACAAATTCTGCCGTACTATGATGTGAAGAAAATGGTCAAAAGGCTCAATCTAGAGTATGAGAAGATTAATGCTTGTGAGAATGACTGTATGTTGTATTACGGTGATGTCAATAAAGATAAGAGGTCATGTGATATTTGTGGTACAAGTAGAATCTTGTGAGCAAGGTCAGAAAAAGGGAAAAGACGTGCCGAGAAAGATCTTACATTACTTTCCCATTGCCCTGAGGCTTCAGCGGTTGTTCATGTCAACACATACCGTCGAGGATATAAGGTGGCACTCTACACAGAACATAGTCGAAGGTCAACTGACGCACCCGTCAGATGGGCTTGAGTGGAAAAATTTTGATAACAAGCACCCTCGTTTGTCAAGAGGTTCGCAATGTTAGGCTTGGACTTGCTACGGATGGGTTTAATTCGTTTAACTGCCTTTACACAAAGCCCTACTCAACTTGGCGATGATTATTGTGGTGTATAACCTCCACTTTGATATGCATGAAAGATCCCTACATGTTCATGCCTTTCTTGATTCCGGTGATAAGAATCCGAGTAATGACATCAATGTATACCTCAAGCCATTAGTTGATGAGTTGAAGATGTTGTGGGAAAAAGGGGTTCAAACTTATGATGTATCTCTAAAGCAGAACTTTAACATGAGGGTAACTTTACTATGGACAATAAATGACTTCCCGATGTTAGGAATGATCAGTGGATGGTCGACTCACGGGGGCTTGTCATGTCCCGTGTGCATGGGGTCAGTTAAAGCTATGCGGCTCAAACATGGGGGGAAAATGAGTTTCTTTGCAACATACAGACAGTTTTTGCCGGTTGAACATCGTTATCGACGGATGAGTAGACAATTCAATTGAAAAAAAGAGAAACGTCAAGTACCTGGCCGTCTTTTTAAATCAACAGTGTTGAGTTGGATTAGTCATTTGAAGTTTCCACCTCTAGGGAAGAATCACAGATTGGAGCGAGCTTATGGTTACGACAAGGTTCACAACTGGACACACAGATCCATGTTCTTTGACCTGCCTTATTGGGCTACACTCTGCATCCGTCATTGTTTAGATTCGATGCATACTGAGAAGAACGTATTTGATAACATTTTTTATACAGTCCTATATGCCACTAGTAGAATAAAGGACAACAAGAAGTCGAGACTTAATTTGATAGAAATGAACATTAGGGAAGATCTGTGGCTGTATTAGGAGGGTAGTAAGACGGTAACTCCTAAAGCTGAATATACTTTAACCAGGGAACAGTTGATATTGATATGTAATTGGATCGATTAATTTGAAGCTCCTGGATGGATATTCTTCGAATATAGCAAGGTGTTGTAAAGTTGAAGAGCTGAAGTTTCGGGGTCTCAAAAGTTATGATTGTCACGTATTCATGCAGAAGTTGATCCCTGTGGCATTTATCGACTTGTTACCGAAACGTGTGGTAGAAGCACTGACAGAGCTTTCTAATTCTTCAGAGATCTATGCTTGACGGAGCTCTAGCTCAAAGACATAGATAAAATGGAGAGGCAGATAGTGGAAATAATGTGCAAGTTAGAAATGATCTTCCCTCCATCGTTTTTTGATTCAATGGAGCATTTGCCTATTCTCTTGCCATACGAAGCAAAGTTTGGCTATCCCGTGCAATATAGAAGGATGTATCCATTCGAGAGGTATTGACATTAATGTTTTAATACGGTAAACTTAGAATTCTTGTTTGTTAATCTATATATCACATAGGTATATGCGACGTCTAAAGCAAAAGGTGAAGAATAGAGCCCGTGTAGAGGGGTCAATTGTTGAAAGTTATGTTATGGAGGAACTTGTTAATTTCTGCTCGTTGTACTTTGAGTAATATATTGAATGAAGCACAATCGCTACGCCGGAATGAGGCTATTAAAGACGAGGAAAATGGAGAATTAAGGGCCTTTAGTCATCCTGTACACCCATTCGGTGGTAAAAAAAAGGCGATTCTTGACCGACAAAGAGTATCACAATGCCACATTGTATGCACTTGTCAACATGAATGAAGTAGCACCATACATTAAGTAAGTAGTCATAACTATATATGTCTGATGTAGCTGGGAGAGGTTGTGAACCGAGATTGTGTAATTTATTTTAATATTTATTGGATTGAATAAATATTTTTTTGATGAATTAATTATTAGATTAAATAATTAATTGATAAAATTATGGTAGATTAATTTAATTATGTGTTATATTTATTAAATTAATGTGGAAAATTTTATTGTTCGAAGTATGTCATTATGTGAGCTTATTGTATTAAAAGAAATATTTAATAAGCCTAATGTTATTTTAATTAAATTAATTAATTAATTAGAGATTTAATAATTTGACATTATTATTAAATGAGAAATTTAATTATGTGACTATGTGAATTAATGAGAAATTATTTTATCTAAAATAAATTAATTAAGAGAGTTATTTATTTTATAAAGGAGTGTGACATTTTCAAACTATATGATAAGATTATTAAATTAAATGACTTTTGAAATCTATTCTAGCTAGCCAAACATGGCCTTAGTGGGAGTTGAGGGAAGTTACCCATGACTGGGTAACTGACCACAACGCGTCAGTTGATTTTCTTTATTATTACTCCTTCTTCTTCATTTCTTTTCCTAAGTCTAGAAAAGTAGAAACAGAGAGAGTTTCAAAGAGAGATTGAGAAGTGTTGAGGGAGAATTGTGATTGAAGAAGAATTGAGAAGGAATTCATTCCCTACTAATCTACGCTTTACGCTTGGGTAATTCTCTCCAACTCAATTTTCATTGTTACGTCATTTAGTTTTTTTTATAAAAAATGGCTTTCATTCATTCTGTAAGTCTCTGTAATTGGAAAATTGTGTTGTTATAGGGATATATGTAATAATTCGAGTAACATAGCATGTTTATATATATTGTATATGGTTCCATATCATCAATTTCATAATATTATAACGTATGATTATGGCTTCAAAAGGTTACAGAGTATGTTATATGGCCACATGGCCTTATACGTGATTTTAATATGTCAAACATAAATTATTCTGTAAAATTTCCACTTGTATATGATTATGCATGCTAAAGCAAACAAAACAAAACTTGAATGGTTGTATTTGGTCTTATAACGAATCCGTCGCGTTGAATTTTAGGATTTATGTTCAAAACCTTCAAGAACATCAAGAATAGTACAATTTGCATGCTTTAATTCTGTGATTATGTGTTTTAATGGGTGAAAATCACTCCATAGATGTTAAGTATTGATTATATATGAATTTTAGCATATGGGTATGTCTAAATTCGTGTAAAAATAAGTTGATTAGAATTTTTTAGCCATGTTCCGCAATTTTCGCGAATTGCAGAATCGAATCGAGTCTTCTTGTGCCATGGCTTCCAACTCCCCTCAGAGACAAATCTCGCCATAAAGACACCACTGCCATAAATAGCCAAGAACTTTAGCCAAGCAACGCCACTACCAGTAGTGCCAAAAATAGGCTTAGAAGTGGCGCCGCAGCGCCACTTAGCAGAATGGCCATAAATGAGTTTTTAAAAATGTTTAAGTGTAGCAATGTGTTATTAACTTAATCTAATGAGCATAAAAACTTGTTAGACATATAATGAGGTGTTAAAATAAATTCTTAACATATCCATAACACAATTACGTGTGAATTGAATGATTGAATGCATAGTTAGCTTATCGTTCATGAAGTCTTAATTTTGACACTAAGTATAATAATTGACTAAGTATAGTTATGAATTCGAGTTAAACAAAAGAATGAACTTGTGATGTTTAGTACGTTATAATTAACTGGTATTGTGAACGTAAATGATATGTAGGATTTAATTCAAGGAACGAGTTTAGTTAAAGTGTAATCTACGCACGAGGCAAGTTTCCTAACCCTACTTGTTATCATTATATAAGTTGATGAATTCACCTTTCTACATTGAGCAAGTTCTCATTATTATTGATTAAGTCTGTTTTGTTATATTAAAGCCTATTAATCTTTCAAGCATGATGTCATATATACAATAATTATTCTATCAGATACCTTTTGAGATTTTATTCAAGTTAAATATTCGATTCATCATTAAACCTTGTTAGACTAGCGAATCCTTAATGATTCGACTAGTCCATAGTTGATAAAGCGTTCTAAATTTCAAAACCCTTGATGAATTATCCAAACCAAACTTCCTTTGGTGTGCGACTCGAATGTCAAACCGAGATGAACAACAATCAGTATAGGGGATTATTTACGCTTTTAGCGTTAAGATATTATGCACAATGATGGTACTAAGGGCTAATCCCCCAAGCAGTGCGAGAAGAAGAGTCCATAGTCTTATAATCATTAAAGGTTTCAAGTAAAAACACTTGACAACCTAGGACATAGTTCAAGGTCTTATGACCCTCAAAAATTCTTTTGATTCTTGTTATTCATTCTTGATTCAAAAGTTGAGCTTTTATATTCAAAGTTATTATTTCTCTCGCATGTTATTATTCATTGTTATATTGTTATACTTGTGGGCAATCGTGCTCACTCTTACGTAATAATAACATTGCGTAGCTTAAGAACGAAAAGAGCGAATAAACCTTCCACTAGTAAAAGGCAAGGGCAAGCTTAGCAAGTAATGAAGATTGATTATTTATGTGGTTATGTAATGATAATTAGAATTGATGTTACTAAGACTTAATTGTTTTTGTTTCCGCACAGATGATTTAAGGTTAGAGTAACCTGAGATTTATTTATTATACAGTTGATGTAACCCCATAAGGGGAGAGATTTATTATTTATTTCTATCTATTGCATGGTTTGCATTTATTTATGGGTAGATAGATAGATGATGTTTGTACAGTGAACACCAAATCCCGTGAAAATGGAAGTACCGAATTTGGGGGTGTCACAGAGGTTCCTTTACAAACACATTAAGTATATAACTATGTTGCAGTCAATATGATTCCGAAGTACGTGAAGCGAATCCGAGTATATCGGACGGAGATTTGCAAAATTTGAGAAATGGACAATTTGTGCAATGGTTTAAAGATCATGTAAGTCTAACCTTTACAAGTTCAATGAATCTACCATCATAGATTAATTTATTCTTATGGCATAATTAACTTTAGAATATGTTATGTAAATGTACATTAGGTCCTCACAGATGAGTTAGCTGACAATCGGCTAAAGCTTATAAATGACGATTACCTGAAAGATCTCAGAGATACTTATACATCTTTGCATTGTCAATGCGATTCTGGACTTAAGTGTTGTGATATTCGGGAAGTTGCTTCTGCTGATTCTGGTGTTGTGGTGAAAGGTAGCTGCTACGATAACATTTGGGATGACTGGTATGGGCGATTGCTAGAAGTTGTCGTTCTCAAATATTGGGGTCATAAAGAATTAGTTTGCTTTAATTGTCAATGGTTTGATTTCGATTTCAATCATCCAAATGACACGCAAACATAGGCAATAGGACCGCATAGGCAATAGACACGCGTTACAACTGACGGGACTCGATTCTAATATACGAAGCCCAAGTTCGAGTCTCGTCTGCCTAACTTGAGAAAACTTAGAAAAATAGTCGAAAAAGAGACCAAAATCCACCCCGGTCATCTAGTTGACACGCAAATACAAGCAATAGCACCGCATAGGCAATAAACACGCATTACAACTGACGGGACTCGATTCCGATATACGAAGCTCGAGTTCGAGTCCCGTCCGCCTAACTTGAGAAAATTTAGAAAAATAGTCGAAAAAGAGACCAAAGCTCGCACCGATCATCCATATGACATACAAACACATGCAATAAAGACCAGATAGGCAATGTATACATGCGTTAAAAACCGATATGACTCGATTCTCGATATACGGGCCGAGTTCGAGTCCATCGCTTAACTTGAGAAAGCTTAGAAAAATAGTCAAAAAGAGACCAAAACCATACCGGTCCATCCAAAAACACGCAAACACAAGCAATAGCAATCCAGATAGGCAATAAAAACGCTAAGCATAACCGACGGGACTCGATTCTCGATATCTGGAGCTGAAGTTCGAGTCCCGTCACTTTAACTTGAAAAAACTTAAAAAATTAGTCAAAAAAGAGACCAAAACCCACCCCGTTCATCTAGTTGACACACAAATATAGTAATAATCTTTGCATCGAAGAATAGACATGCGTTCTAACCGCTTCGGACTCGATTCCAATATACGGAGCCCGAGTTCGAGCCCCGTCCGCCTAACTTGAGAAAATTTAGAAAAATAGTCGAAAAAGAGACCAAAACTCACACCGGTCATCCAAACGACACGCATGAAACACGAGATAATAACACCAAGCAATAGACATGTACATGTTACAACCGATTTAGACTCAATTACGATATACTTGAGCTCGAGTTCGATTCTGGTCCCGCTTTAACTTGAGAAAACTTAGAAAAATAGTCGAAAAAGAGACCAAAACCCGCACCGGTCATCCAAACGACACACAAACATAAGCGATAAAGACCAAGATAGTAATAGACCGTTAACCGACGAGACTCGATTCTGATATACGGAGCCCGAGTTCGAGTCCCGTCTGCCTAACTTGAGAAAACTTAGAAAAATAGTCGAAAAAGAGACCAAAACTCACCCCGGTCGTCTAGTTGACATGCAAACATAGGCAATAGCACCGCATAGGAAATAGACATGCGTTACAACTGACGGGATCCGATAAGCCCGAGTTCGAGTCCCGTCCGCCTAACTTGAAGAACACAAACTAAAATAATGTAAATATGTTTTCATTTAGACTTTGTTATTAATATTTTAATTTTGTAGGGTCTTGTTGACGAGACTCGTGGAGGTAGAGGTGGAGGCACTAGTGATGACCGCCCGCGATGACAATGACCTCCTCGATACGACGAGCGACTTCTTCCAAAGATGAAGGTGAAGACCGGCCGAAGCCGATGACATGGAGATAGGTGACGAGTTGTAGTTAGTTTAGTTTATGTTATATTCTGAGTTTCATTTATGTACTTGTACAATTTTTGAGTTGTAGAGACGACCATTATATTTTTGATCTATATATTTGACTTGGATTACTATTTCAATGGTGAATTGTATGATATTTGCGTGTTATTTGATGATTGTTATTAGTTTATAACAGGTGTACGTTTATATTTGTAAATGAATAGGAAAATTTTGAAATTATAAAAAAAAATCAAAATATATATAGTCATTGTCGACGGGGGCAATGACGACGACAATGCCATCGCCAATGACATATAGCGACAGTCATGAGTTATAGTCATTGGCGACGGCTATTTAAGTCGGTGGCGACGGCCATGCCGTCGGGAATGAGGTTTCCCCCCCCCAAAAAATTTATGGAGTCTTTGCCGACGGACTCACCGTCGCTATAGCCGTTGACATTGCCATTCTGTCGTCGCCAATGATAATGATGCCGACGGTGGCGGCGGAGAACCGTGGGCGACACGTTGCGGGCGACGGCGTCTTACGCAGACATCCGCCGTCGCTTAATGACCTCAATGTCGACGCACACGATAGTCGTAAAGCGACGGCGATTGTCCGTCGACAATGACTATTTTTTTTGTAGTGTAATAAGTTATACTTTGACATATTCCTTAAGACCCTTAGGGTATATCAAAGGGTATGCTTGGGTGTAATAAATTATATATGGAGCTAATGAATGATTAATAAAGAATCTACCGCTTCTAGTAAAAGAAGAGAAATGTCTTATGTAGCGTCCCCAAATCCGGGTACTAATCACCACGAATCTGGTACACTAATTCTATAACTATTGTGGAAGATATAAATATAATTTGTTTATACAATAACTTTTACACATAATCCCCAAGGTCGATAACCTTAACTTATTACCTGAATTCAATATCCTATCTAACATACAATGTCATTTGCCTTCACCTGTATCCAAAGTATTCATTTTAATTTGCAATGTTTATCATGATATAGCAAGGGTGAGTAACAAGTTTGCCTACCAAGTTTAAATTCAAAGAAAAGATATATCATGATTGAAAGAATGAATAATAAGCTGGCAACACTTTCAACAATATAATAATTGTGAAAGAACATGAATCAATTTTTTCATAACTGAAAGACCGAGACAATAAAAATGAATGGCCAATAATGAACATGGATAAATCAACTGGACCAAATGGTAATGAAGGTGATCAACCTTTCAAATCTGATGAACATATGCAACATGCACAATGTGCGAATCAATAAATCATAGACGTGATGTAATCAACAAGGATTAACCACTAGCATAATTGAAGAATCATAACTCAGGTTTGAGTTAAAGAACTTGCCTGAATCGTCGACTACTGCTACGCAATCTATTTTAGCTTCATCTGAAGACCTAATAGTGATAATATTGATCTCCCAATTAGAATAATATCATCACATATAATACTGTTAATTACAGTTATAAAATAATCTAAACACATTACCACATAATCCTAATAGTCAATAAAACATATATGACCCGATATCAAGTCAAACTATTTCAGTCTGAGTTGAGTTCGGTACTATTTCGACATCCTGATTGCCTAATCGGATAATTATCGAGCCTATTATCAATAAGACTCTACTTAAATGCTTTAATATTATCTTAAATAATTTATTATTTAATCAAAACATTTTTCAATAGCTTATAATAATTTTTAAATAGTTATTATCATTTATAATGATTTTTCAATCATAAATATCATTTTTAAATGATTCAAATACCATATAATTCTATTATCATTAATATTTAATAAATTTCAAATATTAATGAAATACATGTCATAATATTATAAGTTATTTATAATATCTCAAAGTATTTTTAATACTCACATTTAAATGATTTTAAAACATTTAAAACTATTATTAAATAAGCGCCATTAATATTAAAATATTAATGTATTTCATGAAAAAATATTAAAAATTATGTTTTATAACTTAAAACATTTTAAAACCTTTAAATCATTTTTTATATAATTTTAAAACATTAAAACTATTTTTCCATAATTTATTTAATACAAATATTAAATAAATTTATTATCATTAATATTAAATTATTAATGAAATACATCCCAAAATATTAAAAGTCATTCAAAATAACTTAAAATATTTTCTAAATCTTTAATATAATTTCAAATGATTTTTAAAATATTAAAATCATTTTTAAGTAATTTATTTAATATAAATATTAAATAAATAAAATATCATTAATATTTAAAAATATTAAAATATTAATGAAACATATCCCAAATTATAAAAAAGCAATTTTTATACCTTAAAATAATTGTTACAAATTAATTATGAATATTTCATAATTATTAATCATTTTATTCTAATTATTTAATTAAAATAATTAATTTTTATATAAATTGTCGCTAAAGCGGTCCATAGCGACAAAACTGTCGCTATAGGTGTTCTTGAGCCTCAAGATCATTCAAACTCAGTGACCAGGGTACCTACTTTGACCACACTTAGATCTATGATCTTGATGTTTTGTGGGCATGTAAAGGTGTTAAGGATGAGTATTGATGTAATACTACATGTACAAACTAAGTTCGTGGCCAAACTACATCACAACAGTAAGATATAAAGAATTAAAAAGCTTGTCAGAGTTGTTCTTCATTTTCTGGGTAATGGGTTCATTTTCGAAGCTTTAAAACTTGGATTTCTAGGCTTGGTTTGTGTGTTTAAGAGTCATAACTATGTTCTATGTATGTCAAGGTACAAAAGTAATACACTTTTGTAGCTTAACAACATCACATGAACAAGATCTAGGCCGGTCAAATGCTTGTCAGAAAATTGTTCTTAAGAAATCTGGGTTTTCCAGAAAACTCATCCAGGCAGTTGGTCAACCCTACTTTAACCATCAATAACTTTGATCCTATGCAAGATCTATTAAGGCTTAGGGTTTATACCTTTTATGCTCAAATCCTTGATTTCTGTCCATTGAATCTGTTCTTTGAGAGTTAAGGGTTGATATTGACTTAACTTTATGACTTAGTTCCTTTCCAATTTCAAAAATTAGAGAGAGAAAAGGTCTTGGCTAAAATGAGAAGTAAAGTAAGATTTTTCTTACTTTAAATCTTTTATCTTTGATTCATTAAATCCAAATGTTACTAGGTGTCAACAATTGGCTGATAAAGAAGAGTTAGAGCACATCTGATAATTCAAAGTGGTGACTTAGAAGATTTTGCATATCTTTTACTTAAACATTAAATAAAAGGGCATTTTAGTCGTTTCACACCTACTATGAGTATTTTGGTCATTTCCCCAACACTAAAAAGGGTAATTTGGTCTTTTCACATATATCCCATATCTTTTAACCTTAAGTATTTATACTTGGCATTAGGGTTCCCAAATTAGGGTTTTGATATTCTCTGTTAGGGTTTAGGATTCTCAAAACTAAAATTAAGGTTTCCAAAGCTTGAATTAGGGTTTCCAACCAATCATTAGGGTTTACTAACTGATCATAGAAGTTCTTAACATAACATTAGGGTTTGCTAACGTTACACTTAACCTGATTCAATACTTAACCCTTAAACACATACATATACACACATATAAGCAAATACACAAAACCCTATATCATGCTATCAAATATTCACTTACAGTTTGTAATTTATACAAATCCTCCTCAAATATATGAAATTCACATCTCATTTCCTGTCTAGGTCTTATTATTGAACCTCTATTCAATCATTTAAGATTTATTAAATTCTATAAATTCTCGGGTTGTCACATCCTATGTGATTCGATAAATGACAATCCAAGAATCCTTTGTGACGCCCCCAAAATAGGTATACATTACTCATCTTTAGTTGCCAAATACATGGTACAAAATTCAAATACAACTTAATAATACAACTGTCGTGTAAAATACGACAAGACATAAACTGAGAGTTTTAATACAAATATTGTCTTCTAGACAGTATTCAAAATCAAATTGAGTTCTCAATACATTTATTATAACACTATTTTATAGAATAGTAAGGACTACTAATGCAAATATCTAGACGATCACTCCATTCTCCGATTAGTCCCGGCTACGTTCTTATTTCTTGAAGAGAACAATGAAAGCAAAAGGGTGAGCTCAACTAGCCCAGTAAAAAATATTATGACTAAGATAATGCAGAATAATTTATCGTTAGCCTTCAACAGTGTTAAACTGATAAAATATAACAAACATCAAGTTTAACTGCAGCGAAACAAGCAATTCATTAGAAGAGTCAAGTAGAACATGATATTTACTATCTTCTATGATTTAAAAGGTTTTCATCACTTTTATCGCTGAGACTCAGCTTAATAAATAATCCACATCATCGAATCACCCATGCACTACGGGCCAAGGATATTCTTTAGTATCACGACCACGAATTATCCATGCACTACGGGCCAAGGATATTCGTGTATTCATCAATGGTCATGATCATGCCAACAACTGTCCATCAATGCACTACAGGTCAATAAAGACTTTTACCACATCATTTGTAACATTACGATCATGATTATACCGAATAATCCCTGGTCATAATCATACCAAGTCCATCTATGCACTATGGCCACAGATGACTTTCAACATAATATAAGCATGAGGATGATGACAATGATATAAGAATTTAATTAAAAGAAAACAAATGATAAATTTTTAAAGATTTATAATTTAATTTATCCAGAATTCAATAATGTCCAAATTATCAACATGATACTGCTTTGTGGAGTAAAATTCAAGAATAATATTGTACCAAAAATAATTTGGACCGAAAATGAATCAATTTTTATCATGAATAGTACCCCGACTGAATAGTACTCGAGTGAATAGTATCCCGTGAATAGTAATTCGAGAATAAGATCCAGTAAATAGAACAAAATAGTTACTTGCATTAGAAAAGAGGTTACCTAAACGACTCTTAAACTCACTAAAATCAACCCTACAGGTAAAAATATTACATACCTTCATCTTCAAACTGATCCCACTCTTCATCCCAATCAGTTGCTCCTCCTTGGATGCCATGTTGCCAACCTTAAAAAAGTTCATAATACAATAAGAGAAAAAGAATCACAAAAAATAAATATGACAATGGAAGATAACTTTTGGGCAAGAAAAACTGATTTAATATAACCATTTGACTTGCTAAGTAGAAACTTAGAGGTAGTTTGACTTTTTTTTAATTGACTTGAAATGAAACCATTCCAACTCTGAATATAGCTACCATATTGCCAATATGCAAACTTTTTCTCATATGGAACTTTCATAGGACACAGTGATACTAAAGAAGGATGTACCACACACATAAGTAAAGTAAACATTTGTTTCAGAGATTCGAAGTAATAAAATTAACAGCTTCAGCCTTCAACAACTAGATGTAAAGAGAAAGTTATTTGTAACCGAAGTACATTGAGAGAGAATAAATAAATGGACAAATAGTTCCTAATTGCCTTACTCCATATTCTGCAGAATCTCATGTTGTATAGTTCAAACGAAATTCATCTAAATGTTAATGAATTTAGCAATTGAACTTTAATCTGTCAAAATAAATATGAATAATATAGTAGTGTGTTACAGAGATTAATTGATCAATGAAACACCAACATGAAAGCTACAAGAAACCACCTTAATTCTCTCAAGTGCACCAGTTCAGTTTAATCCACTAGTGGACTTGAAAAGAAAACAACAGGTAAACAAAATAATCCAAAAAAAAAAAAAAAAGAAAAAGAGCCACAACTACAACTAAACATGCATATATGGATACTTAAGTTAGCATAGTAAAAGAATTACCAAATGGAAGCTCAACCAACGTAGTTGGTTTGGCACGTAGTCCATAAGTTTTGCGTTCATTCTAGGCTTTTATTTGTTCTTCAAGATCCAACCGGATGAGATCAGCGAAAACCTGGGCAACAAAGACGATTGGACTTGAGAGTTCCAAAGTCTTTGCCAAATCAATTAGTGGTACAACATACACGAATCTTATCAAGACCGCCCCCTCTTGCTCCAATTTGATGATTATTGCGATATAGCTCCATTTTTTTCCTACAAATGATTCAATTGTAATTTCCATCATCCGAGAAAAAAGATTTCGGAAAAGTACATAATTTTTTATTCACCATTCAAGCAAAAGAAAGTACAAGTATACCGAATATCTCAAAATGTGGCCTCCTCAATAGTTAATTTAGAGGCCACATCTCCGGATTGCTTGTATTTGTCTTCATACTTCTTCGCCAGGTTTATCAACCTAAGCGCAAAGTTCCAATAATTTGTATAAAAAACAAATACTATGTAAGAAATATTTGTAATCGAGATATTTAATCCGAAAAAAGCGAGATACCTCACGTTTGTCGTGAAAACCCTTTCGGTGATCTCATTTAATCGGTTGTCACATCTACTTTTGTACAAAACCTAGCTCAAAATGGTAAGATATTAGAAAGTAACAAAGTGTAAACAACAGAGTTTAAAATCCCATTATTTGTTGGTGAAAAGTGAAAAGTGAAAAATCCAAAAGACCAAAATCAACTCAAAATCTATAAAAAAAGAAACTGATACAATATGATTAAAAAAAATAAAAAGATCCTAGACAACTGAAGCAACAAAAAATACTATGGTGTCCATTATATAACCAAGTATATCACTTCTTAATCGATGTTGCCAAGGAGGAATAATTTGTTCAAATGTAAAAAGACAAACTTAAGAATGTGGGTATGAGTACAAAGTAAAACCAAGGCAACTGGATTTGTCGGGTTGTGTATGATATCCAAAGGTCACGCTTGTACCTTATTTAAGACCAAGTATATCCAGGTTAAAAAAATCCCTTTGACAAGTGTAGTAGTCTATTTTCCTGATAAGTTTCTTAAAAACCAAAACCAAGGCAACCTGGATTTGTCAATGAAGGGTCAAAGTCAATGTGATGCAGATATGCAGTCCATAAGAAGCTCAAGAACAAGTGAATCAAAGAAGAAAACCTTTGAAATTTGGAGGAATCAGCTTATTTAAGACACTACACTTAATCATTAATGAATTCAGGTTCTCTAAGCCATTTTCCAGCCCCTTAAGGCAGTTTCTTATCACCTCACCTCAAGGCATAATGAGGTTCATGCCCAAGAACTACTAAAAAGGCGCCCAAGAATTACTAAAATCAAATCTTGTAAGAAGGCTAGAGCCATCCAACTACTTACTGGACTTGTAAACAACTTTAACATTGTTTAGTGCTGAACTGCATCCAAAAGAATTTTACTTATTTTGTTTCCCTGAAATTGTTAGTACTTGGTAATACACAAAAATAAATTACTTCGAGAAAAAGTAAATACTCACAAGTTCTTGCATCTTGGTACGATAGAACTCAATTTTCTCTTTAGAATCCAATATATCCTTTTCCAGTTCAGATACCTGCACATGCAAAAAGAAGAGGTCAGATAGATATACTTTCCAATCATGAGCATTTCAATATGTAAGGAATTAAAGATCATGTAACAATATTAACTCTATGTAATGGTGATGAACCCAAAACTTTTACCTTAGTCAACAACTTTAATCATTGACTTTGTGATCTTACTTGCGATAGAGACTACAAAGTCAATATCTCTTAACTTAAATCATTTTTAAATATATAGAGAATAAGATTTCATAAGAAAAGCTCAACTTATGTCCTATTAGAAAAAGAAGATCAAACAAGATGGATTAAACCCATATTAAAGACAAAATAGGAGCTATGTATATTATACGTTACTAATATCGGTTGTTTAAGACAGAAGTTTGTTTATTTGTTATTTTGATAAGTATTAATTGTATATTCAAAAATTGACAAAGGGAGTGAACCAACATAAAATTAGTATACCCAAAGAAAAACATCTGTTCAGTAGTCAATGGAATGCACATTACAAATAATTTGCAAGCTTATCACAAACTTGGTTTGACTTTCAATTTGAAACCATATATGTTGGCTTCCTACTTCCTAGAGTTTATCATTGTTGTCATAATGTTATTCTAGTTTCTTGATATCAACTTACAGATTGGTATTATTCACTTCAATGGTTACTGCTTAGAGTTGCAGAGGATAAAAATTCTTTACTTAGTAGTGTCATCTCCTACACTAACATGCGCATCACCATCCAAAAAAGAATCCTAAAACAAACATCCCTGATCCCACAAGAATGTTTAGGTATTCAATCCCAAAATTAAAAAACATCAAATCTGAGCTCTTATTTTAAAAGCCTGGAAATACAATACACAACTTAAAGAAAGAAACAGAATTCCCTGCCATTAATCAAAAATTCATCATACACACCATCATCCATCATATCAAGCAAAAGAAAAAGGAATATTTTAATCCCCAATAAACACATAAGGCAGCACGGAAATTCAATATTGTATTATAATCTAGAAAGTTAATTTCAATTTAATTATTAGAATTATAATCTAGAAAGTTAATTTCAAGCTAATTACTAGACTTCAATATTAAATTATAATCTAGAAAGTTAATTTCAAGCCATTTTGCTGCTCAGGGTTTTACTGATTTGCCTATTAATCAAAAAGTTCAATTTTCAATGTCATTATTAGTGTCCAAATTGGAAAGCCTTAAAGCACAAGAAGTCAATCAGTGATGTATATTTGAAGAGGCAATCACTTACAGTGCCTCAGTGAGCCATTAGCTCCTGCATTCTTCTTTGCCTGATAGCTTCGAGCTCCAGATCAGCCTGAAATGCAGTAATAAATGGTTCGAATGCAAGCTCCCATTAATGGCTAATTAATTATTTTTATATCTTTTCAATACCAATTATCACAGAGACACAGAAAATTACATCAACAATCAACCAAGACCCAGCAAAAACTTATAGATTACTAGAATTAAGATAAAAAAAATTGATTCTATTTTCAGAAAAAATATAAAGAAATAAAGCTACCGATGGTTTTTGCTGATTGTTGTTGATGATGCTGCTGTTGGTAATGGAAATGCTGGTTTTGGTCGTAGGCAAGTTGATTTTGAGAAGTCGAGATAGGAGGAGGCTGAGTTCGGGTCTTGGGGAAGACACATGCACAGCAGGGATACCCTTATTAGTCGCCACAGATCCGAAATGGAAGGGAGGAAATCTGCACCAAGACATAATCTGCAGTTCTGCACCAAACTTATAACATGTAAGATAATTAGTCAAATACAGTTAATGTAAAGAATGGACAACTTTGGTTTACTCAAAGGAATGTGTTTGCGAGTTAAAAACGATAAAATAAGTTATGAAATGACTCTCACATCATACATTTCCAACTTGATCATATTATGGTAGTACTACAATAACACAACAAACACAAATAACATAAAGAATTCAATCCCCTGTAGGGACGCATGCCCCTAAAAAAAGACATTACATAAACAACAAATGTAATGTCAGCGTATTATTTATCATCTACAAAATGGTATGATTTTACAACCCCTATTATTTATCATCTACAAAATTTTGAAGACTGGTATGATTTTACAACCCCTATTATTTATCATCTACAAAATTTTGCCAGCGTAGAGACAATATAATTAACTTTTAGAAGAGCCCAATCTTTTCTGTAACCAATTGTACAATGACTTCCTTGTGACCTTTAGCCGTAGCAAATCTGTGGGTCTCCTGGTTGGCCATTCTAACAGTGTCGGCAACCCAGACCGGATGAGAGATCGAGAGAAAAGAGACGAAGAAGTTGCAGCAAAAAAAGAGAAGATGAGAAGAAATTAAGAAAATGAGGAGGACTCACCAGATTCAGACTTTCGATTCCGAGTTTGAGATCTGGATTCTGGGTTTGGGATGAGAGATTCAGATTTAGACTTCAGACTTGAGAGTTCGACTTCTGAGTTCAGAGTCTGGGCTAGGGCTAGTAATGCGCTGAGTAGTAAGCAGTGAGTGTTGAGTCATTAGTATTACTCATTATTATTTTAAGTGATGTGCATAAAATTTTGAACCCAGTATTAATTTCATTAATTGAATTATTCGAAATTTTGATTAAATTATTTTGGTATCGACAATTCGATTATATCTATTTTTTTGCTAATCCTAATTGATAGTATTATAATTTAATTTTATAATATATTTGGAAAAAAAGATAAAGGAGAATTAAGAATAGCTAGGGGTATACCATTACTATTCTTTTTTTATATATTTTATTTTTGGACTTCAAAATATATTCATGATTTAAGTTACTCCCCAGTCTAAGAATAAAAGTTCTTATTATTTTATGTAATCTCAAGTTAAATATTTATTTATATTAAATAATCTATTTTTTATATAATAATTTATCGTAATATCCTTAGTATTAAATGTCATATTTTTATTATTTATAAATATTTATATATATATCATTAGTCATGTATAAAAAAATATGCAATTAGATAAGAATTTAAATATGAATACTTTTATCATTTGACATTTTTTTTAAATTCGCATAAATCAATCATCATTTTCATTCTCTGAGTGAGAGAATACTTGTAAGTATATCCTACTTCTATTTAGAAATAGAAAATATTGGGAAGCATAGATATAATAATCGGGTTTGATGAGGTTGGGTTTATTTGGGTGGGCTTGCTTAACTAACATGCTTGACAATCGGTTGTCACTAGTATTATTTCAACAACCATAATTTATACCGTTGATCGCAATATTTGATGGCACGATTGAAATGATTTCCCCTTCCGCTTTAAGTGTTTGTAGCGAAATGAGAAATTACTTATTTGCTCATATGTTACAATCGCCTCTCTTCTTACAAGTTATGGCGGTAGTTTAGTTAACTAATAAATTAGAATGGCACATGGTAGCTTAATGACCCAATAACCTATAGGTCTTAAGTTCAAAACCTATATATTTTTACCCAAATCTCTAATATATATACCCATCTTAAATCACCACATAAACTAAATATATATAAAATAACTATGAATATTTATATAACGTAACTATTGTATACTTTGTCACTAAATATAAGAATTTATGACGAACCAGTGTTGTCACTTATCCACTCATCTAATTAGTGACGAACTAGTATCTCGTCATATAAAATTGGTATTTATGACAATACAAATTGTCATAAATTATTAATTTTTTCGTCTTTAAAAAAGTTCCCTGCAAATTTTTCAGAAAAATTTTGCTTCCAAATAAAATTATGATGATATTATGTACTTTGTAACTAAATATAATAATTTATGATGAACCAAAGATTATCACTTATCAACTCATCTAATTAGTGACGAACTAGTATCTCGTCATATAAAATTGGTATTTGTGACAATAAAAATGGTCAAAAATTATTAAATTTTCGTCTTTACAAAATTTTCCTCCAAAAGTTCTAAAAAAAACTTGTCTCCAAATCAAATTGTGACGATATTATATACTTTGTCACTAAATATAACAATTTGTGATGAACCATTTTTGTCACTTATCCACGTAGATAATTAGTCACGCACTATTATCTCGTCATATAAAATTGGTATTTATTATAATACAAATTGTCATAAATTAATAATTTTTCGCCTTTAAAAAATTTCCCCCCAAATTTTTTCAAAAAAATTTTGCCTCCAAAAAAAATTGTGACGATATTACGTACTTTGTCACTAAATATAAGAATTTATGACGAACGATTTTTGTCACTTATCCACGCATCTAATTAGTGACGCACTATTATCTCCTCATATAAAATTGGTATTTATGACAATACAAATTTTCATAAATTATTATTTTTTTGTCATTAAAAAATTTCCCTCCAAAATTTTCCTCTAAAATTTTGCCTCCAAATAAAATTGTGACGAATTTGTATTTGGCGTCACTAAATGTGAACATTAGTGACGAAAGCACATTGTCACTAAATTTTACAAATAATTAATGACAAAGTATTATGTTGTCATTGAAAGAAATATTTTGTGACAATAAATATTGTCATCAATTTTTACAAAATGTCACTAAAAGGTTTTTCTCCAAAATTTTGGTACGAAATTCTACCTCCAAAATAATTTGTGACGAAATTTTGTTAATCGTCATCAAATGTGTAAATTAGTGACGATATTAATGATTAATAGTAACAAAAGTAAAAGTTGTCACAAAAGCAAAAGTTTTAGTGACGATTATGAATTTCGTAATTATTAATTAACAAATTGTGACAAAATTTTGTGCATGGCAAAAATTTTCGTCATAAAATGTGTGATTTCTTGTAGTGGGTAGAATGATTGAATTGTACGATAACTATTTACTCAAAGGTTCTTTTATGATTAATGTTGAAATCTATATTATCTGAAAAGTCGTTAATCGCTAAGTAGACTTATCCTTATTGTAGAATAAATATTATTTATTTAAATAAATTAATAGTTTAATTTATTTATTTAAATTAGATTAGAATTGTTCTAATTAATTTATTCACAATAGATTTAATATGGAGAACCTAAAGGGTCACACCATAAAAGGAAGAAAATTTATTTAATAAATAAATGACATAATCATAATAATAAGTTAAGTGTATTTAATTTAATCTATGGTGATAGAATAAATTAAATAACTTAATATTATTATTTAATATTTTAAAATATTAAATATATATTAATAAGAGGAGTCTTATTATTATTATTACTATTATTATTAAGTTAATTCCTAAAGGGATTTGGGAATTAATTAATAAATGTACTCTCATTTATTCCTGAAAAGATTAGGAGGCTAATTAATTAAAAGTTTTAATTAATTATTTCTAATGAGATTAGGAAGCCTAATTAATTAAAGGAGTTTAATTAATTAAATAAAAATCCTATTCCTAAACAATTTAGGAAGGTTCCCTACACCTATAAATAAGAAAGTCTTTTTGTGGAGAGAGGGTGACGCAAGTTACGCATTTTATTCTAAGAGTTGGGAGATTACACCTTTTCTATTGAGTAGGAAAAGCTAGGGTTTAGCCAAACACCATTCTTCTTGAGTTTTTGTTCTTCCTTGGTTGATCACCTCTAGAGGCTAAACGCTTAGGTGGCTAACGTTGATCAAAGGAAGGAATTCAATCCCACGTATTCAAGGAGACCACGAAGGACTAAGAGTTTAACTTGTACCTGAGGAAGCTCGAATCTTCAAGGGTATAATTTTGATCTTCTTCTTCGTTTATATTGACAATTAAGCACAAAGCATGATCATGGTATGAGATTGTATGAAAATTTTGAAATTCCAATTTATCGCGTTTCCGCACTATTTTATATGATTTGATTATGTAATCGCGCTAAATACAATCCCAATAATTTACACACAGATTATAACTTACTAAGATACAACGTTTGAGTAAGTTAAAGAAACTAGCATTCAATTCAAAATATGAATGAAGTTAGATAAACTTGGTTTAAGGACAGCTTATGATTTACGCTATACTGGTCTTTGAAATCCCTATATATCACATAAGGATAATACATAAATTAGTTACGTAAGTTCGTTAAGTATCGGTTTACGTTAACCTTATACATTTACTTTCATGTTCGTGTTATTAAACTCGGATCCTTTTCGTTGTTTTATGTTCGTTATCATTCATTAGGAATTTCTTATCTTTTCAACGTTACGACATTCGGAGATGTCATAACCCTTATTATCATCTTCCATAATAATTTATATTATCTTCTCATTCTTTCTAGGATAATTTGTCCGAATCATTAAAATTATAATGTTTGTTAAGTAAATTATCGTTCATTACGGCTATCCAATAATTGAATGTCATACCTTGTTGTCATTTCTAAATGTCTAGGTCATACAATCTTTTATATGCCGAAAACAATCGTCCGACGCAAATACTATACGTTCATAGCTTTTAAGCGCTTTACATTTCCATTTCTTAACCTCTTTATCAATGTTAAATCATTAACTTAAGGTTTATAAAATCTTTTAAAAGTGTTACGCATTGTTCATAATCATTCTCTACTTTTTCCTTAAGTTTTGAGCAATTAAAAGCTCATTTTTGGGCCTTGCCCTGTACCAGCACTGCGGTGCCTGGTTCCTTTGTTAAACTGGCACTGCGACGCCTAACAGAACCTCTTGGCCTAGCCGGCGCTACCTCCCAAGGCTTGGCCAGCGCCAGGCCCAATCCTTCAAAATTTTTTAAAGTTTTTCAGCATAATTGCGACGCTACCTTTGCAATCTCATAACTTCTTTGTTTTAACTAGGAATTAATATGTTCTTAAAGCGTTGGAAAGCTTACTACGTCCTTTTCAAATTCCCCCGACAGAATAATTTTCCCGAGTTTCTAACAAGCCTTAATCTTGGATCAAAAGTCCTCCCTTGCTCAGTTTTTTAACTTTGCGTTTATCGTTCGTTAATCCATAACGTACTGTGGCTGTGCATTTTTATTAGAGACGAGCACTCAGGTATATTTTCTTTATCTCATCTCTTCTATATATATTGGTATATTTTGTTTGCTGTGTTGGGACTATATAAAGTCTCCCTCTCATCTTCTCTATATTCGGTAGCTATGTTGAGACTGAGTACTCAATGCATGTATGTGTTGAGTTATTTCTTATGTGCTAGAGCTACTAGCTCAGAACTTCTTATATCAGACATTTATTTCTTCTCCTCCCATCTATATTCATACTTTAGAACTGTTGTGGTGGGTTATTTTTAAAAAAAAATTATGTTTAAACTTCTGTGTTGAGATACAATCCTGCAATGTTGTGCTAGTTAAATATGTTAGCTGTGTGCATTGGATTTTGTCATAAGTACCTGAAAACTCCATATCTATTCATATCTGATAAACCTCACAGTATTTATTTATGACCTACTTCTCTTTTCTGATTAAACATGTTCAACTTCATCTCTTTGTTTTTGCAAAACCTATTTTCTTAAAATATTTGGTTAATGTCTAACTTGTATGATTGGTATCTCTCCCTTGACTTTTATTTAAACCAATAGACTTTCTGCTTTTTGAAATACATTCATTAGATTAATTAGACAGTATCTTTGGCTACTTAGTTTTTAGTGCAGTCATGTATCTACCTTGTTCTCCCTATCTAAATTCTAGCTCTATGTCTGATCAGTGAGTGCCAACATACCTTTGTATTAATTCTTTCACTATCTATCATATTATACTTCTATAAATGGACAAAACACATATTTGATGTATACTTACCTCAATTCAGTTCATTACCTCTTTCTGCATATTTTGTTGTGTCTATCTTCTTTCTTTTTAGTGCAATTGTGATCAAATATGGACCCATTTTTCTCATCCAAAAGAAAAAAAACTACCACTTCTTTCTGAGTTACACCCTGACACATATGTACCACAGTTAGTCACCCTATCTGCTTAAGTCAAATATAGGCATATGAGACATAGTCTTACACCTAGTATAGGCACCTCTTTTAACAGTTTTCCTGATTTGCTTGAAAAATCAAACATGTGGGATGTGAATGTTTAATCACATTCATAGATAGACAAATATATTACGTTCTTCTCGCATAATTCTATTCTCATATTACTTTTCTTAGAGATTCCACTAGTAACTTAACTGGTATTTCTACTTGCATATAAGGTCTAGATTATGTTATTGATGAACTGCTTATTCTCTATGCATTACATCTAGGTAACAGTATGCTAGAAATTCCAAGAATAAATAACTATACTCATCCCATAGGCATATCCACTAGTAAATGCATCACCTTTAAGCACAAATTGGCCACTTTCACTGATCAACTTGTACCGGCTCATCTGTTTTGACTTTCCAACTAAAATTGGTCTTTATTTTTTTGACTGCCCAGTGTCAATTTTTGGGTTAAATTTTTAGACAAAATGTTACGCATTTCAGAGATGACAAACTTCTACATCCTTTCGACTTAGAACTAATCAAATGTATTTTAACTCAAAACATGCCTCACAATCTTCCATATTTACTTCTCACCTCCTTTGAGTTCTGTTATCACAACAACTGTCTGGGTTATGGTCTTCTTCTCACATCTGTTTTTAAACATCTTGAGACTAATGTTCGTAATCACCAACCTCAACTTGTGCAAATTAGTAACATTAATTGTTCACATCTAAATCTCCCTCCAGACCACTGATAATCTTTAAGCCCAATGATAATGAGTCCATTGAGTCCCGTCTGAGTTTGATATCTCAAATAGAAGTCTTAACTGTCTTTGCAAAATCAAAGTGTTATAATGAGTCAAATAGAAGATTTGCAACTTTCTGTACATCATCTGAGAGATATGTTATATATGTTGATGGAACATCAAAAAGTCTCCATACCCCCTTTCAGTTTTCTACAAGTATATGCTCGGCTAAGGTTGAATAGTTAGCTCAAACCCCTCCAGATGCCAATCTTCCAACTCCTGGTCTACATTTCTCTCCTGCAACTTAGAAGAATTCTAACTACTCGGGAGGAGTGTACCTATATATATAGACACTATTGCCAACTATTTGGGATAACTGTACTTAATACTAACCTAACCATTATTACAATACTTTGACAGGTTTTATCTTTATTTACATCTTCTGACAATATCTCTTCTGTAGGTTTTAAAAATTTTGCTTCTCATACTAACCCTTTTCTGCAGATTTTTACAAGTCATTCTTTCTCACCCCACTTTTTATAATGACAAAGGGGTTGAAGAAAAATATTATATTATGTGCATATGATATAAAACTGTTATATATTGACTTTTGATACACTACTGTGAACTTTTCGAAAATTCCAGATTTTTTGTGTATGAATAAACTGAGGGGAAGCAGTTATAAAGAAAAATATTTTTAGTTCATTGTCATTATCAAAAAAGGGGAGATTGATAGGTCTCCAACCTTTAAGTTTATTTTGATGATAACAATATTTAAAAAATAAGATTAATTAAATAAGTAGAATACTCTCTATAGAGTTTTAAACAAAATTGATTTAATATCCTATTTGATGGGTCTAGTATAAGGATACGGTCCATCCCACAAGTCTCGTCCTCCAGCCCATCTCATAGATCCGTATGATAGGCCCAAATTCAAGAAGCCTGACAAGCCCAATAAATGTGATCCATCACAATCGGGTTAATTGAGCACGCCCACATCATGAAGTGGTCAAGCCTCGTCTCCTCGTCTCCGGACCTCACGGAGAGCACGTACATCACCTTGCACACTAGGAGAAAGTTGGGAGCTCCACTAAAGTAGTGGTTGCGTGCTCACCCCAAAACAAATCACTTCTTCTTATAAATAGAGTGCCTTACCATCACTGGGGGACAACTCACTTTTGTATCTAAAAGCTTATGCTCCTTGTATTCTCTCCAACACCATAATATAAAGTGCCAGGCAACTATAGCCATTCAACAGTGGACTAGGTCAACTTGACCGAACCACTTTAATTTGTGTCTCATTTTCTCACTTCAATTACCATTTTTATAATTATTTGATTGGTGATTGTACAAAATCCGTTTTGTGCATCATCAGTTTGGTGCCGTCTGTGGGAATCAAAAAGATTTTCACCATCAAACATTCAAATCAATGGGGATTACGACCAGGTCAATGAACCAACTGGAAGACAATCCACGGCTGGAAGAGGGTACTCCTCCGCACACCAACCCTGCTCCAAATACTTCAGCTCCAAACCCACAACAGATGCTGGAAACCATGCAGCAGTTGGCCATGCAAAACTAGCAGATATTGCAAATCCTGCTCGTCGGACAAGGAGGAGGGATGCAACAAGGAGGCCCACCCCCTGGGCATCAAGGAGCTCCGCACAGGGGAGCACGCCATGATCCACCTCCTCCTCCTACTTCCCAAGGAGGAGATCCCCATCTCCAAGAAGACGAAGGCGAGAACCAAAGCATGGAGCATGGGAGTCACCCCCATGATCATTCCAGGGGAGCCCTTAATCACTGGGACGAGAAAATCAAGGAAGTGCAGAATCAACTAGGTGATGTCTTCAACGCCATGAAGGCTCGAGGACCAGAAACCGTAGATTATCTTGTGGGGCGAACAGACACGCCTTTCAAGCCTGACGTGGCGAACTATCCACTCCCTTAGAAGTTCAAAATGCCATCCGTGGAGACCTTTGACGGAACGAAAGATCCGCTAGATCACCTCGAAACATACAAAACCCTGATGCAGCTCCATAACATCCCTAATGAAATCATGTGCAGGGCGTTTCCGACCACCCTAAGGGGCTCCGCTCGACAGTGGTTTGCCAAGCTCTCTCCAGCCTCCATCTTCACATTTGTTGAGCTGAGCAGGTCTTTTGTATCCTACTTTATTGGGGGGCGACATCATCAAAAACCCATCACACACCTTCTCAGCATAAGACAAGACAAAGACGAGAGCCTAAGGGACTACTTCACTCGCTTCAACAAGGAGGTTCTTCAAGTAGAAGAACCTGATGATAAGGTAACCATGACCGCCTTTTTGGGGGGTCTCCGCTCGTCAAGTTTTCTTTTCTCAGTAATGAAACGTCCACTAAGGCCCATGATCTCAGTAAAGAACATGACTGAGCTTCTAGCAAAGGCCCAAAAATACATGAATGCTGAAGACGTCACTAAGGCCAGACGTGGTGAATCATCCAAAGCAGGAGAGAAGAGAAAAGGAAGAGATAGGGACGATAAGAGGGAAACTGACAGCAAATCAAGCAAGATAGAGAGGGTATCCGACAAGGACAAACTTGGCTCCGCTCATCAAAGAGATCAACGGCCATTCACTCCCCTCAATGCCACCATAGGGAACATTCTTTTACAAATACAAGATGACCCCACCATAAAGTGGCCAACGAGGATGAAGTCTCCTCCAAACCGCAGGAACCCGAACAAATACTGTCGTTTTCATCGTGACCACGGTCATGACACTGACGATTGCTACGAACTCAAGAAACAAATTGAAGATCTCATTCAACGTGGTCAACTCGCGCGGTATGTTCTTTGGTAGAAAAAAGCGCCATCACCAACTCGCAATCGGAAGATCAAAATCCGATGGGGAGATCCACAAAGATCCCTCGGGAGGATTCGCGGGAGGGAGAGTCGTTATGCGCCATGAAGGCACATGTCGAAAAAGCAAGGCACCTAGAAGAGGGGCGCCTATCCAAGATGCCCAAGCAAGATGCTAGTGAAGTCATATCCTTCTCAGATGAGGATTTGAAGGGATTCAAGATTACATTACGATGACCCCCGGTGCTCACCATGACCGTAGCCAATTTTCAAGTACGAAGAATCCTAGTGGACAGTGGTAGCTCTGCCGATATCTTGTTTGCAGAAGCTTATGACAAGCTCAACCTGGGCAGGGAAAGATTGCAGCCTATCAGGTCCCCCCTCATGGGGTTCTCAGGAGAGAAGGTATATCCCCTAGGGTCCATCACCCTACCAATCACAGCCGGAGCAGCACAAAAAAGATCTACAGTTATGGTCAACTTCTTAGTTATAGACTGCCCATCAGCCTATAACATTATTCTAGGACGACCTGCTCTTAACACATTGAGGGCCGTCCCCTCTACCTATCATCTCGTCCTCCGCTTTCCAACCCCAAATGGAGTCAAAGAAGTCAGAGGCGACCAAGTAGCAGCAAGGGAGTGCTATGTCTTCTCCATGAAGACCAGAAAGCAAGAGGAAGCATTACAGGTCAAAGTCCTTGACCCAAGGGATAACTCCACCATAGAAAGAGGAGAACCCGTTGAAGAGCTCACCCCTGTAGTCTTGGACAAGGAACACCCAGACAAAAGGGTGTACATTGGTTCTTCCCTCAGTAAAGACCTGGTTCATCAACTAATAGATTTCCTAAAGAATAACATGGATGTCTTCGCATGGTCACATGCAGACTTGGAGGGCATCAACCCGGAAGTAGCCACGCACCGTCTCAATGTTGATCCTCATTACAAGCCAGTTCGCCAAAAGCTAAGGGGTGCCTCCACTAAAAGGGCCCAAGCCATGGACGAGGAAGTTAAAAAGTTAATAGATAATGGAGCGGTTAGAGAGGTAGCATATCCAGAATGGCTCTCCAATGTGGTAATGGTCACCAAAGCTAACGGGAAGTGGCGCCTCTGTGTTGACTTCATAGAGCTCAATAAGGCGTGCCCAAAAGACAGCTATCCCCTACCACAGATTGACCTCCTCATCGATGCCACTGCAGGGCATGAATTGCTCACTTTCCTGGATGCGTACTCCGGGTATAACCAGATTAGCATGCACCCCCCGGACCAGGAGAAGACATCATTCATCACTCCCAAAGGAACTTACTATTACATGGCCATGCCCTTCGGGTTGAGGAACTCAGGAGCAACCTACCAACGACTGGTGAACAAAATGTTCCAGTTTCAAATTGGGAGAACAATGGAAGTCTACGTTGACGACATGTTGGTAAAGAGCCTCCGTGCAACAGATCACATTAATCACCTCCAAGATACCTTCAATGTTCTTAGATCCTACCGAATGAAGCTGAACCCTGAAAAGTGCGCCTGCGGCGTAGGATCGGGAAAGTTCCTGGGCTTCATGGTCAACCAGAGGGGAATTGAAGCAAACCCCGACAAGATCAAAGCCATCCTCGACATGAAATCACCCACTTCAACCAAAGAGCTCCAGCGCCTCAATGGAAGAATTGCAGCACTCAACAGGTTCATCTCCAAGTCTGCAGATAAGTGTCTGCCTTTTTTTAAAATTCTTCGAAAAGCTTTTGAGTGGGGACATGAAGCAGAGGAGGCATTTCAAAAACTCAAAGCCTACTTGGCTGTACCTCCTCTCCTTTCGCATGCCACACCAAAGTAGGTGTTATAAATTGTACCTTTCCGCCTCCCCATCTAGATGAAGCTTCGAGACTTCGTCAAGAAACAATTACGGAGCGCAAAAGCTAATCTACTATGTAAGCAGAGCATACCGAGGAGCAGAAGTGAGGTACTCGAGACTAGAAATACTGGCGCTTGCCTTAATCACAATAGCGAAACGGTTACGACATTACTTACAAAGTCATAGCATTGTTGTCATCACAAATCAACCCCTAAAAAGAGTCCTGGGAAAGTTCGACATATCTGTGAGGCTGCTTAAGTGGGAAGTGGAGCTTGGTGAATTTGACATGAAATACCAACCGAGGTCAGCCATCAAAGCACAAGCACTGACGGATTTTGTTGCAGAGCTGACACCAGCAAAGACAGATAACAACGAAATTCCCACCTCACCTAGTTCAGAGATGGTTGATGGAAGCGCCCAACAGCATAACGAAGATCAGGGGCCCACATCGAGCACACATGCCCTCCCTGTCGACCAGACCATCATACTGAGCGTCTAGACTCCCTCCTCAGACGTCCAGACAGCTCTTTCGGATCACCAGACGCTCCAAAGGACCCAGACTGGAGCCCCAGTTCCCAATCCTGGAGCCCAAACTCCCTCTTTAATCTTCGAGCCCTACTCTCTTCCATCCTGGAAGCTCTATGTAGATGATTCCTCGACCAGTGATGGAGGTGGAGCATGCCTGATTTTGATCAGTCCAGATGGTACTGCTCTCAAGTATGCGGTGAAGCTCTACTTTACCACCTCAAACAATGAGGCAGAATATGAGGCCCTTCTCTCTGGATTAAGGTTGGCGATTGAGACGGAAACTCAACACCTCATTACCTACAGCGACTCTCAGTTGATAGTTAATCAAGTGAAAGGCGAATTCGAAGCAAAAGGAGCCAAAATGCAAGAATATCTTGGCATGGTAAAGAGCATGATGCCAAAGTTCAAACATTTCAAAATTTGCCACATTCCTAGAGAAGACAACATGGCCGCCGACGCACTTGTAAGGCTTGCCTCGTCCTTGGAAACCCCACCGGGAGGACCAACATTTATTGGTCACCAGTTCGAACCAAGCACGATAGACTCGGGAACCTCAAATGTCAACTGTACATTGGCTGAGCCAAACTGGATGACCCCAATAATAGCATATCTCCGAGAGGGTGCGTTGTCGAACGACCCTTCAGAAGCTAGGAAGCTAAGAATGAGAGCTTCGAAGTTTACCATTCTACAGGACACTTTATATAAGAGAGGCTACTCCTTGCCATTGCTCCGATGCCTTTCACCCGAAGAAGCTCACTATGCCCTGCGAGAGATTCACGAAGGAATATGTGGAAACCACTCTGGAGGACGATCCCTTGCCTACAAGGCGCTCAGGAAAGGTTACTTCTGGCCTTCTATGGTAAAGGATGTCCAAGAGTTCTCTAGAAAGTGTGGCAAGTGTCAACGCTTCGCAACTATGCCCAGGCAACCACCAGAAGAGTTAACGATTATTTCAAGTCCATGACCTTTATCCAAGTGGGGCATCGACATCTTAGGCCCGTTGCCTCTAAGCAAAGGACAATGCAAGTTTGTGGTGGTAGCAGTTGATTATTTCACCAAGTGGGCTGAAGCCGAACCCTTAGCAAAAATCACAGATGCAAAGGTTAAAGATTTTATTTAGAAGAATTTGGTATGTCGCTTTGGCATACCCCACGCCATTGTCAGTGACAACGCCAAACAATTCGACAACAAGCTATTAAACTCCTTCTGCTCTGACCTTCAAATAAAGTAGCCAGCCTTCTAGCCCTACCACCCGCGAACAAATGGATGAGCGAAATCATGGTGAGAAACGAGTCTTCTGCAGCTTTTAAAGACAAGGCTTGAAAGGGCGAAGGGGCTCTGGGTCGATGAACTCCCAGGCGTACTGTGGGCCTACCGAACCATGCCAAGAACTCCAACTGGGGAAACCCTTTTTTCCCTATCCTTTGGAACTAAAGCGGTCATCCCTATAGAGATCGGGGTGAACTCTCTAAGGGTCCAACACCACGACCCTACCTCCAATGAGGAAGGACTTCACACCAACCTCGACTTAGTAGAGGAGGCAAGGGAAATGGCCGTGTTCCGCAACGCAGAGTATAAGCGTCGTACGACAAAGTATTACAACTCAAGGGTGAAGCCTCGTTCCTTCCAACCAGGAGACTGGCTCCTTAAGAAGGTGATCCTCGCCACAAAGGATTCACGCGAAGGAAAACTGGGAAGGACCGTACCTTGTAACAGAAGTGGTGAGACCAGGCACTTACAAGATCCAAAATTCCGAAGGGAAGGTCTTACCTAATCCATGGAACGCTGAGCACTTGAAGAGGTATTATCAGTGACACCTTGAAGAAGTAACAGTAGTATAGTTAGGGACTTGGTTTTATTTATCTTTTTTAAGATTATTATCCTGTGTTTAAAATATTTTTGTTGGTTCAGCAATGAAATTTCCTTTATTTTACTCCAAAAGATTGCATTTTTCATTCAATTCAAAAGGAGTATCAGTACAAAAGTAAGGATGCATACTGCCTTTCTTAAAAAAAAAAAATCAAAAGTCCCTAGCACTCTAACTACTATCATGGTCGTCCTCATCATCCATAGCATCTTCAGAACCTCCATCGTCAAGCGCCTCAGTTGGCACAAAGCCTGAGAAATCAATATCGGGGAAAGAAGCAGAGATCTTCCCCCGAAGCTCTTCATAGCCATCGATGAAAGCACCTGCAACGGCATACTCCAGATTCACTTCAGCCTGAGAAGCTCTCTCTTGAGCTGCCTTCAATTCTGCCTTCGCTCTCGAACAAGCAGTCTCGCTGAGCGCGTCCCTCTCACGGGCCGTCTGAAGCTCAGTCTCAAGCTTAGTTGCCCTCCTACGGGCCTCAACAAGCTCCACCTCCTTGAGCTCATCCCTCTCACGGGTTGCCAAAAGCTCAGCCTCAAGCTTAACTATCCTCCCACGGATAGCCAAAAGATCTGCTTCAACCTTCGAGCAAGCTGCCTCACTAAGTGTTGCCTTCCCACGGGTCGCCAAAATCTCAGCCCGAGAAGCCCTATCAGCAGCTTCGAGCTCGACAATCCTCCCCTGAGCAGCAAGAAGCTCCCTCTGCACAGCCTCGTGGTTAAGCTTCAATTGACCGTAAAAATGAGCCCTCGAGAACAAGCATACAGATGCTGTAGAAATCTAGAGAAGACAAAAGACAAAGAATGACCAAGCGCAAAAAAAAAAAAAATCTCACCTGAGCCAAGCCCTCCAGAAATGTATTGATAACCCCCTCAGTGCCCAAAGCACTATTCTGCTGAATATCAGATGGAACCACAAACCTCCCAAGCCGTTCTCTAATGACTTGAGGATCCCCTAGAATAGAACCGGACTGAATCAGTGCCCCTACATGAGCTCTTGCAGGAGGCGTGGACGGGCGGGGGTCGGAAGGTATTGGCGGGGAAGTCTCTGGAGCAGCGCTCGAAGTCACCAACTGGGAAGGCACAGCTGAAGGTGTCACTTGATGAGCGCTCGCCTCGACATGCACATCATCCATCCTCGCCACATTGGGAAGACGAGCGCCCCTACTGGCACCCATAGAGAGGATCGATCCAATCACCGTTCTATCCACTGCAGCAAATGAGACAAAGCGTTATCCGAGTGACCATTATCTCATAAAAGATAAGGTAAGTCAACATACCTTTTCTCTTTAACAGAGAACCACCTGATTTCGGCAAAGAACCTCTAGCTCTACTACCGTACTTAGGCAGAAGAACGCTCAAGCCTTTGTCAAGGTGAGCCTTCACAGCCTGCAGCTTCGACTCTTGTTCTTTGGAGAGCACAAGCATACCTGCAAGGAGATGATGAGTATATATACATAATATATATATATATATATAGTATGCTCAAAAACGCACCGGGTCTCTTGGAAGCACCCCAACACATTGAAACCAAGGCTCTATCAACCTCTGCAGCCCATTCTCCACCGACAAAGAAAAAGCGAGATTTCCAGCCATGGCAATTGGAGCGTAACCCGGTGAACACCATACCACTCTTTGAAGTAAAATAATACCAACCCCTGTTTGGTGCAGGAGTCTTACTCAAGTTATAAGCCCCATAAAACTCTTTGGGAGAAACGTCTTCGTGATGAACCTTCTTCCATAATGTGAGAAAACCCAACAAGACTCTCCAATCATTGCGCGCCAACTGCCCTGGAGTAAGAGAAAAATAGTGCAGAATTTGATAAATGGGATGGGACATGGGGAACCTAAGTCCGACCTTGAGCATCTCCTCGTAGATAACAATGTCTCCAGAGGAATCATCGCAAGCACATTCACCCTTCTCGGCTCGGCGACACGACACCGTGGGTGGAATATGATAAGTAGAAATAAGCCTCGAAATCTCATCATTAGAATTAATTGAGCTGAAAAGGGTACTTATTTTAGACCTATCATCATTGGGGATCAATTTGTTTTTATGTTTCATCTTTCGGGGTCTTAAAGAATGGGGTGCTTCTGCAATGCTCTGCCCAATGCTCAGAGAGACACCTGAAACCCCCTACTCGCCCAAAACATGCTCAACTCGGCTTTGCTCGCCCAAAACTCGCCCAGTTCACCTCTGCTCGCCCAAAGGTACTGACCCATGCTCGCCCATGTCCAAAACCTGCTCCTACTCACCCGAAACCAGCTCCTGCTTTCGCCAGACCCATTTCATGTTGGCCACGACCCAACTCCTGCCGGCCTAAAGTTCGCCCTACTTTCACCCAGCTTTCATTTCGCCCCTTTCACAAGAGATCTTCCCAGCTCTCCCAGATCGCCCCTGTCCAGCTCTACGACGAAGCCCAAATGGATCTGCACTTCCAGTAGCGCCGTGCACGACGTTATCCACCATGGCAGCCTCTTGGGAGCTCACTTCATCGGTCAGTCCACTCCCATGGCTATCTCTCGCTTTGTTCGACATTGAATCTTCCTAATCACTATGGAACAAGAAAGGTGAAGAGCAGGACGCAAAACCCCCAAATCTACGACCTAGGTTCTTCAAGAATGAGGGAAAGGGAATCCTACGAACTAAAGGAGTTTATCTGAGAAAGGGAAGGTCATAAATTAAAAGGAATTTCAAAGGAAAACGGGTTTAAAGGTGTTTTTACTATTTAAGTCATAACTTTTGATTCGTAACTCTGATCGGGACCCGAAAAAGCCTCTGAAGCGCATGTTTTGGCCTCCTGAAGTTTTTTCTAATTTTGTCGAAAATTCAAATTTAAGCCAAATGCCCTCCTCTCCAAGTTCTGTTAGACGCAGGGCATTGGGGGACAAATGATGGGTCTAGTATAAAGATACGGTCCATCCCACAGGTCTCATCCTCCAGCCCATCTCATAGATCCGTATGATAGGCCCAAACTCAAGAAGCCTGACGAGCCCAATAAATGTGATCCATCACAGTCGGGTTAATTGAGCACGCCCACATCATGAAGTGGTCAAGCCTCGTCTCCTCGTCTCCGGACCTCACGGAGAGCACGTACATCACCTTGCACACTAGGAGAAAGTTGGGAGCTCCACTAAAGTAGTGGTTGCGTGCTCACCCCAAAACCGTCACTGCTTGCTATAAATAGAGTGCCTTACCATCACTGGGGGACAACTCACTTTTGTATCTAAAAGCTTATGCTCCTTGTATTCTCTCCAACACCATAATATAAAGTGCCAGGCAACTATAGCCATTCAACAGTGGACTAGGTCAACTTGACCGAACCACTTTAATTTGTGTCTCATTTTCCCACTTCAATTACCGTTTTTATAATTATTTGATTGGTGATTGTACAAAATCCGTTTTGTGCATCATCACTATTTTTACCAAAAAAAAAAAATCATCCTAAACTGAATTTATTTTTCTTGACATTGATAATTTAAATATCAAGTGTTAATGAAATTGATTCATATAATAACATTTCCCAAGGTAAGGAGATTTCCTATTTATTCTCAAAATAATTTTTTATCTAAAGATTTCAAAAATCATTTTGAGCTATTTCAAAAAGAAATTAAAAAATAATATATACATATACCGTATATATATATATATATAATATGTATGTATGTAACGTGTGTGTATGTGATATAGGAGTGTAAACGGATATATACGGAATCAGATAAAGTAGTATCCGTATCTGTTTATTTGTGGATACCTTTAAACCGAATACGGATAATATTTATTTTTTTTAATACGAATAATATCCATTTTTTTTCCGAATACGGATGCGGACGAATACAAATTTTCTGATTACCATTTACAGTCCTAACTATAATTAGAATAAAAAAAGAATAAGCTTTAAAATATATTTTATTAATGAATGAATGTTAATTTATTTATTTATTAGTAAAATATTTAAATACAATAATCAGTGTTTTAAATTATAATTCAAATAAGTTTTTATCATTTTTGAAATCCTAAATTTCTAAATGAATCCTCTACTTATTAATGTTTAAATGTCCATTTTATGTGTGTGGAATAATCTTGTAGTGTACATAAATATTTATAATTTATAATTAGAGTCAAAAGTTTACATTAAATATTTAATTAATTTTTGTCAAATACTTGATTAAAACTTTAATAATATATATATATGTTTATGAGAACTTTTATTTATAATTTATCCATGATACATAGATTACAATTTACATAATTATTAAAAGTTTATTTTATTTTATTATATTTATGGAGAGTCTGAGTTATAATGTATATGTGACAACTAACAACTAACTAATCAAACTTGATCCAAAATTTACTTTGGTCTTACTTTAAATATTTGGACTTCTAATTTTTAAATAATTAGACAAATGAAAGTGATAAATACTCCATCCACCTGAAAATTCATAAACGTGAATTAATTATTCAACCCCTTTTTAGATTAATTCTAAATTAATACGGACTTAACACATTTTAACAATAAAATTATATTATTGATTGTTCCCGCCTCCCAACATTACAAGTAAGTTTTGAAAGTAAAAAACTTATAAAAATCTAATAACTATACTTTTATTCTTCTAGTATATAATTTTATTGGTAAATGATACATATTAGATATTTTAACTTTATAATAGTAAAAATCTATTAACTATACTTAAATCAATTTATTTTAGTTTATTAATGTTAGAATAAATGTGTTATTTCCTAATTTTTAGAAGTGAAATGATATATATTTAAAATAATTTTCGTATTATAGTGAAAATGAATTATTATATAAGGAATGCCACTTTAAAAAATTATTTTTCTTATTAGATAATAATTAATATATGTGTATATATATAAGTTATTTGGATACGAATTCTGGATATGGATCCGAATCTGGATATCCGCTAGCTGCTGGATATATTTACGATCAGATGTTAAACGAACGAGTACGCCTATATCCGTATTCGTATCTGTAACTCCCCGTTCTCGAAAAGGAAAGGGAAGTCACATGCAAAACACAACAAACCTCAAAATAAGTAAACAGAGCACCAATAACTTCAAAATATTAATAGTTGATAATCCATCAATGACGAATTAAATACAATTCTCCACAAATTGGCACAACAATCAAAACCTAAAAATAAATAAACCTATTCGGTCAAAGGTAGCTCTCTTCACACGAAACCCTAAATCACCCTGCAAACTGGCTGAGAGAAAAACACAGCATGAGTCAATTGTCCGGTACGGATATAGAGATGCACATTTATAAAACTATATATATATATATATATATATATATATATACTACAGTCCAGATCTTAAGCTCACCCTTATCTAACTCACTGAAGCCACCCCCTTTAGCGACGGACGGGGCATGACGGTTCGGTCATACAACCGTCGTACATACTTTTAACAATGCTATATGTTGTCAAAATCGCTAAAAGTATAGACGACAGTTGTATGGCCATCAAATGGTCAATTAAGTTCGTCATTAAAGGGGGGGTGAGCTCGGGTGAGTTAGATAAGGGATATGCTCTTGATTCTTGCTATATATATATATATATATATCAAAAGAGTTGAATGAGCGAATAGATACAAACTATGAACAAATTACAAATTACGGACCAATAATGAATGTATCAAAATTAGTGAGACAAGATACAAATGATTAACACTGTCAAACTGACAACTATAGTTAAAAGAACTCCAAACAAAATAAGCTAAAGGCTAACAAAATACATCGGTACCAATTTCATACTGAGCTCAAATACAAATAGCTAAAGACTAACAAAATACATCAGTACCATGATGTATGCAAATCAAAACGGATAGTACGCACGACACATAAGTCATTAATACGCTAAACAAATCAAATCAAATCAAATCAAATATTGAGTCGACCCATACGTATCCTGAACAAACATATCAAATGGCTAAAGCTCACATCTAGAGCATCATACAAAACAAAAGTATACGTCGTGGACTGATTACACCGCAACAAAAGGTGTGATGCCCTTGTGTCAAGAGGACATGTTTGTGGTACCCACATTGGTGGTTAGCTCAAGTATACCCTAAGGATCAAACTACAAAATGTAAGCCAAAAGGGGTTCAAATCACAAGGCTTACATGACCGTTTTCAAATGGCATCGGATTATCAAATACGAATATTCTTAAATATTCATAAGATATTAATGATCAAAAAAACTTCCAAATGTGAACGAAAATATACGAAGAATGATACAAACGAATAAAGTCTCCAAAGCATATTGACATGATTAACTACTTTAAAGAGTACAACTACAAGTTAGTACCAACGCCAACATGAAACTATCATATTAATTTTACATGGAACAATTTTGTGAAATAATATCCAAATTTTAAACGAGTAACCAAACAAATTAATTAAATTTAACGAGATTATTGGTGAAGAAGTACGGAATCCATACCTTAATATAGTACAAAACAATTCACCGAAGTCAAATATCATTATGCTAGACCTCCTCAATGCGATCTATATAATTATCAAAATAATACAAGATCATTAATTAAATTACTAAATTATAAAATATATGTATTTTCTATAAATTTTAAAACTTTAATATTAGTACACGAATTTTATGTAATATAAAATAATTATGTTTTGATATATAATATTATCTACTAATGCATTTTTAATAAAATATTAAAGAACATTATTATTATTATCTTTAATTCGGTCCTGATGCTAAATTTATTAACTTAGTATAATTTAGTAGAAAATTATATTATACTTCCATTAACCATTAAATATGCAGAAGAATGATCAGTTTCCCCTTTTATATAATTAGAATACCACTATAGGATTTTAATAAGGCAGCAACTTGACTTTCTAATTTTGAAGCAAATATAGAATTGAAATCAGCCCAATGATTCAACCAATCAAAGCTGTTATAAATATAGTATATGGAGTTTATTGAATTCCTTATTAGAAACTGATAATATGCAGGAGGATTCTGTTAGTTCCCAGTAGGCACACAATAGATCTAGAATGGGGGTTGAATAGATCTTTTTAATTTTCAAATACTTTTCTTGTTTATTTTGTATTGCTAATGAATTAGCATATGACAAACATAAGAATCTTTTTAAGTACAATGGATTAAATAAAATATCCCCTTCATTGATATATTTATGAACATACATGTATTGTTCGTAGAGTTAGTTAAATTATAAGCAGTTAATACATACATAGCATTTATAGCAGTTGGGTACATAATGTAAATGACAGAAAGTAAATGATTGAATGTAAAAAACACAAGGGATATTAAGTGGTTCAGAGACTTAAGCTCCTAATCCACTCTTCTGCTTCAACGAGCAGGAATTCCACTATGGAAGGGCAGAACCCTGAATCACTAAGATTCCTTCAAGGCCAACAGCCTTAGAACTTCAGTTCACTAAGAACTCTTCAAGCCCAACAGGCTTGGATCTCTTCTAGTTCACTAAGAACTCTTCAAGCCCAGCAGGCTTGGAACTTCATTTAGTCCCTCCGGACAAGGACCCCTCACGCCCAGGCTACTTCTTGTTTGTTGTAGTTGTTGTTGGTGCTGAGCTGCTAAGATGTCTTAAAGCTTGAACATCTATTGTACTTAGTAGCTTAGCGTGGTCCTCTTTGCATTCTGTGTAGAGTCTGGACCACCTCTTCTCTGGTGCAGCTAATCTTCACACTGTTTATCTCATCTTCATCCAATGTCAGCTTTGCACCATCACCAGTTGGGTTTGCTAAGTCTTTGAGCTTTTAGTTGACTTCGTCTGGTACTTAGCATTCCCTGAACCCTTCTTGAATGATTTGCCGACATGGTTCTGTGTCTGTTCTGTTCAGCTTTTGGTTCCTGGTGATTCATAGAATGGCTCTCTGGATCTTCTTTGTGCTCTGCCACTTTTCTGAATGCTATCTTCTTGGCATTCTTGGCTCTCATCTTAGCTGCCATCTTCAGTGGCATTCTCATTCTTATTGAGTGAAGCTTTAGTCTGTTCAAGTCCTTCTTCAAATCTGCTTCACTTTAACCTCCGTAGTCTCACTCTGATTGAGACTTGTTCTATTCAGCTCTAGTGGAACTCGTAGAGTCAACACTATAGCATTCCAACAACTCAATGATCCTTCAACTCAACAACTTTTGATCTTTGAAGCTCTGGCTGATATATACTCCTTCACAATCTTCCCGTTAGAATATAGCCATTGGAAGCTATTTGAATTGCTTTGTAGATCTCGACTTATTTGGTACAGACTGCTTGATGTGACATGACAACTCCTTTTTGACTTTACTGACACAGCAGTCTGCTACCTTACCTACCGCCTTAGATTTGTCATCTTTCCGCGTCAGGCAGGTAGTCATCTTTATTTCTTCTTTCTGATTTCTCGATTAGAACATCAGAAATTGTCTTTTTGCATCGATGCTCTCAATTAGTAATGTTCTAGTATCAGTCTTCAGATTGAACCGTTGTCAATGCTTCAATCTTCAGATGACCGAACTCTATGATTCTGATGCAGATGTTCTTGGACTTAATCGTAGTGTGTCTTATTGAATGTTGCTCATTAACTGATTGAGACAATACTACGATCCTGAAGAGTGTTCATTGGATCATCAATATAGAACACCTCTTCCTTCACTTGTTCAGTGCTTCAACACTTCTGTTTGCCTCGACTGATCTCAGGAAATAATAGCTTGAATCCTTGTTCTGGTCTTTTCTCAATGGCAAGACACATCAGATTTGTGGTATGCCCAGCTCTCTTTCTCCTTGTGATATCTCGTTCACTTATCATCAATGGTCTGACCCATGCTTAATCACTTTTGCCTTATTCTTCATAAGATGACCAATATCTTTGTATAAACTACATCAGTTCCTGCTTTGTTTGGCAAATACTATGATCCTAATTGATCCCAAGATCGTTGTCTTTTGTTCTATTGACAGCTACTGCACTTGCTGACTTCCCTTAGTCAGTCACTTTTATTAAAGTCTTCTTTTGATCGACTTGTGGAAGACTTCATCTTGAATGGCTTCACAACTCAATCTGGATGTTGATTGGGTTGATGCTTAGATCTTCTATTATCTTGCATGCCATTCGTTGAGTTCTCTCTGGTTTCCTTCAGGTGGAATGTATCTTTGCAACTCAGACCAGAGACTTCATACTTTGGATATTCTGGGATTGCTCATTGGTTGAGAATCGTGTTGACTCTATGATTCTGCCTTGGCTTTATGAGCACCTCTGTTGAAACCTTAGCTCTGCAGACTACGATTTGGCTTTGGTCCTGCAGACACAACGATTCCAAGATCAAACCTTGACAGATTACGATTTCTATCTTTATGCTTGTTGTCCTCGTCTGATCTAGCTTGACTACGATTTCTTCCTTTGATATGATCTGTAGACTCTACGACTTCAAGTGTGATCTATGATTCTTGAATCGGCTTTGGCAGATGCTCAGTCGGCTCTTAGACAGGTTGTCTCTACGATTATGAATATGACTTCCTTAACAGACTATGACTTTAAGAAAGTTCTTCTTGACACACTACGATCCTTCCTCGTCTCTCCTGGCAGTCTTGCAGACTACGATTCTGCCTTGCTAGTTCTCGAGCTTTCCTTGACTCTCCTGGCAGACTATAATTTCTGGTGCAGTGCACGACGATCAGACATGCTTATCTATTACATTATAAGATCAACCTAACAAGTTTGATCTTTGTACATTTATAGTCCTTGTACATTATTTCTTTTTAAGGACTTTACAAAGCTATTTTGCTTATATAGGATCAACCTAACATATTTGATCAATTCATTCTAAGTCCTTGTACATATATTTCTATTATCTATCAAAGGAATTTATAAATTTCCTTAATGCAAGCATACTTGCATATTCATTCATTTTTATCATAATCAAATCATATATAAATAGGAATAACATTCTCATTTATATTCCTAACAATCTCCCCCTATTTGATTATGACAAAAATAATTAGTGCATATACATGAGATGAATGAATCTTATATACAGTGAGCAACTGTATTTCTAAAACAGATAATCATGAATTTCATTGATAATAATATTAACTTGCATACACTATGACACTCTACATCCTGGATCCAGAACATATCTAACTAGATAGAGATGTACCTTTCTAGCTCCATATGTCTCTTCATGATGTCTTTTGATCAGCTACTTAGATACTTATCTTTTTTTTCTTTTCTCTGCTCCCCCTGGGATGGTGACTTCATTTCTTCTTGATCTCCTAGTTCCTGCTCCCCCTCAGACTCTGTGTGCATGAGATCATCATCCTTTGGCTCCCCCTTTCATGATGAATCTGCTTTTACTGCTGTCTTCTTCTTCTCCTTTTTTGTCTTCTTTTCTTCCTTCATTCGTTTTGCTTTTCTCCTCCTTGAGTGCCTCTTCCTATGTCTCTTTTTCTTCCCCTTTTTGTCATTAATCACTTGTGAAAGCTGCTCCACATTTGACCTAAGTTGCTCCATCAGGTAAGATGAGGTAACAACCTTAATCTTGAGTTCTTGTTGGCTCAGCTCAAGTTGTAGGGAGAGAGACTGATTCAGATCGTCAATCTTATTAGAGAGAGATAGAATTTGCTCTTCATTAGCCTTCTGTGCACGTAGAGCTTCTTCCTTCTGATCATACATAGCCTTCAGATAGATTTGATCTCTCTCTTTGATTTTGAGAGATATATTAGACATAGTGGCTCAAAATTTATCTTGAAGCACATTATCTCCTTCTTTTGACAACATTTTTGCCTCTTCAATGATGATAGATATCTTCTCAACTAACTCATTAGAGTTCTTCATTAACTCCTGCTCCATAGGAGTTTAGTCATTAGGTTGGGCTGACTTCTGTTGATCATCTGGTTTGACTCTACGATTTTCACTTTTGGACAGACTTTCAAAGGTAGTAAGAATATGATAAATCGTTGAGTACCAATCGTTGTTGGAGGATGAAGGAGTATCATTCAGCACTGTCGAATTAGCAGAGAATTTCTCAAATTCAGCATGGTCATTTTCATTGGTAGAGTGAGATAATCCTTTTGCCATCTGAACCTTCTCTGCAATCGCAGGGAATATAGTGGTTACCAGCATGTCGTTAGAACTTGAAGTGAGACTGGTCGTTGATTAATTTTATTACAAACTTATTTACTCTTGGAAAGTTTTGAGACACCAGTTCCAAGTTTGGAAAGTATGAGTAACACCAGCTGAAGTAACTCCCATCTTTACCAGTATATGCCTTTAACCAGGGCATCCATGGGAAGAACCATCTCATCAGAAGATCATCAGGATTATACAGAATTGTAGTGCAGTCTAACTCCATGTTTTCCAATTGTTAAACACCTCTTCTGTAGTCATCCTTAAAACTTTAAGTTGTTCATTTCCATAGCTTATCCATCTTTCTGGTGGTACATCTGGTGGCTCATCAAAGACTTCCACCACTATTTTTATGCGAACTTTTGCTGGAGAGAGAACATGATAGTCTGCTAATTCCTCTGATTCCTGGTTTGTAGAACTAGAATCTTTTTCCATCTCTTCACCTTCTGAGCTTGAATCATTCTGGATCATTTCATCTGATCTATTAGAGAATCCTTCTTGTAGATTTTCATCATTTATTTCTTCTTTAGCACCCATAGCACTTTCTTCCTTGGATTTAGACTCATCATCACTTAATGTAATGATTGTAGTAGAGGGTTCTCCTTTCTTTTCTATAACAGATTTAGCAAGCAGTCTGTTGCTCTTTCTTCTCCTTGGAGGTTCAACTATAGGAGAGTCAATCCTTTCATCACCTTCAAATTTTGAATCCTCTGAATAATCATATAAGCTTCCTTGATGTTCAGCATCAGTCGGAACGGTCCTTTTTCCTTGGACTCAACATCTTTTGAGCCATCATGTTAAATTTTTGGAGCATTAGCAGTAGGAGATGCAATTGTTTTAACTTTCAACCTTTCTTCATCAGCAGAGTGGCTACTCTGAGTGTTAGCCATAGGACTTGTACATTCTTCTTTATTACCAGATATAGCTATTCCTTTCATAGGTTCAGCTTTCTCCTTCTTGGATTCAACTTCTTCTTCATTAGTGGAATTGCTCCTTGAGTATTCATCCTTGAAGCTCTCAGTTCCCTTCTTATCTTCTGACTCAATGTTCTCTTCTTCGGTAAATAGACTTCTTTTGGGAACTGGGACTGATTTCTTTATCACCTTAGTTTTCTTCTTCGGTGGCCTCACGGATTTGTACTGAGGAATGTCTGAATCTTCAGTGAATGACACCTCCTTCTCTATCATAGAATTTGCCTTCCTTTTCTTCGTAGTTCTTTTGTTGGTGCTGCCATATATCATTAGCTTTTTGTTCTCCATTAGGTTCTTCTTCCAATTTTCAAACAGCTGTGTAGTCATCACTTCATGACTATTAAGGACTTCACCTTCATCATCCTTAATTTTATTCTTCAGCTTCTTCTTCAAAATAATACTCAAGAATCTTCCATGAAAAACCTTTGTGAGGGGTTTTCCTATCAGTCTTTTCTTCTCTTCCTTATCCACTCATTTGGAGATTTGGTCAAGTAGGATAACTCCAAAGTTGATACGCTGCTTTAGAACTATTACTGACATAATCTTTAGATGGTTATCACTTACAGTGTCATATGCAGTGTCCTTGCATAGGATACATTTTTCCACTATCTCAGCAAGGAACTTGAATTCTTCAGGAAACTCCTTTTTGTTCATGTCCTTCAAACTAATGTTTCTTTTTTACTGTATAATCTTCTTATCTTGTTCAGTGTTGATCTCATCAAGGCTTTTCAAACCTAGGTCAGGAAACCTAAGCATTGATTGATGCCAGAAGATTTCAGCTTCAAAATTTGACATTTTACCTTGGTGAAGAGATTTCTAGAATTTATGGTTGCGTTTGAGTGAAACTCTTTAACTAGGTCGACGTATATTCGAGTGTTTGCCTCAAGACATTCTGAGAATTCAGCCTTCTTTACAAGTTCAAGAATATATCTGAACTTCTTTTTAGATTTCTCAAACATCTTGGTTCTGAGCTGAATGCCAATGATTACTCGCCAATCTGCCATTTGAAGAGTTTGAAGTACATGGGTACTTAATTTCAGCAGTCTTATAAGAGATAGTTGTATGCGATTTAGCTAAATCTAAAGGGTTAATGGATTCAGGCTTTGAAGAGGATTTTAGGGTTTTAAAGGAAGGTGAGAGGTTCGATAGCTTTTAATAACTGTTTGGAGATTTTGGCTATTTAGAGGTAGTAAGGTTTTACCTTAGGTATAGATTTGACAAGCTTGCAGCTTTTGAGGAACCCCCTCAAATGATGTTGCTAATTATTTGAATTTTTTTCTTGTAACTGTTCCTTCCACGTTTCTTAGTGGGACAGTTGTAAGTTTTTAATAAGTCACAATCTATAACTCCTCCATCGTGTCCATTCTTCAGATTTAACTTTTCTTCCGTTGACTATTCCAGTACGTAGAGTAGCTTGATGAGATTGCTATATACTCTACGATTTTCTTTGACAACTCAACGATTGTCTCCTAAGAGATGCTTTAGTGAGCGTTTTGAAATTGATCCTCATTTTTCATGGCTTAACCACTAATGCGCCCTAATTGATTTCGTGCACTGAAATCCTGAAGTGAATTTGCAAGACGTCTTTTCTAAACTGTATTCGTAACTTCCCTCCATACGATCTGAATAGTTTGGTATGTGCCAAGTTCTGTTGAGCTCCTCATTAGCTAGTGTATACTTTGGTAAGACTGCGATTGTTAAGACTGCTCTACGATCATTGAGTTTACTGCTGAACATACTCACCGATTATTGTCTGTCCTGATTCTTGTGATGAACTTTGACTTAGCATTCCTTCTTGGTTAAGGTAGCTTAGGAAGGGCCAACCTCTTAGCTTAGTGCTAAGGGTCAAGTTTGTCTCTGAGGCGCTTACCAGTTGAAGAACTTTAGATGTTTGTGTAGGCTATAATCGTGGTGTCCTTCTGCTCTTACACTACGATCAGATTGTTTGATCGTAGGCACTCCGTGATTTTGAATTGGGTGGTTGACAAGGTTATCAGCGACACATTTTGAGACGTTCCTACTGACTATGGATCTTTATTTGGTTCATCAGCTACAAATTTTTGGGACTTTGTAACTGGTATAATGCTTCATAGTGCACTTTTGATACTTTTAGTCTTTGTTCTTTAATGTATCAATTTGCTCCCCATAGTTGATACTATCTTCTCAGAGAGGTGTGTTTTTTTCTTCTTCATGTGCATCAGAAGGCAGCCTTGCATATCTCCTTCTGACTGGAATCATTACTATCATTTAAAACTTCTTGGATCATAGAAATAAATATGTTCAGGACTAGTCACTCCACAATTGTTGATAGAACTACAAACATAGTCTTTCTTTATCTAGAACCTGAACAGGTGTTTACTATTAGTGTTTATGCCCTAGAGGCCAGTTATTTGATATAATTGCTTAACCTTTTGATATTATATTTGATTGAATAAATGAATTATTTTATTATGTTTTATATATTGCATTATATAAATGTTAGCATAATAAAAGTCCTTAGAATAGTGATACAAATTATATAGCTTCAAGTATGTGACTTGAACATGAGATTATATAATTACAATTAGTATCATTGCTCTTAAATGTCCCTAGTCAAGTATCATTGTTAATGGGACAACAATGATGCATCGAGACTAGTATGTGGATTGACTGATGACTAAATCTCATTGGTCATAAATATATGAGATATTGAGTCAATGCATAGGTACATGTAAGAGAACAATTTACTGGACAGACCCAGCATGAGAATTCTACGTGGAGCATTTTGCAAAGTGTCATTAGTGATTCTCATAGTGACAATGATGTAATGATCCTCTGACCTGAAATCACTATATTACTACACGAGAATTTATGTACTTTGATATCATCAAAAGTCACCTTTAATAAGGTGGACAATGATTATTGGGTACATTATGAATCGTGTGAGGAATATGAGTGATCTGGATGGAATTTAACCCTCCTACATATTAGGGGTGATATCCATAGGCCTCTTGATTGAGTAGAACTATGAAATGCATGGTCATGCTCAAATAGTGATTTGTTTCATATAGTCTACTCATTGATCAAGAAAAACTCATATTAAATTATGAAGAGTATGACACAATCCATGACTCGAGTTTAATCTAGGATGTTCAGGTTAAAAGGATTAAATTACATTGAAACATTGGTCACGAAAAGGTTGCATTGAATCATCGATCTTATTATTACTTGGGTAGCAGTGATGCATTACTAGATGTCGCTCACTGTTTATAATTTTATAATATGATTTAAAATTATTGACAACGTAATAATAACCTATAGGGTCACACACATAGAACGTAATTTAAAAGGTAATTAATTTAAATTGTAAGGATTTAAATATATCGATATGATTGATAGTATTTAAATCACGAATTTAAATTAAAAGGATAATTTGTATATATATATGTTTATTAATTAAGTAAGACTTAATTAAGAAATATATATATATATATTTTGGATTTTAATTTGATTAGGTTTTGATTAATTCCTTCTAACTACTATATATAAGATATATCAACCATTTAGGAAGGATTATCATTAACCAAAACCCTAGCCGCACTTAGAGAGAGACTAGAGAGAAACAGTTTTGAAAATCCTCATCCTTAGTGGCTAGTACCGCGGTTCCTTTTACTGTAGATCGTACGACGATTCGCATGGCGTTCGTGTGGATACCGTAGAGGCGCAGTTTGTTTGGATTCCATTGGAGATTCGATCGCATCAATTCTAGCTTCAATAATCGGTATAAATTTCTAACCACTGAATTAATATGGTTTTCGCATGGATCCTGTTTTAGGGTTTCAAAATTTCTTTGAAAATTTGTTTTAATTTCGCTGTATTTCTATGCCGAAAACCCTACATTTTCAGCAGGATTATAGATCTTCCTTAAGCTCTTTGACCGATTACACTCGTGGAGTTCTGCTTTTGTGATGAGTTCTTCATGATCAATGTTCAATGATCCTCTGATGTGAACTTCCTCGAGGGTTCTTCTCAGATGATATGCTTTACGTGAGTAAGCATATAAGTCCCTTTTTCCTCTTAGCATGAATGGTCTGCTTCCTTATAGAGATCTGTAACCAGGTGAGCTTTATTCATGTTAGCTTAGCAAGTCTTCAAGAACAGGCTTTGATAGAGAATGATTTTGTCAGAAACATTTCTAAAATGTCTTAAGCCTCCAGCTAGTTGAGTCTTCTCGACTGAAGTCATTTGCTACAGTATACCTTAGTGTGGTTAGATCGACCAAATACCTGCAGATTAGATAAATTTCTATTTTTGGTACCCATGGTTAAATGGGTCCTGCTAGGTTAGTTTTCAAAATCCGTGTTCCTCATATATTTGAATTTTCATCACATTGATCATCAACAATCATATTTATGCATGTATTCAATTTAGGTATGACATTTTAAGATGCATGATGATGAGTGTGTGTAAGATTAACCATCTTAATAAAACACTCTTTTTCTTTGATATTTTCATCATTTACTTGGTTATGTTCACGAATTTTAAATGTTCACAGAGTGAGAACCAGTTCTATCACTTATTTGTATCTGGTTGATTCATGGAGATGGCCAGTTTCTATAAATCTTCAAGATACTCTTGTAGAACTAATCATACTCTATGTATTATCAAAAACCTAGAACAAAGGTTTGTACGTACATACTAATTATAACCCGTCAGCAAGGATTACTCCACTTAAGATTAATTAAATCTTGATATGCTTATGACCTATTTCAGACTTCTTTCAAGATGTTATCTTCAACCTAAAACTTGGATGGAGAGAAAGTTTGTTAGCATTTGAGTTTCCAACATTAGTGTACTTTCTCTCTTCCCCTTTTTAGGTAGAGTATGGTCTCTTGATAGAATACTGTTATAGTACATAAGTTGATGCAACATGATGTACACATTTATGTTAATGAGGAATTGTACCTTTCCACTGTCAGTTTCTTGACAGTCATTTCTCTTGATATAATGAGGTTAGGCATTGATGTGCATATTTTTACGTTCATTTCTGAAAGCTTGTTACTCCAGTTGTCCTTCGATCAATTAGTCATAGTGTTGAAGTTGTAAGCTAAGAGAATCTTGGCATCCTTAGTTCTTTGATAACCTTGAACCTCAAGGTTCACATCCAGCTGCTGGTTAGCCAAATATATTTTTGAGAAATTCTTTTTTCTCCTCTGGATAAGTATTTCTTAGCATATATGTCCTTTCATCTTTCAGACTGGTGGATGCTTGACCCTATGCTGTTGATGCTTCTTGACCTCCCATCTCTGATCTTCAAATTACGAGATTGACTGTGGACAAAGATTGGTCTTGTTGCTATGGCATTTTAGAAGATGGACCAATCTGAGCAGCTTCAGATGTATATACACATTTACCTGTACACAATATTTCCAACGTGTGAGCTCATCTGCATTTACAAGTGACTTACCATTAAACTAAGTTTAGAACAATGTTTGTACCTAGGATCAGACTCAAAGCGATTAGCTTTTGAATATAGCATGAGAACCTGCTCTGATACCAATTTTTAGTTCCCAGTAGGCACATAATAGATCTAGAAGGGGGGTTGAATAGATCCTTTTTAATTTTCAAATACTTTTCCTGTTTATTTTGTATTACCAATGAATTAGCATATGACGAACATAAGAATCTTTTCAAGCACATCGAAATAAATAAAAGATCCCCTACATTGATATATTCATGAACATGCATACATTGTTCGTAGAGTTAGTTAAGTTGTAAGAAGTTAATACATTCATAACATTTATAGCAGTTAGGTACATAATGTAAATGATAGAAAGTAAATGACTTAATGTAAAAGACACAAGGGATTTTAAGTGGTTCAGAGACTCAAGCTCCTAATCCACTCTTTTGCTTTTAACGAAAGGAGAATTCCACTATGGAAGGCGGCAAGACTGAATCACTAAGATTCCTTCAAGGCCAGCAGCCTTAGAACTTTAGTTCACTAAAAACTTTTCAAGCCCAGCAGACTTGGATCTCTTCTAGTTCACTAAGAATTCTTCAATCCCAGTAGGCTTGGAACTTCATTTAGTCCCTCCGGACAAGGACCCCTCAGGCCCTGGCTTTTTTTTGTTTGTTGTAGTTGTTGTTGGTGCTGAGCTGCTAAGATGTCTTGAAGCTTAAACATCTATTGTACTTAGTAGCTTGGCGTGGTTCCCTTTGCATTCTGCATAGAGTCTGGACCACCTCTTCTCTGGTGCAGCTGATCTTCAAACTGTTTATCTCATCTTCATCTAATGTCAGCTTTGCACCATCACTAGTTGGGTTTGCTAAGTCTTTGAGCTTTTAGTTAACTTCATCTGGTACTTAGCATTCCCTGAACCCTTCTTGAATGATTTGCAGACATGGTTCTGCATCTTTTCTATTTCAGCTTTTGGTTCCTGGTGATTCGTAGAGTGGCTCTCTAGATCTTCTTTGTGCTCTAACACTTTTCTGAATGCTATCTTCCTGGCCTTCTTGGCTTTCAGCTTAGCTACCATCTTCAATGGCATTCTCATCTTTGTTGAGTGAAGCTTTAGTCTGTTTAATTCCTTCTTCAAATCTGCTTCACTTCCACCTCTGTAGTCTCACTCTCACTGAGACTTGTTCCGTTCAATTCTGGTGGAACTCGTAGTGTCAACACTATAGCATTCCAACAACTCAACGATCCTTCAACTTAGCAAATTTTGATCTTTGAAGTTTTGGCTGATATATACTCATTCATAATCTTCCCATTGAAATATAGTCTTTGGAAGCTATTTGAATTGCTTCGTAGATCTTGAGTTATCTAGTGCAGACTGCTTGATGTGACATGACAGCTCCTTTTTAACTTTACTAACACAGCAGTCTTTTACCTTATCTACCGCCTTAGAGTTGTCATCTTTCCGTGTCAGGCAGGTAGTCATATTTATTTCTTCTTTCTGACTTCTCGATTAGAACATCAAAAATTATCTTTTTGCATCGATGCTCTCAATTGGTAATGTTCGAGTATCAGTCTTCAGATTGAACCGTTGCCAATGCTTCAATCTTTAAATGACCGAACTCTACGATTCTGATGCAGATGTTCTTGGACCTGATCGTAGTGTGTCTTGTTGAATGTTGTTCATTGACTGATTGAGACAACACTACGATCCTGAAGAGTGTTCATTGGATCTTTAATGTAGAACACCTCTTCCTTCACTTGTGCAGTGCTTCAACACTTCTGTTTGCCTTGACTGATCTCAGGAACTAATAGATTGACTCCTTGTTCTGGTCTCTTCTGAATGGCAATACACATCAGATTTGTGGCATGCCCAGCTCTCTTTCTCCTTGTGATCTCCTGTTCACGTATCATCAATGGTCTGACCCATGCTTAATCACTTTCTCCTTGTTCTTCATAAGATGACCAATATCTCTGTATAAACTGAATCATTTCCTGCTTTTTTTGGCAAACACTATGATCCTGGTTGATCCCAAGATCGTTGTCTTTTGTTCTCTTGACAGCTACTGCACTTACTGACTTCCCTTAGTCAGTCACTTTAATTGAACTCAATCTTCTGTTAGCTTTCATGTCATTCGTTGAGTGCTCTCTGGTTTCCTTCAGGTGGAATGTATCTTTGCAACTTAAACCAGAGGCTTCATACTTTGGATATTTTGGGATTGCTCATTGGTTGAGAATCGTGTTGAATCTACAATTCTACCTTGGTGTTGTGAGCACCTCTGTTGAAACCTTAGCTCTGCAGACTACGATTTTGCTTTGGTCCTGCAGACACTATGATTCCAAGATCAGACCTTGACAGATTATGATTTCTATCTTTATGCTTGCTATCCTCGTCTGATCTGGCTCGACTACGATTTTTGCCTTTGATATGATCTGTAGACTCTACGATTTCAAGTGTGCTCTACGATTCTTGACTTAGCTTTGGCAGATGCTCAGTCCGCTCTTAGACAGGCTGTCTCTACGATTCTAAATATGACTTCCTCAACAGACTACAGCTTTGAGGAAGTTCTTCTCGACACACTACGATCCTTCCTCGTCTCTCCTAGCAGTCTACGAACTCGTAGATCTACTATCTTGTAGACTGCGATTCTGCCTTGATAGTTCTCGAGTTTTCCTTGACTCTCCCGACAGACTACGATTTTTGGTGCAATGCTCGACGATCCGACATGTCTATCTATTATATTATGAGAACACCCTAACAAGTTTGATATTTCTACATTTATAGTCCTTGTACATTATTTCTTTTTAAGGAATTTACAAAGTTGTTTTGCTTATGTAGGATCAACCTAACATATTTGATCAATTCATTCCAAGTCCTTGTACATATATTCCTATTATCTAACAAAGGACTTTACAGCTTTCCTTAATGCAAGCATACTTGTATATTCGTTCTTTTATGTCATAATCAAATTATATATAAATAGGAATAACAATCTCATGTATATTCCTAACACTACAAGAAAACCAGCTAATTCCGACGGAATATTCCGTCGTCCATAAGACTATTCAGTCGAAACTAGTTTAGTTTCGACGGAAATATCTGTCAGAGATTCCGTCGTAACTATTCGCATCGAAAATAAATTCCGTCAAAAATTCTGTCGGATGATTATTATCTACGACATACGTATCTCCGACGAAATTTCGTCGAACCTAAACTACCTTCGACAGAATATATAGGACGGAAGTTTTCGTCGAATATATCAGTAACTATGTCCGACTGACTAATTCCCTCGAACATAATCTATTTTTGACGAAAAACTAAAATTAGTTTATATTTATTAAAATTGTCTATTTATTAACTTCGACGGACTTTACGTCGGAAATATAATTGGTATGACGGATATATTCCGTCGAAGTTAACTTATGTTCGACTGAAAACTAGGCCATCTCGGTAATTATTAAGAATTGATTATTTATTATCTCCGAGGGAAGTACCGTCGAAAATACCCTATTCCGTCGGAAGTAACTAATTTTTTTTTACTACAGATTTTAAAAGTTCAGTTTCCAGGTGTTTAAACCCATTAATGTACCTATAACCTGTCACAACCCAATACACAAAGAATATAAACTTCAGATCTCACATTTAAATATGCAACGTAGCACTAAAACATAATCTTCAACTCATTATCATTCACATTCACATTCAAATATCCACCAAAACGTATTATAAGCTAACCAATTACAAATATAAGCTAATGTTCCATAAATGTTAAAAAATATAATTTACAATAGTTGTACAGACGCAATTAGATAATATAATATATACAAAAGTTCTACAAACTATACAAATGAACTATAAACTAGTAAAAGTTGAATCATCGGGCGGAGGTGAACGACGCTGCTCTGGTGTATGGAAATCACCTACGTCTCTCGCCGTCATCGCCCGGTCCATCAATGCCATCGCCACCTGCTTTGATAGAATCAAAATATAAATCATTAGTCCGTATATATATATATGTGAGAATTAACAAACTAGCCTTAATTGAAAAATATAAACAATAAGAATACACGAGTAGGTGGGGCGATTTAAAAAGCCTCCTCCAAGAGGGTAATCACCATCCGGAACATCTCGGCGCTCCAAGCATCGAATCGCTCCCGTGGTAATCCTGCATTTCTGCAGAGGCCCTCGCTATAATATCCTCGAGCAATATGGTGAAGACGAGAATCGAAGGCAATTGTTGACGCCGAAAGACCGGATCGGTATGGAACTATCCGACACTACCTATCACCGCTAAAAGATATCGCCATCCAACCCAACGCCAGTGTGAGATGGTCCGATTATGTGCTCTCTGACGGTTGGTCTTTGGCCGGAGCTGTAAAGAGATACAAATTTGATTACTAATAATAATTTATATAATGTGATAAATTCGGATAATTTCGTGAAACATAAAAAAATATTACCTCCAGGAAGTGTATATGCGGGTATCCTCGGCAGACCCAACACTCGATATCTGCCGGTACTGCTAGTAGGGGGATCCTGAGACGCGACCCATAGTCTAAGCTCCTCATCCCGATCTAATACAATATCGGGAAGAGGGGTGGCGGAATCTAACGGCTCAGAACCCCTCCTAATAGTCTCTAGCTCAACTATACGCTTGTCCCGAAGCTTCTAAAATCGGTCCTGTAATGTATTCTGTATACGTATGTTAATTATATCATTTTATTTATGATTGAATATTATTAAAAGATAAATAGTAAGATACGTTTTACCCGTATAGCTAAAAGTCGCCTCGAGATAAAGCACGCTTGTCCTTAGGCGTCGTGCTCGATCCCAAAACTCTAGAATGGTAGGATCTCGGCCAAGGTCCTCCCCAATGCCTAATACAAACATTCATAAAAACAGTCTTAAGTATTTGTGTGAGAACTTGACACATAAATAACTAAATACAACGACTTACTGTGTTCGCCTCCTCGAACGATCGAGAACCGATGGTGTACTCATCCTCAGGCGACCACGGTTCTTCTTCACCGCTCGGACTTTTTCTTGAAGTCATCACCTCCTCCAGTTACACATAGCATCCCAAAGCTAAATCGGAGACTATCTTGGTGATGATCTCGATGGTGGTCCCGGCTCGGTCCACAACGCCCAGTACATTCATCCATCTCATCTCATATACAACCATCCAGAGTAATTCACAGCGATGTGATGCTCAATCACAGCATCGCCAGCTGACTGAGAGATCCTCGGGTCAAATCGATTATAAACCTATAACAAAAGATTATTTAAAATTAAGAACAATTGATTTCGTCATCCCAATACAACTATGTAGTGATAATATGCTTAACTTACGTGGAACTCCCGCAAGAAGATGGTCTACATAAAAAGTGGCATCGTCTCACAGATACTTCTTCGAACCGCATGCACCCTCTCCTGAGATCGTCAAAACAGATCGCATGTAGGTGTGCTTAGCCACCGGTCTAGTATACTACGTAAAAAGTATAACAATATGTGTTATGTGAATTGTGTTTTGCAATAACCGATAAAAAATAGTACGAATATATTAACACTTCATCATTGGGAAACGACATCCACCGTGATCGTAAGTGGTAATCGCTTACGGATAACCAAAGATACCTGAGGTTCGTCCCTCTGTCGTAAATTTACGAGTGCATCTGTAATAATTATATTTAACATAATACTTCAATAATCATTGTAATTAATGTAGCTTGAGATATATTTAAATCCTAGTTAAGATAACTTACTCGCGCCTGAAGAAGAGCCTCCATCGTGGCTACCGTCTCCAGTACCGGATCGCCCACCACCTCGGCGACCTCCTACTGCAATAACAAAATTGGTAGATTACGAATATGTAAGGTTTAACAATATGTGGTAAGGACTAATATGAAAGCTCATTTTCAATTACGCACGTCATCAAACCCATCAGAATCAACGTGTATATCATTCTCGGATTCGGTATCTTCCTCATCCTCAGTTTCGAGATCAGTTTCGTCATCGCTATCATCCTCAACGACTACATACTCATTCATGTGTACGGTGGCCTCGACATCCTCATCATTAGGTATGTCAATGACATCAGTACTCACCACATCTTCAGCATGGAACACTACGGCCAATGGGTTGCTCACATCTTCTTGCAACGCCTCATCCATACCAATGATGTTATTAGCATTAAATGAGTGTGTTTTAGTAGTGACTACTGTATACCAGGGCCTTCGAGTATTTACGACATTAGGAGCGTAATACACTTGAGTCACTTGACTTGCTAACACGTGCACGTCATCAAAATTTAACACCGACTTGATATCCACGGTTTTGATTCTATTACGATCAACTTTAACCCCCTTTTCAGTATAAAACCAGCTACACTTAAATGTAACTACCTTTTTTCCGCAGTGATAATTGAGCACAACTACATCCTGTAAACGACCATAGTAATTGGACTCAGAATCTTGATAGCAGCTTCCTAACACCACAACCCCAGAATTGACTGATGTGAGTTCATGCAAGTTATCGACTCTAAATCTATACCCATTCACGATGCAACCAGGAAAAGAACTCGTAACTTTGTAAGGTCCTTGGATGACATCTATAAAACGCTCAGAAATACTCTCCGCTTTAACCCTTTTCTTAAACCATTGTTGGAAATTAGCATTAGTGAATGTTTTCAATTCTGTTGCAGTAAAAGTTGGGTTAGAAGCATACGCTTCCTCTTCGAATGAACTGCGATATTAGTAAAATGTCTTTAACATATATAGAGATGACTACACTTGTAAATTGTACTAAATACCGTAAATAAGCTTAGACTTACATGATGTATGATGATACTTCGGGCATATTTAGAAGCACGTATGTAGATACAATCTTCAACTCTTTGTCGCTTAAGTAAGTCAGAGTCTCGGGGCCAAATGGTTTAGCCGGATATGTGAATACAGCTAACTCATCATCAGCATGAGTCATTGGACCAACAACCTCATTCCTTCCTAAACGGTTGTGCTTCGTTGAGACAACATCGTCAAAATACAATGAGCAAAAGTTGACAAGCTCTTCCTCTGTATATCGTTCAGCAATAGAACCCTCTACACGAGCTTTGTTCTTGACCTTTTGTTTTAATCGGCGCATATACCTACGATAAATAATATCCAGACTTAGTGAAGTCAAAAACAAATACAGATCCCTCATGCACATTGTCGGTGGAAGATTATAAGCGACCATAATGACTGGCCAAACTGAGTACGGCTAGCTAAAATTATTAAAAGGGTAAAAGCCATCAGTAGCCATGCCAAGCCTAACATTCCTAACTTCTTCCGCAAACTCAGGATAATTTACATCAAATCTCTTCCATTCATCTCCATCCACTGGGTGAGTCAACTGACCAGGCACGACATCCCTTGTTCGATGCCAACTCATATGTTGAGCCGTATGAGATTTGACATGAATAGCCATCAAGTCTCGGTATGAGTGGAAAGTGGAAAGTATCGTAAGATTTTCCGGAATATGTTTCTCCTTCCCCCACGTTTTGTAACCTTGTAGCGCGATAAGTCAGATATATCACACTCGTCCTTATCTCTGTCCTCCCCATAGTATAACATGCAATACTTCTCACAAGCATCGATTTTCTGATACCCCATATTTAACCCCTTGACCATCTTCTTCACTTCGTAATAATTCACGGAAGAGTATGATCCTTGGGTAAGAATCGTCCAATTATAGTGAAAAATCGTTGAAACCTCTCTTACTACGAATGTGCTCATTCTAAGTGTAAGAGCTTCAATAACTATGAAAGCTTGGTGTTCAGATCATTTCCGGATACAACGCAACCCCAGATTTAGATAACAACTTGTAAAAGGCAAAGAACAGATTATTTGGCACTTGCTTCAGACCGCTTGAAGAAGGTTCATATTCACCACCAATAGTAGTAGGGCCATAAGCATCAACCAACATCTCAACTGGATCATAGTTTTTGACATATGAATCCGTGGAATTGGTTGTCCCACAATATTTTCAATCACTTCGATTCCCGTGATGAGTCCATACACGGCACCCATCTACAAATCCACGAAAAAAAATAAGTCGAATTTAATCTCGTCGGCTTTCTTCCAAATCAGATTTTTACACTTGACACACAGGCATCACATCTTCCCGTGCGGATCATTCGTATGTTCTAGTTCTTTGTTCAAGAAATCTAAAACCCCAACACGATAAGCTGAGACTAATCCCCTCCCATCACTAGGTATCCTACGGTACATCCAACTCCGGTCAACTGACATTTTTAACTACACAAAAGTACGCATTAAGTTAATTTGGATATTCATGCGTGAATTAGATTTACCTAGTATCTCTACAGGACAGGGGTAAGGCTTTTATCCCGTTATTGGATGTGTCTCATCACTAGTGCAAACACGTTGAGTACGTTTCATGAGTTTCAAGAAAATTTCGGCAGCACCTCCCCATGGTCTCCAAGCACACGAAATAGACTAAGATAACTTAATCTAAGTATGTACTCGGAGAACATATAGAGATAACAGTCGATTAATCCTAAAATAACAAAAATGTACCATTTTGTATTTGCACCTTACTTAAGTAAGAGACATAACATCCAATAACAATCCCCAATCGGGACCTGCTTTACATTCACCCTATTGAGTGTATGTCAAGCGGGTTTCTAAGTTTCAAAGTATAGTACATAGTTTATAAGAATTTATGTGGAATCTCTACTTGATTCTAAGAATCATTGAAAAAAAAAGGTCGTAGTTCGGTTGTCTCCTATACTCGAATAATAAAGTTAATTCAATTCTCGAAACATTCCTCATCGTTTCATCATAATAGATGACAACATCCCGAAGGAGTTCCATTAAGCTATTGAACAAAGTTTCGACTTAAGTAACCCTCAGATGAGCGAATGATCACTTCTCTCTAGAATGAATCATCTCCCCGTATGGGTCCAATCCATGATATAGGCGACTTCACCCACTCAATTCCTCAAATAGATAGTTCTCATTCAAGAGGTGAGACATTCTGTGAGAACTACCCATCCGAGGAATTGAGTGGTGAGAAGTCATTTATATCATGGATTGACCCATATGGGGAGATGATTCATTCCTATGGGAGAAGTGATCGTTACGCCCATTTAGAGGGTTGCTTAACCTAGAACTTTGTTCAACAACTTATCGGCACTCCTTCCTGGATGTTGCCATCTCATATGATGGAACAATGAGGAATGTCTCAGTAATTCGCTTACCTTTATTATTCGAGTATAGGACACAAAACAGAACTACGACCCATTTTTTTTTACTTATCAAGTAGGAACCGATTGAGTACTATTTAATCAAGAATCGCTATGTATGAAACTCGCATACAAGAAAGAGTACATATATGTAGGGAGAGTTGATAAGTATATTTTATATACTCAATTTCATGTCTAAATCATGCTTAATCTTTGCTATGTTTTCGTAATCAAGTGCATTTTTATTTGGTTTTTGTTGTTTTATGTGTAGGTTGGTGGTTGCGGCAATTCATGGATTACTTGGGATATCTGGTGCATTTGGAGTTAAGTTGGAGCCTTAGAAATAACATAGTGTTGCAGTTAAAGCAAGTCGATATCAGAGGAATGCCTGCCGGTAGCGCATATGTATAGATAAACACCACGGGCGGGGTCTACCTAGTGAATTGACAGAGTAGGAGGAGCCACGGCAAAGGCATTTTACATTAAAGACACCCCCGCTGTGATTTGGGTCGACTCTCAACCAAGATTAGAACTTATGCCGTAAAATGACATTTTAGACATACACCCGTAGGAAGTGGGGTTGGGAAAACTGGGACTGTCCTGTTGCAGTTATACTTCCTATTGGACTCGAATTTCAGTTGTTTTAATGGTTTTATAACTTTATTTGTTAGAGGAGGTAGCTGGAGTATTAGACTTGATATATATTACTCTTTAGAAACACAATTGAAGAAGAATCAAGAAGTTATCGAAGATCAAAATCAGATTATTGGAGAGCAAAAGTGGAGGAGTATTTCGAAGAGTTTTTCTAGACGGTTACATTTGTAGTCTACGTAAAGGGTGTTTTCTAATATTCTTTGTGTTAGATTATTATTTGTGATTGAAAGAATGATTTCTATGATTTATTCAGTGTTTATTTCATTTGTTATGAACTAATTCATTTTTTTAGGCTTGTGATGGATCCTTAAGTGAATCGATGGTTTTGTAATCTTTGATTCCCAATTTAATAAATTATCTTTAGTTTATCTATATTGATTTGTGCTTGAATCTATGGATTGTCTGGCCAATAATTCTTTGTGGGGTTGGATGGAATCGAGAGAGGATATTCAATTCTGAACCTAATTGATATAAAGATGTGTTCGTGGATTTTGTTAGTAGCTTAAACTTTGATTCGTGTGAAGATAGAGATATACTTAGCACCGCATGTAATCGGATAAGAGAACTTGTTCTTCAACCTTCTTCAATTGTAATTCACATAGAGATATAGTGCGTTAGTTGATTAAGGTGTTTAACGGATTTCTATCTTAATTGTGGATTGACGTTAATACGGTATTAATGCATCGAGAGGTGGTTAATATTACGTTCGTGTTCTTGATTAATAAACTGGGATAGTGCATTGAATTGGGATAAAAGTGTTAAAACCAAAGTGAAGCTTAAGGTGAAATCATAAGTCTAAATTCTCCATTAATTGCTTGAAAATTCAGATTTTGATATTTCAATTTTAGTTTAATTATTTCAATCATTGAATTTGAGTTGTTTAATAAAATTAGGGTTAATAGAAGATTGGTAATTGTAACTTAAGATATTTTGCTAATTAGTCTCTGTGGGAATGATACTTTACTCATCACTTTATTACTTGTTGACCACGTATACTTGCGTGTTGTGTGTAATTAGATTTTACCCAACAAGAGTATTATTGCATTTACTATATATTGAAAATTGTGGCTAACTAAGCAAATGCTACTTAGTTTATTTTGCCAATGATAATAAACTAAGTGGTACTTAGTTTATGAGAATTGTTAATTATTTGGAATCTATAGAGACTACTGTTCGACATTCACTCCTACTTAGTTTATTTTGTCAATTAATGATAAACTAAGTAAGTGGTACTTAGTTTATGAGAATTGTTATTTATTTGGAATCTATAGAGACTACTGTTCGACATTCACTCCTACTTAGTTTATTTTGCCAATTAATGATAAACTAAGTAAGTGGTACTTAGCTTATGAGAATTATTATTTGGAATCTATAGAGACTACTACTGTTCGACATTCACTCCTAGCTACTTAATTTATTTTGCCAATTAATGATAAACTAAGTAAGTGGTACTTAGTTTATGAGAATTTTTTTACTAAATTCGTTATTAAATTTAATTTAAATTATTTTAATTAAATTAAATTATATTTTATTCTATTATTTTTATTTTATGTTTTATTGGATTGTATTTTATTTGTATTATATTATATATTTTAAAATATTTTTTATTAAATTAAATTTTATTTATTTTTTTTATTATATTTTATTAAATTTAAATTATTATAATTTATTATTATTATTTTGTATTTTATTTTATTTTATCTTATTATTACTCATATTATATTATATTATTTTATTTATTTATTAGATATAATTTAAGTTATTTCATTTAGGAACAATTATTTTATTTTATTTCATTTCATTTTATCTTAAATTATCTTATCTTATGTTATTTAATTTATTATTTTATATTATATTATATTATCTTATATTATATTATTTATGTTTATATTATTTATAATATTGTTTTATTTTATTTAGTAGTACAAAACTAAGTAAATATTACTATAAACTGGGTTATTTTAGTATTGGAAAATTAATTAAGTAACATATTTAAATAGTTACATGGGCCCATAAAATTTGCAGTTGAAGACTTCTGACAGAAATTCAATCAGAAATTCCATTGAAAATATCATGTAATAAACTGTAATTGCATACAGAAATAGAAGCTATACACTAAACATAAGCTGCAATCCCAATTTGCACAATAGTTTGCATAACAGTTAGGCAGAACACAATTTCGGCAGCCCAATTTTCACAACAGTTAGGCAATTAACACAAATAATAACCCTTATAATTTCAGCAGAACACAAATAGATATAATTAACCCATTTCGGCAGAACACAAATAACCCATTTCGGCAGAACACAAATAATAACCCTTATATTGACAATTAACACATAAGTCCCAATTTCAGCAATGAATCCGAAATATATATAGTAGCGAAGAATTATCATCATATATATATATATATATATATATATATATATATATATATATATATATATAGTACCAATTTTAGTGTAATATGCACAATATAGAAAGTGTAAAATTATACCTAATTATACAAATATACCATTACTAACCTTAGCCTTAGCTAGTTTGAAACCTAAGTTAAAGGAGGAGAAGCGAGTCGGCCCGGCTGTAACTCCGAGTCGTCGACGTTCGATCAGTGGTCGAGGTCGTGATCAGATGGCAATGTGGAAGCGTGTGGCCGTAGAGTGAAATTTGAGAGAGAGAAGAGTGGAGAAGAGAGAGAGAAAATGGGTGACCAAGCGGTGGGTTGGGGAAAAAGGAGGGGCCACGGTGGTCAAGTGATCGGATGGGTGGGGTGGGGAGGATGAGAGAGGGAAGGAGAGTACTGGGGGGACCGGTGTGGGGGCGGGGAGGATGAGAGAGGGAAAGAGATCGACTGAGAGAATGAGAGAGGGTGGGGGCGGTAAGGATGAGATCGAGAGGAGGAGTGAAGATAAATTAAAACGAGCGTCTGAAATGAAAAGGCAGAAGGTGAAAGGTTTTTATTTTTATCTCCGACTGAATATCCGTCGGACATAAGTCTCTCAGATATAGCTTACGTTCGACGAAACGTCCCTCGGAATTAATGTTTTTTCGTCGAAAGTATTTTTTTTAAGTGTGCCAACCGGGAGGACTAAGTTCGACTAAATAAATATCTTTTCACTACAAGAAATTATACAAAAAATGACGCTAAAATTTGTCACATAAAATTCATTTTTCGTCACCAAAACATATGGTGACGAGTGTTAATCGTCACAGAGACCGTCACCGTATGAGCGTGGCATTAGGTTTATTTGACAATATTTGATGTCGTCACTAAATGTTTTAACTTATAGTGACGATCTACACCATTGTCACTATAATTAATTTCTTTTAGTAGCGTTAATAACGCCACTATTTGAATGAAACTTTCGTCACTCTATATTATGTTTAAATCATCAAAACTTAGTACATTAAATGATTTAAAATCTTTTTTCGCTCATTAAATGATATTGTTTTAGTGACAAAAAATATGTTACTCTATTTAAATCATCTAATTTTAATGACGACAATATTGTCATATTTATGATTATTTTTTCGTCATGTTATTGTGTTTATCGTCACCAAAAATAAGAAAATAAATGACGACAGAACAATTCGTCATCTAATACTATATTTAACATGACAATTATGTCGTTATCATTTCATATTTTAAATAATATTAGAAAATAATTTGTCACCACATCCATTTACTTTGGGAATTAAAACACAAACAGAATCGAAAGAGCTGGTTTACTCTTCTGTTTTTTTTATTGTCCGGAAAACTAGTTTACAAAATTTTAAATGATACAAGTAAATTTGGCACTTCGTTGTCCTTTCTCACTGGTTAATGATTTACCATCCACATAGGGAGCTTCTGGTGGAGCAGCACTCCACAGACCCCACAATATCAGTAGGTGGATACAAAGAAGCAGGAAAGATGAATAGTTGTTAGAGGGATAGACGTTCCAGCAAAACTCCACGCCTATAAACAAAATTAAGCTGCAACAAAAGGACATTAACACTGAAAATATGATATGGAACATTCATATGCATAACTACTGCGAATAAGAATGATTAATTAACTAACCGTAGCAATGTAGGAAAAGAAGTTTTCCATAATAGATATGGTAAGGTGTAGAAATACCTGCACAAGAGAACACAATATAACATTAATTGCAATTCTTCTCGAAAAATAAATTAAAAAGGTCTCTATAGAAGATAACATAAGAACCCAACAACATTTTTTGGTGAGTAAGAGACAAAATCAAAATCATATTAAAAGAGTATGAATAATTAGTTATGGATGAACGACAACAACATGCTATATTCAATTTCTAACTAGGAGGTAAGGCAATTGCTGCCTTGCAAAGACAACCTGCAGATGGTACTCTTATCTTAAAATGGAAGCCTCACGAGAGAGACGGCTGCATGCCATTACTTGATAGCATGTTACCCAACAGAACAATTTATTTTATGCAGGATCTTTGGGGCAGAAACTCTACAAAGCAATTAGGTAGTAGTATCTCCACTTCACTCTAGAAAATCTTCAAAAAATCTGATAAACCAAAATCTAAACTTTATCATGGATATATTCTTATACCAGCTCACCTTACAACTCGAATAGGATAGCCTTTTTGGCAACCGACACATAAAGCATTATTCTGTTTCTCAAACTTCTGATCTAGTGACTCTGTCTCTTGTTCGTTCTTTTATTCCTGCTCAGGTCTCTACCACTACTGTACAAAAGGGGTCAACCTCAACATGGAAAATAATAATACAAAATTAAAGAGAAAATGTGATGTGACAATGGGGAAAGGGTTAGGAATCATACAGAATATTTTTTTGCTAGATTATTCAATTTACATTAAATGGCCACTCAGATTTCATTACTCAAGTTCTTGTTAGGTCAAAAGTCGGTGAATTGGTGGCACACCTCCATAATTGTTATGAAATAGAACTTTAAAAATATTACAAACAATCACCAGGTAACCAAATTCAAGACGCAAAACATAGAACTACTGCTTCTAAATATCTTTCTCGCATAATAGCTTGGCTCTTTTAACAAATCATAAAGCTACTTCTTTGAACTTTAATATTGACGGCAGGTACCATTACCCACAGAGAACGAAATTATTCTACGAAAAGCAAACACAAATAAACTATTGTGTCATATGATGATGGTTCTTGAAGAAAGTACATATAACAAGACCGTACTGAAGTGTGACTAATGCAACAATGAACATACCTTCCTGTATAGAGGAACCACTCACCATGGTCCTCATCATCCTCATTCCCAGCAGAGAATGCCACAGACTGAGCCCCATAATCTGCCTGCCCAGAGATCCCTTCAACGTAAGAAAGATGAACTCCCCACTGTCTGTGTTCCATCCAATCATCCCAAGTTTGCCCAACTAAAACGCCCTATTTTCTGACTGGATCATTATCTGCGGAAATTGGTCCAAAGTGATCTTGTGGAACTGTGACGAAAATCTTTCCACTACTAGCATTTTTCTTTGCAGCTTTCTTTGCACGCACAGTGGAGCATGCTTTATCAGGCCGATTTTGGCTGTGAACAAAATTGTGGATCACCTTTCGCAGCCCTATAGACGAAGTAAACTTTGACATTTTTGCTAATTAAATGGCAACAACAAGTGCAGAGTTAATTTGAGGGTTGCTTGCCATCTTGGGTGGAATTGCACAGCGGCAATTTGCACAAGAGTGATTCCCTTGCCTAAACCACTTCTAAAAGCATTTTAGACAAAAATCGTGGCCACAAGGTGTCTGAAACAAGAACAGAGAAAGTCATAAACGTATCCCAACAACTGATAAAAAAGCCTTGAGCTAGGTTGTGCATTTGGCATTTACATAATGGGACTTGTGCATTTGGATAATGGAATGGGCAACAGAAATATAATTGATAGCATGTTACCCAATAGAACAATTTATTTTATGACAAAGATGCTTGGGTATCTGAATATGGCAGGCGAAAGTGTGTCCCAACTGTTTGGCACGCCATATTCATAAATGCATTCAAAATTTCGGATAAAAATGTGCCTTTTATGCTAACTAATTTCTGAATCTATTTGGTACAACTCAGAGCACATCATATCACATCGAAATTTAAGTGTATGCAACTATGCATCATTCTTGTTGCTAAAACCACTCCATTAGATATCAGATCAGATGTAACAAGTTCTCTAGCAAAACTTAACAAGAGTAAAATTGATAATGCAAAGATCGGGCACATACAATACCGATGAAATTCCCAAAAAACATGGTAGTCACAATATCTGAATAAAGGGAAAACCATAGTCAGTAAATAATCCAGGAAATGAAAATTCAAATACAATACTAACTTAAACATCAAAAAATAAGCAAAAGAAATAGACTGAATAAACCGCCTAAAATCAGTGGGGGAGAGAGAAAGAATTATAAGGATGTGCATCACTTACGTTCTTTCTGGAGAAGCTTGATGACAGAGTTACTACTGTGAAATTGTTTAAGAGGGAAGGAACTTGAAACAAAAGCTTTGACCTTCATTTGAACCATTCGAGAATGAAAGAAAGAAAGTATCCCTCCATGCCTACAGGAAATAAACATAATCAGTTTAAAATTCAAGCAAATACAGAAGCATTCTAATAATACAGTACTTAATCTATGTTATCAAAGAAGAACAGAAAATTAACTGCTTTCCTGAACCTGTATCAATTTTTTACTTCAACCACTGGATGAGAAATCGAAATGAATTTTCCTTAAGCCCTCTCAAGCATCCTTTTAAAATCAACTGCTTGACAACTATAATTGTTACAAGAATTACTTGCTTAATATTTTATTTTATTGATTCAATAATTGCTACGTTGATATTTTGATTCAATAATTGTCATTACACAAGATTTCAAATTATCAAATCAATAATTCATTTAAATATATTATTATAATATTATATTATAGTAGTTTGATGTGATTATATGATAATATGTTTTTTTATAATTTGAATGGTAACATTATTATAGTAAATTCATGATATAAAAGTAAAATGAGGTGGAAAAGAACAAATTGAATTTGAATTCTGATGATGTAAGCGATGATGTCATCGAAACGATGAGGTAAGCAATGATGTCATCGGAAGGATGATGTAAGCAATGATGTCATATGATCGATGATGTAAGCGATGATGTCATAAATTATGGCGAAAAGACTATTTTACCCTTACTCTACCAAGCTTATAAATAGAAGCTCATTCCTTCATTATTTTTCACGAACTCACTAAAGTTATAGAGCGAGAAAGAATAGAGAGAATAAGAGACAAAGAAGAAGAATCTTCTGTTACTACAATATTGCGGTATCCAATTTCCTACTAAGGTAAGGGGTATTATTTCTTTTGTATTCATGAAGAAACTTCTATTATTCCATTCTTTATTATTCATTGGAATAACTTTTGTATCGCGGACTACTCTATAGTTGGTGAAATTCTTACATTATTCCATTCTTTATCATTATATTGGAATAACTTTTATCTATCACCAAGTACCGCATACATGGTGAAATTCTTCTATTATTCCGTTATTTTTATTATTCTGTTGGAACATCCTGTCTGTGCGTTTACCCATGACCTGGTTCCGTTATTTCTTATTCTGTTAGAACATCATGTATGCGTGCGTTCGCATGACACGTTCCGTTATTTATTATTCGCTGAACATCTCTTATGCATGCGTTCACGCGTGACTGATTCCGTTATTTATTATTCATTGGAATAACTTGTCTGCATGCGGTTCTATCACATGCCCGGTGATTTCTTTTGTTATTCCATTCTTTGTTATACTCGGTTGGTTAAAGTTTTGACTTCTATACTCCATGAAATTAGTGGAATATCCTTGATATTTCAAGCTTCATCCAATATCTTTTCATGAAAATATTCTTCTGAGCATTCTTGAGTTTTACTCTACAAAGAAGTATCATGTTGACAATTTGGACGTTATTAGTTCCTGGATAAATTAATTCTTGAACTTGTTTTATTGAATTCGTATATCATTGTCATCATCCTCATGTTTGTATTATGTTGAAAGTCATCTGTGACATATAGTGCATAGATGGACTTGGTATGATTATGACCATGGATTATTCGGTGTAATCACGACCGTAATGTTACAAATGATGTGGAAAAAGTCATCATTGGCCCATAGTGAATTGATGGACAGTTGTTGGCATGATCATGACCATTGATGAATACACGAATATCCTTGGCATGTAGTGCATGGGTAATTTGTGGTTGTGATACTAATAAATATCCTTGACCGTAGTGCAGGGAAGATGTGGATTATTTATTAAGCTGAGTCTCAGCGATAAAAGTGATGAAAAACCTTTTAAATCATAAAAGAGAGTAGATTTTATTCTCTACTTTACTCTTTTAATGGATTACTTGTTTCGCTACAGCTAAACTTGATGTTTGTTATATTTTATCAGTTTAACACTGTTGAAGACTAAAGATATTTTATTCTGCATTATCTTAGTCATAATATTTCTTGCTGGGCTAGTTGAGCTCACCCTTTCTTTCACTGTTCTCTTGAGGAAATGAGAACGTAGCCGGAACGAGTCGGGGAATGGAGTGACGGTCCAGATGATAGTATTAGTAGTCCTCACTATTCTGTTAAATAGTGTGAAAATAAATGTAATGAGGACTCTTTTGAGTGTGGATATTATCTAGATGATAATATTCTTATTAAAACTCTCAGTTTATGTTTTGTCGTATTTTACACGACAACTATATTATTAAGTTGTATTTGAATTATGTACCATGTTTTTGGTGACTCAAGATGGGTGATGTATACCTATTTTGGGGGTGTCACAGTTGGTATCAAAGCTTAGGGATATGATCCCTGGCTAAGATGTGAGATAAGAACTAGGAGGGGAGAGACGGGGAATTCCTTCGCTAGTATGACCTACCTAAGTTTATTTGGTATTTAATTGGTCGGTCAAAGTATAGGGATAATATGTGATATATTAATTAACCCTTGTTTTTTGACAGTATTTGAAAATGACATCCGAGAATGTTGAGAACATCAATGGAGCATAGGAGACCGTTGAGTCTCCACAGATCAATAATCAGGATAATGTGCATCAGGAAGGCGACAATCCTCAGGCAAACAACAACACGGACCAGATGATGAACGATGGAGTGTTCAGAGGCTTTATGAAATTCATGCAATATCAGGCAAGAGCGGCTCCTGTCCAAAATGCAGGTGGAAACACTGGCAACTCTCGGACGGTCACCGCTAAGTAGTTCAAGGAACTGGGACCACCGAAGGTTTTTTGGAGAGCCAAACCACTTAAGGCGGAGACGTAGATTAAGCATATCAACAAGATATTTGATGTCTTGGGATGCTCCGAGGAGCAAAAGGTTCCCTTTGCCACCTTCATGTTGCGGGCAGAGGTAGATTACTGGTGGGAATCTGTAAAGCGTACTCAACCTGCCGTACTGAAGATGTCTTGGGAGAAGTTCCAAGAACTGTTCAACGACAAGTACTTTCCCGAAAATATTCGTCACATGAAAGAGGTAGAGTTCATCAGGCTGGAGCAAAACAACATGACCATGTCGCGATCTGACGGCCAAGTTTGCCGAAGTTATCCCGATTCGTCCCATTTGGTTGATAATGAGGAGAGAATGACGCGAATGTTTCTAAGAGGTTTGAAACCCAAGATACATCAATATCTTATCTCTCATAAACTGTGTCTGTATTCAGATGTTGTTAATAGCGCTCAGTTATTGGAGTGCGAGAATGAGTCAACCCAACCAAAAGAGAGCAGCCGACAAAATGATAATACCAGTGATAACAGTCATCGAAGCGGTGACAACAAGCGTGGAGGGAATCAACATGCCAGAAATGGTAACCACTTCGGTGGTAATCATGGTCAAAACAATAAGAATGGACATTTCAAGAAGAGGAGATCAATAATGATGGAAAAACGTTAAGCATCAACACCTGTCGTTAAGGAAGGAGAACGACCACCTATCATATGCTTCAAATGTGGAGGGGAGGGACACATCAGTCCAAACTGCGCGATGCTATCCAAAGCATGCTACAATTGTGGAAGAGAAGGTCACCTAGCCCGATTTTGTCGTGCACCAAAATTAAGTCCAGTTGGGATGGAGGCATCAAAGGTCATCCCAGACAAGACAAAATCGGTAATTCAAGGGAGAGCGTTTGTCGTGACCTCCCAGAAAGCAAGGAACCCGAACGAGGTCATCACGAGTAAGCTTATCATAAACTCTAGTGAAGTATATAACTTATTTGATACAGGTTCTACCCATTCTTTTATTTCTCCTACTTGCGCTCAACGTTTAAATTTGACTCCGGAGAAATTGGACTTTAACTTATCTGTTGAAACTCCATTGGGAGAAACCTTCATTACATCCACAGTTTATAAGTCTTGTTTGATTCAAATCGTTAACCGAACGTTACCTGTCGATCTTATTTCTTTGAAAATACTTGCATTTGATGTGATTCTGGAGATTGATTGGTTAACTACTCATCATGAAAAAATTGATTATTTTCGTAAGGTTGTTAGCTTTCATATTCCTAACCAACCTATTATACGAATTCAAGCAACCAAACCATTAAAATCAATCACTGTCATCTCAAGCCATAAAGCTATTCGTTTATTAAAAAATGGATGTCAAGCTTTCTTAGCTCATGTCACGGATCGAAACAAAAATACGTCAGTTTTGAATGATATTTCTATTGTTAATAAATATCCTAATGTATTCCCTGAAGAACTTCCTGGCATACCCCCAGAGCGTGAAATTGAATTTTGTATCGACCTTGAACCCGATACAAAACCCATTTCCAAAACCCCATATCGAATGGCTCCTATTGAACTTCAGGAGTTAAAGACCAAACTGCAGGAATTGTTAGACATTGGCTTTATTAGTCCTAGTACTTCTCCATGGGGTGCTCCTGTTCTATTCGTGAAAAAGAAAGACGGGAGTATGCGACTTTGTATTGATTATCGGGAGTTGAATCATGTCACCATCAAAAATAGGTACCAATTGCCACATATTGATAACCTGTTTGACCAGTTACAAGGAGCCAAATTCTTTTCAAAGATTGATCTTCATTTCTGATATCACCAATTGAAGATTAGAACCGATGACATTCCAAAGGCGCTTTAACTCCCCAGACGCATTTATGAATTCCTAGTCATGTCTTTTGGATTGACTAATGCTCCTGCTGCCTTCATGGATATAATGAACCGAGTATTCAAGGAATATTTGGATCACTTTGTGGTCGTCTTTATTGATGACATTCTTATATATTCCAAAAGTCGTGAAGATCATGAGAGACACTTGAGGCTGATACTCCAAAAGCTTCGTGAAAACAAGCTTTATGTCAAGTTAAAGAAATGTGAGTTCTGGCTTGAGGAAGTAACATTCCTTGGGCACGTAGTATCAAGTCATGGAATATCTGTTGATCGGGCAAAGATTGAAGCAATTCAAAGCTGGGAGCAACCTAAATCAGTGACCGAAGTACATAGCTTTCTCGGCTTAGCCGGTTATTATTGGAGATTCGTTGAAGGATTTTATCGAATCGCTACTCCACTAACTCAGCTGACTCGAAAGGAGACAAAATTCGGTTTGAGCGAGGAATGTGAGAAGAGTTTTCAAGAACTCAAGAGGAGACTCATTTCAAAGACTGCTACGATAATACCATCCTGCCTCGGAGGATTTGTCATCTCATGATGCTTCGGGCAAAGGGTTAGGATGTGTTCTCATGCAACATGGGAAAGTCATAGCCTATGCCTCTCGAAAACTCAAAGAATATGAGAGGAATTATCCTACTCATGATCTAGAGTTGGAAGCTGTTGTTTTCGCACTTAAAATTTGGAGGCATTACCTGTATGGGGAGAAAGAGGAGAACTTTACGGATCATAAAAGCCTCAAATATTTCTTCACTCAAAAGGAACTCAACATGCGACAACGACGTTGGCTTGAACTGTTGAAAGATTATGATCATACCATCCAATACCATCCTGGAAAAGCGAACGTGGTAGCTGACGCATTGAGTAGAAGATCATATGCAGGTATGAGTGCAATATTAACAACGCAAAGGCCCATTTTGTGTGACTTGCAAAGGATGGAGATAGAGTTAAAGACTCCAGGGACCCATGTGATGATGGAGAATATACAAGTAGAACCGACTTTAATTGATAAAGTTAAACCTACTCAAGTTACAGATCTGGAGCTGATGCGTCTGAGGAAGAAAGTGCAAGAAGGTGCTATGCCGGAAGCAAGAATCGATGAAGAAGGAATACTTTGAGTCAACTCTAGACTTTGTGTTCCTAACGAACCTGATTTAAAGTATAAAATCATGATGGAGGCGCGCAACACACCGTTTGCAATCCATCTTGGGAATACCAAAATGTATCGTGATCTTCGTCATACATTTTGGTGAAACAATATGAAGAGAGAGATAGCGCTGTTTATCTCAAGGTGTCTAACTTGTCAACGAGTCAAGGCGGAGCATCAAGTACCAAAAGGTCCATTGCAACCACTTGAAATTCCGGAATGGAAGTGGGAGCACATTACCATGGATTTCGTTACTGGTCTTCCCAAGGTTTCTCAAGGCATAGATGCAATTTGGGTCATTATTGATAGATTGACCAAGTCTGCTCATTTCTTACCAATACGATAAACTTATACACTTAAACGTCCCCTTTCGTATGTACATAAACGAGATTGTAAGATCGCATGGTATGCCGGATCCATAGTTTCGATCGAGACCCAAGATTCACTTCACGATTTTGGGTTAGTTTGCAAAAAGCTATGGGCGCAGATTCTGATTTAGTTTGGCATATCATCCTCGAGACGGACGAAAAATCAGAGAGGACTATTAAAACTCTTGAAGATTTATTAAGACTCTGTGTCCTTGACTTCAAGGGAAGTTGGGACAAGTTCTTACCATTGGTGGAGTTTTCCTACAACAATAGTTATCAAACAAGTATTGGCATGGCTCCATTTGAGGCGTTGTATGGAAGAAAGTGTTGTTCTCCAGTATACTGGGATGAGGTGGGTGAAGCAACGTTGTTGGGATCGGAGTTGGTATGTATGACTACAAAAAAGATTCAAACGATCCGACAACGTATAAAAACCTCACAAGATCGATAAAAGAGTTATGCTGATCTTCATCGAAAGGACGTGGAATTCGATATTGGAGATCATTTGTTGTTACGTGTTGCTCCATGGAAAGGAGTTATGAGATTTGGAAAGAGAGGAAAGCTCAATCCTCGATTCATCGGCCCATTTTTAATCCTCGATCGAGTAGGAACTGTGGCCTATAGACTCGCTTTACCGCCAAGTATGTCTCGTGTTCATAACGTTTTTCACATATCCATGTTACGTAAATATGTGGAGGACCCGAACCACATTATTGAGTTAGAACCAGATGAAATAGCGGAAGATTTAATGTATGAAGAGGTTCCTGTTAAAATCTTGGATAAGAAGGAACATATTCTACGCTCCAAAGTTATACCTCAAGTCAAAGTTTTGTGGAGAAATCACGATGTTGAGGAAATCACTTGGGAGTTAGAATCTGAAATGAAATTAAGGTATCCTCACATCTTCGTCATACCAGGTATGTACCCTAATTTCGAGGATGAAATTTCATAAAAAGGGGAGGTTGTAAGACCCTAACTTTTATGAATAAAGATTAATTTTCTCTAAATGTCATTTTTGAATATTATGGTGTGGAGTTAATATAATGTTATAGTTGTGGGTAATATTTATAAATTTTGCAAAGTAAGCAAGTTGTTATAAAATATTCGTTTGGTCGGGGAATATTCTTTTTGTCGGGAATATTCGATGCATTGACGACACAATCATTAATTGGACCCCACAACGGAATTATTGTCGGAGTTAAAAAACGACAAAATATTTTTTATAAAAAGCGGTAAAGTATTACCTTTAATACTGTTGGAATACCCGGTGGTTAAAATATAGTAACACGCGTTGTTGGACAAGAGAGCTTACGGTATTGCACAATATTTTTTGAATTATTGATTCTTACGTAAGAAGACACTACTCAATAATTGTTACGATAATTCTTTATTTAATATTTTATTTTATTGATTCAATAATTGCTACGTTGATATTTTTGATTCAATAATTGTCATTACACAATATTTCAAATTATCAAATCAATAATTCATTTAAATATATTATTATAATATTATATTATAGTAGAATGATGTGATTATATGATATTATGTTTTTTTATAATTTGAATGGTAACATCATTATAGTAAATTCATGGTATAAAAGTAAAATGAGGTGGAAGAGAACAAATTGAATTTGAATTCTGATGATATAAGCGATGATGTCATCGAAACGATGAGGTAAGCAATGATGTCATCGGAAGGATGATGTAAGCAATGATGTCATATGATCGATGATGTCATAAATTATGGCGAAAAAAACTATTTTACCCTTACTCTACCAAGCTTATAAATAGAAGCTCATTCCTTCATTATTTTTCACGAAAACACTAAAGCTATAGAGCGAGAAAGAATAGAGAGAATAAGAGAGAAAGAAGAAGAATCTTCTGTTACTACAATATTGCGGTATCCAATTTTCTACTAAGGTAAGGGGTATTATTTCTTTTGTATTCATGAAGAGAACTTCTGTTATTCCATTCTTTATTATTTTGTTGGAATAACCTGTATACGCGGACTACCCTATACTTGGTGAAATTCTTCTGTTATTCCATTCTTTATCATTATGTTAGAATAACTTGTCTATGCGAAGTATCGCATACATGGTGAAATTCTTCTATTATTCCATTATTTTTATTATTCTGTTAGAACATCCTGTCTGTGCGTTTACGCATGACCTGATTCCGTTATTTCTTATTCTGTTGGAACATCCTGTCTGTGCGTTATAGTTATGGGGTGCTAGTGATGGAGCTAGCAACTAGGAGGCGAGCGGTGGATGGGGGAGAAGAATGCCTAGTGGAGTGGGCTAGACGGGTTATGGGTGACTTTTACGACAAGGATTTTTGCAAAAATTGGTGCCAGTGGCGCGCTTATTGGTTTGGGGGATAGTAAAAGGAGCAGAGGAATTGTGTGAGTTGCTTGAGGATTGGAATAAGTTGCATGAAGAGAATCCCATGAGCTAGGCCAAACATGAAGGAGGTGCTTGCTATATTTGGCTGTTTAAAAAAAAACTAGGGCTTCATTTGATTTTAATTTAATTCTTTTCCTAATCTTTAAGTTTTGGTTTATTTATTTCTAAATAATTTCCCAATTAGCTTTCACGCTTAAAGTTTTATTTTAACTTAACAACTCATATCACATTATATGAATTATTATCTTCCATACGTACAATATTCAAATATAATATATATTGTTTATTATATTATGCTTATTTTACATAATATTCAAAAAAAATGTATTACTCACACCTTTGTATAAAAATTATATTTTCCATAGTAATGCTTTGTATTAAAATAATTCTATATTAAAATTATTTTAATACCCCTTTCTTAAATAAAAATTTCTAAAATTAATATTAAAAATTATTCTTAATTGATTCTCTTTTTGAAAAGATTTAGTTAAGTAATAAATCATGCAATAAATATATATATATATATATATATATATATATATATATATATATATATTTTATCACACATACGCATTATACCGCACATAGTCACTTATTATGTATCACATATTCAATACAATACATATTAAAATAAAAAACAATATTTTAGTAAATTCTTATTTTAATATATACTGAAAATTTGGACTAATACATTATCTTTTGTCAACACTATAAATGCATACATAACTAACAGAGCAACCTTATGAATTTAGGTATCCTCATACGCGAAATAACTACTCTAATTTTTTTTCAAGAAAGCAGAACCATTCTATGATGTCGATTCACTGCACTTACTAATCAAATCTATGAAGTTGCTTTGTCAAAAATTTAAACCAAATAGTGATTTAGATTATCAAAATTGTACAAGATCATCAACAACAATAGCAACCATTAACAACAATGACATGAAATCATTTCAAAATTGTAGTTGTTCAATTAGAACATCAATTCAAATCAAAATCTAGAAACATACCTAAAATGTCAAATAATTTATGCCTTCAAATTGGGATTATTGAACATTGATAATGGAGGTTTTTGACTAAATGGAGGCTGCCAATAATAAAAGGAAGATCGGTGACGTCGCTTGGATACAAGTTTGTTTGGAAATATTTTTGCCTCCATATAAAAATATGACGTCATTGCATACTTTGTCACTAAATATAAGGATTTATGACGAACCAGTGTTGTCACTTATCCACTCATCTAATTAGTGACACACTATTATCTCTTCATATAAAATTGGTATTTGTGACAATAAAAATTGTCATAATTTATTAATTTTTCATCTTTACAAAATTTGCCTCCAAAATTTCTTAAACTTTTTTGCCTCCAAATCAAATTGTGACGATATTACGTACTTTGTCACTAAATATAACAATTTATGACGAACAATTTTTGTCACTTATCCACGCAGCTAATTAGTCACGCACTATTATCTCGTCATATAAAATTAGTATTTATGACAATACAAATTGTCATAAATTATTATTTTTTCGTCTTTAAAAATTTTCCCTCTAAAAAATTTTAGAAAAATTTTGCCTCCAAATAAAATTGTGACGATATTACGTATTTTGTCACTAAATATAAGAATTTATGACGAACCATTTTTGTCACTTATCCACTCATTTAATTAGTGACGAACTATTATCTCGTCATATGAAATTTGTATTTATGACAATACAAATTGTCATAAATTATTATTTTTTCGTCTTTAAAAAGTTTCCCTCCAAATTTTTTTAGAAAAATTTTGCCTCCAAATTAAATTGTGATGAATTTGTATTTGGCATCGCTAAATGTGAACATTAGTGACGAAATCACATCGTCACTAAATTTTATAAATAATTAATGACAAACTATTATGTTGTCATCGAAAGAAATATTGTGTGACAATAAATATTGTCATCAATTATTACAAAATATCACTAAAAGGTTTCCCTCTAAAATTTTGGAACGAAATTCTTCCTCTAAAATAACTTGTGACAAAATTTTGTTAATCGTCATCAAATGTGTAAATTAGTGACGATATAAATGATTAATAGTAACAAAAGAAAAAGTCGTCACAAAAGCAAAAGTTTTAGTGACGATTATGAATTTCGTAATTATTAATTAACAGATTGTGACAAAATTTTGTGCGTGGCAAAAATTTCGTCATAAAATGTATGATTTCTTGTAGTGTTTTGAGATACGATTATATTGAATATAGTCTCACAATCTTCTTCTCAACTATTTTTTTAATTCCACAGTCTTTCTTTCGCCTCCTCTTCGTTTCTCGCTACGTTAAAAACCCTTTTCTTTTGTTTAGTCAATTAATGCTAGTATATGAATTAGGAAGAAATTAAACCTATTATTAATAATACTCCTATTCCAATTTGGTTTTAAACCTAACACTTTAATTTGGGCACAAATAGTTTCACAAGCCCAAACTTAAATACTTAGAAGTTAGTTTGACCCAATTCATTTGATTATTATTATTTATTTTGTTTTATTTTTCTTATCATATTATTATTATTATTTTAAATTTTTGGATATTACATTACCTCTCCCTTATAAAGGATTCCACCCCCGGAATCAAAAGAAGGAAAAAGATTTACCTAACATCAAATATGTGAGTATAATTTTGTCGAATAGTCTCTTCCGCCTCCCAAGTAGATTCGCGCTCCACAAAACTTTAACAAATAGGAGTGTCTTCCTCCTCATAACCTGCTCTTGACGATTTAAAATTGCCTCAACTTCTTCATTCTTCAAAATTGTAGAGGACGAGAACTGAAGAAACACGCTTTGGATTCACTCAATTACGATATCAAATGAATTAATTATGATTTTTCTAATGGACTGCAGTGCGTATAAGTATTTTAATCAGGAATTTAACTAATCAAATTAGAATAGGATTAAAATGACACCTTCACTTATTAAATATAAATAGGAATCAATATATATAGGAGTTATCAAAACCCTAATGGACTCCTCAATTTTAATTTAATTATCTACTAAAAAATTGAACTTTCCAAACAAAACAAGGAATAAAATAGCAAAAAATAGTAACTTATCTTTTCCAATTCCAATACAATTTTATAAAATAAAATCAATTAATATTTAATTATTAATAAAAATATGGAATATTACAGTATTCGTTTATTTACGGATACCTTTAAACTGAATACGGATATATCCGGTTTTTTTTAATACGAATAATATCCGCTTTTTTCGAATACGTATGTGATAAGTTGGTTTTATACCTACTTATTGGATACCAATTCACGCGAACTATGTCCATCTCAAGTATATTTTAGTGTGTTTTTAGTTGCATTTCATGTTATTTCGCATTGCATGTACTGAGAACTCCTTTGGTGTAAAAGTGCAGGTTATGACATAATTTGGCGATGGTGAATGGCATGTGATCAATGAAAGCACAACATGAGGATAAAGTGGAGCAAGGAAACTAAGCATGAGTGGACAGAAGAATGAGCAGCAGAACCAGAACTCAAGTTGCGAGGAAGCTATAGCGCTACCATATATGCTTTGATAGAAGCAAACACGCGCCACATAGCTGATACTCGAAATGATCGAAATTGAAGACCTCGCGTCCGCACGACAAATACAAAGGAGGGGCGCGCGTGTTTAAGCCTATACAATGAGTTGGATGAAGTCCGATTACAGGAGTATGAGAATTCAAAGCTGTACAAGGAGAAAGTGAAAAAATGGCATGACCGAAAGATCATAGAGAGGACATTTGAACCGGGACAAAGGGTTTTGCTTTATAACTCCAGACTTAAACTTTTTCCCGGGAAGCTGAAATCAAGATAGTCAGGGCCATTTACAGTGAAGACTATCTTTCTGCATGGTGCAATTGAAGTATATGATCAGTTTCCGGACAAGCCGTTTAAGGTGAATGGACAGCGTTTGAAACATTACTTTGGTGGCGAGGTGGACAGACAGAAAGTCACCTCAATTATTTCTTCGACATGAGATTCAGAGACAGTCAAGCTAATTGACTATAACTTAGCGCTTGATGGGAGGCAACCCATTGTTTCTATTTCTACTTAGTTAGAATAGTGCGAGTATCTTTACATAATTATCATCGAAGCTGAAATCGAATCGGAGTATGTTTGTGCATTGCATTGAAAGTAGGGTGACGGAATAGGCACTCATTTTTATTTAGTAAATCATGCTTTGATAATGTCTATTAATGTTATTGTAGGTGTATTGGAGAGCATGCATTACTGTCTTGCAGTAATGGAAATAAATTAGCAGTGCAAGTACCAGGGTCGCATGGCCGCATAATGATTACAGCACAGAACCGCGCGCCCACGCGTCATGCCTGCCAGACCAAAATGCACACTCGCGCGCCCGTACCCAAAATCCTTTGACAGGTCACGCGGCCGCGCGCGGCACCGGACAGTGGAAAATTTTAAATTTTAAAACAAGTGTTGGGGCTCATTTGGACTCTCACTTGACATAAAAGAAGGCGCAATCACTTCTTCTCTCCAAACTGCACGTCTCTTCCTCTCTATCAGTTACAAAGTGAAGCCATCAATCTCTCCACCACGTGATCATCCACGATTTCTTCCACGTTCCACATCTACTCAATCTCTACACTGCCGTATAAAACTAGGGTTTCCAATCGAGTTGTGCAACAATCAGTTTGGGGGTCATTCAGACCGGTTATCATTTATTCTCAGAAAAGTAATCTTCATAGGCTATATCCAGTCCTAATGGGACCAAAGAGAGCTCATTCTAGTTCGTCTTCATCATCATATTCCTCTAGCAGTCAAGGGGAGGATGTTGTCGATCACACCAAATTCCTAGATTTGGAAGCCCAGCAGGAGTACTAAAGAATTGTGACCAAAACATTTGTCAAGGAGCGCAGTTTCAAACATGAGGGGCAAGATGGCCAGCTATGTGATATAATTCATGAGAGAGGATGGGGAGGATTGACTGCAACTCCTATGCCAATTCCGATGAGTATAGTCCGCGAATTCTATGCAAATTCTAAAGCCACCATGAGCGATATATCTATGGTTTGCGGTTTTGAGATAGATTACAGACCACGCGCCATCAGAGCCTTTTTCAGACTTACTGACATACCACTAACAGGAGCTGCCTATTGGGTCGAAGGTGCACATTTGGAAATGAACTTGGAATTGGTTATTGCTGAGTTGTGCGTGCCAGGCACGAAGTGGACATATAAAGCAGGCATGAATCAGCCTCACATATTCCCAGCTGCAGCCCTGAATCGATAGGCCAAGGCATGGAATCTGTTCATATGTGCAAAACTTGTTCCTTCGTCTCATTAGCATGAAATCACAGTGGAGAGGGTAATAATTCTGTGGGGCATAATCACCAGAAAATATATTGATGTGGGCCATCTCATCCATCAAAATATGTTGCGATATCTGCGGGGCAGCACTACTGGGAGCATTCCACACGCGTCAGTTATAGCTATGCTATGTGCACATTAGGGATGCCATTGGAACAATGAACAAATTCAAAACCCGAGGATTGGGCAGGAGGCGTACCGCACCCGCGAAAAAGAGGATTTATCATTCAGCCCACATTTCCAGAGCCACCACAGCAGCCATCTCGGACAGATGATGCAAGCCCGTTAACCTAAGCTACCACTGCTCCTGGCGATTGACAGCTACGAAGGTTGGAGCGCAAGGTCGACGTTATGTACGATAATTTTTCAGCATTTGCAACGGGTTTGACGAGGTCCTTGGCAGAAGCATTTGCGAAGCAGGGAACGATGCTATAATGGCCTCAGTTAGGGACATCAGTGCCATATCCACCACCAGATTCACCACCCGAAGAGGGTGTCAAGACAGAAATCGTGGTCTGATGTATAATCTGCTCTCGGAGTCGTAGTGTCTGCAGAACCAAAGCTAGATCGTAATCTGCAGAACAAAGTCTTCGACAAAGCCTATCAGTGCTCACAACGCCAAGAAAGAATCGTAGTGTTAACACGATTCTCAACACATGATCACTCCCAAAGCATCCAAAGAATGAAGCCTCTGGACAGAACTATAGAGATGCAGTCTACCTGAAAGGATACCAGAGAGCGTTCACCAAATGGCAAACAAGCAAACAGAAGATCGAAGCACACATTCAATCAGCATCATGATTGAGAAGTGAAGCCATTTAAGATGACGTGAATGACTAAAGGAAATCAGCAATGCAGTAGCTGTCAAGATAAATAAAAGATGACTATCTTAGGTATAACTATGATCGCAATGCTTGCCAGGATAGAAGCAGAAACTGATGGGGTCTATAACAGAGACACTGGCCAACCTATACAGAATAGACATAGAAGATTAAACATGGGTCAGACCATTAATGATATGTAAACGAGAGATCACAAGGAGAAAGAGAATGAGTATGACAAACCTGATAAGTCTTGAAGTTCAGGAAGGGCCAGAGTAATCAGACAAGTTGTCAGTACCTAATGTAAGTCGAGGCAAGAAGAAGTGATGAAGCACTGCATGAGTGGAGTAAGAGAGGTTCTACATTGCAAATCCAAAGAACACTCTCAGAATCGTAGTGTTGTCTCAATCAGTCAATGAACAATATTCAATAGAATAACTACGATCAAGTTCAAGGTCATCTGCATCAGAATCGTAGAGTTCAGTCATCTAGGTATTAAAGCCTTAACAACGTCTCAATGCAAAGACTGACATTTAAACATTGGATATTGAAATCATCGATGCAGAAGGACAACTTCTAATGTTCTGATCGAGGAATCAGAAAGAAGAAATAAAGGTTACTACCTACCTGACACACTAAAGTGACATTTCTAATGAGGTAGGTGAAATAGTAAACTGCAGTGTCAGAGTAGCGAAAAAAGGGCTATCATGTCACATCTGCAGTCTTCACCAAATAACTCAAGATCTGCGAATCAAGTCAAATAACTCCTAACGACTATAATCCAACGGGAAGCTTATGAGAGGTTATTTAATAGCAGAAGCTCAATAGGAGACAAATTTGGTAGTTAACAAGTTGTTGACTCTACGAGTTCTACAGAGCAATATGTCTCAGTGATAGCGAGACTACGAAAATAGAAGTGAAGCAAGTTAAGCGAAGAGCTTTAATAGAAAAAGGCTTCACTCAACAACAATGAGAATGCCATTAAGAATGTCAGCCAAGCTGAGAGCCGAAAAGGCCAAGATAATAGCATTCAAGAGATTGGCAGATCAGAAAGAAGATTCAAAAATCCAGTCTACAAATCACCATGAACCACCAAGAGCTAGAGAAGAACAGATACAGAACCAAATCTGTACACAAGCCAACAAAGGGGATGCTAAGTGCCAGACGAAGCCTACCAAAGATGCAAAGACTTAGCAAACCTCATGTGGTGAAGGAGTGCAACCTGAGATCAGAAAAGGACCAACCTCAAGATCAGCTGCACTAAGGAAAAAGTGATAAACTTCTAATTACTCAAAGAGATCGAGCTTCATGAATAACTTAGCAGTATGTCCAATGGTGATCCAGTCTCGATGCAGAATACAAAAAGGATCACAACAAGCTGCTAAGAATCAAAGAAGAACAAGCTTAAAGTCATATTGGCAGCTCAGCACCAATAAAAATAAAAATAAAAGTCAGGGCCAGAAGGGTCCTTGTCCAAGGGACTAAACTGAGTTCCAAGGCTACAGGCCTTGAAGAGTTCTTAGTGAACTAGAGTTCTAAGTCTGTTGGACTTGAAGAGTTCTTAGTGAACTAAAGTTCCAAGGTTACTGGCCTTGAAGGAATCTTAGTGATTCAGTGATGTAAAGACTTCCTTAGTGGAATCCCTGCTCGTTGAAGCAGAAGAGTGGATTAGGAGTTTGAGTCTCTGAACCACTTAAAATCTCTTGTGTATTTTACATTTTCTCATTTACATTATAACTGCTATAACTGCTATCAACATGATAACTACTTACAACTAAACTAACTCTAGACAAATGGTTAATATAACATCTATGAAGGGGAACCTTAACTTATTCTGTTGTGTTTAAAATAATTCCTAAGTTTGTTATCTGCTATTTAATCAGCAAGGAAGAATAAAATGGATGAAAAGATTTTTGAAATTTAAAAGGATCTATTCAACCCCCCTCCCCCCCTTCTAGATTTATTGTGTGCCCTCTGGGAACTAACAAAAGTTTAGCAGTATCAATAAGATGATCACATTTAAAGCTGCTAAGTACAAGAGTATGTTGAGCCAAAATGAAAAGCTTAGCAGCACATCAACTATGATAATGAGAAGTTGCTGAGTACCAAAAGGAGTCAAACATCAACGTCAAAGATCAGCAACATCAATAAGATGATCATAATCAAGCTGTTAAGTACCAAAAGTTGAATGAGCTTAAATGCCAACTTATAAGCACATCGAACAAACATCAATAATAGGAACATGGGTCTGAGTGACTTGGTCTTAGTGACTGAATTGGGTCAGGAGTGCCCTGGTCTTAGTGACCGAATTTGGGGTCAAGAGTAACCTAGTCTTAGTGATTGAATTGTCGAGCTTAAGTTACTCGGTGCCGAGACTCAATGACTCGAAGGAACATTAGTTGTTCTAGGTAAATGGTCTGATGGACCTATATCCTCAGTGGATATCGTGCTTATAGGAGTAGACGTGTGGATTAGGAGTTGTTCAGTCTCTGAACTGTGACACCCCCAAATCTAGATACATCATTCGCACAAGATTTGGTGTTTACTTTCCGTTCATACATATCTATCTACCCAAATAAAGTAACATTTAACCATAAATCCACCCTTTGAAATAGGGTTACATCATTCAATAAGAATCTTTCCAGGTTGTCTAACCTTTAATCATCATATAAGTGCGGAAATAAAAATTATTACATCATATCATTATTTAAAAGTCTATGCTCATCACAATAAATAAAATTACAAGTCTGCATCACTTGTACATTTTTCCCTTTCCTTTGCTAGTCGAAGGCTCGTCTACCTTCTCAACTTTAGCTGCAATGATAATATTTATGCAAGAGTGAGCAAAACAATTGCTCACTGGATATATAACAATGAATCAATAGGAGAATAATAACAATAACTGCCAACGAATAGGCTCATCAAAACTGAATAGTACTCTATCAATGATAATCAAAAATTGGAATCCAAAATATAGAATATATATAACTGAGGGTCATAAGACCATGAACTATGTATGCAGTTGCAAGTAATCTTTCAACTTCAACTTTAACAGTCATAAGACTATAAGGACTCCTCGTACTTAGGGGGATCAGCCCTTCGTATAATGTATTGTGCACAAACAATTCAACGCTAACCGTAAATTATCTCCTAATAATAATAGGGTTGTTCATCTCAGTATTTAGAGTACAAGTTCGCACCAAAGAAAGTTTGGTTTGGATAAGCTTTCAACTAGAGGACTAGTTGAATCAATAGTGTTTCATAACACAGTAGTTGATCAATAATAACATAATATGGAACAATGAATAAGTGTAAGCGAATGAACAATATCTTGAACTCATGCTTAGAAACAACTACAAAGCATAAGTAGTGAATGACAATAAACCTTGCTTGAATAAAATTTAGCTAGGACTAAGAATTATTGAATATACATTAAGTAATAGCAAGCTGAAAATAAAGCTTGCTCATTATGAAAATAGCTTGTGTCAAGCATACGAACTAAGATACTTCAACGTTAGAAATTAGAATTCAAGAAAATTGCATTCATAGTACATGAAGGACAATAAAGAAACTTGTCTAACAATAAAAAAGTTAGAATAGATCAATACATATTGGAATTCAAAACTTGTTCGAATAAACTTTAAGTCATAGCTAGCTTGTTCAAATAATGATTAGGAATACAAGAATTCGCTTAATAAAAGTTTAAAGTAAGAAACTTGCTCAACATAAATGTAGAGTTAGAAAATTTGCTCAATGTAAAAATAAAAGCTTAGAAACTTGCCTCGAGCATAATCTATAATATTAAAACTCACGTTCAACTATACACAGTATTAAAACCACAACATCTATTAGACATACTAATATTCACTTTTCAATATAACACGCATTTCTAGCTAACTTGTTATTTCAGTACAAGTCTTACATTACCACTTACATTTTAGAAATTCAAAGTGTTGACTTCACAACACTTGTCTAACATTCATTGTGTATTCTAAGTTATCATGTAACGTGTTCGTAACTTACTAATCACTTTTACAACTTTGAATTTACAATCCACATAACACGACTCTGTTTAACCTTGTTGTTACATGGTTCTCACATTAACCTAACATTAAGCTAAGTTACATTGAATGTCCAAAGTCTGCAGAATTAGCAAACTTTCACTGTTTGAGATAGGAGTCTTAAGCCAAGCAGCGTCGGTTTATCTTTGATTACGTATAAGTAGCACCTTGCTTCTTGTGGAGATCTGTGGCACCAAGGCCACTATAAAGACTCCAATTTTTTGCGCGAAACATGGTTACTGACGCTTTTCTTAAGACAACTAACACGAATTTCACCCACTAAACAGTAATAATAACATGTAAAAATGGTATAGAACTATCACAAACAAATTTGTGAACATATTCCACGAATTAAAACAATTTAACAACAATTTAAGCTAGTTTAATTTCTCAAATTCCTTGTTTTTCATATAAAATTAAATTTTTGATATTCATCCCAAAAATTATCATTGTGAATTCAATACTTGGCCAAATCACTCCATTCAAATTACGCTATGCTCGTTTCTTAATGAACTAACATAATCAAGATTCAATTTACAATTTCACATACTAATTGGCCACTACAATTGATACTTTTCATGAACCATATGAAAATACATATACTGACATTATTTTCTTCCTACTGTCAATGAATTTAGCATACAAATTTCTTGTTTAAACATAAGCTCTAGTATTATATCACATATAACCACCATAACTTAGTTACATAACAACAATTCGGAAGAAATAGAATTCACAGAGCATAACAAAACTTTGTCGTGATACTCATAAACACATATATTATCAAAGTTGTGAACATACCTTCGAGTTAGCTTGCACAACCTTGCAATTGTAGACAATTTTCTCAGGTTTCACTCTCAAACTCTCTCAATTCTCTCTTTAATTCTCTTATTCTTAGCAACTAGAATGAAAACACTGATAGCTATAATGCGTAAACTCAAATTGATAATAAAGTAGAGTAAATAAAACTGATAATCTTAATACGCCCATTTAATAAAATAACAGTTACAAAACTAACGTATATATTATAAATATATTATATTTATTATTTTATTTATATTATTTATTTTATTTAAATTCAAAAGCCATAAGGCTTTGTTTGGCAAAACCCATTAACTTTTAAAGAATTAATATATTAAGCCTTGTTTGGCAAAAATTAAATTAAACCCTTTTTAATATATTTTAATAAACACTATAGTTTATAATTTATAATCACATATTATTTATTTGGATTTCCATATCCAACATTAACCCATTAAATTAATCACATACTATATTTTAATTAAATATATCATTTTAGCAAATATCACAAAATTATAATTTTTATTATAACTTTATTTAATAATCTAATATACCATCTAAATTATTAAATCAAAACAACAATATAACATCTCATGTTATACTACAATTCTCTAAATTATAAATTAATTTAATTTAGAATATTATCTAATAAATTTAGATTCATAAATATTTACTAACAACCATCACATCAATAAAATATTTATTTCATCAATTCAACAATAGATACATCAAATAAATATTTATATTATTCAATAAATATTTAATATTACAATTTGAAATTTCAGATTGTTACATCCTTCCCTCCTTACAAGGATTCTGTCCCCAGAATCACAATTTAAACAATCAAATTATCACATTTTCTCCCCTACTTACAAAGATTCTGTCCCCAGAATCGAAGACACAGACTAAACAAATAACTCAGGGTAATTATTCATCATATCAGCTTCGAGTTCCCACGTAGCCTCTTCGACATTGTGGTTCCTCCATATCGCCTTCACAGAAGGTATCACTTTATTCCTGAGCACTTGTTCTTTCCTGTCAACTATCTGTATAGGAATCTCTTCATAAGATAAACCTTTACTGAACTGCAACGGTTCATACTCGATCAAATTCTTGTAATCGGGTTTATATGGTCGCAATATCGACACATGAAAAACGCTGTGCACATGCTCTAATTCTGGAGAAAAAGCTACTTCATAAGCCACCTCTCCCACTCGTCGTAGAATCTCGAAAGGTCCGATAAACCTTGGGCTGAGCTTTCCTTTCTTGCAAAAATGAATTTTCCCCTTCCAAGGAGAAACTTTCAGGAATACGAAATTTCCTGCTTCAAATTCATGACTCTGCCTGTGTTGATCAGTATACTTTTTCTGTCGATCTTGAGCAACTACCAGTCTTGCTCTGATGAGTCTGACAACTTCAGCGGTCTGCTGTACTAGTTTTGGGCCTAACAGTTGACGTTCACCAACTTCATCCCAGCACAGTGGAGTTCTGCACTTCCTACCATATAACGCCTCGTACGGTGGTATACCAATGCTTGCATGGTAACTGTTGTTATATGCAAATTCCACCAATAGTAGATGATCATCCCAATTTCCTTTCAAATCCATTATGCATGCTCTAAGCATATCCTCGAACGTTTGGATTGTTCGTTCACTTTGCCCATCAGTTTGCGGATGATATGTCATACTCATCCTCAATTGCGTTCCCATGCATTCTTGTAATCTCTTCCAGAAATTTGATGTGAACCTCAGATCTCTATTGTATACAATTGACACTGGAACTCCATGTCTTGAGATGATTTCTTTAACGTATAACTTCGCCAGCTGATCAAAATTAAATCTAATCTTTATTAGCAAAAAGTGTGCCGATTTCGTTAATTTATCCACTATCACCCATATCGCATCCTATCCTTTTTGAGTCGTTGGAAGACCTACCACAAAATCCATTGTGATTTGCTCCCACTTCCATTCTGGTATTTCCAACGGTTGAAGTAATCCGCTTGGCTTTTGATGCTCGGCCTTCACTTTCTGACATGTCAAGCACTTTGCAACGCATCCTGCAACATCTCTTTTCATATTTGGCCACCAAAAATGTTGTCGCAAATCTTGATACATTTTCGTACTTCTTAGATGAATCGAATATCTTGAGCTATGAGCTTCTGTCAAGATTTCTTCTTTAATATCCTGTACTGCTGGAACCCAAATTCGTCCCTCGAATCTTAGCATTCCCTCAGTATCGACCTTATACTTCACTTATTTACCCTCAACCACACTCTCCTTTATTTTCTTGCATTCTTCATCCTGTAGTTAAGCATTCTTCACTTTGTCCACCAAAGTTGGACTAGCTTCTATCTGGTACAATTTTTCATTGGATTCTTTTAGAAATTTGATTTCCAATTCTAGCTTTGCCATCGCTGTAATAAGCTCCTCCTTGTCAGTTAACAACATCAACTTTTCTCTGTCTTTCCTACTCAAGGCATCTGCAACCACATTAGCCTTGCCCGGATGATAAAAGATTTCGCAATCATAATCTTTATTAACTCCATCCATCTTCTTTGTCGCATGTTCAGGTCTTTCTGAGTGAAAATATACTTTAAACTCTTATGGTCTGTGTATATCTCATATTTTTCTCCATAGAGATAGTGTCTCCATATAATCAAAGCAAACACCATTGACACCAACTCTAAATCATGAGTCGGATATCCTTTCTCGTAGTCTTTCAATTGCCTTGATGCATACGCAATGACTATGCCGTTTTGCATAAGGACACATCTTAAACCCTTGTGTGAAGCATCACTATACACAACAAAATTTCTTGTATTATCTGGTAATGACAACATAGGTGCCACACTGAGCCTCTTCTTCAATTCCGTAAAACTTTTTGCACATTTTTCCGTCCAAACAAATTTTACAGATTTTTTTGTCAAATTTGTCAACGGAGTGGCAATCTTGGAAAAATCTTGAATAAATCGTCTATAATAGTCTTCCAATCCCAAGAAACTTCTCACTTCTGACGGAGTTCTTTGTTGTTCCCAATTTATCACAGCTTCGACTTTTGATGGATCCACTGAAATCCCATCCTTATCAATAACATGTCCAAGAAATTGTACACGTTCTAGCCAAAATTCACATTTAGAGAATTTTGCATACAACTTTTCCTTTCTTAACGTCTCCAACGTAATACGTAAGTGTTCCACATGTTCTTCTTGAGATTTGGAGTACACCAAAATATCATCAATGAACACCACCACAAACTTGTCTAAAAATGGTTTAAACACCCTATTCATCAAATCCATGAATGCTACAGGGGCGTTTGTCAAACGAAAAGACTTCACCAAAAATTCGTAATGTCTATACCGAGTTCGGAATGCCGTCTTCGGTATATCCTCCTTCCTTACTTTCATTTGATGATACCCACTTCTCAAATCTATTTTCGAGAAATATCTAGCACCCTTCAACTGATCAAACAAGTCATCTATCCTTGGCAATGGATACTTGTTCTTAATAGTGACTTTGTTTAATTCTCTATAATCAATGCAAAGACGCATTGACCCATCCTTCTTCTTCACAAATAACACCAGTGCTCCCCACGGTGACACACTCGGTTGAATGTACTTCTTATCCAACAGTTCTTGCAGTTGTACCATTAGTTCCTTCATCTCTATCGGAGCCATTTTGTACGGGGCCTTCGATATCGGAGCGGTTTCTGGTGCTAAGTCGATCACGAACTCGATTTCTCTATCAGGCGAAAGTCCTGGTAAATCCTCTGGAAACACATCTACGAATTACCTAACCACTGGTATTTCCTCCAGTTTCACACCCTTCTCCTTTTGAGTATCGACTATATAGGCTAAGTACCCTACACAGCCTTTACTCAATAACTTCTTGGCCTGCATCATCGTCAAACATTTCATTTGTCTAGGCAATTTGCTACCATGAAAAACTACCTTTGACGGAGTCATAAGGTTTACACACTTCTTTTGGAAATCAATTTTCGCTCCATAATTGAATAACCAATCCATTCCCAAAATAACATCGAACTCTCCGAGTTTTATCGCAATTCAATCTACTGTCATAACATTCCCCTTAATGTTTACCTTACAATTCTTATATATGAACCACAGGAATCACTTCCCTATTCGCAATTTCTATGTTTAAAGGGAAATTCAACTCTTCACTAGGTATTTCTAACCTCTTAGCAAATTCATCAGATATAAACGAGCAAGTAGCACCCGAATCAAATAATTCATATGCATTTATATCATTGATTGGGATAATACCTGACACGACATCTTTTGATTGCACTACGTCCTGCACTGTCATATTGAAGGTTCTGGCTGTGGGCTTATTTGATGATGTTGGTCCAGCAATAGCCAGCACACCTCCACTAGTATTTCCCTTGCTTCCATTAGCCTCACTGGATCTCTTCTTAGGGAATTCACGAGCAAAGTGATCCTTGGACCCGCATGTGAAGCAAACGTTCTTCTTAGGTTGAGTGCAATTTGGGACGATGTGACCCTCTTGGCCATAGTTGAAGCATACTCGCTTCCCCATCAAGCACACACCCTTGTGAAACTTCCCGCATGTAGCACGTGCTTCAAACTTCTTCTTTTGCTGGTTACTCTGCTGATTTCCAGAACCCACATTTCCATTCCACTTCCTCTTTAGATTGCTGTTGTTGTTTCCACTGTTACTACCTCCACCATTCTTAGCTTCACCTTCACTTTTCTTCTTCCTCTACTCTTGGTTGTGTTTTGTTATAGCCTCGCCTCCACTTTCATCGAGAATTGCCTTCTCCATTACCACTGCAAACGTCTTCAACTGGAATAGGGAAACCCTACTGTACAACCAGGGCTTCAATCCTTGTTCAAACCTCTTCGCTTTGCGTTCATCTGTGCCGACTTGATATGGCGTAAACCTCGCCAACTCGTTGAACCTTGCGGCATACTAAGACACTGACATCGTTCCTTGCTTCAATTCCAAAAACTGCACTTCCAACTGATTCTTCAAACTTTCCAGAAAATAGGTCTCGAAGAATATCTCCTTCAACCTTTCCCAAGTCATTATCTCCTCTACCCTAGCAACATCGAAAACTTTCTCTATTTCCATGATCCAAGTCTGTGCCTCAACCGGATTCATGGACCCACGGAATTCTGGTGGCCCAACCGCCTTGAAATCCTTAAATGTTGTACCTTGATTCTGAGGTTGATTCTACAAAGCACCCGTCAGTAACGTCACTAGCTACTGAACTAGGTTATCTTCCACATTGTTATTGTTGGTTCCTTCAGTGGTTCTCTGTCGGGGTGGTTGACGTCTTGGAGGCATTTTCTGTTAAAATACACCCATTAGTCTATTACTCAACTTCTTTACGTATTTTCTACTTAATTTTCACACCATATAAGATTATCACGTAACACATAACACTTTGAATAAAATAATAACTTTTATTCATTCATAATCTTTTAAAAACATCAAAACAATAGCATCACTACTATTTACATTACTTTTCCTGAACTACAAAAGTTACAGGATTACTTCATCATCATCACATCCCATTGATTATATCATACCCGGGATTTATATTTCATTTATTTTCTAATCACATATCAATTACATTCCCTACAATGTCCTACTAAGATACTGCGTAGCCTTACGACGCTCTTCCTCCATAATTCGAGTCATTGTTCGGTGATCTAAAATGTATGATGGCAACGTCTCGAACTGAATAGGATAACACATGACCCGATCTTGAGCTCGATTGATCATGATATTGAATACGTTATTCATCTCTTTCATCTTCATCCTCTTTGCTAGTGCGTTTCTCTCTGCCATCCTGGCTCGTTGAGAAGTTTCCTCATATGCGTCTTCGACTCTTGCCCTCTTCGTAGATTCTTCTTTCAACTTGTTCTTCAACTCTGCAATCTCTGCTACCATTCGCTCGTTCTCTCCTTCAGTGTGAACCAGCTTCTCTTCAACATTGTTCAGCCGTTCTTCTCGATCCTGGATCTCTTCATCCTTCTGTGCCATCGAGGTCTGTTGTTCAGCTACTATCTCTTGCAACTCCTCGACGGTATCTTGAAGTTCCACATTGCGGTCGTGTACTTCATCATACATACAGGCGGCGATCAAGTTAACTGTAAGCTCTTCCTCCTCATCCCCCTCATCCGACTGTGGCAGCTCAACAGGGTCATCCTCGTCTGTCTCTATCTCATCATCCTCATCGGGTATTCTCTCCTGCTCAACCACTGTGACCAACAAAGATACTTCCCGTGGCAGTAGCTGTTCCCAAACCACCTGAATATCTCAAGGCTCCTGATCTCTAGGCATCTAGGATCCTTCCTCCCTAGCCTGACTGGATCCCCCTACATTAGCCATCCTGTCAACCAAATTTTTAAGTTTAATTACTAATCATTACTACTCGACACTCACGAGCACACAAGTTATAATCACATAAGCACATAAGTATTTTTTTACTTTTTCCTTAAAACTTGATAAGAGTTCATCACCCCTATCTTTTCAAAGGTTACTTCCTAAGGCTTTTCCCCCACCTAAGGTTCATAACCTAAGGCTTTGATACCAACCTGTGACACCCCCAAATCTAGGTACTTCATTCCCACAAGATTTGGTGTTCACTTTCCGTTCATACATATCTATCTACCCAAATAAAGTAACATTTAACCATAAATACACCCTTTGAAATAGGGTTACATCATTCAATAAGAATCTTCCCAGGTTGTCTAACCTTTAATCATCATATAAGTGCGGAAATAAAAATTATTACATCATATCATTATTTAAAAGTCTATGCTCATCACAATAAATAAAATTACAAGTCTGCATCACTTGTACATTTTTCCCTTTCCTTTGCTAGTCGAAGGCTCGTCTACCTTCTCAACTTTAGCTACAATGATAATATTTATGCAAGAGTGAGCAAAACAATTGCTCACTGGATATAACAATGAATCAACAGGAGAATAATAACAATAACTGCCAAGGAATAGGCTCATCAAAACTGAATAGTATTCTATCAATGATAATCAAAATCTGGAATCCAAAATATGGAATATATAACTGAGGGTCATAAGACCATGAACTATGTCCGCAGTTGCAAGTAATCTTTCAACTTCAACTTTAACAGTCATAAGACTATAAGGACTCCTCGTACTTAAGGGGATCAGCCCTTCATACAATGTATTGTGCACAAACATTTCAACGCTAAGCGTAAATTATCCCCTAATAATAATAGGGTTGCTCATCTCAGTATTTAGAGTACAAGTCCGCACCAAAGAAAGTTTGGTTTGGATAAGCTTTCAAGGGTAATTTAAAGTTTAACGAACATCAACTAGATGACTAGTTGAATCAATAGTGTTTGATAACACAGCAGTTGATCAATAATAACATAATATGGAACAATGAATAAGTGTAAGCGAACGAACTATATCTTCAAGTCATGTTTAGAAACAACTACAAAGCATAAGTAGTGAATGACAATAAACCTTGCTTGAATAAAATTTAGCTAGGACTAAGAATTATTGAATATACATTAAGTAATAGCAAGCTGAAAATAAAGCTTGCTCGTTATGAAAATAGCTTGTGTCAAGCAAACGAACTAAGATACTTTAACGTTAGAAATTAGAATTCAAGAAAATTGCATTCATAGTACATGAAGGACAATAAAGAAACTTGTCTAACAATAAACAAGTTATAATACATCAATAAATATTGGAATTCAAAACTTGTTCGAATAAAGTTTAAGTCATAGCTAGCTTGTTCAAATAATGATTAGGAATACAAGAATTCGCTTAATGAAAGTTTAAAGTAAGAAACTTGCTCAACATAAATGTAGAGTTAGAAAACTTGCTCAATGTAAAAAGAAAAGTTTAGAAACTTACCTCGAGCGTAAGCTATAATATTAAAACTCTCGTTCACCTATACACAGTATTAAAACCACATCTATTAGACATACTAGTATGCACTTTTCAATATAACACGCATTTCTAGCTAACTTGTTATTTTAGTACAAGTCTTACATTACCACTTACATTTCAGAAATTCCAAGTGTTGACTTCACAACACTTGTCTAACATTCATTGTGTATTCTAAGTTATCACGTAATGCGTTCGTAACTTACTAATCACTTTTACAACTTTTAATTTACAATCCACATTACACGACTCTGTTTAACCTTGTTGTTACATGGTTCTCACATTAAGCTAAGTTACATTGAACGTCCAAAGTCTGCAGAATTAGCAGACTTCACTGTCTGAGACAGGGTATTGGCGCTGATTGTGCAGGTTTATCTTTGGATTACAGGCCGGCCACGCTAAAAGATCAGGCGGCCATGCTAATACGCATGCAGACTCCGCTTTTTGCGTAATATGGTTACAATAGTTTTCTTAAGCCAACTAACACGAATTTCACCCACCAAACAGTAATAATAACATGTAAAAATGGTATAGAACTATCACAAACATATTTGTGAACATATTCCACCAATTAAAACAATTTAACAACAATTTAAGCTAGGTTAATTTCTCAAATTCCATGTTTTTCATATAAAACTCAATTTTTTGATATTCATCCCAAAAATCATCACTGTGAATTCAATGCTTGGCTAAATCACTCCATTCAAATTACGCTATGCTCGTTTCTTAATGAACTAACATAATCAAGCTTCAATTTATAATTTCACATACTAATTGGCCACTAAAATTGATACTTTTCATGAACCATATGAAAATACATATACTGACATTATTTTCTTCTTACTGTCAACGAATTTAGCATACAAATTTTTTGTTTAAACATAAACTCTAGCATTATATCACATATAACCACCATAACTTAGTTACATAACAACAATTCGGAAGAAATAGAATTCACGGAGCATAACAAAACGTTTCCGTGATACTCATAAACACATAATATCAAAGATGTGAACATACCTTCAAGTTAGATTGCACAAACTTTCAATTGCAGACAATTTTCTCAGGTTTCACTCTAAAACTCTCTCAATTCTCTCTGTAATTCTCTTAGTCTTAGCAACTAGAATGAAAACACTGATAACTATAATGCGTAAACTCAACCGATAGATAAGCGTAGGAAATAAAACTGATAATCTTAATATGCCAATTTAATAAAATAATGATTATAAAACTAACGTGATATATTATAATTATATTATATTTATTATTTTATTTATTTTATTTATATTATTTATTTTATTTATATTATTTATTTTATTTAAATTCAAAAATTAGAAATTCAAAAGCCATAAGGCTTTGTTTGGCAAAACCCATTAATTTTTAAAGAATTAATATATTAAGCCTTGTTTGGTAAAAAATAAATTAAACACTTTTTAATTTATTTTAATAAACACTTTATTTTATAATTTATAATCACAATATATTTATTTGGATTTTATATCCAACATTAAACCATTAAATTAATCACATACTATATTTTAATTAAATATAACATTTTAGCAAATATCACAAAATTATAATTTTTATTATAACTTTATTTAATAATCTAGTATACCATCTAAATTATTAAATCAAAACAACAATATAACATCTCATGTTATACTACAATTCTCTAAATTATAAATTAATTTAATTTAGAATATTATCTAATAAATTTAGATTCATAAATATTTACTAACAACCATCACATCAATAAAATATTTATTTCATTAATTCAACAACAAACACATCAAATAAATATTTATATTATTCAATAAATATTTAATATTACAATTTGAAATTTCGGATAGTTACATGAACCACTTAAAAATAACTTCTGTCGTTTACTTTATATCATTTACATTCTGCACATTATTACTGATATATCTGCTATGTGATTGTACATCCACAAGACTAAATTTAGATCTGAGATTTCCATAATCTCTAAACGGGATTTTAAAAAAGAATATCTTGTCATGCTTAATCAATATAATGAACTAATTACTTGGTAATACATCTTTAATTAATCAAAAAGTTTTTCAAGATCTATTTAACCCCCTTTCTAGATCTCGAGTGTGCCTCGACTATATAACAAAATTATCAAGAATAAGTTTCATATAAGAAGGAATAAATAATGTAACTAAATTAAACCATTAATTGTAAGTAAAGTTCAATATCCCTGAGAACTGAAAATAAAGAACTTAGCCTAGCATTCTTCTCATGAAAACTCTGAATAGTGATAATGTTATGATTTTGATAATCAATGATCTAATTACAAGTGAAGGTAGTTATAAGTAAAATTCTCTAAACCTTAGAAGAACTCATTTCCGTTTGAACTTCTGAAATCTTAACAGATACAGTTTCTTTATCAAACTCGGACTTAGTTTCCATAGCAAACTCTACTTCCATAACCATTTGCAGCTTCCATATTAGATCATAACTCTAATTCTAAATCATATTACAAATTGAACTCCTTTACTTAGCAACTTAGATCCAACCCAGATCCAAATCCATAAGTCGACCCAGTAACGTAGAGTCATAGATCATAGATTTACTTCTATATCAAATCTTTTACCAAATGTTTTATCCAAATTTTTTTTCAAACTCCAAATCCAATCGTCCTACATTAGCTTCTCAAGCAGGACACTCGTAGAATAATAGTTCGTAGAGTATCTTCACTGTGATCGTAGACTGTCAAGCCAAAAGAACGTAGAGTGTCCACAACCTGATCGTAGAGTGACATCACAATCGTTGAGTAATTTTATGCCATCTCCAACACTAAGATCGTAGATTATAACTCCATCCTACTATCTTCACTCTACTTCTACTTAGATTCCTCTCCTCATTCAACGATTGTAGAATAGTACTTCTACAAAATAGTTGATAACTAAGCATTGTACTTCAAATTTGCTACGTAATCTCCATTTCTTCCTGAAATCAATAAACACCTTTAATCAGCTCAAATACACAGAATACATGTAATAAAACTAAACATAAAGAAATCAAAATCACAGAACATTATGCAGTTATCATAAACATTACACTAATTCAAAAAAAAAACTAATTTTAAATCATTATTTCAACACTCCCTCTTGATTCAAAATCACAAACACGAAGTTGAGATCGAAAATATTCATGGTGAAGATATTTGTGGCTTGCTCATTTGTGTTGATATGTTTCAAACTTATCACCTCGCTTGCTACTAGCTCAGGGATGAAGTGATGACAGATGTTAATGTGCTTAACTCTTCCATGGTAAAATGGATTTTTAGTCATTGCAATGGCAACCTTTTTGCCACGTAATATCTTATTTGCTCCACTTTGCATATGATTGAGATCTTCAAGCATTCTTCTTAACTAGATTGCTTGCCATGTGGATGAAGTTGAAGGAACCTACTCTACTTCAGATGGTGATAATGCCATCGTTGCTTGCTTCTTTGAACTTCATGTAATAATTGCATTATATACCAAGGAAAAAAGCACTTCCGGAGGTTCTTCTTCTATCATCCGAATAACCAACCCAATAACTATGGGAGGAACTAATCAATTCAAAACCCTATTTCATTAAAAATTATAGGATAAATATACAACAATACGCTCTCTGTGCGATCGATGCTTGCTTATTGATATACTAATTATTGTGTTAGTATTGTGGAGGTAAGGTATTAATTTTAGAGTGTCAACGACAGCTTATGATTAAACACACATCGTTTGCTTAATATATATCTTAATCTAGCAAATGATATCAATCTACTAATTTAATCCTGCAGAATCACATTAATAAACTGAATAGCATACAAGAAGTTTATGTAGATAATTAGAATAAATCTCATGCACGAAAGAATAAATAGAGTAAACTTTATCAAACCATTAATTAGGAATAAGGGTCAACATCCCTTCCGAACTGAAATAAGAATTTAGCTCATGTCTTCAATCCTCTAATGTTGTAGATGATAGATGATAGAATCAATAAAACCCTGACTATTACTGTTGGGTATAATCTAACTGGACCCTTGATCTTTGGCGGAGAAGGAACTTGGGGCACTAATAACATCGGCTTATCCTCGTTGGTACTCATAGTTAGTTCTTCACCGACCTTATTTTCATTATCCCCACTTGTCTCCTCTTTTCCAACATCTCGTGTCTCATCCAAATAGATTTGGCTCGGGCACTTCATCAATCTTAATCCTCGTCATAACACCAATTGTTTTGAGGACAGTTGTTCAAGGCTTTGAGTATTTGATCCACATGGTTCTGCAGATTTTGCATTGATATCTCTCGATTCTGAATTGACCGCTCTTGATCAATCCTCCTCTCCTCATTTGATGCTATGAACTTGGACAACAATTCCTCCAACTTTGACTTTTCTTCTTTTAATGGAGGTTGATATGAGAATTCCGGTGTGTATGTTGGATTTGGAGTAGAGTATTGGTCTTGATAGTTGTAACTCCATGAAGAATCCGGGTGATACCCCCAAACATGATGATAATTATCATATACATACTAATTGAGGTAGTTACCACCATACTGTACCGGCCCAAGATTGATGGTGCATTGATTACTCGGGTGATTGCCAGCACAATAGCCACACGTAACTGCCATCCTTCGACTCTGTTGGGCTGCGATAACGTCCAACTTCCTCGAAAGTTCTTCAATTTGTGCTGACATTGCGGAGAGTGTCGCGAGTCCGGCTAATCTCCGCTTCCTTTGGTTGAGTCATGTTCGTAATGGCCATTGATACATAAAGTCATCCATGGTACACGAAAAGAGAGAAATATAGGAAGAGAATTAAAAATAAAAATAAAAATGTTTAAATTAAGACTAATTTGATTGAAGCTAATATTGGTAAAATGTATTAAACTAATTCCCGTAGAATTCGGCGCCAAAAACTTGTTGGTAAAAATCTATATACGCACAACACGCAAGTATATACGTGGTCAACAAGTAATAAAGTGATAAGTTGAGTATCGTTCCCACAAGAATTATTTAATAAAAATCACCAAGTACTAACACGTAACCAACTCAATCTTATTTAAACAAATGAATTTAAAATTATATAAATTAAACTACTATTAAGTTCCACTAATTAAATTAAGATTATGGAGATTTAAGATCACGACTTCACTTATTAATTCATTTAAGTTAACACACTTCTCATCAATTATTCTCTATCCCGAATTGTTAATCAAGAACACTAAAGTAGTATTAACCACCTCTCGATGCACTAATACTTCAGACAATGGCAATCCACAATTAAGATAGAAATCTGCTTAAACACCTTAATCAACTAACCCACTATATCTCTATGTGAATTACAATTGAAGAAGGTTTAAGAGCAAGTTCTCTATAAGATTACATATGGCATCAAGCGTATCTCTACCTTAACACTCATCAAGTTTAAGCTATTAACAAAATCCTGAACACATGCTATCATGATTAGATCTAAATCAATACTTTATCTCTCGAGTTCATATAGATTATCACGGTAATTGATGGCCAATCAATTAAACAATTAAGTTCAAACCACAATAGACAATCCTCACAATAGAACATAATAATTGATAACGAATCATATTAAAATAAACTACACAATAAGAACCATTGTAATCTCAAACAAAGAATTAGTTCATGATTATTGAATTAAAACTAAGAATCCACAATTGAATAATCATAAAAAGACAAAAATAGAAGAAGAAAGGAAGATAGAATCTATTGTCTGTAGATTTGATGCTCCTTCCTTGCTCCTACTTTGGATCTTCAATGGTCTCCAAGTTGCTTCAATCTCCAAATCTAATTAGAACTAGTGTTTTGATCTAATTTACTCTAATCTAATATATAGGAATTCTTCCAAAAACTCCCTAATATCTTAATAATCACCACTAATATGTGTTATTCCCCTCCTTTTATAAGCCTTTGTACATGTCTTTAAGTCCTCTTGGAAGTCCTTGAATCAAACAACTCGAAACAATCCTTTTCGGACTCAAATTCGGACAAAAACTACTCATTTCTGCGCATACCCAGCCCCGGCTGGGTATTTGCCTTGCAAATTTCCAGCCCCGGCTTGCTACCTTGCTGCTAATGCTCCCAAACATTCAGTCCCGGCTGGATCCTAAGGCTAAAAAGGTCCAGCCCCGGCTTGGGTGCAAACTGCCAATTCATTTTTCTGCTGGAACCTCCTCTGCTAAAACTGCCATAACCTTTAAAACAGGAAGATTTACGGGGCCCGCGACCTATCAAATCGAAGATATCGACGATATCTACAAATTTCATTCTTTGAGTTTTGAGAACTAACGAACGGATGGAGGTCGAAATTGGACTGGAAGCGACTGATATGCAAATGGCCACCTAAAACAATGAAGTTCAACGACGTCCGTTGGTAGAAATGTTATAACTCTTTCATCCGAACTCCGATTGGAATGATTCAAGATGTTCCGGAAAGCTAAGAAGACGTTATACAATATAGTCCAAGTTCCAAGCCAAGAACATGAAATGAACATGAAAGCACAAACGATATCCGGATTGCTTTTCTTTGTATTTTCCTTGCTTGTCCTTACCAATAGTCGCTCACACCGCTTCCAAATGTATAACCTACAAAACGAACACAAAATGCATGAAAAGTAACTAAGACACATGAATATAAGCAACTAATTCAAGTAAAAGATACCGGATAAGTAGGTATAAAACCTACTTATCAAATACCCCCAAACTTAAACCGTTGCTTGTCCCCAAGCAACATAACAAAAATGCAATGCAATGCAATGGAAATGGAACTAATCTACATGCCTACGAATCCAGCAGTATTGATAGAATCAAATCTATTCACTCGGCTTTAGAGAAATCAAGTAAACATGATAATACATCATATCAAAATCAATCAACAATTTCCTAGTCAATCATCAAGTCATAAATTGTTATTACTGGTATAGTGCATGTGTGCTCCACAACCATGTTAATTGATATAAAATCAAATTTAACACATAACAAGTCTCTTCGAAGGCATCATACAGTGTAAACTCAAGAAATCCAAAAATATGCTAGATCCAACTAAAACCAAACAATTACCAATACCGAGGGTCAACATGGGATATTTATGCTTTATTTTCATCTATGGGGGCTTTTTGCTCTTATTTTCCGTTTTATTCTTTTTTTTTCTTTTGGTTTATATACACATAGCTATGCAATTTCTTATTCCCTTAGGCTTTTCAATGCTACCTTAACGAGCTTTCGACCAACGACTCCCAGACCATTAAGACCTTAGGGCGCCAGTGTAAAGACAATCCCCTGCTTACTTACTACAAGTAACAAAGGCCACAAAACTAGACAAAACACGCTACTGGTGTTTATTCATATTTTTTTTTTTTTTTTAGCTTATATACCCCAAATATTCCCCCAAACTTAGGTTCTTGTCTAACTTTAGCCATCACTACTTATTCTTGTCATTCTTTCATTCAAACTAGCATTATCCTTTAGAGTCCCATTATGTATCAATTTAAACTCAATCAATCAACAAGGTTGTTTCTAACGTGTTATCCTTATTATACCAATTTCAAACAGAAAAAGATTCAATTCATAATAAGAAATCACATCAAAGCTCTAATAATTAGTACTATAGTTGCCTACTCAATCCCATTCTCATCATTGGCCAAAACAAACTGAACTATCTAACAGTTGGACTCATGCAAGATGTACATAGCAACTAACTATTATTTTTGAATTTTTGAATTTTTTTTTTTGATTTTTTTTTAATAATGAACCTAAACTATATTAACAACATATGCAAAATAACATAACATAAACATGAAACTAAACATGCAATAATGAACTAAACAAAACTCCCCCAAACTTAGAGATTACAATGTCCTCATTGTAAGAATATAGCGATAAGTAGAAGACAACTTCCCTGTAATCAGCTAAGCATGAAGTGATGGTGGCGATGTCGGCGACGATCATTGTCCTATCCATTGAACCTCCAATACCTGCAATGAAGAGACAACGTGGATTAGATTATAAGAGAGCTTAATAAGAAAATTAATTCCTATCTACTAAATAAACTAGTAAAGCATAAAAATATAAAAATTCCTGGGTTGCCTCTTAGTCAGCGCTTGATTTATAGTCTTTCAGCCTGACTTTGTCTGGTCAACACTATCCAATTCCTCTTCGAAATTTGAGGAACCCTCCATCCATCGGAAATAATGTAGCTTTTGGTAGGTTCTCATTTGTGATAGCCATCGAGTTAAAGTCACCTAGAATACTTTGTTTAAATATATGCCCAATTGAGAATGTTGAATAACTAGGTGCTTTTCCGTCCGTTGAGCCTATGATTCGATTGGGGCTTTGAGGCTTGGCAAGAACAACGGGCTCTTCTTCTATCTTTTCCTCCTCATCCCACCATGGCTTCACATTTGTACTAGCTCTCATGTCATAAAGAGCCTTGCCGACGACATGACTACCAACCAGGCACGGTTTTGCAAATCTAACTGGACCCTTGATATTTGGCGGAGAAGAAACTTGGGGTACTAATAACATCGGCTCATCCTTGTTGGTATTCATAGTTAGTTCTTCACCGACCTTATTTTCATTATCCCCACTTGTCTCCTCTTTTTCAACATCTCGTGTCTCATCCAGTTGTAGATTTGGCTCGGGCACTTCATTAATCTCGGAATCCTCGTCATAACACCAATTGTTTTTAGGACAGTTGTTCAAGGCTTTGAGTATTTGATCCACATGGTTCTGCAGATTTTGCATTGATATCTCTCGATTCTGAATTGACCGCTCTTGATCAATCATCCTCTCCTCATTTGATGCTATGAACTTGGACAACAATTCCTCCAACTTTGACTTTTCTTCTTTTAATGGAGGTTGATATGAGAATTCTGGTGTGTATGTTGGATTTGGAGTAGAGTATTGGTCTTGATAGTTGTAACTCCATGAAGAATCCGGGTGATACCCCCAAACTTGATGATAATTATCATATACATACTGATTGAGGTAGTTACCACCATACTGTACCGGCCCAAGATTGATGGTGCATTGATTACTCGGGTGATTGTCGGCCAATAGCCACCGCATGAATCGCCATCCTTCGACTCTGTTGAAATTGCGATAACGTCCAACTTCCTCGAAAGTTCTTCAATTTGTCCGACATTATGCGAGAGTGTCGCGAGTCCGCTCAATCTCCGCTTCTTTGGTTGAGTCATGTTAGTATGGCCATTGATACGCAAAGTCATCCATGGTACACGAAAAGAGAGAAATATAGGAAGAGAATTAAAAATAAAAATAAAAATGTTTAAATTAAGACTAATTTGATTGAAGCTAATATTGGTAAAAATGTATTAAACTAATTCCCCGGCAACGGCGCCAAAAACTTATTGGGTAAAATATATATACGCACAACACGCAAGTATACGTGGTCAACAAGTAATAAAGTGATAAGTTGAGTATCATTCCCACAGAGAATTATTTAATAAAAATCACCAAGTACTAACCCGTAACCAACTCAATCTTATTTAAACAAATGAATTTAAAATTATATAAATTAAACTACTATTAAGTTCCACTAATTAAATTAAGATTATGGAGATTTAAGATCACGACTTCACTTATTAATTCATTTAAGTTAACACACTTCTCATCAATTATTCTATATCCCGAATTGTTAATCAAGAACACTAAAGTAGTATTAACCACCTCTCGATGCACTAATACCATATTAATGGCAATCCACAATTAAGATAGAAATCCGTTAAACACCTTAATCAACTAACCCACTATATCTCTATGTGAATTACAATTGAAGAAGGTTTAAGAGCAAGTTCTCTATAAGATTACATGCGTATCTCTACCTTAACACTCATCAAGTTTAAGCTATTAACAAAATCTTGAACACATGCTATCATGATTAGATCTAAATCAATACTTCATCTCTTGAGTTCATATAGATTATCACGGTAATTGATGGCCAATCAATTAAACAATTAAGTTCAAACCACAATAGACAATCCTCACAATAGAACATAATAATAATTGATAACGAAGTATATTAAAATAAACTACACAATAAGATCCATTGTAATCTCAAACAAAGAATTAGTTCATGATTATTGAATTAAAACTAAGAATCCACAATTGAATAATCATTAAAAGACAAAAATAGAAGAAGAAAAGAAGATAGAATCTATTGTCTGTAGATTTGACGCTCCCTCCTTTCTCCTACTTTGGATCTTCAATGGTCTCCAAGTTGCTTCAATCTCCAAATCTAATTAGAACTAGTGTTTTGATCTAATTTACTCTAATCTAATATATAGGAATTCTTCCAAAAACTCCCTAATATCTTAATAATCACCACTAATCTGTGTTATTCCCCTCCTTTTATAAGCCAATGTACATGTCTTTAAGTCCTCTTGGAAGTCCTTGAATCAAAGAACTCGAAACAATCCTTTTCGGACTCAAATTCGGACAAAAACTACTCATTTTCGTGCATACCCAACCCCGGCTGGGTATTTTCCTTGCAAATATCCAGCCCCGGCTTTCTACCTTGCTGCTAATTCACCCAGACATCCAGCCCCGGCTGGATCCTAAGGCTAAAAAGGTCCAGCCCCGGCTTGGGTGCAAACTGCCAATTCATTTTTCTGATGGAACCTCCTCTACTAAAATTGTCATAACCTTTAAACCAGGAGGAGTTACGGGACCCGCAACCTATCAAATCGAAGCTATCGACGAGATCTACAAATTTCATTCTTTAATTTTTGAGAACTAACGAACGGATGAAGGTCGAAATTGGACTGGAAGTGACTGCTATGCAAATGGCCACCTAAAACAATGAAGTTCAACGACGTCTGTTGGTAGAAATGTCATAACTCTTTCATCCGAACTCCGATTGGAATGATTCAAGATGTTCCGGAAAGCTAAGAAGACGCTCTACAATATAGTCCAAGTTCCAAGCCAAGAACATGAAATGAACATGAAAGCACAAACGATATCTGGATTGCTTTTCTTTGTATTTTCCTTGCTTTTCCTTACCAATAGTCGCTCACACCGCTTCCAAACGTATAACCTACAAAACGAACACAAAATGCATGAAAAGTAACTAAAACACATGAATATAAGCAACTAATTCAAGTAAAAGATACCGGATAAGTAGGTATAAAACCTACTTATCAATTACATCTATTTATAGTGCTAGACAAAGTCCTAAATGCTATGAGAAGTAGAAATTCAAATCCTAAAATGAATTACAAATCCTAACTAGTTTCCATAAAGAAATAAAAACCAATATGGAAAGAAAATCTCAGTCTAAAGATATCCTAAATCTAATAGAAATATCAATCTCATTGCATGTAGAAGTTTGCCAAAATCCGCCTTTAGAAACTTTCAAAAAATCCAAGATCGCCTTTTCTTCCCACTGACTCCGCCGGGGCGGAGTATTTGTACTACACAAGTCCGCCGGGGCTAACTTCCTTTTCCTCAGCTATTTCAAAGTGTACTCTACCTAGGCGGAGATTTGGTTCCTTGCGAGTCCGCGGGGGCGGACTTCAGTAGAGAGGTCTGGGCTGGGGCAACTTCAGAAAGTGTTGGGGCGGCTTTGGAAAGAGGGGTTTTTGCCGGGGCGGAGATTCTTAGGCCAACAACTCCACCGGGGCGGAATTCCCAATTTTTTGAAACTTCATCTTTTTGCTTCTAATTTGCTCCGAATAGTCCCGTATTGTCACTTATGATCCATTTTATCTTGAAATCAATAAACAACCTAATAAGTCCATTTACAACACAAAACATGAAATAAAACAAAACAAAAAAGAATAAAAAATCATGAATATTATGCACTTATCAGAAACCAAACAACCTGGAATCATTAGTTGATGAGTAACAAATTCCAAAATCTATTGTTCCTATAATGTAGCATAAGATTCTTTTGGATGATCCAAGATGATGTTTAGTTGGGGTGTGCATAAATCTTGAAGCCACACCAACAAAGTAAGTGATGTCAGGTCGAGTGTGAGTTAAATAATCAAGTCACCAACTAAACTTCTGAAATAGCTACCATAAGCTTTGTTTATCCCATCTTCTAGTTGTAACTTCTCATTTAAGTTCATATGTGTTGCTAAGACTTTACAATTAAGCATATTGGATCTCTTGAGAAGATATGTAACATACATCTTTTGTGAAATGAAAACACCATCTTCAGCTTGCTTCACCTCCAACCCAAGGAAGTAGTTCAACATTCCTAAATATGTAATTTCAAACTTACTCATCATAGAAGACTAAATTGAGTCAAAAGTAAATAAGAGGACCCCATATATATAATATCATCGACATAAAGACAAACAATAACAAATCATTTTTTCCATTCTTCAAATATAGTGTAGGTTCACTTTCACATCTTTGCCTTCTCGCCTGAAATAAATGTCAAATTTCTTATTCCAAGTTCGCACGTGGAGCTTGTTTTAAGCCATAAAAAGCCTTTTTCAACCTATATACCATCTCCTCCTTACCTTTGGTTATGAACCTTCAGATTGAGTTACATAGACCTCTTCTTCTAATTCATTTAAAAAGGCTGACTTGATTCTAGTTGAAAAATAGGCCACTTCAATTGGGCAGCAAGAGCTAAAAGAACTCTTACCGTTTCAAATCGAGTAACTAGAGAGAACATTTCCTCAAAATCAGCACCTTGCTATTGCGAATATACTTTAGCTACCAATCGCGGCTTATGCTTTTGAATACTACCATATATCTACATGATATTTTGTCTTGAACTCCCACTTCAATCTGATGGCACTTTTTCCTTCAGGCAGTGCAGTCAAATCCCATGTATCATTATTTTATATTGCCTTATCTCCTTTTTCATTGCACATCTTCACTCTTCCTTTTGTTCAGCTTCGCCATAGCTTATTGGATCTGAAACAAACAAAGAAAAAGTGCACGTCTCATATATATTTCTTTCAAGGATTTAAATTTAGTTGGAGGAGTTTCCTCTGCGAGGAGGATGAACTGCTGCTGTCAAAACTTGTTTGAGAAGGGCTTCTCTTGGGGTCGACAGAGAGAAAACACTTGATTTGAATAATTAGGATCATCCACTTCATTCCTTTAAATTTTATTAGGATCAACCTGTACTTGAACTTATAATTTCGTGCCACCATCATCCTTCAATGCTGCATTTTCATCAAATAACACCTCTCTTATAATAATCACTTCACCATTAGTAGGATCATATAAATAATATATGTAATGCCCCCAAAACCCGGTCAACCTTTCGACCAAGGTCCGGTGCTTCACGGTGCTAATCATCCCATCCATACCTTAACATCATAAATATAAGGATTAATTATAAATTAAACCCCGAAGTATACACCCTTTTACCATTCATACCCCGATGTTTAAACGCTCTCATCCCGCTACCCAAAGTATCGTTAAGTTACCATAACTGACCCTTTTGTAATTTCAGGCCAAAAAAGTGGCCGGAACCGCCACGTGTTCTTGTGGTGTATGTATAAATACGTTTTGACCAAATTTTTATACACTTGATTGTATAAAACCTTTGAAAACATGATTAATTAGATTAACCAATACATTTATACTTACTAATACAATAAAGGAATGAACAACAAACCAATTTAACAAAAATGATTAACAGGAAGCTTTGAATAAATTGATTGCAATAAAGTCGGCGAGATTGTCATGGATAGCAGCAATCGATTAAGAAATCGACGAGACAACAACCTAAGCAATCAAACCCCATCAACAAATTACTAGTAGCCACCATAAATTTCGACAAACCAGGATAGAGGAGCACAAAACCCAATCAAATGGAATCAAAACTCGTTCGTTTAAAGCACCCATAAACATATAAAGACCACAATAGGAGATTAAGCAAGTAAAATTGAACTTGGGAAAATAGAAATCAAAGATAACATCCAAATCTGAATATTAAAATAAGCAAATCGAGATACATAATATGCAGATCTGAAAACACACGGAAACAAGACTCATCCACGAAAGTGAAAACCACCGAAGCCAAAGGATTTATTATCAAAATTAAATGGATAACAAACCTAGTAACCAAAAATGAACAACCAAATCTGAAAATTTAAATAGGTAAACAATAAGAGCATAAATTCCAGATCAGAAACCATTGGAAACAAGCCACCGGTAAGAACAGTTCCGGAGTTGAATAAAGATAAAGCATATCTGGAGAAGTTCCATCTTCCAAAAAGTCACAAAGACAAACCTAACACCAGACAAAAACACAAAGTCCTCCAATCAGATCATGACTCCTGAACCCCACACACAAAATCATCGCCTCTACTAGTTTCGCAGGAAACCAATCATAGATCTAGGTTTGAATCTTCCAGATATTTCATAAAAAATCGCCATAATTCGAGAGCCCTTGGGTTGATAATGAAGATGAAGATCAAATGATAATGAAAGAGATAAAGATGGAGATATTCACTCTGTTTTAGTTTGATGAACCAAATGAGATGGAATTAGAAGACCCTTTGATTTGTTGCTCTACTTTGTTTTTTGTTTTGGTTTGTTGAATGAAATGGAATTAGATTGATGAAATTCCCAAATTGTTTGAAATTTTTACCTTTATTTTGTTAATCTAGTATTTCACATGTATTTCTATAAATTAATTAAGTCAACTACGGTATTTATACGGTCAACAATATTTAATTATGACACGTGACCATTTCCCGACAAAAAAAAATTGACCGGAAATCTGAATAGGGTCCATTGTGCTTATTTAACGGTACTTTGGGTAGCAGGATGTGAGTGTTTAAACATCGGGGTACGAATGGTAAAAGGGTGTATACTTTGGGGTTTAATTTATAATTAACCCTAAATATAACCACTATATTATTACAATACATCTCATCTAATCTCAGGTTCTAAGACATTTACTTATACAACATTACATAATGTAAATGTATATTACATCATTTAAAAGTATTACAATTAATACAATGCATCTTCAATCATTAATCTTTCATCTTCTGACTTTATCGAATCCTTCTGTCCACTCTGGCTTAACTGAAAAAAATTTATATATAGCAAGGGTGAGCAACTACGTTGCCCAACAAGTTTAACAGTGATCATATAGCACATAATTTCACATTTTAAACATACTTTATTCCCTTCATACTTTGCATTTCTACATGCTTCAAATTTTCATGCCTAACATATATTCATGTCTCATGTTTAATTTTGCATGTAAATATTATTTATAATATTAAGGGTTAAGTTCATAATGACCACACGGGGTTTGGGCGATTTCCACTTAACCACCAGTAGTCAATAAAGTTTACATTTAAACACCCGACCTTTTGAGTTGAAGTGAAAAAGTCTTTTCATCATAACTCTGTTAGTTAAATTGTATAAAGACTTAATTACCCTCCTACGTTCAACAACATAAATAGAAAGAAACACAATTGCACCTCCTACGTTCAACTTTCCAATAATCAAAACAACAAGAAGGGAAAGAAGATCTGAAAGTATTCAAGCACAATCATATACCTAATTAACGAATTGAGATAAACAATTTAAATTGTTTCTGAACAGCAATTCATGTAATTGCTCTTTGACTTTGTTTTCAGATATAATCAAAGAACCCAATTCAAGGAACTCATATGGGCAGCATGTTGAAAATCAGGACAATTCATAAATAAATCAAGATGGAGCAAAAAATTACAAGAAAACAAATTCAATAAATTCTGAAGATCATAAACATTCAGGGGCTGCAAGACTCCAGTCAACTGATAAAGATGAAGAGGCTGACACAATGGAAGGCAGCAGGTACACAAGCAAGTTTGATGTAGAAGAAACATGTTCCAAACCCAAAGATGTATCTAGTACAAAAACCATACAAAGCATTAAAATTCTTGCACATTAATGCCATACGTTCAGGTACTGAACCAGTAAAATAATTCTGCCCCAAATTGAGCAATCTCAGTGAGCAAGAATTGGTCCAATTACCTGGCAATCGTCCTCCAAGATTCCCTCTTGGAGCCCAAAAAATCTGAAGATTAGGTAGAAACAAAATCTCACAAGGAATACCTCCCTCAAAGGCATTGAATTCTCCTCTAGAAATGCCCACTGAACTACTTTCATCTTCACTAAAATTAACCAAAATCTCACAAGGAATACCATCCTCAACGTAGTACCTTTGAAAGCTACTCCTTCCATTATCATCACTATCCCTCCTATAATTAACCACTTCCCTATCCACATTGGCTTTCCTTGGACTCAATAATATCAAATCAGCCAATTTTCTCCTAGCCAAGTACAAACCATTTGGCTCAATTAACTCTCCCTTCTTATGGCGACCAATACGAAAGTCGCTGCCATTTCCAGACAGCAATTTTATAATACTTGTTAATCTTAAACCCGGGAGGAAAATTAATAATAAATGAAAACCTAATATTTTCAGCATCAATTCCTTTCTCTATGTATTCTTTCTCCCTAAGTCTCTCTATAGAACAAACAGCTAAATGTGGGTCCTTTTCCACAACTACAATGTACTTATTCCTTATTTCATTGGCATCAAACAATCTGAAATACTCAGGGTACTTAAGAATGACCGATAATTCAAAATCATCTGGTAACCCAAACTCCTTCCGGGCAATCCGATGAGGAATGGTTCCTGATAAATTATTTCCTTGAAGCTCCAGAACTTGAAGAAACTGAAAGCTTCCGACTTCTGCCGGAATCTCGCCGGAGAACCCATTGTGAGGAAGAGATAGAGTTCGGAGCTCCGTCAGGTTTCCAATTGAACCCGGTAGGTAACCGGAGAGGACTGAATCTACACGTTCGGGGATGTTGACAGCTATTACTCTACTTTGCCATGATTGGATCTAATCGGAAATTGCCCAGATTCAATCCGATAATCGTCGGATTGCCCAGATCTAATCGTCGGCTCGCTATCACCGCCGATCCCATAAACCGACAAGACTGCACCGGAGGAGTCGAGTTCCGGCGATTTGGGAGATAGAGTGGGATTCGGAGAGGGCAACAATTAAAGAAGCTTGAATTGGGGATTGTGGTTTGAGGAGTAAGAAATGAAAGAGAGGCTACCGAATGAGGAAGAAGAGCTATTTTGGACATTTAACAGTTGTTTTTGACTGTTACACCTCTTTTTCACGCGCTTTTTAGCGTCTGACATACACGCATGGTTAAGTTGGACGGAAAAGGTAACTTTTTCACTTCAACTCAAAAGGTCGGGTGTTTAAATGTAGCTTTACTGACTACAGGTGGTTAAGTGGGAAACCGCCCAAACCCCAGATGGTCATCTGAACTTAACCCTAATATTAATTCATAAATTTTACGTAAAACATTTCATCTTAAAGCATCAATTAGGTATCAACAACAGTTAACAAGTAGTTGCACGAAGTGCACATTAAAATAAGTTCACATGACTTTCATATATCACATAAAATTTTCACATAACATATAAACACAAGTTTTGAAAAAAAAATGTGTACCTGCGTTTTACCATCTACTTCATCCACAATCATAACTTCATTCCAATGATAACCTACATTATCCATGACAATTTATTTGATTAAATTAATCATCACCTCATAATAATTACTGACGGTAATTATCGTAACATATTCTGACAATTAATCTTTCGACTTAAACCAACATAAACGTCCACTCACATTATTTTTATAAGATTCTCATAAAAATATGTGATTAACCTTTACATAGACTTTTATGTATGGAATATATGTAAGTATGTATCTCCACTTACCTTGAATTGGCCATATCTTCTTCCTCTGATGTCGGATTTTGTTCATCTTCAAACCAGAGATTCATTATATCATATATTTTCATTTCCCAAAAGGCCTGAATTTATTTCAATCTTTAAGTGGCCCAAACAGCCCACAGAAAAATTAGGGCAGCTAGGGTTTGTCAGTTTTTCAGCTTTGTCCTATTTTGGTAGAAATTTTCCACTAAAAAATCTACAAGGGATATTTCAGAAATTCCAATTTGAGGTGTTAGGGGACTCATAAATCTAACTATGTAAGTTGAACAAACTCCCAAATTCAAAATAGGCTCGGAGTTATGCTTGTTCAAATTTCAGTCTCTATTTTTTCGAAAAACAGTTTTTTCGATTCTTAAGCTTCCTAGGAATGCTTTTTATTTTTATCGTATTTCCTTCATTACTTATTCGCTTTTTGTTCATTCTTACGTCAAATTAAAGCTTATACAGTTTAATTTACTCTCATCTAGGTCCTGGTTCAAGGTCCTCCTTTAATCAAAATAGATTTTTACTTCTTACAATTGTGGTCAGATTGTTACGAAATTTGGCCAGTTTTACCCTCTCTTGCTAGAAAAGTCATAACTAATTTGTTTTAAAATATTTTTGAGCGATTCTTGCGCCCAAACAAAGCTAACTTCCGGTGCTACAACTCTTATGTTTTAACCAGTTTCAAATTTAGAATGCACAAGTCCAAAAAAATCGTAAAAATAGCAGGTCTGAATCTCATTTTCCAGACTGAACAGTTTTAAAGTGTTTACTTTGGAATATCATAACTCAATCGTCCGAACTCGGAATGAGTCCGTTTTGGGGCTATGGATTCCTTATTTAGTGTATTATACACACTCAGAAAGCCTGAATTTTCTAGAAATATGAACTTGCCCCAAAATTTCCTAAAGGCTAGCAACCCACTAGATTTTAGTTTCCAACATGTTTTACCAAAACATTCACCATAAATTCATTTTAGGTTCTTTTTGCTTCGTTCTAATTAGGTTATTTTCGTAACTCATAAGAGCACAACCCATTATTATAGGACTTAATTTTCAGGTTTGGGACACCACAACAAAATTACTCCTAAGTAGCCCTTAACAGTCCACTATTAGTCCATTGTTCATGCCTTATGCTTAGCTTCATTTTCTTTCATTTTCTTGCATTGTTACATGGTTTAATCATACTATCATCATCATGCATTCCTTATAACTTCAAGATCTTCCATCACAATAACAACTAACCAACAATCAAAGCTTCAAAATAAAAGAAGTGAAGAGGTTAGAGTTTTAGATTTACCTTTTGTTGTTCTTTTTTTCTTGCTCCTTGCATGCTAATGGATGATCAAAGCTTGATCTTCTTCTTCTTCCTCCTTCTATCTGTAGGTTTCTCTTTGTCTCTCTCTTCTCTCTTACGTAGATGATTTTAATGAAATGAACAAAGGAGAAAATGCAAGTATACATTCATTGGTTTATTTAAGAGACTTTATCATACATTAGTTAAATCTTACTAACTTCTAAACTCATTACACCTTAATTAAACTAATCATAGGTAGAAAAGAGGATAACTTTCAAATTCTTATTGGTTTTCATTTAATCACACATGCCAAATTGTTACACATGACACATGCCCCTCCACTTGTTATGCATCCACTTCACCTTCTCATTAAATCACATGATAATTTGCTCACACATGACACATATCATCATATTCGTTGGCTCCAAGCTTGCTATGGTAGTGGCTTTAAGCCACAAGTCATGGCTCAACCATAGCCAATCCACTTTAAACCCTAAGCTAGCCTTTCTAAACCCTTGGCTAAACCCTAGCCAAGCTCCTTTCAATTCCTCACCAAGCCATTTCAAACCCTAGGCTTGGTTCGTCCAAAGTTAATTTGATTTCTCATTTTCTTTTTAGTTAGATATCCAAAAAATTTCAGTTACGTCTTCGTAACCCGCTCGGTTAGTCAAAAATCCGACTTTCGATTTTCGAAAATTTGATTTCACCACCGTTCCCCTTTACCGAATAAATAATATGTCGTAATTCGAAAAGTAAAAAAAAATGAGCTTGCGTTTTTAGCGTAAATAGTGATTTTACGATTTTTTTCTGTAAATTTTTTTTTTACAAATTTCATCTCGCCTTCTCGAATAAACACTATGGCGAAATTCGAAATTCCCGAAAAAGTACGTTAATTAGCGCTTTTTGTGTTTTATGAATATTGTTTTAGCATTTTTCTCGAAAAAATTTATTTTCTCCCAAAAACCCTAACACTCATGGAAATATCCACTTCATCAAATTCATCTTAAATTTTTGAGTTTGACTTTTCCCAAAAAAAATCAACTGTTGACTTTATGACCAAAAAGTCAACCCTAACACAAAATAATGTTTATATCTATTTTGGCTAAATTCGATGTTCCAGACTCAATTTCGCAATCTATTCACCAAAATTCTCATCTGAACTCACTATTTGACTTTCTATCATAAAAGTCAACCGTTAACTTTAACTAAAAAGTCAACTCCGACATATTTCGTGTTTATAGTCATTTCTGACTAATTGCATCGTCCTGGACTCAAATATTCAGTCCGCGTTTCAAAATTTAACTCCAAACTTTGCATTTGACTTTTCTCCATAAAAGTCAACTGTTGACTTTGACCAAAAAGTCAACTCTAAAACCATATCGTGCTTACAGTCTTTACTTATTAGATTCATTGCTTTGGACTCAACCGAGGAGTCCACTCATCAAAATTCTACTCTGAACTCAAATTCGAGTTTTAACTTACTATTCTTGTGTTTTATACAAATTTTGATTCCTTAGATAGTTGAAACTATTCAATTAGTACTCTTAACTAACTATTAAATTATATCTCTCATCACTTACTTGATAATAAGTACGTAATACACATGTTTAACCATATCACATCTTCTTATTACGTAGATTATATTAAAATATATAATCATTTATCTACACATCTCTCTTCTTAATATCTTAACCTTTCATCGAATTTAATTAGATCACATACCTCTTTTTTACATAAATAATTATCCTTATATAAGTATTATCATAAAATATCATCACATTATTCATTTACGACTATATTTCTAGCCATACAAATATTCAGGATATTACAATATAATATGCTTTGGATTGTACACAATAACTAAAGATACATCTTGTAGATTTACTATCAAGCATAGTTAGGTTTGGAGAGCAGACCAAAGCATAAGAAACACATCCAAAAAAATTCAATGACTTATATGTAGGGTTGTAAACGAACTTATTCGAATTCGAATACAGTGATATCTGTATTCGTATCTGAAAAAAATTATTTAACTGTATTTATATCTAATATTTGACGGATTTCTTAAGGTACCATTCAAATTCGATATTCAAATTACTATTCGAATTCGAATATTATACATTTCCGAATAACTATTAGAATTCATTGGCATAATTAATTAAAATTAGTAAATAAAAAATTAAAAAACTACTATTATGATATTAATATATCATAACACAGTCATCAACCATATAATTTAATTTTAAAATATAGAAGAAAGAAAATTAATCACTCTATTTAATAAAAAATTCTTTATAAATGATATTAAAAGATACTATAAGAAAAAGGCCCAGAGGGAGAACAGAGGAGAGGGAGAACAAAGGGAGAAGAAAAGGAGAAGAGAGAAGAGAGAAGAGAGAAGAGAGAAGAGAGAAGAGAGAAGAGAGCGCGACGTCGCCACCCCACCGACCTAGCTAAGGTAAGAACTTTATTCTCATTTCCAAGTTTACTTTATTTATATAACCTCCTAATTCATTGTGTTTAACCAATTTATAGGAAAACTTGGAACATCATATCAATTTTTATTCTATTTCTTCAATTCAAAAGTTATATATATCTAGTGCTAGTAGTGGAATCTTATAGTTCTTGGTTGGAACCAAATTAAAATCCAGAAATTCTTTACTTAGATTCCTGGTGGTTTTGGTTGTTTAAACCAATGGGCTAGCTAGTTAGCTAACTCAAATAATCATTAACTTGTTCTGTGTTATTGGTTTGGTAGGTACTTGTATGTATTAGGAAATAATAATTAACAAATGTTATGGTAACCTTTGAGCATTAATATAAGAATGGTAAAAAGGAACTTAACATAATAATAATATTGGTGGCATTGACATCTAATTCATGACATCTTTTACTTGGTTTTCAGCTTTATTTTTAGTATATATATGATCAATTCTGTGTTCTTAAATAATTAAAAGATCATTCTATTATGAATTTTATTATTTTGGATATTTTCCCCCACTTTACTTTACTTTACTAGGTAATTGAAAACCAATGAATGATAACAATTTTTCATTATAGAAATATCTAATTACCGTAGTAGTATATGTATTTGCTTCTGCTATACAACAGCCTATATAGTTTTGGAATCGTTTTCAATATTGTTTAAACTAATCATGGTTACTGATTAGTCAGAGTGATGAGGTTATTTTTGGTTTGTAGAAGAATACTAGTTTCTATTGTTTTCCTTTACAAGAGAAGTTGTTGTTGGTAAATAATTACTAAACAACTTTCTAGAAAATTGTTTCGAGCTTACCTATGTAAATTCTTTCTTAAAGCTTAAATTAAAAGTAATTTGATGAGCCTCAAGGTTATCTTTTCCTAAGAGTAGGGTTGACTAAAAAATTGTCTTTCTAAAATTACTTTTTGTAAGGTTACTGAACACTCATAAAAGTATATTTCTCTTAGGTTGTGCGTTGGGTGCCTACAAATGGCCGTATATGCATGCCCCCGTGTATGTGGATAATCCATATTATAAGGGAGACTTTAGAAAGAAAAAAAAATTGGACCGTCGGGTAATTGAACAGAGGCCTATATTTATATTATACCTACGTATATGAAAAAAAAATGATGTAGACTTGTCTCAATGCATATACAGACCATGCATGATGCAATGATTCATATTCCAAAGTAATGTCTCTTTTGGTAGTCGATCCCATCTTGTATAAATTTGTTTTGGTATGTATCCGATCCTCATTCCATACCCGAATAAGCAATTATGATGCACACTCATGTTATATATGTACATATACATCTATATGTACTTATAAGCATCATAAATGACATTGGGCTTAATTGTAAATCTCTAACAAGGGGAACACAATAATTCTTATATGTAGTAGATACCATGGTATCATGGACCTCTATTCAGATCGAAGTTGGATGAGTCGACGAAAGTCAAGTGCCCAGATAAGTGCTACAACTGAATTTAGAACTGGTTGCCAAGTGTTTTTGGAGTATGCGTATAGTCACCTAGAATGTCTGAATGGTCAGAACATGATAAGATGCCCCTTTTTGAAGTGTAAGAATGTAAATTATATGGACAGAGGCATGGTAAACTATCATTTACTTGTTTCTGGGTTCATAAAAAATTACAAAAAAATGTTGGTGGGAACATAGGTAAAAAAGAGATGGTGGCATCACAAAAGTACACAATCCGGGCAGCAGTACCCATCGTATGAATGAAATGGTTCATGATATTGCAGGGCTGGATTTTGATTGGGAACAAGGCAGAGAGAAACTTATGAATTCTGATGCCAAAGAATTTTTTAAGGTGTTAGACGAGGGTAGCGAGCCGTTGTGTCATTGGTTACGCAAAACACACTACATTGTCTGTAGTGGCGACATTACTTAACATCAAGCCTGATCACAACATGAGTCATGAGTGTTTTGAATCGTTCTTGAAGGCCATTAAGAGTATATTTTCTGACGGTAACAAATTGTCCGATAACTATTACTATATTAAGAAAATAATAAAGAAGTTGGGTCTTGGATACTAAAGGATTAATGCATGTTCGAACGATTGCATGTTGTTTTATAAGAAAAATGAACAAAAGATAAGGTGCATGTTGCAATCATGATTGGTTTAGGACTAATAAAGAGGGTGTGACTAAAAAAACAAATATACCTTTTAAGATTTTAAGGTATTTTTCAATGACACATCGGCCAAAAAGATTGTACATTTCTTCAAGAACAGCTAAGCATATGAGTTGGCATGTGAAATCTCCAGCTAAAGATGGAGAACTAAACCATTACGCAGATGGGAAGGCTTGGAAAGATTTCAACTTAGCACTCCAATTGTTTGTGAAAGTTGATTAAAATAAAGTAATTAAGAACTAGTTAAACTGACAAATATTGATTACCAGATGGTTAACACATAGGAATACAATTTTCCCAATTGCTTTGCAATAATCTCTTTATCTTATTCCCACTTAATTAATCTAATGAGTTCCTAACTAGGATTGTTTATCAATTTACTAACATCTTTCAATGATTAATAAAAAGACCTACTTCGGTTATTTTGCTACTTTTATGAAAGATACTTAAAACATATTTATTAAGCATAAACTCCTAACAAAGTTGCACACACTACAAAAAAATGGGCTTTTAGCAACGATTTTCCGGGCAACGACTTTATAAGTCGTTGCTAAAAGTATATGTTTAGTAACAAAATTTGTCATTCATTGCAGATTGTGTTAGGCTTTCACTTTTTGCAACGAAATTCATAAGTCGTTGCAAAATTTCGTTGCTAATTCATTGGCAGGAAAAAATTTCGATAGAAATTCGTTGCAAATTTTCGGCCACTTGATTTCCAGTCATCGTGGGCAACGAAAGTTTTTTTGTTGCTAAAAATGGGGCTTTAACAACGATTTTTCAGACAACGCCTTTATAAGTCGTTGCTAAAAGTGTATGTTTAGCAACGAAACTTGTCCTTCGTTGCAGATTGAGTCAGACTTTCACTTTTTGCCCTGAAATTCATACGTAGTTGCAAAATTTGGAAACAAAATTCGTTAGAAATTCGTTGCAAAATTTCTAACCACTTAATTTCTCCTCATCGTGGGCAACGAAAGTTTTTTTGTTGATATATTTCGTTGCCTAATATGGACCACATTCATTGGTAACAATTTTTATTTTCGTTGCATATTTTATACAACTTTTTGCAACGACTATTAACATGTTGCCTTAAATGAAGATAATAATAATAATAATAATAATAATAATAATAATAATAATAATAATAATAATAATAATAATAATAATAATATAATAATTTAATTTAATTAATAAATAAAATAATAATCTTAATAAAATAATAATAGAAATAGCTAATAATGCTAATAATGGTCATTAATAATCATAATATAATCCAAATTGGAGGTCTTTAGTTATAAATACTAAATCTTTGCATCAACATATTTTTTGGGATGAAGTTCAATATTATTCCAAATTGGAGGTCTTGGGTTTGAATCTTTGCATCAAAATATAAAATAAAAAATATGCCCACGCAGATCCAGCCACGTAAAATAAAATAAAAATGCCACACATGAGATCATGCGCATGTGCACGCGGCCATCACGCAGTCAGCCATACGTGTGGCGCCTCGGGCTCGAAGTCCAAATTTTTTATTAGAAAGGGGCTCAATTTGCGTTGACCAAAAGAAAATGTCTCAATACCCAAAAACTCCTAAAGTTCATTGGTCAACTTTGCATTTTACCCTTATAATATATTGTGTAACTCTTCAAAAAGTCTACGGAATGAAAATTTTAATTAATTTAACGACAGATTAATATTTTTAGTACTATTATTATAATAATAATTATTATAATAATACTAATAATAAAAAAATACTAATTTGACAACAGATGACTATTGTTAGTACTATTATTATAATAATTATAATTATAATAATAATAATAATTCATAATAATAATAGTAATTATAATATTAGTAATAACACTAACAACTCATCATCAGCATATAAATTTGCCAACTCCCACTTGTAGTTAGCTTAGTGGATTTCTAATTGAATAACTTATGGCCACGTCATGCTTACATAACCTTTATCATTTATCTCTACTTATATCAATACTTACACATACATTACATTAATATATTATTTATATAATACCTCCTCCACACATAATATATATTGTATATATATAACAAGTGCATATTTCACATCAACAAATAATTTATTATACTTAAATAGTTTTATAACAATAACATGTACAATATTGACCTTTAAATTGATCTTTAACATTAACATATAAATTATTTACTTCATCAAATAAATAGTTTGATTTTTATTTTATTTGATTTATTTACATATATCGTGCCAATAAATACATATATAATACCATTTCCCTATAATTAAATAATTGCTTATTTACCTATTTAAATATTAAGTTATTTAATAAACTTAATATTTTCCTTATAAAACAATTAACCAATACAAATTAATTAATTAATCTTATTTTCATTTATTTTTATTTTAAATAATTCATAACACCATTATTACTATATATCACACTTATAGTTATATTAAATTATCATATATTTGAAATTTGAAATAAAATTTTATTTTATTCACAAATATACATTGTACAATATTCTCGTCTCACAGGTTTTAGATCGTACCTTAATGGTGGAGGATCGAGTGTGTGCATTGTATATAGTAGAGAGAAGATGAAGAATTCTCTCTCAAATACTTTGGTGGAAAGACGTACGATCGAGTGGTCTGCATGTGTCTAGAGGTACTTGTTATTCTAGAAACCAATGTGTTTTAACAAAATCGTTCATCGAATCAAGACAAGTTATCGAGATGGATGGGTACCGGTGTTAAACCATTATTGAACCAAGCGACATCATAAATATATAAATATATATATATATTATTAGTAATTAATAAAATTTTAAATAAAATCTCATTTTTTATGAACTAAAACATAATAAAGTTGAGTTACAATATTACTAAATGTGATTAATTTTAATATTAAAAAATTTTAATACAAAAAAAATAATAAAAAGTAATTGGGTCTCTTCTCTTCAACTGTTATTGGGTATTGGACCTATGCGGAACTCAATCTCTAGTCTATCTAAATTTGGGCTTTAATTGCTCCTCGCTATTGGATATAAAGTCGTAAATAGTAACTTAAAATTTATATTAAATGCGCATCCGTATTAAAAAAAATGGATATATCCGTATTCGGTTTAAAGGTATCCGCAAATATAAATACAATGTAAGCGTATTAATATATCATATTCGCTTAATATCCGAATAGTAAATATATCATGTATAACGGATATTCATATTCATAGCGTTATATATCCAAATAGACCCCATAATATTATATCGAAGCAACTAAAAAAAAATAGCATTATGGATACATAAAAACGGATATCAAAATCGAATATTGATTTAAAACTTCAAACCTCCAAAAACGAAAATTCCGAAAGATCCCCGATATATATATATATATATATATATATATATATATATATTAAGTATTATATAATAAGTAAATATTTATTAGGTGGAGTGAATATTTATCACTTTCACTTGTCCAATTATTTAAAAACTAGAAGTCCAAATATTTAAAATAAGCACAAGGTCTATTTTAAATCAAGTTGGATTAACTAATTGTCACACATATATATTATATTTACACTATCCATAAACATAATGAAATAAAATATTTTTTTATAACTATATAATCTATGTATTGAGGTTAAATAATAAATAAAATTCCTCATAAACATATTATTAAAGTTTTAATCAAATATTTAAAAAAATAATTAAATATTCATTATAAACTTTTGAATCTATTATAAATTATAAATATTCAAACAAATTACAACATTTATCCACACACATAAAATAAATATCTACTTATAATTGTAGTAAATATTACCCGGACAAATCATATAATGTGGACCATGGGTACTCGTTATCGACTGAATCAGTTTTATACCTCTTCTTCCAAATTTCAGGGCACTTAATTTTCCCCTCTGCCTCTTCCCCGACCTGTTCACCGGTGGTACTATCTTGCATCTCTTACTGGCGGCGGCTACTAAACTGTTCTCCCTCTTCATTTTCGTCTTCGCCGCACGCACAATTACTAGGTATATACAATTTCTGCGATTTAATCAATTTGGGCGATTTGGGCCTGTTTTCTAGAATCTTCACAACTAAAACCCTTATCACCATGTCCGCTTCTTCCAGCTTCCTTCGGACTATCGTTCCTCTATCTGGTTCTAAGCGGATTAAAGCTCTTTTCAATGGCGGACTTTAACTCCTCACAGTTCCAGAAAGTTCAGATTCAACGAGATGACACTGTACTCTAAGCTTCGCTCTTCAATATTCTTTTCTCCTCATTTCTGCCCTACATTTACCTTATGTATATTATTTTCAAAATATAAATCTTTACATGTTTTGAGATTTTGATGGTGAATTTGTTCCGATAGTCATAGCTCATACAAAGAGAAAATATTGTGTATTACCTCGGAATTAGGCTGATTTCAATAGATTAGGTTTTAGACAAATATAAGATTCAATTGTAATTAACCCTAATTTTCAATTGATTGATCAGCCAAAAAATATAGAAACATCTAGCAAATGAAGATTTTATCAGCTTGATTAATACTAATAATAGTATAAAAAATTATCCTTTATTTATGTATAGCTCTGTCTTAGTAAAATTTTATCATTAGGTAAAAAGATTGTTTGCTTGTGGATGAAGGAGTTTACTGCAATTATCAACATATGCAGGTGCCATCGCGGTTGGGAACGATGTTGATATTGTTGTGTGGGAGCCAAAGTGGAGTTTGACCTCGATGATAATCATCCATCCTATATACCTTAAGCATCCTGTATGTGCTCTTTTATATCTATCCTCTTTGTTTCTCATTTACTTCATTATAGTGGTTGATGGTATGTCTTATAAAATATGCTGAAGTCTAGTTGGTTAAGCAACGTGTTTTAGCATAGAAATGATTAAGAACTTATATTAATGAATAAGCAACTGGTCTATGCAGTGATCAAGTTGATATTTGAATACATTCAACTTGATCTCTATGTTTTCACAATTCTTATTTTCTTTATTATATCAGTGACACATAACAAATGCTTAATGATAGAAAAGTAGATGAGTTGTCAGAATGCAATTTGGTTATTAGTTTGTTATAGTATGTGAGCATTTCTGCTAATAAAAATGGAGACAGGATATCAGTTGGACATGTCAAATAGCATATTTATATTTCAGTTGTTTCTTAGTTTGCACAGATTCATTCCTCTATACCCTTTCAACTACAATCAACTAGAATTTTGGGTAAACACAGGGTATTTTACATTCTATTAAGATAAATATCTCACAAGGCTAAACTGCATCTTATTTAAATAATTACACAAATTAGGTCTGCAGTTGGCATCCCAAGCTGCTTAGGATTTTCTTGGCCAATGGCCTTTCAACATTCAAATGTGCAGCTGCCCACTAGCAAACTGCTTGCAAATGTGTTTCACCCATGTTCTGCAATTCAAACCTAAGACATGGCAGCATGTGTGTGGAGGTTGGCCGAGTCAGTAACTGCCCACCAGTTAGTTAGTTAGCTCACATTCTTTGTTGTCTCAGCCCACAAATTTACCCAACATGTGTCACAATGCTTTATCCATCCAACCCACACGAAAATCCAAATAGGCCAAACACTTGCCTAGGGTAAGGTGGTGCCCACTATAAACATGCCCACACACAGTAATGTTCCTGCCCAATCATGCCCAACCCATGAAAGGGTCTTTAATCCAATCCAATCCAAGCTACCAATCCGTATGCTAGCATTGTTGTTAGGGGAGTCCAACAATGTCCTAATGACCCGCACACATAGGCCATGACAGCCTACCCATGGCCTAGGTGGATCACCCCTCCCCTATAGTAGACATTAAGAAAATATTCTAAGTGTCACCAACAAACATCAAATCAAACATCAGATATGTTTAAGGAATTATAATGTATACCCCCTGAATATACTAGTTTTGGTCAGCGCTCATATCTGTCGCACAATGCCTCAAGTTGTCGCACAAATTGAGTGTCAAAGCTGTCTTGCCCCACACGAAATGAAGTGTTGGCATGTTGTCTGGCCATCCAACATGTGAACTCGTGTCAACCCACTAAGGGGATAACAGTGACTTGTACAACTACAACTGGAGATTTAAAAGAAGGTATGTTTTTGTTTTTATTTTGTCCGTAAATTGCAGACAGGTAGTTTAGTAGATGATACATCTGGTAAGTCAATAGATTAACCTCAGGTTATGACATGCCATCTGAATCTAAGCTTTCTAGTTTACTGGTATTATGTTATGTTATTATGATAAACTTTTAGTGAATGCTAGTTTTTACATCTCTCTGAAGTGTAGGGATGAGTAGTGGCTGCCGTTAGCTGCTACCGCTAAACTGGCTTGTAATGTAATTTAATGTATGAAAAGGACATAACTCAGATAGCATTTTTGTCATAATGAAGTGAAGGACCAGTGAACCAGCTTGTGTAGAGAACTCAGGGCATAACTCTGAAACTTTTGAAATTTGTTTAAACTTTGAATTTCACTAATCTTTAAATTAGCAAAAGAATTTGTTAACTAATTGTGGATTAACTGAAAGAAGGGTCCTATGGGATATTTTCCACCTTTTATTACCTCTCAGGCCTCAAGTATCCTCCCTATTGCTGCCCATTGCTGCACTGTATAACTTGACAAGATACATATTAAATCTAAAAGGATTCTTTACAAATGTGTAACAGGTTATCAATGAGAATGTTGCAGTTTTAGATCTCCTGAATTTGTGCGAGTACATTTACAGATCTCCTGAATTTGTTTACATTTTATGTTATAGTAACAAGGTTTATCACAAGATATGATACGACTCGGTGTTATTTTATTGTTTCGTGCTTTGATATGACTCTAATTGCTGTCATTTGATTGTTCCGAGCTCTTTGTGGGTACAGAGATCTACCCATGTTAAACTCGTGTCATTCATCTTGATTAATCAGTTTCATTAGATTGTTCTGTGCTATTTATGGTACTGAGTTCTACCCTTTTTGTAAGGTTCAGGTTCGCAGCAGTCACTAGCATGTTCCTTAAGAGAGGCAATAGATTTTTGGCAGATAAGCATTTTTTCCGCCTTAATAATATTAAGAACTTCATTAAGCATAAATAATAATTTTCAGTTTAAGCCTTATTAGCAATTGGGGAAGCAAAGTAAAAAACGCAAATCACAATAAGAAAAAAGAAGACAGTTTATGCATGATTCGGTTTCTTTGGGTTTATATACAACATACCCAATGTTCTTTTGTATCTGTGTTTTGGGTTCAATTTAGTTTAGTATTTGGGTTCAAGTCTAATTGGGTTCAAGACTCATCAAGTTGTGTATATAATAAAATTTCACTTGGCCAATTATAGGGCTACTGCTTTCCCTATGTGGAGTCTAATATCTGTTGTACCTATGGATTCTTTTTATGCAATTTTCACAAATTTATAGCTTTAAATGTACGATATTTCTCAACTTTGATTCTTTTTTGAACTATATATGTTTTTGAGGTATGAAGTGTGATCACGAATTCATTTTAACTAGTTTTTAAATGTCAGCGTTCTGAGTCAAACTACTGGATACATTTTGAATACATGTTATGCTATAAAAAGTGTCTAATTGAGCTACATGCTTGATTAACATCAAATGGTGATGATTTTTATAATCTATATATTCTGTTGCCTTTGGGTTTATAATTTTTATTATTGGGTTCCTTGCTATGCTCGTAAAATTAGCTCTCAGTAGTTTGGACTGTGACGTGTCACGCTTATACAGGAAGGAGACAGGGCAGCAAGTAACGGGGCAGAAGAGGAGGCTCTGCCTCCGCCTCCTCCTGTTCCTGCAGATGTTGTTCCAATGCGGGCAGAAGCAGATCCTATTGCTAAACCAGTTAAGAAGAAGATTGTGCGAGTACCAATAGCTAGATGTGGCCTGGCATCCAAGGGGCAAAAAATTTCACTCCAGACTAATCACTTCAAAGTGAATGTGACCAATATTAAAGGGCACTTCTTCCATTACAGTGTAAGTTTACACCTGACTATCAACACCTTCAGGGCTTTAACTTATCTTGTTGAGTTGTACAACTTATTTTGCTCATTCTGTTTGAGTTTGTGTATCAAAACTATGAATGTGTTGTCATAGATTGTACTATATGCAAGTGTGATCAATGGATTATCCAGTAAACACACTGCTCATGCAAGTCCAGTTAATGGGTTTCAGAACACTTTCCCTGATGACATTGGTGATGATGACTTACTTGAGGTAATTCATGATGCTGTCTAAAAACGTGGAGGCTTGACACATTGACTTGTAATGTAACATGTTTATTTCATTTATACTAAAAGTCATAAATTTTGAACCATTAATGCATTTGGATTCTTCAACTCAGTTGACCTACTTAGCCAACTAATAGAGTTATAAAAATACTAACACATAACACACACAAATACACAATATATATATATATATATATACATATATATATATGTATACACACACACACATGTATATACATTATATGTATATTTTGTCGTAGTTTTTGTATGTCATTGCCTTCATGATCTTCGAAAAAATGCAACTCATGCTATTCTATAATGTGTTAATTTTTGTCATTCATGTAACAAATGAGTCGATTTTAGTAGTTTTTGATATTTCTTTACATATATTTGCACATCTTAATAAAATGACTTGTTTTTCAGCATCTTGATGTGGACCAGATAGTTATGGAACACTACCAATCGTTTGGCACACCTCAACCATCAATATCAAAGTTTCCGCCATTTACTAATTACAGGTTAATGATACAAGACCCGAAGAGACTTGTTTGCCACCAGAGTTGTGTGTGAACTGCAGTCACGATTTAAAGGTACACACAGGTACTTTACTACCAATATTTTGTGATGCCGTCAGTGGTAGGTACTTTTCTCTGATTACTTAAGCTTGATATTGGTACAGTTGGGACTTTGCTACGAAGCTGCAAATCATTTGTAGGGCATGAAAGACTTGTTAATTTCAATATCAAATGATCTTCTTGACAATGTTAGTAACCTGGATCCTGATCAGATAGAAAAGCTTCGTCAAGATAGGTTTGCTTTGTTTCCCACTCTCCCTTTTTGTCACTTGTTCTCCACATTGATATAAAGGCTAGTTTGATTTAGAGGCAAGGAAACAACAAAAGAAGTGAACAACTCTATAAACGAATGAGGGGAGAAAATTGTTCATCTTCACTCATCTTCATTATTTCTTTTTCTTCGTTTGTACTGAAATTCTCTAATTACTGCCCTTATGTTAGTTTGCACTTACTCTGTTAGGTTGCAGCTGGATAAACAAATTCAAGAACTTGAGAAACATCTTTGTACTACATCAGCTGATGAAGAGAGGCAAAAGTCACATTTTTCTGCATCCACAGCTGCTCCTAGGACATTTAACTATGAAACCCCTCCAATAGTTGCATACAGGATTGACCCTGTAAGACTTGATTCCCAGTTTCACATGCGCAATAAGCCTGATGGGTTTGATAGATGGAACTCATCATTTGGTGTACCACCAACTCCTGTAGAGGGAACCATACATCCCAAAGTATGTTGATGTAAACTATATTAAGGGTTCAAATGACAAAATGTGGAGTAGTCGAGAATTCCATTGTACAACGAAGCTGGAGGTCTATACGTACACTAATCTAAAAGTCTTCAATTTGCCCTGAATGTTGTCCTTATTATTGTTCATTTTTTTTACTCCTAAGGACAATAACAAGAGAGTATTTGGAAATCATTCCTTTTGCCCCAACCAAAGAGAGGTGATAAATGCTACAATGAGTTGACGTGATGTATTCGTTTTGATGCCTACTGGAGGAGGGAAAAGCCTGACATGTCAGGTAATAAAGATTTTTCTCAAATCCACATCCCATGAGAAGCTTTGGTTATGATGGTAGGAATCGAGATTATGATACTAAGTAGATGGAAAATTGTATCAAATCTGTATCATATTTTGTTCTTCATTTCTTTACCTTCAATATTATACAATAATATTAACAATATTGTCTGCATCATATTTTTTATTTGCATCTCTTTGGGCTGTTTTTCCAGTTTGTATGCGTTGAAGCAAATTTTCTGAATCTCAAAGTTGCAGGAATCTCTCTCAGTTTTTCATTCTAATTGATTGGTGTTTCATGCATATCTTTTATAGGTCTGTTACTTGTGAACCGGAAAGTACAAATTTTGAATAATCTCTGAAGTAGAAGTTAACATGTTCTGCATACTATTTTTGTGCAGCTCCCTGCATATATTTGCCCAGGGATAACATTGGTAATTTTGCCTCTTGTCTCGCTGATCCAAGATCAAATAATGCATCTATTGCAGGTGCTTTCACTGCATTAAAACTTTTTTAAATGCCAGGATTCTTTATATGTCATATCTAACAGCATCTTTTCTTTTTCACTCTTGGCCGTGGGGTTGTTGGAAAATTGTACCATGGGCAAACATTCCTGCTGCATATTTAAGTGCCAATATGGAGTGGTCTTTATTGAGTACCTCTTTTCTAATCAATGCAACAGTTGTCTATAACAACTGCATTGATAGATTGGGATCAAGAGTTATCAATCCAAACATGTGGCATTTGCCACCAAAACGCTTACCAGTGGAGCAAGCTAGTGCTTTTGTTCTTTGAAATCACTAACATACATGTTGGTTAACTTTTTGTCAACTGGATTCTTCCTGTATTTTGTCTCTCTTATAATGAAAGTTAAGTTCCGTATCTTGAATTTTATAGGAATTGGGTTATGTTTAGTTTCATTTGTTATGTATAATTGTTTTTCTTTTTGTACAAAAACACCTTGGTCAGTTGGTGTAGTGCTACATGAGATGGCCAAAAGTATTGTTATATACTTCTTTGAAGATTAATTATTCCTTTGTCTTTGTGTATTGATTTTGGCACTAAGTGCCTCTGGTGACTTATTTGTTTCATTTTTTTGACTTGTTATTATTTTTAAATGTGCAGGAAGACTGCTTCTACGACCTGCCTTACAATACTGGGTATCAAATTTTTGTGCTACGTTTACGGAAAACAAGGGACGAAATTATGAAGTGTACTCTCTCTATATATGTAGATATATACCTTTGATTGAAGAACTGTGGTAGCTTTAGATGGTTAATTATAAAGATAATGAATGTTTATGTAGTGGATGATTTTATTAAGTTAATAATATTTTAGTTTTTTGTATTTTTGTCATTATTTGTTATGGGGACATTGAGCCAGTACCAGTAAGACACACAAAAAAGAATGTCAAATTTTGATTTGACAACAATATAATTAGTTACAAAAGCATTGAACAAGTTTTAATATAGTAACAATTTTTTATACATTTAGCAACAAATTTTTATTTGCTAATGACATTAAAAATATAATATTTAGCAAACGAAAAATTAACTTAATAATAACAACGAGAGGATATTGTTGCTAATACTAAAATAAAAGGCAACATTTTTTATCGTTGCAAATCATATAAACTTTTGTTACACATATAAAGAAACGGCAACATATAATGTCGTTGATAATCGATTTACTTTCGTTGGTATTGAAAAATAATCGAAGAACAAACATTTTCGTTCTTTGATTCAAATAATGTCGTTGCCAAATAATATAATCAACAACGAAAATCGTTGTTAAAAAGTTTACATTTCGCAACGAAAGTAAGCTTAGGCAACAATTTTCATAATTTACTACAACGAAAAATGTCGTTGCAAAATGATGTCAATTGCAACGAAAAATGCATGGTCGTTGCAAAAAAAAAAAGAGTTCATTTTGTTGCCAATTAGCAGGTTTTTGCAACGAAATGGGCTTTTTAGCAACGAAATTTTAATTATTCTGCAACAATACATTTTGTTGCTAAAGGATCGTTGTCTCTGTACGAAAGCCAAATTTCGTTGCAAAATGTATTACTTTTGGCAACAACAAAAAATACGTTAGATTCTGGAACAATTAGGAACGCTCATTCTTGACAAAAGATGCAACGACAAGAAAGTCGTTGCCAAAACTCTTTTAACGAAATTTGGCACCTTTAGCAACGAAAATCGGTTGTTCTTTGAAGCCCCATTTTTTGTAGTGTTCCAAAAGTCTAATTCTACTCCTACTCTAAATTGTATAATTCTCTAAGTTGTATCTCTCAAATCCAAGTTATAATCAAATGTTTATAGTCCTAAGTAGGGCTGTAAATGGTAACCGAAAAATTCGTATTCGTCCTCATCCGTATTCGAAAAAAAGCGGATATTATTCGTATTCAAAAAAAATTAATATATTTGTATTCGGTTTAATGGTATCCGCAAATAAACAAATATAAATACGGATATAGGCGTATTCGTATTCGTTTAACATCCGACCGTAAATATATCCGGCAAATAACGGATATCCGGATCCGTATCCGTATCTGAAATTCGTATCCAAATAACTTATATATATATATATATATATATATATATATATATATATTAATTATTATATAATAAGCAAAATAATTTTTTTAAAATTGGCATTCCTTGTATAATAATTAGTTTTCACTATCATACAAAAATTATTTTAAAATATATCATTTTCCTTCTAAAAAGTAGGAAATAACACTTTTATTCTAATATTAATAAACTTGAAATAAATGGATTTAAGTATATTTAAAAGATTTTACTATTATAAAGTTAAAATATCTAAAATGTATCAATTACCAAGAAAATTATATACTAGAAGAACAAAACTATAGTTATTAACTTGTTATAAATTTTTTACTTTCAAAACTTATTTGCAATGTTGGGAGGTTCCTAATGAACAATATAATTTTATTATTAAAATGTGTTAAGTTTGAATTAATCTAGAAGGGGTTGAATAGTTAATTTACGTTTATGAATTTTCTAAATTGGAGAGTATTTATCACTTTCATTTGTCCAATTATTTAAAAATTAGAAGTCCAAATATTTAAGTAAGTACAAAGTAAATTTGGATCAAGTTGAATTAACTAGTTGTCACATATATATTATAACTCACACTCCATAAATATAATGAAATAAAATAAATTTTTTATAACTATGTAAATTGTAATCTATGTATTGAGGATAAATTATAAATAAAAGTTCTCATAGACGTATTATTAAAGTTTTAATCAAGTATTTGAGAAAAAATAATTAAATATTCAATATAAACTTTTGAATCTAATTATAAATATTCCTACACACTACAGTATTACTCCACACACATAAAATAGACATATCTAAATATTAATAAGTAGAGCATTCATTTTGAAATTTAGGATTTCAAAAATGATGAAAACTTATTTGAATTGTGATTTAGAACATTGATATTGTATTTAAATATTTATTAAAAATAAATAAATTAACATTAATTCATTAATAAATTATATTTTAAAATTCATTATTTTTTTATTCTAGTTATAGGCTGTAAATGGTAACCGGAAAATTCGTATTCGTCCGCATCCGTATTCGGAAAAAAGAGGATATTATTCGTATTCGGAAAAAAATGGATATTATCCATATTCGGTTTAAAAGTATTCGCAAATAAACGGATACGGATACTATTGTATCCGAATCCGTATATAACCGTTTACACCCCTAGTCCTAAGAGAAATCCTACATAAGGTAAGTCTAAATCCTCATAAGAATCAACTTTGAAACAAAAAAAAAAAAAAAATCTGTTGAAGATCTTCGTCCGACGCGCCCCGCGCACGATTCCTTCTTTAACTGGCGTGCCCCGCGCTAATGGTGCAAAACTTTCAAATCGTCCGGCGCGGTCCGCGCCATCTCTAAGTCATTTGCAGCGCACCCCGCGCCACTATGTTAGAATGCCCAAAATGTCCAATTTCTCTATCCTTTTCCCATCCATGCTCCTTTCCTGCCAAGTGACATAAAACACAAAAAGTAACAAAGAAAATATCAAGAACACACAATAATTTAAGTAAAATAATACTCAATTCGTAGGTTTTCAACCCACTCGTTAGCTTTCCATACACATGCTTCACACACCATCAATTGAAATAATTTTAGGAAGCCTAAGAACCATACCTTACTGACTTAGGAGTTTCATTCCGTTCCCATTCAGATGCCCATAGTGAAGATGCCATAATTTGGACTTACTTTTCTCACCGGCAACAAGAGCATGGTCACCTACATTTGAAACTTTCAGCGGAAACATCTTATTTTATGCCATGTGAACATCAACCATTATTTGCCCTGTTTCTTATATATCTTTAATGGCACAATAACCGTTATCAAACAAGATATAATATCCATCAGATTATGTGCAATCTTAGTAACTTAGGATTACCATTGTTTACTGGAACAATGATGAAAATATATGGAAGAGGATAAATTATAGAGAAGTGAGGAAGTGTGTTATATTTGATTCAACTCACTTGCTTAAAATGACTTAAATACAAGACTATTTATAGGGGTATTAGGACACTTATAGAGCTACTTTAATAATTATTACATGACCAAATACATGTACATGAAACTCACCATACATGTTCCAAGACTATTCTAAATACATTCATGTACATACATGTATCATGTACTTAGATATTACCCATTCATGTACAAATACTAATTAAGATAATTCATGAACAATCTAGAAGATATTTATAAATTTGGTTTAGCTAACAAGGCCTCCCATAAACAAAATTTATGCTTCACAATATCATATACTTTTTGTACTTCCGATTCCTTCAAATGCAAGAAACTCTTTAATCATCTCCATTGATGTCAATGACACGAATACTTTTCTTAGCATACTCGAATCTTTAACACATTGTATACTTTTATTATTTTTTTACTTTTTTTGGATGTGAGAATCTTCGTTCTTTTCTTCACTTTTGTGTCTTGACATTTCTTCTTCACACATGCTTGTATTTACACTTTGTTCTTCTTGATCTTGTAATCTAGCTTCTCATATTTTCCATGATTCATGAACTTCTTGCGCCTGATCTTGAACTTCTTACAACACTTTTCATAATTTCTTTTCGCTAGTTCTTGTGAATCAAAAAATTTCTTCATGTTGACCCATTCAATGTCTTCTACAAAATTCATCACTCTAAATCCCATATCATTACAGTTGATACTCAAAATATTTTTCTCTTGCTCCAAATTTTCAAACTCCTACTTTTCATCCTTTTCGTCAACAATCTCTTCTTCTATTTTCTCAATTTCGACAATTTCTTCAACCCTTTCTTTTTCTTTTTCTTTCTCAAAAGAAAGATGCTTCAATTATTGTGTCCTAAAATTCTTTATTTCTGTCATGATCTATTTCTTTTGATTCATGACATATGTCATCAAAGTCTTCATTTTTACTTTCTTCTTCAACTTCCTCGATTTCTTCTACAAGTATCTCATATTCTTTCAAAAACCAAGACTCTTTAGGTAACGATGAACATTTATAATAATTGCAAATAAATTCAAGTTCATTTCATAACTGAGGTAGAGAATCAAAAATGACAATACGTTTCCAAACTTCTTCATGCATTACTCCTTGCAAAATCTCTCTTATTCTTTTTTCATTCATTTCTCGAACTATTTTCAAAATACACTTTTCTAAATTTGCAATGACAACTTGCCATAAATTGAAAGCTCCAAGAAATACTCGAATCCTTATACTCCAAACATTGTAATTTGTGAACACTAATTTGTCACCAAATCTAGGAAACATCATTTTTTTTATATAATTTATCTCTCCAAAACACTATCAATATGATAACCTTTGTGACGTACTTCAACTCACAAAATTCTTCTTCAATTTTTTTCTCAACTAGCACATTCTCTAGAGATTGCATTCTGGAGCTCTAACGCACACACTTTGCACTCGCCCAACAAAACTATTTGATAGCACCAAGTTGCCTCAATTTGGTTGTCTACCTTTACTTCACCTTGGCTTAATCTTCTCAAAATGTTAAAATTACCTTTACTTTGATACCACTTAATTTGTTGGAAATATATGAAAGAGGATAAATTATAGAGAAGTGAGGAAGAATGTTTATCTTAAAATATTTTATTCAACTCACTTGCTTAAAATGATTCACATACAAGACTATTTATAGGCCTCGTAGGACACTTCTAGTCTCTTTAATAATGACTACATATCCAAATACATGTACATGAATTTCACCATACATGTTCCAAGACAGTACTTCTAAATACATTTATGTTCATACATGTATCATGTATCATTTATTTAGATATTACCCATTCATGTACTAATACTAATTAAGATAATTCATGAACAATCTAAAAGATATTTATAAATTTGGTTTAGCTAACAAATAACAACAGTAATTTTTCCTTCCATTTGGATTTTCTTGTCATCTCTAAGACTAACCCGTACCTTGAAACTTTCATCAAGATCTTTAAACATGGACTTCATGCCACACATATATATGGTTAGAACAACCACTATCCAAAAACCACACATCAGTCGAAATATCATTATTACGACCAACATACATTCTTCTTCGTTCTGTTCAACATAACCTGCTTGTGGCTCCTTACTCGAACAGTCCGCTTTAACATGCCCAAGTCCTATGCAGTCATAGCATTGGATGTTCTTGTTGCTCCTAGATTCACCAAAAATATGGCTTTTGTTCAGATTGTCCTTGATAACATCCTCATCCACGACCTTTGCCATGACCTACCTCGAAATCCACCTCTGCCTCGTCCTGTCGTTGCTTGTTCATTTCTGTCCCTTTGAAAGGGTGCCACCCGTTCACGTGAAATGCCTTTTCCTCACTTTTCTCTTGTTACATGTTCAACCTTGTCTCATGAGCTTGAAGAGAGCCCTTTAGCCCATTAAAAGAAAATTTAAATAAATCCTTAAGACTCCACAATGACAGAGACTATGTGGTCATATTTTGGAGTTGGACTTCTCAAAACTTTTGCAACAACAGTTTCATCAGAAGGTACCTCACCATAAGATTTCATTTCCGTTGTAGTAACTCGAGATTTAAATACTTGTACAGATTCATTTTTCTTCATAAACAATGTTTCAAACTCACGACAAAGAGACTGAAGTTTTACACTAATTACCTTCGATGATCCTTTAAACTCCGTTTGCAAAATCGTCCATGCCTTCTTGGACGTCTATGATGCTGCAATACGAGTAAAGATTGTCTCATGCACTGCTTGTTGAAAGAAAAGTAGTTTGGCTTTGAATCCCTTTTCCCGCTTTCCTTTAACTTGTTTTCTGCATGCTTCCTTTTTGTCATACCCAGTCTCCACAAGATCCCACGGATCTTGATGTTGAAAAATAAACTTGTCCCAAAAATAATTAATTATTTTTATTTAGCATATTTTATGTTTTAACTAATATTTATGAACTTGTTGGTTCATGTATGTGAAGGTTCATGTAGCTAGTTGAAAATGTGTCTATGGAGTTGTTTTTTCATTAAGTGTTCATTCATGTATTTGAGTTTATACATGTATGGAGATTCCTATAAATACATTTGTACTCAACTCTTTTGGAGCAAACAAGAAATATAAGACTTCTTTTGTGATAACATCTCTTCTTCATTTTCTCTAGTGTGCGTGAGTTTATTATTTCCAACAAATTAGTATTAGAGTTAGTAGGACCGGCCCTGAGTTTTTAAGGGCTTAAAGCGACGATAAAAAAATGGGTCTTTTGCTAATTGTTATTAAGATAGGCATAAAAAAAACAAAGAACTTTCCCTGAATAAAAGAGCATAAATATGAAAGAATGTCAAATATAATAACCGATTATTTCAATAGTTCCAAAGCATCATTTAGATATCACATTGTCACCAAGTCTGCCATTGAGATTTGGGCATATTTCATTGGATAAATTTTTTTTGGGCCTTTAAATTTAAATTTAAATTGACGTGGGCTGAGTTCTTTTATTTGATTTGTGTATATATATATACATAACAAAAATACCTATTGGGGGCCCTAAAAATTTATCAATTTTAGTGGGCCTAAAGCCCGGGCACCTTGGGCTTTAGCCCAGGGCCGGTGCTGAGAGTTAGGTTGCTAGTAACACCCACTAGAAAATGGCAAATGGATTGGTCCAATTACAAGTTTCTCAATTGAAGAAGGATAACTATAAGAGTTGGTGTATTCGCATGAAGACAATTTTTGGTTCACAAGATCTATGGGACATTGTGACCAAAGGCTATGGAGAGCCCGAAGATGAAGATTCCTTATCACAAACACAAAAGGAAGATTTGAGTGTTACAAGAAAGAAAGATCAAAAAACAGTCACTATCATTCATCAATGTTCGGATGATGCAATATTGCAAAAAGTTGCTCTTGCCAATCACTGCCAAGAAAACTTCAGAAATTCTCCAAAATTCATTCAAGGGAGTCGCCAAAGTAAAAAAAGTTCATCTTCAAACCTTGAGAAGTGACTTCGCATAGCTTGTTGCCAATGAGGATGTTTGGAGGCTTGGCGAAAAGTAGCAGGTTCATGAAATGGTGACTCAACAGAAATAGCGGAAAGAGCCTCTGGCAAGGAGTACCTGGAGGTGGTAGCCAAGAGTTCATTGATATTATGAGTTTTATGCGGTGGAGTGGAACTAGTAGGTGGGGAAAATAATGATCCAGCAGTAAAGGAAGCATCAGTGGGTGAAGTGTCATCGAAGGAGGAAGAAGGATAAGGAATAAAACTGGGAGGACGACAATTAGAGAGTCGCGGCCTGTGCAACGGAGATGATGGGGAGGCCACAGTATGGGGACCGATGTCATGAGGTGAGGAGGGAAGAATGGGTGGAGCTAGGATGTTGTCGGGATGAGAAGCAGAAACTATGGGAGACCTAGGGCTGCCCATTATAGGAGTAGACGATGAAGACGAGATGAACCCACTATTTGGAGAAACTAGTGTGGTGAGGGAGGAGAAGGGAAATGAGGATTCATCAAAACGCACATGACGCGAGATGTACACACGATTAGTCAACGGGTCAAGACACTGGTAACCCTTATGATTGGAGTCATAACCAAGAAATGTACACTTGATTGATTTGGGCATAAGCTTGTGTTGATTGTACGGGACGAGAAGTGGGAAACAAGTACAACCAAATACCTTGAGTAAAGTGTAATCTGGTTTTCTGTGGAGTAACTTTTCATAGGGAGACACGTTTTTGAGTTGACGCATGGGTAAGCAGTGAATTAAAAATAGCTGTGGAAAAAGCCTCAAGCCAAAAAGAGAAGGGCAATGAGGCTTGATTAAGTAAGCACAAACCCATTTCCTCAATATGTCTATGTTTACGTTCGACAACCCCATTTTGTTGTGGAGTGTGTGGACATGAAAGTTGATGATGAATACCATGCGTTTTGAGAAAGTTTTGAAATGAGGAGTTTGTTCGAAATTCAACACCCCCATCGGTTTGATTACTTTTAATTTTGGGGTTGCAATTTGGTGATTTTCCTAAGAAATTCTCTATCATAATTTTGAAGTTTGAAAATATAGAAAGAACTTTGAATTTGCGAAACATAGGAAAAATCCAAGCATATCGACTGTAATCATCCACAACAGATAAGAAATAACGAAAACCCGCATTAGAATTAACCGGGGATGGACCCCAAATATTCAAATGTAATAATTCCAACTGAGAAATTGTAATACGAGAGCTGGAATTAAAAGACAATTTGCATGATTTTCCTAAAGGACAAATACGACAACTGAACTGAGAATTATTTGAACTAAGCAAAAGTTTTTAATAGCGACAAAGATGTTGCAGAATGTCACTGGAGGGATGACTCAGCCTGGAATGCCAAATTGCGGATGTTGCCCGTTCTCCAAGAGTAGCTAGGTTAGCAGTGGATGGTGATGAAGAGTGGAGATAGTACAAACCATCAGAGTTTGTTCCAGAAAGGAGAGTTTTCTGTGTCTGGTTGTCCTTGATACGATATCCATGTGAATCAAATTCAAAGTAAACATTATTGTCACGAGAAAATTGACGAATAAATAACAGATTTTTGTGCATAGTTGGTACACAAAGAACATTAGAAAGAGAGAATGATTTGTCTGAGGAGGTAAGCACGGAAGAACCATAATGAGAGATAGGAAGATGAGAGCCATTACCAATAATTACAGAAGTATTACCTTGATATGGATGAGAATGAGTGAGATTAGCAGCTGATGATGTCATGTGGTTGGTGGCACCAGTATCTAAGCACCAATTTATATCCCAAGTTGGTGTAGAGACATGAGCTTCTGCAGAGAATGGTGGACGAGAATTACGTGCACAATGTTTTGCTGCATGACCTGGCTGGTCACAGAGTTGACAGATTATGGAGTCGCGGGGTTATAACGCAAGAGTAGGAAGAAGTGGATGACCATGGTTCGAAATGAATCTTGTGGGTGGAGAGCCATGTTGATGATTGAAATGGCTAGAGCAATTTGAATTGTTTCGGTTGGATTCGTTGAAGGTGTTGTTGTGGTTGTTGCGATTCAAACCATTGGTGCAGTTGTATTGGGAACGATAGTGAAAGTTTTGAGTGTGTTTGTTTTGTGAGGCAACGGAATTGGTGTTGTTGGGTTGTCGTTGAGATTATGATTCAACCACAAGAGTTGTGCTTGGAGAAATAGACTGAGATGAGAACCGATTTTGTAGAGTCTCTTCTTCGATGAGAAGATCATGGAATTCATTAAATGAGACTTGAGGGTGGAGATGAAACGATGTGATCAACTCCTTAAAGTCTGAACCAAGTCCATCAAGTATGTGATCAATGAGATAATTTTCAGGAATTTTATAACCTGCAGAAGTAAGGGAGTCGGATATGGTTTTTGCACGGAGAAGAAAGTCAGATACAGTGGTATTGGAGTCTTTCTTGAGTGTGTGAAGGATGTTCTTCAGGGTTCGAATATGGGTTTTAAAGGAAGAAGAAAATCATTTGTGAAGTATGTCCCAAGCTTTGGGAGCGGACTTGCAGGATACCAGCAGATTTTGAATAGAGAGAGAAACAGTAGCATGAATCCATGTGAGAACAATACTTGTAGCACTTTTCCATTTGGTGTATTCGGGGTTAATGGTTTTATCATCTAGTTTTTCCAAAGGACTATTCTTTTTATGGACAACATGTTCGAGAGAGTGGGTGCAAAGAACGACAAGAAATTGAGAACTTTAATTTAGGTAATTCTCTTTGGTCAGGATGATGTTGGATAACAAGGATTGAGGGTTAAACAGAACTGGAAGAGAAGTGGAAGATGACGCTGATACCGAGGAAGAGGAGATAACGGATGACGAGGAGGTAGAAGAGAAGATTTCGGCTATGGTGAGAGATAGGTTTACGTGCGGTTACGCTAATGGCTCTGATACCATGAAAGAATATAAAAGATTCAAAAATTGTATGTTTATTCACCACACTCCTTTACCATATACATGTTCTATATATATACAACCATGAGATCGAGAATCACCTAAGGCTAGAATTTAGTGATTACAATCATATTACAATCACCTAGGCTATTATTACAATAAGTTAGACTAACTTTAAGGAATAGTTATGAGTAAGGAATGTACAATAATCAAATCAACTACAATCATGCCAAACCCAGCTGTTACGATCCGACAGGCGCGCCCCGCGCTATAGAACAAGTAGTTGGAGCGCGGTCCGCGCCATATGCTATGTTTTCATGACTAAATGAATCATTCGTTCTTTAAGTCCCAAGTATGAGTACATTATTATAGATATTGAGAAGTCGAAAAGCTTGGAAACCATGACCGTTGACGAACTTATGGGTTCGTTGCAAATCCATGAAGAAAGGCTTGAAAAAAAAAGGAAAGGGCCAATCAAGTGCTCCAGACGAAACTTTCTTTCAAGGAGAGAGAAGAAAAGTATGAAAATAGTCAACGAGGTCGTGGTCAAGCACGAGGCAGTGGAAGAGGATATCACTACTCTCCTCACAAAGAAGAAAGGGGTCAAGAGTCTCACCACACAAGGGGACATGGAAGAGAAAATTATTCACGACTGTATCAAAAGAGGTATGATAAATCTGGAGTTCAATGATACAATTGTCACGATTATGGGCACTATGCTTCGGAGTGTATGAATGATTCAAAAGATGTTGAAGGTATGTCAAATTATGTGGAGAAAATATTGATGAAGTATATAGTGGACTTTACTTTTGACGTGCAAATGAGAAATGAATGAAGATGGCAATACATGGTATCTTGACACGGGTAAAAGCAATCATATGCATGGAAGAAAAAATATGTTCGTTGAGCTTGATGAATCTATATGAGGCAATGTCACTTTTGGAGATTCGTCAAAAATTTTGGTTAAAGGAAAAGGTAAAATTTTGATTCGCTTAAAGGATGGAAGGCACCAATTTATTTCAAATGTTTTATTATGTGCTAAATATGAAGAACAATCTTTTGAGTTTGGGGAAGTTCTTAGAGAAAGGTTATGATATTTTGATGAAAGATTCTAATCTTTCAATAAGAGATTAATCAGGATATTTACCAGTGAAAGTGCCTATAACAAGAAATCGAATGTTTTTATTGAATATTCAATATGATCTGAAAAAATGTTTAAAAGCTTGTTTTAAAGATTCTTCTTGGCTTTGGCACTTGAATTTTGGTGGTTTGGAAGTTTTGTCAAAGAAGAGACTGGTGAAAGGGTTGCCTTCAATTCACCATCCCGATCAACTTTGTGAAGGTTGTCTTTTTGGGAAGCAATCTTGGGAAAGTTTTCTGAAAAAGTCAACTACTAGAGCAACCATGCTATTGAAACTTGTGAACTTGGATGTATATGGTCCTATTTATCCGTCATCATTCGGTAATAACAATTATTTTCTCCTCTTTATTGATGATTTTAGTAGGATGACATGGGTGTATTTTCTCAAAGAAAAATCGGAGGTGCTTGGAGAGCCTTTAAAAAATTCAATTTCTTGTGGAGAAGCATAGCGGGTATAATATCAATACCATTAGATCCGATAGAGTGGGCGAGTTCACGTCAAATAAATTTAAATTATTTTGTGAAGAAAATGGAATTCTTCATCCTTTAACGGTTCCAAGATCGTCACAACATGGGGGTGGCGGAGAGATAAAATAGAAGCATCCTTAACATGGCTCGAAATATGTTGAAGAGCAAGCAAATGCCAAGAGAATTTTGGGCCGAAACTATTGATTGTGTCATCTATTTGTTAAACTGTTACCCGACTAGAAGTGTTGAAGACGTGGCACCAAAAGAAGCATGGAATGGGAGAAAGTCGAGTGTTTCTCATTTGCGTGTTTTTGGGAGTATTGCTTATATGCTTGTAATGGATGAGAAGGGGTCGAAGCTAGATGATAAAAGTGTAAAACATATTTTCATCGACTATGATGCAAGATCCAAAGGCTATATATTGTACAATCCAAGCAACGGAAAAATTGTGATAAGTAGAGATGTGAAATTTGATGAAGAAAGCTCGTGGGATTGGCGTACATGCATTTTCAAGGAAAATTATAATTTTTTTCCTTTCATTGACGAGGAAACAGAATAAAGAGAAGTAGTCACAAGGAATCTTGTTTCTCCACCACCATCCAACGGGCAATCTAGTCCACCATCATCTCAATCAAGTTCAAGTGAGAGACCTCAAAAGAAGAGAAGCGTGCAAGAAATTATTGATATTACGGAGGAGGTAATTATTGATAATTTGAATTTAATTTGTCTTTTTGCGGATTGTGAACCTATGGTGTTTAAAGAAACATCCAAATACAATAAATGGAGAAGTGTAATGAATGAAGAAATCAAAGCTATGAAGAATGAGACATGAGATCTTACTACATTTCCAAAAGGCCAAACGCCAATTGGGATGAAATAGGTGTACAAGACAAAGAAGAATGCAAAGAGTGAAGTGGAGAAGTACAAAGCAAGATTAGTAGCCAAATGCTACAATCAAAGACCGGTATTGACTATGATGAAGTATTTGCCCCAATTGCTCATTTGGAAACTATAAAATTGCTAAGATTTCATTAATCTTCTGGGAATCATTCTTAAGAAGTTTTACTACTCCTACAACTCAAGAACAAAGCTAAATCATGAAAATGAAGAAAATGAACGTTTAGGGTTTTAAGACCGACTTGATGAGCTTTAATCCCTTCTTTATGTTAGATGATGCTCTAACCTTGGTTAGAATGTTTTCCTTTACCTCCTTGAGTTTTCCCGAAGCTTTCATCCAAGCTTCATCATTAAACGCATTTCACTCTCTAGTTTTCTTGAAGTTTTAATGAAGAAGATGATGAATAGTGGCTATGGTGATGTATATGAGATGTTTAAGGGTGATTTTCAGATTTTTCTCTTTCTTCCTTACGCCTTCCCGAACACCTCTTCTCTTCTATCTCTTTCTTGTTTTCTTTTTCTCTCTTCTTCTATTTCTTCCTCTTTCTCTCTCTTATCTTCTCCATATCTTGTCTTTCACTCTATCTTATCTTTAGCTTACTTGCATATGTAGATAAAAATTTAAACACAGCTCAATTTCTCTCTCTCTTCACCCGGTTCATTGCACCAAAATATTGCCCAATTAGATTTATTTTAATTTCTAAATTTGCTTAATAAAATGACCAAAAAAGTCCCTCACCTTTTGGGCTAACAATACTTGGGCCTATTGATTTATTGTTTAGGCTTCCTACTTTATTTGCTTGGGCCATGAAAAATAACATGGACCAACACAAATTTTATCTTACCCTAATTATTTAATTAGAGTTTTTAATCCACTTCTTATGGGATTTTAAATAATTACTTACATAGATTTAATCATATAACCTAATTAGGTTTTCTTTAGTTAGGTTACATAAATAATCAGTTGAGATAAATAAAATAAATCTCTCAAGTTAATTTACTAGTATGTAATTTAAATACTAGTATTCTTCAATTAAATTACTATAACCCTTAGGTTATTTACTTCATATTCCCAATATATAATATTAAGTTATATAGTTTTTTTTTATTTCTCTTTATAAAATAAAGAAATATATACATCTTTATAATATATATTTATTTACTCACATATATCCTTCACATGTGTCACAAAATATTTACACCCTTTTTAAAATTATTTAGGGTCACATTAGTTACTTGAATCATGCTTACATGTCCTTACTTAATAAAGTATTGAGGCATGCTTAATATATTCATATAAGTTACCTTATTTGCTAATTTGGCTTGCCATATTCTTAATTCCTTTTTAGATTTCCTTTAATCCGATTAATGGCTCATTTGACCAATTTATCTTCTAGAAATTAATTATTAGCAAAATAAATGTTGATTTCTACTAAGACCAATATTTCCATCGCAAATGAAAATATTCTCATCAACAATTTCATTTTTGAATTTTTGAAGTTTGACTTTTCTTGAAAATGTTAATTGTTGAATTTTTGACCAAAAAGGCAACCCCGACACAAAATAATGTTTATATCTATCCTGGCTAATTTCGATGTTCTAGACTCAAATCTACGATCTGTTCGTCGAAATTCTCATCCAGACTGAAGGGAAAATTCCACTCATCAGAATTCTACTCGAACTCAACTGTGAGTTTTAATTCCAATCCATGCGTTATATTCAAATATTACTCCCTTCGTTAGTTTAAACTACTTAATTAGCTTAAACCAAAAAAATAAATTTATATCTCATCACTTAATAAATAATAAATATATAACACCTATATTTATTATTCCTTACATAATCACATAAATATATATAACATATACATTTATATCTTCAAACCCGACACGTCTCATAATAAGAAACTTATTCTTAATAATCTATAAAAAGTAGAGTTATCACACTATACATGATATCAAGTCTAGGTGCAGTTAAATAAAGAAGGCATCCAATCATACCTCTGTACTTGGTTACCTTAACATCTTTACATGTAGCATCTGTGGTTAGCTTGATAGTAGTGCTCATCGGAGTTGCCTTTTATTTTGTATTTTCAAAGCCAAATCTCTTCAATAGCTCGTTTATATATTTTGTTTGGTGTATATTGATTCTTTCCCTGGATTGTTTAATTTTTAGCCCCAAGAAATAGCTTAGCTCCCCCATTAAACTCATGTCAAATTGATTATGCATGCATTTTGAGAACCACTCAAACAAAGAGATATTAGTAGCACCAAAAATAATACCATCAACGTAAATTTGAACAATAAGTAAATCTGTATTTTTAGTCTTAATGAAATGTAACATTCTAGAATTTTAATTGTTATATTAAATATTTATTGAATTATTTAAATATTTAATGGATGTGTTTATTGTTGAATAAATAATTGTTCAAATTTGAATTGATGTGGTTAATTATTTGTTAAATAAATAATTAAGGAAAATTAATTATTTTGCTAATTTAATTTAATTATTAAGTTAGAGAATTTTGATTAATTGAATTATTATTCTTTTTATTGGAATTTGTAAATTTAAAAGGATGTGTCAGTTGATTAAATAAAGTTATAATTGTATAGAAAATTATAATTTTGGTGGTATTGATTTGTGTGATGAAGTAATTTAATAAATTGTTATTATGATTAATTTAATTTAATTAATGTGTGACAAATAACCTTTTATAAAGTAGTTATTAAAATAACTTAAAGGAGTTTTAATTTCGTTTTGCCAAACAAGAGTTATTGCTTATTAAGTCTTTATTCTAATTGGGTTTAACCTAATAGGGTGTTAGGATTAATTGGTTATTTTTTTAGTGTCTAGCCAAACAAGCCTTATGGCTTTTGGTTTTTCAAAATAAGTAACTGATGTCAGTAAATTAGAGTTATATTATATAATTAATATATATATTATATGCTATATACGTTAGTTGTTAGTACGCTCTAGAGTTAGGAAGAAAAAAAAATCAAAAAAACACAGAGGAAGAAGAAGAAGAGAAGAAGAAGAAGAAAGAAAAGAGAAAGGAAGGCTAGAGATTGGAGAAGGAGGCTTGAGAGTAGAAAAGATTAGCCATATCATCTTTTATCAAGGTATTCTCCTTTTTCTTCTTAGTTTTAAAAGTTTAGTTTTATCTTCCCAAATTCTCTGTAGAATTTTTGTGTAAGCATGAATTTTTGTTGTTATGTGGCTTTATATGACATAATAGTGATGTTAAAACTATTTTCATAAGTTATATATGATTATAATCAAACAATTGTTGTTATGTATATGTTTATGAAGAAAATGTTTTTACAGAGAGTTTTTATGAAAATATATTGTTTAGCTTAAAGTAGAAATTGAGGGTGAATTAGTGGTTTAGTTGATAAATTGATCGTTTAATTTGTTAGAGTATGTATAATCATTGATAAAGACACTTTGAATTAGTGGTTTTGGTTGAAAAACAAAAGTTACAGTGTTGATTTTAAGTAAAAATTACTATCCTTATTGAAGATGAGTTCTCAGTCACTACTGAAGCCTTGATTGATTCGGGAGCAGACTTAAATTGTCTGGATGAAGGTCTAGTTCCTTCCAAATATTATTCAAAAAGCAATTTCAAATCTTTGAAATCACTGGCGATGGGAGCCAATTGCATATTGATTACAAATTATCGATTTACATGGTATGCAACAATGGGGTTTGTTTTGAAACTCCATTTCTCTTAGTCGAGAATATGGCTCAGCAAAACTATTTTGGGTACACCTTTTATTAGTTTGTTTTTCCCATTTCTATTGACCATAAGGAATAAACACTAATAAGGAGGGGTTAGAGGTCGATTTGATTTTATTTGAACCTCGCTATCAAGGTGTCAATCATTTGCTTAAGCGTAAAGAAGATTTTTTCTTTCTTTCTTAAACAAGAGTTAGAAATAAAGAAGATTGAAGAACATCTTAAAGATGATAAGTTTAAGCTCAAAGTTAAAGCTTACCAAGAGGATTTATGTAAAGAAATATGTTCTCTGAGATCCTACTTGCTTTCGGAATAGAAAAAAAACATGTCATCTCTTTTCCATACATGTAAGGATTCAATGAGAAGTCTATTCCTACAAAAGCAAGACCAATTCAAATGAATGAAAGGTTTTAAGCTTTGCGAAGAGATCAATGATCTCTTAAAAAGGGATTAATAAGGAAAAGTTACTCATCATGGTCATATTACGCATTCTACGTGAAAATCTTTGCGAAATAGAAAGGGAGTTCCAAGGTGGTGATTAACTATAAACCTCTAAATAAAGTTTTGAGATGGATTAGATATCCAATTCCAAACAAGAGGGATCTGTTAAATCGGTTGCTTAAAGCAAATATCTTCTCCAAATTCGATATGAAGAGTGGATACTGGCAAATCAAGATTAAAGAAGAAGATAAGTATAAAATAATATCTGATGCCATTTGGGCATTACGAATGGAATGTTCTGGGTTTTGGTCTTACAAATGCGCCATCTGAGTTTCAGAACAATATGAACGAAATCTTTAATCCATTTATGGATTTTATGATTGTTTATATTGATGATGTCTTAGTCTTCTCAAAAGACATTGATCAACATTGGAAACATTTAAACGTTTTCAAAAAAGCTGTTAAAAGAGAAGGTCTTGTGGTTTAAGCTAGCAAAATGCTGTTGTTCTAAACGAAGATAAGGTTTCTGGGATTTGAAATTTCTCAAGGTAAATATTTCCCAGTCGACAGAGCCATTGCATTCGCCAATAAATTTCTAGACAAAATCTTGGATCAAAAACAGCTCTAGAGATTTATGGGAAGTGTTAATTATGTTAGAGATTTTATAAAGATCTGGCGATTGATGCTGCTCCTCTTTACAAAAGATTAAATAAGAAGCCTACACCTTTGGACAGAAGAATGTACTCAAGCCATTAAAAGGATTAAGGCTCATGTGAAATCCTTACCATGTCTACATTTCTCTAAACCTGATGCTCCAAAGATTGTCGAAACTGATGCTTCAGACAAAGGATATGGGGGCATTCTAAAACAAATTATAAACTCAAACGAAGTTTGAGTTTGTTTTGTTTCTGGAAAATGGAATGATGCACATAAAAACTATTCCACTATAAAAAAGAAATTTGTTCCATAGTTCTGTGTATTGATAAATTCCAAGGAGATCTCTTAAACTAGAGATTCCTTCTTAGAGTTGATTATAAATCAACGAAAGAAGTCTTAGAAGGGACATTAAAAATGTTGCTTCTAAACAGATTTTTGGCTCGGTGGCAAGCCTTCTATCAGCCTTTGATTTTGACATAGAGTTTATTAAAGGAGACTCTAACTCTTTGCGGACTTCTTAACCAGAGAGTTTTTGCGAGGATACTCCTAATATTTGTGTGTTAAATCTTGGACAGGCCTCCTGAGACGCTTTTCACCAAACCAAAGAATGGAGAGACCCTCTAATGACTTCCTCAAAGGACAATCTTCAGGATCTCAAAAGCAGGGCAACAAAGGTAAGACTCCTGAGCTTAAAGTTCAGATTGATTCTAACTACCTGGACACCATGATCAGAGAAGTAGTTGATATTGAAGATGTGGATGCAGTCAGATCTCCAGAACAAGTAGCTGATCTCTATCTATCTTACTCTCATGATCTACCAGTTTTTCTCCCTAAAACTAGAGAGTTTTTTGAAAAAATTCTGGTTGAAACAGTCTCAATTAAAGTCTCTCATAAACCTAGAGATAGTTATAATCTGGCGTTCTCAACGGTTAAGATCTTAAAGGTCTTACGTCCTTGTGACTGGGTGGGTGACCTAAGGACTCATAAATATTTTGAAACAAAATCTATGGTTCCTAAATACTTTAATTATTTTGATTACACCCTGGCATGGGAAAATTTTTTATATTATCAAAATGAGCACTATACCCATAGCTAGTTTCTTCACCCTAAGTTTCCCAAAACCATCAATGTTCTGGATTTTCCTGCATGGTTTCAGTCTTGGTTCTATTACTGGGGACCAGTCCCACATTTTTTTCCCCCTAAGGTTGAAGATATGTTTGATAGATATTTTCAAACCTCAAATGGCCTTTATGAGAATCAAGCCTTATTATCTTTCTGTTGTGCCAATGAAATTCCTTGGATTTTTAAATGGTCATATACTATTACTCAGCATGCAGGAACAGGGGTTCATCGGCTTTGCAGACAACTGGCCATTAAATGGTGGTCCAAATTTGATGAGGACAAAATTGAAAATATTCCTCCTCATGTTGTCGATGGTGATATGGGCAAATATGATGCCTCTCAGCAGAAGTTAAAATCCATCCTCAAAGGAATTCCAAAAAATGAAATCCTTGATTTTCTCAGGAATCATGATGACACGGTCACTATGCTAGACAGTGATGATGAGAAATATGACCCATTTGGTGGCCCGTGCTCTCAGCCTAAATAATGGAGGCATGCTAATGCTTAAATCATTTTGTTAGGTTTGTCGTTTGCCTTAATAATTCAGGCTTTTGATGATAAGATTCTCATCTTATCTTTTGTGGTCCATTCTGATCATCTTTTTAGGCCTGCTGTCCTCTCGACTCCATCTTATCTAGGACACGCGTCAGCAGTGTTATGGAATGCTTTTCTTGCTTTTGCTTTTGCTTTTGTAAAAGTAGATTCCTTTTAAAAGTTGTTTGTTTTTTGTAATCATTTTGTTTCTCCTCGTTCCTATAAGAGTATAGAGTCCGCCTTCTACATGAAGGCATCCAAAAAATTTGTACTCAGTTTATTTCTTAAGTTTTCTAGTGTGAATTATCAAGTTTGAAGTTCTCAAGCTTCCAACTCTATGTAAGTTTGTATGTTATTCAATAATATTCCGCTTTTGTTAATCTTTATATTCATATAAAAATCTCTATATGATCCTGGACAAGTTGGTATCAGAGCCAAGATAGAGTTTGATCTTGTTTGAAGATATTTTGACTTCTTTCTTCCTGAATCTGCTCATTTTGTTATAAACATCATCTAAATACTGTTATAGATTAAGCTTATAGTTTTGCTATGGGTAAGTTGGTTGTCGTTTAAGGCTGTTGTGTGTTTAGCCGTGTTGACATAAATCCTGTAGTTGACTTCCCAGTTCATCAAAACTTGCCTGCTTATCTTGTTAAGTTTTAGGTTCCGTTTATACGTCTAATGGCAAACCTATTCAGGAATCTTTCTAAGTCAAGAAGCTCTTCATCTTCTTCTTCCTCTTTGGATTCATCTACTAAACAAGTTGTGTCCATTAGGAACATTGAGACCCATTTACAGAATTGGTCTATCCCAAAAACTCCTATTTCCCAAGTGTACAATAAAGGCGGCTTTTTGAAGTCCGATTATATTATTAAGTCTGCTGAATAGTCTCTTAGATAACTCAAGGTCATATGGATCATTGAGATGTTACCCAAAAGATTGCTAGAAGAAGCGGTTGAAAGAGGCTATAAATATTTGCATATTGGGTTAGTCCAAGTCATGGTCAAAACCGATTAACTTAAATTGGCCTTCCCACTTCTTTATTATTGTGTTTAAGGGATAAGAGACATTTAAAGTTTAACGATTCTTTGTTAGGATGTATTACCTCATCTCTTTCTGAAGGACCGGTTTACTTTAATAGTTTTCTAAACTTTTCAGTCTCTCTTCTTGATCCCACGATTCTCAAAACCTTAACATTGACTTTACAAACGTCAGGTTTTTATATGGATCCTCTATCCTCTAACATGGAACTTATATATAGAATATATATTAAGGTCATGAATACGATTACTCCAGATATTAATCTTAAGAGTAATTTTATTAAAGATTGTAGAGGAGAAACTACAGTGTTTCAAATCAACCCTTTGAAGGCTAATATTTTAATTCCTAAGACTTTAAAGTGGGATGATATAGCAATTCTAGAAAATTGGACACTACAAGATGCAGTACCTAAACAGGTATAAGGAGCAAATCATCAATTGGAAGAGGTTACAAAAAATCCAGATGGATCTGTAAATATCAGATTCTGAAATAATAGCTCTATTCGTCTTAACTTAGACGAACCCCGGAGAAATAGCACGTCATCTATTCCTCAAAGGAATATAGGTGAAACTTCAAGAAGATCTACGTCTTCTATTCAAGGAGTTATTAATCGGCCAGATGATCCCATCAGTCGTCCAACATATATGGTTGAAACTCCCTCTGAACTAGAAGTTCCAAGGGCTCAAAGTCCTATGGCATCTGATTTTGGTTACTCCGAGAGTATTTATACTCTTACCAATCAAAGTTTGGGTCCCGGATCAATCCTTGCTAAAAGCAATGTTTAATTCGACAAAAACAAAGTTAAACGTGAATGGTTCTTTTGCTACTTATTCTCTTGAGATTCAAGATCTCATTCGCAACATTTATTACGATTTCTTAAAAGAATCAGGAAAAAATGTTGATTTCTTTGTTTTTCTTAAACATTGGAGCCATGCTAAAGGTTATACTTTCCTTTTTGGGGGGGATAAGGTGGCGAAAAAGGAAAATTATGTCACCATAAATATGGTAGAAAGTTCTTGCAAACCCTACCGGTTGGCCAATGACAAAGACGACAATGAAGTTGTGTCATCAATTCATCCTCCTCCAGCCCCAGTTTTTGTAGGAACTGGAAAGACTAGAGCTGTTCCTTACAAGAAGGTGCTAGAAAGAAGCTGAAAGAAAGTCTGAAGAAGTTCAGGGGATCAATCAAGTTATAGAACAAAATAATTATACTAATTTGTTTCTACAATCCCTTGGAATACAACTGTCTAGATTGGAAAAGGTTGTTACTTCAAAAGTAAAACCTTTATTTGCTAGTCCATCTCCGACAGAAATCCTTACTAATTCCTCAAAGGAAGGAAAACTTGTTGAGCAGGAGAAGCCGAGAACAATCCTATTTAAGCCTCCACCCGAGATGTCTAAAGAGTTTAAACTAGGGCTACGCTTCTCTGAAATGTTTGAAGAATCAAGAATAGATTAGAAAAGTTGTCTTTAAAACGAACATCTACAGGATCTACTTCTCAAGGTCCTTCCATTTTGGTCCTCAAAAATGATGGATTAGATCTTGATGAGATCTTAAATAAAATCCAAGAGGAACAAGAAGATCCTCAAGTAAATAGGTTAAAATGGGGAAAGGTTAAAAACCAGTCCTATTATCATCGTCCATCTCCTATTGATGCTCAGTTTGAAAATAGAGCATTTAATGATGGAGTCCAGTTTAGTGGAGAATATATTTGTGAATGGAATCTTGATGGTCTTACCGACTATCAAATAGTAGTTCTTCTAAAACAAATGACGATGTTTTCCCAAGCAGCTAGGATCAAAATGAACTCTGAAAAAAGGATTGCTCAAGCTTTAGCATCTGGTTTCGTAGGTCAACTTGGACTTTGGTGGGATAACCTCCTAACAAGTGAAACAAAGGAGATCATCTTTAATTTTCAAGTTCAAAAGGGCGTTGATGCTATGAACGAGCCCGTTTTTGTAGAGGATGCAGTTAATACTTTGCTGTATACCATCATGCGCCATTTTGTGGGAAACAATCAGCTGGTAATATCAAGAACGTATGAGCAATTAAGCAACTTAAAGTGCTAATCGCTCTTTGAATTCAAGTACTATCGTGACACATTTTTCTCTAAGGTGTTTAACAGAACAGATTGCAATAGCGACTACTGGAAAGAAAAGTTCATTGAAGGTTTACCTGTTTTGTTCTCTCAAAGAGTTAAAACAAGGTTAAAAAATAAAAATGATGGAGTAATTCCCTGGGATGAATATACCTATGGAGAATTAGCTTCAGAAGTCATTGCTGAAGGTGCGGATCTGTGCAATATTTTGAAGATCCAGAAGAAAATTTCAGAAGAGAGAGCTAGAGGAAAGCGAGCCCTAGGAGATTTTTGTGAGCAATATGGACTTGCTGAAATCCCTAAGGATAAGCGTAAGAGAAGAACTGGAAAAGAATCTTCTGGTTATAAAGATAACAAGAGATCTAAAAAGAGTTATCATCATAAAAGGTCTAAACATATAGAGATTTTTATATGAATATAAAGATTAACAAAAGCGGAATATTATTGAATAACATACAAACTTACATAGAGTTGGAAGCTTGAGAACTTCAAACTGATAATTCACACTAGAAAACTTAAGAAATAAACTGAGTACAATTTTTTTGGATGCCTTCATAGAAGGGCAGACCTATACTCTTATAGGAACGAGGAGAAACAAAATGATTACAAAAAACAAACAACTTTTAAAAGGAATCTACTTTTACAAAAGCAAAAGCAAAAGCAAGAAAAGTATTCCATAACACTGCTGACGCGTGTCCTAGATAAGATGGAGTCGAGAGGACAGCAGGCCTAAAAAGATGATCAGAATGGACCACAAAAGATAAGATGAGAATCTTATCATCAAAAGCCTGAATTATTAAGGCAAACGACAAACCTAACAAAATGATTTAAGCATTAGCATGCCTCCATTATTTAGGCTGAGAGCACGGGCCACCAAATGGGTCATATTTCTCATCATCACTGTCTAGCATAGTGACCGTGTCATCATGATTCCTGAGAAAATCAAGGATTTCATTTTTTGGAATTCCTTTGAGGATGGATTTTAACTTCTACTGAGAGGCATCATATTTGCCCATATCACCATCGACAACATGAGGAGGAATGTTTTCAATTTTGTCCTCATCAAATTTGGACCACCATTTAATGGCCAGTTGTCTGCACAAAGCCGATGAACCCCTGTTCTGCATGCTTTGAGTAATAGTATATGACCATTTAAAAATCCAAGGAATTTCATTGGCACAACAGAAAGATAATAAGGCTTGATTCTCATAAAGGCCATTTGAGGTTTGAAAATATCTATCAAACATATCTTCAACCTTAGGGGGAAAAAATGTGGGGCTGGTCCCCAATAATAGAACAAATTGAAACCATGCAGGGAAAATCCGAACATTGATGGTTTTGGGAAACTTAGGGTGAAGAAACCAGCTATGGGTATAGTGCTCATTTTGATAATATAAAAAATTTTCCCATGCCAGGGTGTAATCAAAATAATTAAAGTATTTAGGAACCATAGATTTTGTTTCAAAATATTTATGAGTCCTTAGGTCACCCACCCAGTCACAAGGACGTAAGACCTTTAAGATCTTAACTTAGTTGAGAACGCCATTATAACTATCTCTAGGTTTATGAGAGACTTTAATTGAGCTGTTTCAACGAAATTTTTTCAAAAAACTCTCTAGTTTTAGGGAGAAAAACTGGTAGATCATGAGAGTAAGATAGATAGAGATCAGCTACTTGTTCTGGAGATCTGACTGCATCCACATCTTCAATATCAACTACTTCTCTGATCATGGTGTCCAGGTAGTTAGAATCAATCTGAACTTTAAGCTCAGGAGTCTTGCCTTTGTTGCCCTGCTTTTGAGATCCTGAAGATTGTCCTTTGAGGAAGTCATTAGAGGGTCTCTCCATTGCTGGTTTGGCTGAGCGTCTAGGAGACCTGTCAAGATTTAACACACAAATATTAGGAGTATCCTGCAAAAACTCTCTGGTTAAGAAGTCTGGCAAAGAGTTAGAGTCTCCTTTAATAAACTCTATGTCAAAATCAAAGGCTGATAGCAAGGCTTGCCACCGAGCAAAAATCTGTTTAGAAGCAACATTTTTAATGTCCTTCTCTAAGACTTCTTTGGCTGATTTATAATCAACTCTAAGAAGGAATCTCTGGTTTAAGAGATCTCCTTGGAATTTATCAATACACAGAACTATGGAACAAATTTCTTTTTTATAGTGGAATAGTTTTTATGTGCATCATTCCATTTTCCAGAAACAAAACAAACTCAAACTTCGTTTGAGTTTATAATTTGTTTTAGAATGCCCCCATATCCTTTGTCTGAAGCATCAGTTTAGACAATCTTTGGAGCATCAGGATTAGAGAAATGTAGACATGGTAAGGATTTCACATGAGCCTTAATCCTTTTAATGGCTTGAGTACATTCTTCTGTCCAAAGGTGTAGGCTTCTTATTTAATCTTTTGTAAAGAGGAGCAGCATCAATCTCCAGATCTTTATAAAAATCTCTAACATAATTAACACTTCCCATAAATCTCTGGAGCTGTTTTTGATCCAAGATTTTGTCTCGAAATTTATTAAGCGAATCTGATGGCTCTGTCGACTGGGAAATATTTACCTTGAGAAATTTCAAATCCCAAAAACCTTATCTTCGTTTGGAACAACAACATTTTGCTAGCTGAAACCACAAGACCTTCTCTTTTAACAGCTTTTTTGAAAACGTTTAAATGTTTCCAATGTTGATCAATGTCTTTTGAGAAGACTAAGACATCATCAATATAAACAATCATAAAATCCATAAATGGATTAAAGATTTTGTTTATAATGTTCTAAAACTCAGATGGCGCATTTTTAAGACCAAAACCCAGAACATTCCATTCGTAATGCCCAAATGGCATTGTAAACGCTGTTTTATACTTATCTTCTTCTTTAATCTGGATTTTCCAGTATCCACTCTTCATATCGAATTTGGAGAAGATATTTTCTTTAAGCAACCGATTTAGCAGATCCCTCTTGTTTGGAATTGGATATCTAATCCATCTCAAAACTTTATTTAGAGGTTTATAGTTAATCACCAGCCTTGGAACTCCCCTTTCTATTTCTGCAGCATTTTCTACGTAGAATGCAGAACATGACCATGGTGAGTAACTTTTCCTTATTAATCCCTTTTTTAAGAGATCATTGATCTCTTCTTGGCAAAGCTTAAGAAACCTTTCATTCATTTGAATTGGTCTTGCTTTTGTAGGAATAGACTTCTCATTGAATCCTTATGTATGGAAAGAGATGACATGTTTTTTCTATTCCGAAAGCGTGGGATCTATAGAACATATTTCTTTACATAAATCCTCTTGGTAAGCTTTAACTTTGAGCTTAAACTTATCATCTTTAAGATGTTCTTCAATCTTCTTTATTTCTAACTCTTGTTTGAGAAAGAAAAGAAAATCTTCTTTTCGTTTAAGCAAATGATTGACACCTTGATAGCGAGGTTCTGAAATAAAATCAAATCGACCTCTAACCCTCCTTATTAGTGCTTATTCCCTTATGGTCAATTGAAATGGGGGGGAAAACAAACTAATAAAAGGTGTACCAAAATAATTACTGAGCCATATTCTTGACTAAGAGAAATGGAGTTTCAAAACAAACCCCATTATTACATACCATGGCGTCGATAATTTGTAATCAATATGCAATTGGCTCCCATCAATGATACTTCGACATTTGAGCTATTTTTGAATAATATTTGGAAGGAACTAGACCTTGACCCGAGATAATTTAAATGTCCGCTCCCGAATCAATCAAGGCTTGATGGTGATTGAGAACTCATCTTCAATAAGGATAGTAATTTTTACATACCACTTTTGAGTGATAATTCTATCAATCGGGTTGATCTTTAATCCTTTTGAACTAGATTCTCCTGGAATGATTACCTTATCTTGAGTGGCAAAGTTAAGGACTTCATCCTCAAAATCATCATACCATCATCATCATCATCAATAATAGGTGAATTTGATTCATCCATTTTGCCTTTGCCTTTATCATCTCTCGCCTTTAAGCCCGGTAGTTTCCTTTTTAATCTGCTTGATTTCTCTTTTTAAATACGCAATATCAACTTCTCTAGCGTCACTATTGGCTTGCAGATTAATGATCATTCCTTGTAACTCTTTAAGAGTTGGCTCCTTATGTCGGTCGTTCACTTTATCAAAGATCTTTTGTAATGAATATTGACCTGGATCAAACCTTTCATTATCCTCATCAGAAGATATTTTCTTGCTTTTAGCAAGCATAATATATTTCTCAATCATTTATCTCTTTTGACCAGAGTCTTCCAATTGATCAATAATATCAAGGATAAAACTATCTTCTTTAGATAGAACATTAATAGAGAGTCCATTTAAGGCACACAAGCAGGCTTCTCCTTCATTGCAGTGACAGTCATTTAACTCATCACATGATATCTCTTCTTCAATGGAATGAGAATCATTCGAGTTAGAACAACTACTTCTAGGACTCGAACCGGATGAAGAGAATTCTTCCTCATTAGAGTCAATAAAAATGGCTAAAAGTTGCCTTTTCAGCCCCTCATCCTTAACCAGTTGGTTAACTTTCTTCTTAGTAGTACACTCAGGGCTTTTGTGACTTATCTTGCCACATTTATAGCATATTAGAGGTTTTGAACTGATCACCTTTCTTTTAGATAACTTTCTCTTAGGTTGATCTTCTTTGGCCTGATGTTTAGACCTTTTATGATGATAACTCTTTTTAGATCTCTTGTTATCTTTATAACCAGAAGATTCTTTTCCAGTTCTTCTCTTACGCTTATCTTTAGGGATTTCAGCAAGGCCATATTGCTCACAAAAATCTCCTAGGGCTCGCTTTCCTCTAGCTCTCTCTTCTGAAATTTGCTTCTGGATCTTCAAAATATTGCACAGATCCGCACCTTCAGCAATGACTTCTGAAGCTAATTCTCCATAGGTATATTCATCCCAGGGAATACTCCATCATTTTTTCTTTTTAACCTTGTTTTAACTCTTTGAGAGAACAAAACAGGTAAACCTTCAATGAACTTTTCTTTCCAGTAGTCGCTATTGCAATCATTACATTAAACACCTTAGAGAAAATGTGTCACGATAGTACTTGAATTCAGAGAGCGATTTGCACTTTAAGTTGCTTAATTGCTCATACGTTCTTGATATTACCAGCTGATTGTTTCCCACAAAATGGCGCATGATGGTATACAACAAAGTATTAACTGCATCCTCTACAAAAACGGGCTCGTTCATAGCATCAACGCCCTTTTGAACTTGAAAATTAAAGATGCTCACCTTTGTTTCGCTTGTTAGGAGGTTATCCCACCAAAGTCCAAGTTGACCTACGAAACCAGATGCTAAAGCTTGAGCAATCCTTTTTTTCAGAGTTCATTTTGATCCTAACTGCTTGGGCAAACATCGTCATTTGTTTTAGAAGAACTACTATTTGATAGTCGGTAAGACCATCAAGATTACATTCACAAATATATTCTCCACTAAACTATGTCATGATGACATATATTTATAGGATATTGTGATTCGTATTGATTTGGTTTAGCCTACGAGCAAGGCAAGTTTTCTAAACTTTCTTTTTACATTGAGCAAGTTCTCTAACTCTAATTTTGTAATTGGAATCAATTATTGTTCCCAATATAGTAATGCAAGTTTTTTAATTCTTTATCTTGTTGAACAATTTATTCAATTCGGGTACCTTATAAATGATACAAGTTTTCTAACCTTTGGTTTATGTTAACAAGTTATTCATGTATTTAACTTGTTGTTTAGCATGCACAACTATTTATACTTATGTAGAGCAATTTCATCGTTCAAACTGTTATGCATGCTTAGTACTCAATTCTAATTTAACCTTGACTTAATATTGTTCAAGCAAGGCATGTTATAGTTATTCAAAGTATATGCTATTAGATAATTCCTAAAGCATGATTTTGGTTTACCATGTTGATTCAATTACGATTATTCTGTAATATGATGTTATTAATTCAACTAGTCCTCTAGTTGATATTCGTTGAACTTCAAATTACCCTTGAAAGCTTATCCAAACCAAACTCTCTTTGGTGCGGACTTGTAATCCAAATACTGAGATGAACAACCCTATTATTATTAGGGGATAACTTACGCGTAGCGTTACATATTTGTGCACAATACATGGTACGAAGGGCTGATCCCCCTAAGTACGAGGAGTCCTTATAGTCTTATGAGTGTTAAAGTTGGAGTTGAAAGATTACTCATAACTGTGGACATAGTTCATGCTCTTATGACCCTCAATTATATTTATTCCACATTTTGGATTTCAGTTTTTTGGTTATTGTTGATAGAGTACTATTTTCTTGTTGATGAGCCTATTTTGGCAGTTATTATTGCTATACTCCTGTTGATTCTATATTATATCTAGTGAGCAATTGTTTTGCTCACTCTTGCATGTTTATAAACTCATTGCAGCTAAAGAGGAGAAAGTAGATGAACCTTCGACTAGCAAAGGAAAGGGAAAAATGTGCAAGTGATGAAGACTTGTAATTTTATTTTGATTAAGATGTTAGATTTTATTATGATGATCTTATACTTGGTTTTAATGAAGCTTTATTTAATTTCCGTATATGAATGATTGTATTTAAAGGTTAGATAACCTGGGAGATTATATTATGTAACCCTTTAATGGGAAAGGTTTTATTTATCCAGTTTTATTGTGATTAGGTAGTTAGATATGAATGTTTGATTGTGTGAACACTAGATCCTGTGGGAATGAAGTACCTGGATTTGGGGGTGTCACAGGTTCGTATCAAAGCTTTAGATTATGAACCTTAGGTGGGGGAAAAACCTTAGGAAGTAACCTTCGAAAAGATAGTGATGAACTCTTATCGAGTTTTAAGGAAGAAGTAATAAAACACTTATGTGCTTATATGTTTACAACTTATGTGTTCGTGAGTGTCGAGTAATGATGATTAATAACTAAAACTTAAAAATTTTGTTGTCAGGATGACTAATGTCAAAGAATCCAGTCAGGCTAGGGAGGAAGGACCTCAGATGCCTAGAGAGGAGGAATCTCGTGATATTCAAGTGGTTTGGGAACAGCTGCTTCCACGAGAGTCAGCTCCATTACTCGCAGTTGTCGAGGATGATGATGATGATGATGTAGAAACAGATGAGGAAGATCCCGTGGAGCTGCCACAGATGGATGAAGAGGACGAGGAGGAAAGGATTCCACTTAACTCGATAGCTAGCCGTATATATGATGAGGTGCATGACCGCAACATGGAACTTCAAGATATTGTTGAGGAATTGCAAGAGATAGTAGCTGAACAACAGACTTCGTTGGCACAGAAGGACGACGAGATTCAGGATCGAGAAGAACGACTGAACAATGTTGAAGAGAAGTCGGTTCACACCGAAGAAGAGAACGATCAAATGAGAGCGAGGTTGCGAGTTGAAGAGCAAGTTGAGAGAAGAATCAGTAAAAGGGCAAGAGCCAAGACGCAGCGTCTGATGAAGCTTATCAACAAGCCGAAATAGCAAAGGAAGACACACAAGCAAAGAGAAGGAAAATGGAAGAAATGGATAATGTGTTCAACACAGCAATCAATCGAGCTCAAGACCGGGTCATGGGTTATCCAATTCAGTTCGAGACGCTACCCTCGTTTATACTGGACCGTCGAACCATGTTCCGAGTTATGGAAGAAGAGCGTCGTAAGGCTTTGCAATATCTTAATAGGACATCGTAGGGAGTGTACTTGAGTTATGTTATGATAAATAATTTGTTAATCCCAAGTGTTATGCAACCTATGGGATATGATGATGATGTCCTGAAACTTTAGTAGTTCAGGAAAATAATGTAAATAGCAATGATGCTATTGAAATGATGTTTTCAAAGAAGTTTTGAATAAAAGATATTATTTTCTTTATCCAAAGTGTTATGTGTTACGGAATGATTATTTTCATGGGGGAAAGTTAAGTAGAAATTACTTGAAAAGAGTTGAGTAATAATCTAATGAATGTATTCTTTTTAACAGAAAATGCCTCCAAGACGTCAACCACCCCGTCAGAGAACCACCGAAGGAACTAACAATGATAATGCTGAAACTAACTCCGCTTCAACAACAGGTGATATTCTTGACAGTGCCTTTGCAAAATCAACCGCAAAATCAACCTCAGAATCAAGGTGTTACGTTTAAGGACTTCAAGGCGGTTGGACCACCAGAATTCCGTGGGTCCATAAATCCAGTTGAAGCACAGACCTGGATCATGGAAATTGAGAAGGTTTTTGATGTTGCTAGGGTAGAGGAGAATTAGAAGACTGCTTTTGCGACGTTTATGTTGAAGGAGGAGGCTAGCTTTTGGTGGCAGGCCAACAAAACTCGGGAAGGACCGTGAGTAATGACCGGGATAGGTTTAAGTAAATTTATTCTTGAGACTTATTTCCTCGAGAGTTCAAGAAGTAAGTTTGGAAGTCCAATTTTGGAGTTGAAACAAGGAACAATGCTCGATTGTCGAGTATGCCGCAAAGTTCAACGAGTTGGTGAGGTTTACGCCATATCAGTCAACATGCATAAGCGCAAAGCGAAGAGGTTTGAGCAGTGGACCAAAACCCCGTTGTACATTAGGGGTCTCCTGCTCCAATTGAAGACATTTGCGCAGAAGTGTTGGAAAGGCGATTCTCACCGAAAGTGGAGGCGAAAGCAGAACAAAGCATAATCAAGAAGCAGAGAAAGAAGAAAAGTGAAGGTGAAGCTAAGAGTAGTGGTAACAGTAGTAATGGTAACAACCTGAAGAGGAAGTGGAATGGGAATGGAGGAGCTGGAAATCAGCAAAGAAACCAGCAAAATAAGAAGTTCGAACCATGTGCTACGGTGAAAAGTTTCATATGGGAGTGTGTCTGCTGGGGAAACGAGTATGCTTCAATTGTGGCCAGGAGGGTCACATCGCCCCAAATTGCACTCAAGCTAAGAAGAATGTGTGCTTCACGTGCGGATCCAAGGATCACTTTTCTCGTGAATGCCCCAAGAAGAGATCTGGTGAGACAAATGGAAGCAAGGGAAATGCTAGTGGAGGTTCGTTGGCTATTGCGGGACCAACAACAACAAGTAAGCCCACAGCCAAAACCTTCAACATGACTATCCAAGATGCTTTGCAATCAAAGGATGTGGTGTCAGGTATTATCCCGATCAATGATATTGATTCTTATGTATTATTTGATTAGAGTGCTACTTGCTGATTTATATCTGATGAATTTTCTATGAGATTATGATTGCCTAGTGAAGAATTGAATTTTCCTTTAAACATAGAAATTGCGAATAAGGAAGTAGTTCCTGTTAGGTTCGTATACAAGAATTGTAGGGTGAACATTAAGGGGAATATTATGGCAATAGATTTGATTCCGATAAGGCTAGGAGAGTTTGACGTTATTTTGGGAATGGATTGGTTGTTCAATTATGGAGCGATAATTGACTGTCAAAAGAAATGTGTAAACCTTATGACTCCGTCAAAGGTAGTATTCAATGGTTGTAAATTGCCTAGACAAATGAGATGTCTGACGGTTATGCAAGCCAAAAAGTTGTTGAGTCAGGGCTGTGTGGGTTATTTAGCTTACATAGTCGATACTCAGAAGAAGGGTGCGAAACTGGAAGAAATACCAGTGGTTAGGGAATTTGTGGATGTATTTCCGGAGGACTTGCCAGGACTTCCGCCTGACAGAGAGATTGAGTTCGTGATCGACCTAGCACCAGGAACCGCTCGGATATCGAAAGCCCCATACAAAATGGCTCCGGTGGAGATGAAAGAACTGATGGTACAACTACAGGAGCTGTTGGACAAGAAATACATTCAGCCGAGTGTGTCACCGTGGGGAGCACCGGTGTTATTCATAAAAAAGAAGGATGGGTCAATGCGTCTTTGCATTGATTATAGAGAGTTAAACAAAGTCATTAAAAATAAATATCCTTTGCCGAGAATAGATGACTTGTTTGATCAATTGAAGGGTGCTAGATATTTCTCGAAAATAGATTTGAGAAGTGGGTACCATCAACTGAAGGTAAGAAAGGAGGATGTACCAAGACTGCATTCAACTCCGGTATGGACATTACAAATTTTTGGTGATGTCTTTTGGTTTGACAAACGCCCCTGCAGCATTCATGGATTTGATGAACAGGGTGTTTAAACCATTTTTGGACAAGTTTGTGGTGGTGTTCATCGACGATATTCTGGTGTACTCTAAAAATCAAGAGGAACATGTGGAACATTTATGTCTAACGTTGGAGACGCTAAGAAAAGAAAAGTTGTATGCGAAATTCTCTAAATGTGAATTTTGGCTGGAGCGTGTACAATTTCTTGGGCACATAATTGACAAGGATGGAATTTCAGTGGATCCATCAAAGGTCGAAGCTGTGATAAATTGGGAACAACCGAGAACTCCATCAGAAATGAGAAGTTTTTTGGGATTAGCAGGGTATTACAGACAGTTTATCCAGGATTTTTCCAAGATTGCCACTCCATTGACAAATTTAACGAGGAAATCTATAAAATTTGTTTGGACGGAGAAGTGTGAAGAAAGTTTCCAAGAATTGAAAAAGAAGCTAAGTATGGCACCTGTGTTGTCATTACCAGATAATACAAGAAATTTTTTGTGTATAGTGATGCTTCACATAAAGGGTTGGGTTGTGTCCTTATGCAGAACGACAAGGTTATTGCATATGCATCAAGGCAACTGAAGGACTACGAAAAAGGGTATCCGAATCATGATTTAGAGTTGGCGGCGGTTGTGTTTGCTCTGAAGATATGGAGACACTACCTCTATGGAGAGAAATATGAGATTTACACAGACCATAAAAGTTTGAAGTATATTTTCACACAGAAGGACCTGAACATGTGTCAAAGAAGATGGATGGAACTGATAAAAGACTATGATTGTGAAATCTTTTATCATCCAGGCAAAGCAAACGTGGTTGCAGATGCCTTGAGTAGGAAAGGCAGGGAAAAGTTGATGTTGTTAACTGATAAGGAGGAGCTTATTACAGTAATGTCAAGGTTAGAGTTGGAAATCAAATTTCTAAGAGAATCCGATGAAAGATGTTACCAGATGGAAACTAGTCCAACTTTGGTGGACAAAGTGAAGAACGCTCAAATACAGGATGAGGAATGCAAAAAAATCAGAAAAAGTGTGGTTGAGGAAAAAGAGGTGAAATACAAGATTGATCTGGATGGAATCTCATGCGATTTGAAGGACGAAATACGGGTTCCAATAAAGATTTCGCAGCTTAAAGAAGAAATCTTGACCGATGCTCATAACTCGAGATATTAGATTCATCCATGAAGTACGAAGATGTATCAAGATTTGCGGTGACATTTTTGGTGGCCAAATATGAAAAGAGACGTTGCAGAATGCGTTTCAAAGTGCTTGACATGTTAGAGAGTCAAGGCCGAGCATCAAAGACCAAGCAGATTACTTCAACCATTAGAGATACCGAAATGGAAATGGGAACATATCACAATGGATTTTGTGGTAGGTCTTCCAACAACTCAGAAAGAATACGATGCGATTTGGGTGATAGTGATGATTGACAAAATCGCACACTTTTTACTTGAATAAAGATTAGATTCAATCTTGATCACCGCAAAGTTATATATTAAAGAGATCGTGTCGAGACATGGAGTTCCAAAGTGTCAATTGTGGTCGGATAGAGATCCGAGGTTCACATCAAACTTCCGGAAGAGACTACAAGAATGTATGGGAACCCAGTTGCGAATGAGTACTGCATATCATCTGTAAATAGATGGCCAAAGCGAACGAACGATTCAGACATTGGAAGATATGTTGAGAGCATGCGTCATGGATTTCAAAGGAAGTTGGGATGAACAATTACCGTTGCTGGAATTTGCTTACAATAACAGTTACCACGCTAGCATAGGCATGCCGCCTTACGAAGCATTATACGGTAGGAAGTGCAGAACTCCACTGTGTTGAGATGAAGTCGGAGAACGTCAATTATTAGGACCAGAACTGGTGCAACAAACTGCTGATGTTGTCAAACTCATCAAAACAAGATTGATAGCTTCTCAAGACAGACAAAAGAAATATGCTGATCAACACAGACAAGATCGTGCGTTCGATGTAGGAAATTTCGTATTCCTAAAGGTTTCTCCTTGGAAGGGAAAAATTTGATTTGGTAAGAAGGGGAAACTAAGTCCGAGATTTATTGGACCATTCGAAGTGCTGCGAAAGGTTAGAGAGGTGGCTTACGAGGTAGCTCTACCTCCAGAGTTGCAAAACATTCATAATATTTTTCACGTGTCGGTGTTACGACCATACAAACCTGATTACAAGCACGTGATTGAGTATGAACCACTACAGTTTGAGAAAGATTTGTCCTATGAAGAGATTCCTATCCAGATAGTCGACAGGAAAGAACAGGTGCTCAGGAATATGGTGATACCTTCTGTGAAGGTAATTTGGAGGAACCACAATGTCGAAGAGGCTACGTGGGAACTCGTCGAAATGATGAAGAATTACCACGAGTTATTTGTTTAATCATGTCTTCGATTACGGGGATGTAATCTTTGTAAGTAGGGAAATGTGACGAATAAATTGTTTGAATTGTGATTCTGGGGACAGAATCCTTGTAAGGAGGGAATGAGGTAACATTCTAGAATTTTAATTGTTATATTAAATATTTATTGAATTATTTAAATATTTAATGGATGTATTTATTGTTGAATAAATAATTGTTCAAATTTGAATTGATGTGGTTAATTATTTGTTAAATAAATAATTAAGAAAAATTAATTATTTTGCTAATTTAATTTAATTATTAAGTTAGAGAATTTAGATTAATTGAATTATTATTCTTTTTATTAGAATTTGTAAATTTAAAAGGATGTGTTAGTTGATTAAATAAAGTTATAATTGTATAGAAAATTATAATTTTGGTGGTATTGATTTATGTGATGAAGTAATTTAATAAATTGTTATTATGATTAATTTAATTAAATTAATGTGTGACAAATAACCTTTTATAAAGTAGTTATTAAAATAACTTAAAGGAGTTTTAATTACATTTTTGCCAAATAAGACTTATTGCTTATTAAGTCTTTATTCTAATTGGGTTTAACCAAACAGGTGTTAGGATTAATTGGTTATTTTTTCGATTATTCAGCCAAACAAGCCTTATGGCTTTTGGTTTTTCAAAATAAATGGCGATGTCAAGAAATTAGAGTTATATTATATAATTAATATATATATTATATGCTATATATCGCTAGTTGTTAAGACGCTTCTAGAGTTAGGAAGAAAAAAAAACAAAAAAACACAGAGGAAGAAGAAGAAGAGAAGAAGAAGAAGAAGAAAGGTAGAAAAGAGAAAGGAAGGCTGGAGATTGGAGAAGGAGGCTTGAGATAGAAAATATTAGCCATATCATCTTCTATCAAGGTATTCTCCTTTTTCTTCTTAGTTTTAAAAGTTTAGTTTTATCTTCCCAAATTCTCTGTAGAATTTTTGTGTAAGCATGAATTTTTGTTATTATGTGGCTTTATATGACATAATAGTGATGTTAAAACTATTTTCATAAGTTATATATGATTATAATCAAACAATTGTTGTTATGTATATGTTTATGAAGAAAATGTTTTTCTGAGAGTTTTATGAAAATATATTGTTTAGCTTAAAAGTAGAAATTGAGGGTGAATTAGTGGTTTAGTTGATAAATTGATCGTTTAATTTGTTAGAGTATGTATAATCATTGATAAAGACACTTTGAATTAGTGGTTTTGGTTGAAAAACAAAAGTTACAGTGTTGATTTTAAGTAAAAATTACTATCCTTATTGAAGATGAGTTCTCAGTCACTACTGAAGCCTTGATTGATTCGGGAGCAGACTTAAATTGTCTGGATGAAAGTCTAGTTCCTTCCAAATATTATTCAAAAATGACTTCAAATCTTTGAGTAATTACTGCTGATGGGAGCCAATTGCATATTGATTACAAATTATCAGACGACATGGTATGCAACAATGGGGTTTGTTTTGAAACTCCATTTCTCTTAGTCAAGAATATGGCTCAGGCAGCTATTTTGGGTACACCTTTTATTAGTTTATTTTTCCCCATTTCTATTGACCATAAGGGAATAAACACTAATAAGGAGGGGTTAGAGGTCAGATTTGATTTTATTTCAGAACCTCGCTATCAAGGTGTCAATCATTTGCTTAAACGTAAAGAAGATTTTCTTTTCTTTCTTAAACAAGAGTTAGAAATAAAGAAGATTGAAGAACATCTTAAAGATGATAAGTTTAAGCTCAAAGTTAAAGCTTACCAAGAGGATTTATGTAAAGAAATATGTTCTACAGATCCTACTGCTTTCTGGAATAGAAAAAAACATGTCATCTCTTTTCCATACATAGAAGGATTCAATGAGAAGTCTATTCCTACAAAAGCAAGACCAATTCAAATGAATGAAAGGTTTCTAAGCTTTGCCAAGAAGAGATCAATGATCTCTTAAAAAAGGGATTAATAAGGAAAAGTTACTCATCATGGTCATGTTCTGCATTCTACGTAGAAAATGCTGCAGAAATAGAAAGGGGAGTTCCAAGGCTGGTGATTAACTATAAACCTCTAAATAAAGTTTTGAGATGGATTAGATATCCAATTCCAAATAAGAGGGATCTGTTAAATCGGTTGCTTAAAGCAAATATCTTCTCAAAATTCGATATGAAGAGTGGATACTGGCAAATCCAGATTAACGAAGAAGATAAGTATAAAACAGCGTTTACAGTGCCATTTGGGCATTACGAATGGAATGTTCTGGGTTTTGGTCTTACAAATGCGCCATCTGAGTTTCAGAACAATATGAACGAAATCTTTAATCCATTTATGGATTTTATGATTGTTTATATTGATGATGTCTTAGTCTTCTCAAAAGACATTGATCAACATTGGAAACATTTAAACGTTTTCAAAAAAGCTGTTAAAAGAGAAGGTCTTGTGGTTTCAAATAGCAAAAATGTTTGTTGTTCTAAAAGAAGATAAGGTTTACGGGATTTGAAATTTCTCAAGGTAAATATTTCCCGGTCGATGAGAGCCATTGCATTCGCCAATAAATTTCTAGACAAAATCTTGGATCAAAAAGCATTTCTGAGATTTATGGGAAGTGTTAATTATGTTAGAGATTTTATAAAGATCTCAAGATTGATCTTTGCTCTCTTTACAAAAGATTAAATAAGAAGCCTACACCTTTGGACAGAAGAATGTACTCAAGCCATTAAAAGGATTAAGGCTCATGTGAAATCCTTACCATGTCTACATTTCTCTAATCCTGATGCTCCAAAGATTGTCGAAACTGATGCTTCAGACAAAGGATATGGGGGCATTCTAAAACAAATTATAAACTCAAACGATGAGTTTGTTTTGTTTCTGGAAAATGGAATGATGCACAGAAAAACTATTCCACTATAAAAAAGAAATTTGTTCCATAGTTCTGTGTATTGATAAATTCCAAGGAGATCTCTTAAACTAGAGATTCCTTCTTAGAGTTGATTATAAATCAACCAAAGAAGTCTTAGAGAAGGACATTAAAAATGTTGCTTCTAAACAGATATAACCTCTAAAGAATTGTTGTTATGTATATGTTTGTGAAGAAAATGTTTTTACAGAGATTTTTTATGAAAAATATATTGTTTAGCTTAAAGTAGAAATTGAGGGTGAATTAGTGGTTTAGTTGATAAATTGATCGTTTAATTTGTTAGAGTATGTATAATCATTGATAAAGACACTTTGAATTAGTGGTTTTGGTTGAAAAACAAAAGTTACAGTGTTGATTTTCATTGAAATATCAAAAAGTGAGTTTTTAGCCAAAAACAGTGACTTTGAGTGTGTTAATTTTGTTGTTTATGTTGTTGTATGAGTAGAATCATGTTTAAAGTTTGTGAAATATGTTTACATGTAGTTGTTGTATGATTTACATGCTTTTTGGTCTGTTAGAAACGAGCTTGTAGGCCAAAATTGGCTTTTTACATCTTTATTGTTTGAAACGCCTTCCCGAAGTCTGCGCATTTTGTATCATGGCCTTGAACTTACGATACCTTTGTGGCGCCAGTCATTTCATAATCACGTCATGACATGGCCTTGTAGCCTTGATCGCCATAGCGTTTGCGATGCCATACCCATAGTCATACGACCCACAGTTGTAAATCGTGGCCAGCCATGTATGAAAGTTAAAGAGAATGGTCTGACGACGATGTACTTTTTGTACACGAAATTTTAAGAAAAGTTATGTGTTGATAATAAGACTGCTAAATGTTGATTTTAGTATTCCTATACTATGAATAAGTATGTTATTAATGATTAACTTGTGTTATAACTCAATTATGTGATTAAAAATCAAATTTTTAAATGATGAACGTACTTAGCTATGTTTGTAAATGGTAATGGCTAACTATGTCATGATGACATATGTTTATAGGATATTGTGATTCGTATTGATTTGGTTTAGCCTATGAACAAGGCAAGTTTTCTAAACTTTCTTTTTACATTCAGCAAGTTCTCTAACTCTACTTTTGTAATTAGAATCAATTATTGTTCCCAATATAGTAATGCAAGTTTTCTAATTCTTTATCTTGTTGAACTATTTATTCAATTCGGGGACCTTATAAACGATACAAGTTTTCTAAACTTTGGTTTATGTTAACAAGTTATTCATGTATTTAACTTGTTGTTTAGCATGCACAACTATTTATACTTATGTAGAGCAATTTCAACGTTCAAACTGTTATGCATGCTTAGTACTCAATTCTAATTTAACCTTGACTTAATATTGTTCAAGCAAGGCATGTTATAGTTATTCAAAGTATATGCTATTAGATAATTCCTAAAGCATGATTTTGGTTTACCATGTTGATTCAATTACGATTATTCTATAATATGATGTTATTAATTCAACTAGTCCTCTAGTTGATGCTCGTTGAACTTCAAATTACCCTTGAAAGCTTATCCAAACCAAACTCTCTTTGGTGCGGACTTGTACTCCAAATACTGAGATGAACAACCCTATTATTATTAGGGGATAACATACGCGTAGCGTTAAATGTTTGTGCACAATACATGATACGAAGGGCTGATCCCCCTAAGTATGAGGAGTCCTTATAGTCTTATAACTGTTAAAGTTGGAGTTGAAAGATTACTCGCAACTGTGGACATAGTTCATGGTCTTATGACCCTCAGTTATATTTATTCCATATTTTGGATTTTAGTTTTTTGGTTATTGTTGATAGAGTACTATTTCTTGTTGATGAGCCTATTTTGGCAGTTATTATTGCTATACTCCTATTGATTCTATATTATATCCAGTGAGCAATTGTTTTGCTCACTCTTGCATGTTTATAAACTCATTGCAGCGAAAGAGGAGAAGGTAGATGAACCTTCGACTAACAAAGGAAAGGGAAAAATGTGCAAGTGATGAAGACTTGTAATTTTATTTTGATTAAGATGTTAGATTTTATTATGATGATCTTAGACTTGGTTTTAATGAAGCTTTATTTAATTTCCGCATATGAATGATTGTATTTAAAGGTTAGATAACCTGGGGGATTATATTATGTAACCCTTTAATGGGAAAGGTTCTATTTATCAAGTTTTATTGTGATTGGTTAGTTAGATATGAATGTTTGATTGTGTGAACACTAGATCCTGTGGGAATGAAGTACCTGGATTTTGGGGTGTCACATGAAAAGTGTGGAGTCAATTTTTTCTCGATTAAAACCATTGTCTAGAAGGAATTTGTTGAGTCCATATAGTTCTTTCTTTAATTTATTGAGTCCATATAGTGCTTTCTTTAATCTTTATGCTCTTGGATCTTGTTTTAGTCCATATAGTGCTTTCTTTAATTTGTAAACATGGTTAGGATAGTTTTCATGTTCAAAACTGGGTGGCTGCCGAACATATACTTATTCATTTAAATAACCATTTAAGAAGGCACTTTTCACATCCATTTGAAATAATTTAAACTTTTGATAACAAGCATAAGCTAATTCTAATTGTTTCTAACCTTGGAACTAGGGCAAAGGTTTCTTCAAAATCTATTTCTTCTTGTTTGTTATATCCTTGGGCCACCAACCTAGCTTTGTTCCTCGTTATTATGCCATTTTCATCAAGTTTATTTTTGAAAACCCTTTTTGTGCCATTTATAGATGCATTATTAGGAGGTTTAACAAGTTCTCATACCTGACATTTTTCAAATTGGTTTAGTTCGTCTTGCATGGAAATAGACCAATTCTCATCTTGAATTATTTCCTTGGCATTTTTTGGTTATATCTGTGTTAGAAATGCTGAAAAGGAACAATAATTGTGAGCTTTTCTTCTTCTGTTCATCCAAGTGTTGGGATCTCCCATGATCAAATTCGAAGGATGATTTTTCACTGTTTTGGATGATCTGGGTAGTCTGATATTGGACATTTCCTCTTCTTGAGCATGCATAGGTGTATCAATTTCTGCTTCAGGGTGATTGTATATTTTATATTCTACTTTTGCAAGATTGTCTGATTTGTCTTCTAAAGAAGACATGTAATCAGGATGTTTGGATAGTTCTATCTTGTTTGTGTGGGGGTAAGGTCTGCACTTTACTGCAGATTACAAAGCAACACAGATAAATATTTATAGGCTAAATTAGAGATCAAAAAATGAACTACAAGAGAAGGATTTTTTACTCTGCTATTACAGAAAAACAGAGCAACAATGGAAGGAATTTTTATTTCAATAATGAAGGGAATACGAATCTTATACTGTAATTTGACCATAGCAGCTACCACATATATATAACAGAACATAACTAAGCAAAATAGCTACTTGGGCCTAATGAAGTGGAAACTGTTCCCACTTTATACTTGTTCCTAAAGAATAGCTAGTTTGATAAATGAACTCTAGTAACAGCTACTTGACTTATTCAAATAATGAACAGACTCTAGACATGTGCATCATATTTTAATACTCCCCTTTGATGCAAACATTAGATACACCAAGAAGAGATCTGAACTTTACAAACTTAGAGTAAGGAAGAGCTTTAGTAAAACCATCAGCCACTTGCTCATTTGTAGGACAATACTTCAATTCCATTGCTCCTCCTGCAATTACATCTCTGAGAAAATGATGACGGAGTTCGATGTGTTTGGTTCTTCCATGGAAGACAAGATTCTTTGTCATTGCAATTGTGGCCTTATTGTCACAATAAATTTATATTGAACCATGTTGAACTTTCTGTAAATCTGCAAGAATTCTCCTCATCAGAATACCTTGACAAACAGTTGATGTTGCTACAATGTACTCCGCTTCTGATGAAGATAATGCATTGGTAGCTTGCTTTTTTGAACTCCATGAAACAGCCCCTGAACTAAGGTTGAATACATAGCCACTTGTGCTTTTTTTATCATCTACAAAACCTGCCCAATCACTGTCAGTAAAACCAATTAATTGCATCGTGGAGGCTGGACTATACCAAATTCCATAGTTGCTAGTTTCTCGAATGTAGCGAAGAATTCGTTTAGCTGCTCCAAGATGATGCATTGACGGACAGTGCATGAACTTTGACACCAAACTGATCAGAAACATAATATCTGGGCAAGTATGAGTCAAATACATCATCCCACCAACAATACTTCTAAACCACTTTTCATTAGCCTTCGGTGTTCCATCATTCGCAGTCAATTTTTCACAGGTATTCATGGGAGTAGACACAATTTTACAATTTAGCATATTAAACTTCTTAAGTAAGTCTAAAGCATACTTCTCTTATGAAACAAAAATACCCTCATTAGTTTGCTGAATTTAAAGACCAAGAAAATAATGTAACAAACCCAAATCTATCAAATCAAACTCACTCATCACGCTTTCTTTAAATTCTCTAACAAAAGCATTAGAGGAGCCCATATATCAGGTCATCCACATAAACACAAACAATAAGCACATTATTACCTTTTCCCTTCACATATAAGGTGGGTTCACTTTCACTTTGACGGAAATCATTTTTAAGGAAATAAGAGTCAAGTCTGCTGTACCAAGCTCTCGGTGCTTGTTTGAGACCATAAAAGGCCTTTTCAACTTGTAAACTTTCTCCTCTTGACCATTGATAACAAATCCATGTGTTTGTTCAACATACACATTGTAAGATCCCGAATTTTATGAAATGAAAGTATTCAATTTTCTTATAATTATTATTTTATTTAGTAAATGATTAAATTGATAAAAGGTTAAAGTTAAGGGTCATATGTGAAAAATTTTCAAAGTAAGCAAGTTGTCATAAAATAATCAGTGGTAAAAGTATAGTAATACGCGTGGTTGCATAGTAGCACACGATATTGATTATTGATGCTTATGTGAGAAGTCACTCAGTTATACTCAATTATTGCTACAGTAATTGTTGCATCATATCTCTCATATTATTGATTCAATAATTATCATAGTATCATCTGCATAATATTTTATATTATTAAATCAATAATTGAGATGACAAATTGTTCATATTATTATTTGCATTATTGACGATGTCTAGAAAGTTCTGTCGAGGAAAGGGGTTAGGTTATTTAATTACGTGTCAATAGGGAGAAATCCTTATCGGAAAGCCCCCTCTTTCCTTGGAATGATCTGGTTGTTAAATATTGTGAGTTATAATATTAATGATGAATATATAAGTTCGTGTTGATTAAAGATGAAATTGATATTTCCATTGTGTTGGGATTATTAGTGTTAGTGGAAATTGACATTTATTTCGATAAGGTTATATTGACCAATCAGGTAATTAATCGGATAAATGAGAAATTAATTGCTATTAATTCACATGCTTATAACTATTTGTTCACAGGTGTGTACTATTGATTCACATGCATGTACTATTAGGGGAGGTGGTGCAAGATTGATAATACTTGCATGACTAAATTAAAAATGGAGGTATAGATGAAGGTACTATACTGTAATAATTTTTTCACATGTATAGAACTATTGAGTCACATGATTGTACTATTGATTCACATGATATACTAATAGGGAAGGTGGTTCAAGTTTAATAATACTTGTAGGACTAAATTAGAAATGAAGGAAAAGATGAAGGTATTCTACTGTAATATTTCGAGCCCCAAAACATGTAATTATCAAAACTATGTTTTTCTATAAATAGAAGCTCATTCTTCTTTCATTCTCACCAATTCACTATGACTCACAAGAGCAATTATAGAGAGAGAAGCAATAGAAAGAGAAGCTATAGAGAAAGAAGAAGAGAAGTCTGCTACTTCACTATTCCAGTATCCAGTCTTCTTCTAAGGTAAGGGATATTATTTATTTCATATTCTGAAGAGATATTATTATTCGTATTCGTATGAATATTATTTTCGTTCAATATTTGTAAGGAGTATTATTTCTTTCGTATTCATGAAGAGAGTTATTTTCTTTCAATACTCGTAAGGGTTGTTACCCCATTCTTTATTATTCTGTTGGAATAACCTATCTACGCGGACTACCGCATGCATGGTGAAATTCTTATGTTATTCCATTCTTTATTATTCTGTTAGAATAACCTGCCTACGCGGACTACCGCATGCATGGTAAAATTCTTCTATTAGTCCATTCTTTATTATTCTGTTGGAATAACCTGTCTACGCGGATTACCGCATGCATGGTGAATGACCCTTCGTATTCATTCTTTATTAAATTATGGAAATGATCTGTCTACGTGGATTACCGCATAGTGGGTGAAAATCCATTTGCAGTTTCGTATATTCTATTATAATCGTATGAGATATCATTTCTTTTATACTTGTCATGGAATATCGTTTTCTTTTGTATTTTCCTTTTATGAGTACTATTCACGAAGTATTATTCATGGGTACTATTCACGTATATGACACTATTCACGTATACGATACTATTTACGAATACGAGTTACTATTTATGAGTTAAAATTCACAGGTACTATTCATAAAGTACTATTTATGAAGTACTATTCATGAGTAATTTTTACAAAGTACTATTCATGGGGTACTATTCATAGGGTACTATTCACGGGGTATTATTCACCCGAAAATATATTTCTTTTCTGTCTAAATTATTTTTGATATATGAATATTATTCTTGAATTTTACTCCACAAAGCAATATCATGTTGATAATTTGGATATTTTTAAACTCTGGATAAATTTAAAGTCTTTAATATTTATCCTTGATTTCGTTTGATCAATTCTTATATCATTTTCATCATCCTCATGCTTATATTGTGATGAAAGTGATCTTTGGCTTACGTACATAGATGGACTATTGATTGGTATGATTATGACCAGGGATCATTCGGTATAATCATGACCCGTAATGTTACAAATGATGTGGTAAAAGTCCTCAGTGGCCTGTAGTGCATTGATGGACAGTTGTTGGTATGATTATAACCAGGGATTATTCGATATAATCATGACCATTGATGATTACATGAATATCCTTGGCCCATATGGCATCGATAATTCGTGGTTGTGATACTAATTATTAAGCTGAGTATCAGCTACAATTATTGGTATGATCATGACCATGCGTTCCCTTTGGCCAAGGGTGCAAAGACGAATTGTTATTTGGCGTGTTCATGACCATTGGTGAAAACAAGAATATCCTCGGCCCGTAGTGCATGGATAATTTGGTGATGTGAATTATTTATTAAGCCGAGTCTCAGCGATAAAATTGATGGTAAACTTTTAAATTAAAGAAGACAGTATATATCATGCTCTACTTGACTCTTCTAAAATATAATTGCATGTCTTTGGCCTGTAGTGAATAGATGAACTGTTAATGAATATCTTTGACCCGTAGTACAAATATGAATTTATTAGTATGATTATGAATAGAAACTGTGATTTGGTATAACCATGATCTTTGATGTTTTAGGTAAAGACAGGTGATGAAAATTATCTTCGTCCAGGGTGTTAAGAGGAATTTAGAATCACAATTATGATTATGAGTTATTCACATGATTGTGAAAAGGAACTGTTGATTGATGTTATAGGGATAAAAATTTGTTTATGGACTTTTAACGTGGAGAAGATAATAGACTATATGGTCTGTTTAACTCTTCTAATGGATTGATCGTTCTGTTGCCACTATAGTTGAAACGTTTTATCATTTACCATATGTTCTAAATCTCTGATTTATTACTGACGAAGGCTATTGATAATTTAATTATCTTTAGTCATGATATTCTTTACTAGGCTAGTTGTGCTCACCCTTTTGCTTCACAATTCTTTTCAGGTAATAAGAGTATAGCTAGGTCGAGCGTGGTTAACAGGGGAATAGAACGATGGTCTATAGCTGTTGAGGTTTCCCCTAAAACAGTATGGAAATAATTTTATTGAGAATTTTAGATAAGTGTGTCGTATTTTATACGTCATTTTAACCATTGATTTTGGTGAACCGAATAGAGTGAGGTGAACCCAACTTTGGAAGGGTGTTTTGCCACTATCATACAAGATGTCTAATGACAGATGACTTCGTGTTATTATAAGACAGGGTTGTGCACATGCACTTGCTGATTATATCTATGAGCACTACCTATATAATCTTGGAGTTTGGTTGAAATATAATTCTCAATTGGAGATAATTGAGATAATTATATGTCAAGAGAAGACTCACCATTGGAAAGAATATGATAGTAATCTTCTCGTTTTTCTTTGGGGTCTATTGGGTCAACCAAGGATAATTATCGAGTCATATGATATCTATCATAACTTAGATGCATGGACTCCCATGTACGAAGGTTTCCTTGAGCATTTTCCAAAAATTTTAATTTCTAAAATAGTTATTGACTGTACTTTTATGTAAAGTACCATTATAAGGTGTTGTGGTCGAGGCACCATGAGAGTTACATATATTTGTATAAAAATTTATAGCTTATGTGTTGTCGTACTCTGCACGACAGTTCAACAATTGTATAAATGAAGTTTGTATTTGATTTCTGTAGTGTGATATCTGGCGACTCAGAATGGGTCATGTGGACCTATTTTGGGGGCGTCACAAATGGTATCAGAGCTTAGGGATATGGTCGCTGGCGGAGATATGAGTCTAGAACTAGGAGGGGAGAGACGAGTAATATACTTATTAGTGTGTGACTTACCTAAGCTGAAATTGTTTACTTGATAAGTTGACAAATTGTGATATGTCAATTAAACTTTGTTTTGAAGATGTATTCTAGAATGATATCTGAAATACAAGAGATGAGCAATGGGAAAATCATGATAAAGAGGAAATAACCGGGAAGTTACAATCCGAAAAGAAAGTAAGGTATTCTCATCTCTTTGAACTACCAGGTACGTAAATTTCGAGGGCAAAATTTCATAAGGAAGGGAGATTGTGAGATCCCGAATTTTATGAAATGAAAGTATTTAATTTTCTTATAATTATTATTTTATTTAGTAAATGGTTAAATTGATAAAAGGTTAAAGTTAAGGGTGATATGTGAAAAAATTTCAAAGTAAGCAAGTTGTCATAAAATAATCGGTGATAAAAGTACAGTAATACGCGTGGTTGCATAGTAGCACACGATATTGATTATTGATGCTTATGTGAGAAGTCACTCAGTTATACTCAATTATTGCAAAAGTAATTGCTGCATCATATCTCTCATATTATTAATTCAATTATTATCACAGTATCATCTGCATAATATTTTATATTATTAAATCAATAATTGAGATGACAAATTGTTCATATTATTATTTGCATTATTGACGATGTCTAGAAAGTTCTATCGAGAAAAGTGGTTAGGTTATTTAATTGCGCACCAATAGGGAGAAATCCTTATCGGAAAGCCCCCTCTTTTCTGGGAATGATTTGGTTATTAAATATTGTGAGTTATAATATTAATGATGAATAAGTTCGTGTTGATTAAAGATGAAATTGATATTTTCATTGTGTTGGAATTATTAGTGTTAGTTGAAATCAACATTTATTTCGATAAAGTTATATTGACCAATCGGGTAATTAATCGGATAAATGAGCAATTAATTGCTATTAATTCACATGCTTATAACTATTTGTTCACATGTGTGTACTATTGATTCACATGCATGCACTATTAGGGGAGGTGGTGCAAGATTGATAATACTTGCATAACTAAATTAAAAATGGAGGTATAGATGAAGGTACTATACTGTAATTATTTTTTTCACATGTATAGAACTATTGAGTCACATGATTGTACTATTAATTCACATGATATACTATTAGGGGAAGTGGTGCAAGTTTAATAATACTTGCAGGACTAAATTAAAAATAAAGGAAAAGATGAAGGTATTATACTGTAATATTTCGATCCCCAAAACGTGCAATTATCGAAACTATGTTTTCCTATAAATAGAAGTTCATTCTTCTTTTACTCTCACCAATTCACTAAGACTCACAAGAGAAATTATAGAGAGAGAAGCTATAGAGAGAAAGAAGAAGAGAAGTCTGCTACTTCACTATTCCAGTATCCAGTCTTCTTCTGAGGTAAGGGGTATTATTTATTTCATATTCTGAAGAGATATTATTTTTCGTATTCGTATGAATATTATTTTCGTTCAATATTCGTAAGGAGTATTATTTCTTTTGTATTCATGAAGAGAGTTATTTTCTTTCAATACTCGTAAGGGTTGTTACTCCATTCTTTATTATTCTGTTGGAATAACCTGTCTACACAGACTACTGCATGCATGGTGAAATTCTTTTGTTATTCCACTCTTTATTATTCTGTTAGAATAACCTGCCTATGCGGACTACCACATGCATGGTTAAATTTTTCTGTTATTCCATTCTTTATTATTCTTTTGGAATAACCTGTCTACACGGACTACCGCATGCATGGTGAATGACCCTTCGTATTCATTCTTTATTAAATTATGGAAATGATCTGTCTACGTGGATTACCGCATAGCGGGTGAAAATCCATTTGCATTTTTGTATATTCTATTATACTCGTATGAGATATCATTTCTTTTATACTCGTCATGGAATATCGTTTTCTTTTGTATTTTCCTTTTATGAGTACTATTCACAGAGTACTATTCATGGGTATTATTCACGTATATGACACTATTCATGTATACTATACTATTTACGAATACGAGTTACTATTCACAAGTTATTATTCATGGGTACTATTCACAAAGTACTATTCATGAAGTACTATTCTCGAGCACTATTCATAAAGTACTATTCACAGGGTATTATTCCCGAAGTACTATTCATAGGGTACTATTCACGGGATACTATTCATTCAAAAAATATATTTCTTTTCTGTCTAAATTATTTTTGATACATGAATATTATTCTTGAATTTTACTCCACAAAGCAGTATCATGTTGATAATTTGGATATTTTTAAACTCTGGATAAATTTAAAGTCTTTAATATTTATCCTTGATTAATTCTTATATCATTATCATCATCCTCAAGCTTATACTATGATGAAAGTCATCTTTGGCTTACGTGCATAGATGGACTGTTGATTGGTATGGTTATGACCAGGGATCATTCGGTATAATCATTACTCATAATGTTATAAATGATGTGGTAAAAGTCCTCAGTGGCTTGTAGTGCATTGATGGACAATTGTTGGTATGATTATAACTAGGGATTATTCAGTATAATCATGACCATTGATGATTACATGAATATCCTTGGCCCATATGGCATGGATAATTCGTGGTTGTGATACTAATTATTAAGCTGAGTCTCAACTACAGTTATTGGTATGATCATGATCATGCGTTCTCTTCGGCCAAGGGTGCAAAGATGAATTGTTGTTTGGCGTGTTCATGACCATTGGTGAAAACACGAATATCCTCGACCCGTAGTGCATGGATAATTTGGTGATGTGAATTATTTATTAAGCTGAGTCTCAGCGATAAAATTGATGGTAAACTTTTAAATTATAGAAGACAGTAGATATCATGCTCTACTTGACTCTTCTAAAATACAATTGCATATCTTTGGCCTGTAGTGCAAAGATGAACTGTTAATGAATATCTTTGGCCTATAGTGCAAAGATTAATTTATTAGTATGATTATGAACAGGAACTGTGATTTGGTATAACCATGATCTTTGATGTTTTAGGTAAAGACAGGTGATGAAAATTATCTTCGTCCAGGGTGCGAAGAGGAATTTAGAATCACAATTATGATTATAAGTTATTCACATGATTGTGGAAAGGAACTGTTGATTGATGTTACAGGGATAAAACATTGTTGGTGGACTTTTAATGTGGCGAAGATAATAGACTTTATGGTCTATTTGATTCTTCTAATGGATTGCTCATTCCCCTGCCACTATGGTTAAAATTTTTTATCATCTACCATATGTTCTAAATCTCTGATTTATTATTGACGAAGGCTATTAATAATTTAATTATCTTTAGTCATGATATTCTTTACTAGGCTAGTTGTGCTCACCCTTTTGCTTCACAATTCCTTTCAGGTAATAAGAGTGTAGTTTTGGGTCGGCCAGAAATAACGAGGGAATAGAGCGATGGTCTATAGTTTGTTGAGTTTTCTCTAAAAGCAAGATGGAAATAATTTTATTGAGAATTTTAGATAAGTGTGTCATATTTTATACGTCATTTTAACCGTTGATTTTGGTGAACCGAATAGGGTGAGGTGAACCCAACTTTGGAATGGTGTTTTGCTACTATCATACAAGATGTCTAATGACAGACGACTTTGTGTTATCATAAGACAGGGTTGTGCACATGCACTTGCTGATTATATCTATGAGCACTACTTATATAATCTTGGAGTTTGGTTGAAATATAAGTCTCAATTGGAGACAATGGAGATAATTATATGTTAAGAGAAGACTCACCATTGGAAAGAACGTGACAGTAATCTTCTCATTTTTCTTTGGGGTCTATTGGGTCAACCAAGGATAATTCTCGAGTCATATGATATCTATCATAACTTAGATGCATGGCCTCCCATGTACGAAGGTTTCCTTGAGCATTTTCTAAAGATTTTAATTTCTAAAACAGTTATTGAATGTACTTTTATGTAAAGTACCATTGTAAGGTGTTGTGGTCGAGGCACCATGAGAGTTACATATATTTGTATTAAAATTTACAACTTATGTGTTTTCGTACTCTGCACGATAATTCAACAGTTGTATAAATGAAGTTTTTATTTGATTTCTGTAGTGTGATATCTGGTGACACAGAATGGGTCGTGTAGACCTATTTTGGGGGCGTCACACACATCTTCATCCAAAAATCCATTTGGAAATGCAGACTTTATATCAAATTAAAAAACATTCCAATTTTTTTGAGTCGATAATGCCAAAATTAGTCTAACAGTCTCAAATCTAGCTACGGATGAAAAAGTTTCAGAATAATCAACTTCATGCTTTTGTACGTACCCTTTAGCGACCAGCCTCGCCTTATGCTTCTACACACTTCCATCGGGTTGGTACTTTACTTTGTAGACCCATTTCACGCCAATTGTTTTTTTCTCCGTTGGCAAATCTATAAGCTCCCGTGTGTTATTCCTTTCAATAGCGGACATCTCCTCCTTCATTGAATTCTCCCACTCTTCTTTCCCATAAGCTTCATCATAACTTAAAGGTTCTGCAACCAAAAGAGCATAAGTGGAAGCATATATATCACTCAAAGACCACATCTTTGTTGGCGGAGATTCACTGTTTTGCGATGGTTCACTGCTGCTAGATGGGCTACTAGTTGAGCTTCTAGTTGAACTGTGAATAGGAGACATATGAGGTGAATTCACATCCTCTTGTAGCTGAGTTAATTATGTCCCATCATCTACAAAGGATATATTCTGATCTTTGTCACCAACTTGTTGCCAAACACTGTTCTCATCGAAAATAACATCTCTTCGAATGATTAGCTTCTTAGTAAGAGGATTATACAAACGATAACTTTTAGTTTCAGCACTATACCAAACAAAAATGCACTTTTCGCTTTTCTTTTCCAACTTAGTACAATTAGTAGAATCAATTAACGCATATGCAATAGAACCAAAAACTTTTAAATTACTTACATTGGGCTTAACTCCCCACCATGCTTCATAAGGTGTTTGATTTCTTACTAATTTTGTTGGAGATATATTGAGAAGATGGATTGCGATAGCTACTGCCTTGACCCAAAAAATATTCAGAAGCTCATTCTCATTTAGCATACTCTGTGCCATTTCTACAATCGTTCGATTTTTTCGCTTAGCAACTCCATTTTGTTCTGTAGTCTTTCTTACTGTTAGTTGCCTCTGGATACCATTCTCTTTACAAAAGAGAGTAAATTCATCGGATAAGAACTCTCCCCCTCTATCATTTCTGAGAGTTTTGATTTTATAGCCATTTTTTTTCTCTGCAAAGGCTTTGAACTCCTTAAACTTTTCAAACGCCTCAGATTTTTGACCCAGAAAAAATACCAAACTCATATGGGAAAAATCATCAGTAAATAATAAAAAATATTTACTATTATTTAAAGATAATGTTTTTGTCAGTCCACAAATATCTGCGTGAACCAATTCCAAAGGCATCTTCGCTCTCGACGTTTTTCCAATAGAAAAAGGCAGCTTGTGTTGCTTTCCATAAACACAACCTTAACAAACACTATCAACTGAACCAATAGATGGTAATCTCGTCAGTTTTTTGACCTAAAAATTTTAGCCCATTAAAATATAAATGCCCATACCTTAAATGCTTAAGCTTAGACTCATCACGAACATTAGCAACCATTGCACAATCATCCAAACATGATAACTCAAGAGGAAACAATTTGTTTTCAGTCATGTGGACTTTAAAAATAGAATTTTCAGATTTTCTATTTTTAATTTCACACATTCCTTCATGAAAATGAACTAAATATCCCTTTTGAATTAATTGACCCACACTAAGAAGGTTATGTGCCAATCCAGGAATATTGTAAACATCATGAATTATCTTTTTAATACCTGACTTGGTTTTAATTGCAATTGTCCCCTTTCCTTCAATATGTACTTGCTTACCATCACCAAGCCCAACTTTTAATTGAACTGATTCATCCATCATTTGAAACAGTCCTCTTTCTCCGGTCATATGGTTCCTACAGCCACTGTCTAGAAACCAAACATCATTCTTACTTATGTTAGGATTTAAATAAGTAAGAAAAAGGCTACCTTCCTCTTGTTTTTCCTCGACAAAATTGGCTTGTTGTTTTGCTTTCTCATTCTTCTCTGGGCAATTTCGTGCTATATGACCATAGTTGTTGCAATTATGGCACTGCCTTCCTATGTTATCCTTCCTGTCAAAATGCCCCATATCAAACCTTCCTCGATCTCTTCCACGACCACGGTAGCTACCTCTACCTTGGCCTCTGCCAAATTGCTTTTGTACAGAAGAGCCTTCACCAAATTTTCCTTTATTTGAGAGCTCCACTTTGGTTTGAAAGGCATGCTCAAGATTCTTCTCCTTTGACCTGTTAATTCTCTCTTCATGTGCTAAAAGAGAACCCATTAGTTCACTAAGAGAAAATGTAGACAAGTCCTTAGACTCCTCAACGGCTGTAACAACGTGATCAAATTTATTCTGAAGTCTTCTTAATATCTTCTCCACAATTTTTTGATTTGAGGTAGTTTCTCCAAAAGCTCTCATTTGATTAACGATACCAGATATTCTAGAAAAGAAATCTTGAATGGACTCGTTACCTTTCATGAGAAGTGTCTCGAATTCCCTTCGAAATGTATGCAATTTAACTGTTGTTACCTTGTTGTCTCCATGGAACTCCTGCTTCAAAATAGTCCATGCTTCCTTTGATTTTGTGGTACCAACAATTCGAGGAAATATAAGGTTTGTTATAGCTTGTTGCAAAACAAGTAGAGCTTTCGTATCCTTTTTGCGAAGTTCTCTAATAGCCGTTGCATTCTCTGCAAAATCATTCTCAACCAACTCCCAAATTCCTTGTGCAATAAAAAAGGTTTTCATTTTGATGCTCCAAAACTCATAATTTTCTCCAGTAAATGAAGGAATCAAGGATTGAGAAAGATTTAGAACATCACCGTTTGCCATAGTTGCGAAAAGCTTACTCAAACCTTTTGTCGAACACCTTGTGTGCACAATAATAAGACCCACTGATGATGTTATAGCAACAATCCAGAAAACTCCAACGCCCAACGTCAATTAAACCTGGCTTTGATACCAAAAATGTTGGGGTAAGGTCTGCACTTTACTGCAGATTACAAAGCAACAAGCAAATATTTATATCCTAAATTAGAGATCAAAAAATGAACAACAAGACATGGAGTTTTTACTCTGCTACTGCAGAAAAACAGAGCAAAAATGGAAAGGATTTTTATTTCAATAATGAAGGGATACAAATCTTATACTACAATTGAACCATACCAGCTACCACATATATATAGCAGAACATAACTAAACAAAACAGCTATTTGGGCCTAAAGAAGTGGAGACTGTTCCCACTTTATACTTGTTCCTAAAGAATAGCTAGTTTGGTAAATAAACTCTAGTAACATCTACGTAACTTATTCAAATTATGAACAGATTCTAGACATGTGCATCATATTTTTATAGTTTGATCTTTTTCCTTCTGAAACAGAAGATTGATCAAGTTGTCTGAATGTTGTGGTTTTATCTGAAGCAAACGGGTGATTAAGTCCTCTGGATAGTACTGTTTTATTTGAAGCAGACGGGTGGTCAGGTTGTTTGGATAGGTTTGGCTAAACTCTGACTTCGAAATTCTGTTTATCTGTATCAACTTCAATTTATTTTATTGAAAAATCATGATTAATCTCATCAAATATTACATAGACAGATTCCTCAACTTTTTATTTGTCAAGTTTATAAACTCTATATGCCTTACTATGCAATGAATATCCAAGAAATATGGCTTCAGATGCTTTTGCATCAAATTTTCCTAGATTACCTTGAGTATTTAGAATAAAAAATTTAGCACCAAACACTTTAAAATAACTAATATTAGGCACTTTTTTGTTTAGCAGTTCATATGGTGTTTTCAATAAGATATGTCTAATTAAAACCCTATTTAAAATATAACATGTAGTACTTATAGCCTTTGCCCAGAATCTTCTTGGCAACTTACGAAAACTCCTTTTAATTAATTATCATCCAACGAACGTACAATGAAGAAGTAATTTAATTTAATCCTACTCCTAGCCTAAACTAATATAATACCTAATACTCATTCTCTCTAAAAAAGGGATATATTTATACGGAAAACAAATTTGTGCCCTAATTTAAATTCATTGAACTTGGACACTTTTGTTCCTTTTTTTCCTCTTCTTTCCTTCTTGACTTCAATCTCTATATGGTAATCTTCCAAGAGTCCTTTTCCATCTTTAAAAGTTCGATATAAATCCTTTATTTGATCCCCAAGAAAAATAAATGTTATTTTTTACAAAACAAAATAAAATAAATTATTTAAATAAAATAAACATGTAAAATAATAAATATGAGAATATTAAAATGTATTAATTATGTGTTTATCAAATACCCACATACCTAACTTTTGTTCATCCTTGAGTAAAATAAAAATAAATCAAAAATTATACTACCCCATTTTTCGTAGAAAGCACGATTGCACTTAGTATGTGCAACCAGCCTTTAAATCCCAAGGTTACCCCCAAGTGGACGAGTTGTGTCTCATGAGAGTTTGCAATGTATATACACACAAAATTCAAAAATATTTTTGGGTTCAACAAATTATGAAATTAAAAGAAAACTTCTAAATATCTATGGGCATTATACATAAGCAAAAATAAATTTAAAATCACACTTTCACCTTAACAAAAATACTCAATCTTCATTTTAGACACCATACTTCATTAAATTAATTCCATGTGATGCATGCATTTGTATATGATGTGACTCTTAGTAGAGATTTTTATTATGAAAATATGCAAACTCATTTTCCTTTTTCTTCTTTTTTTTTCATTTTTTTAATTTTTTTCTTAACTTGTGCAACGTCTCATTTTTTTTGGCTTTTCAGAGTTACCCATGTAGCGAGAGTTGGACCAATGACTCCTAAACCAGTTGGCTTTAGGGCACTATGTGTAGAGACACCCCTAAGAGCTTACTAACTCGAGTAACAAAGGCCACAAATTAGACTAGTCAAATTGCTTTTATCCATCACACATTTTAGCATGAATATCGATGCTTCCTGAGGCTTGCATACCTAGTTATTTCGTTCAATGGACACTAAAGAAATTATTTATTTCTTTTTTTTTCAACTTTTTTTTCTTTCTTCTTTTCCAACTTTTTTTCTTGAAATTGCTCGAATCATAGTTTATATCCACAACTAAGAGTTAGTGTAAATGTGTAGTTCAAAAATGCGTAGGAATTCAATTATATTTCAGATGGTGTTTCAAATTAAGATTTTGTATTCAATCAAAGGTTCAAGAGTTCTAAATCTTTTAATCTTACTTGTGAGTTTTGGTCCACATATATTTATTAGAGTTAATCCAACTCAAAAAATGTCAAACAAATTTGAAGTTTTTTTTTTTATTTTTTTACTATATTTCCCTAAAAAAATATAATGCAACAATACAAACAAACTCCCCCCAAACCTAAATCATGCATTGTCCTCAATGTATACAAATGAAGAAAAGAGAACAAAGATGTGAAAGAATTGTACCTTGTATGTGGGGTATTTGTTCTACAAGAAAATGTAATGAGAATGAAAATAAATGTACATACCTACGAATTTCATTTAGCTTAAAGAGTATGTGACTAAAAATGAATGATACAAATGGGTAAGTGAGTGTGAAATTTTCATTATTTTCAAGAGGTCTAGGAAATTGAAAATAGTCAGAATTTTTATCAGAATTATGCTTAAAGTCTACCTCAAGAAAACTTTCACTAACATGTTCAAAGGATGGAAGAATTGGTTCAAGTACATGTTCTAGTTTAGTTGACTTATTTTTAGTGGATATCAGCTCATTGACCTTATCTAAATATTCAGATACATTTTAATTTTGGTCAAGGTGATTTAAGAAAAAATTAATTGGATCTTTTTTAATCAAGAGTCTATTTTCAATTATTTTTTTGGGTCAGTGACAACTCTTGGATCATGTTTACTTTAATGGGTTGGTCCAAAAAATCACTATGTGATTTTTTAGGAATAAGTCTTTCAGGGTATAGAGCTTTAGGCTTATAGACTTTTTCAACCGACTCATTAAATGTGACATGATCATTTTTAGACATGGACTCATAATTTTTAGACTCCTTAAATTCGCTTGACTCAAACTGTGTAGATTTGAATACAAAATTTTCATTTTCCTCATCATTTCCCCAACCATCAAAATTTTCAAAATTAACCACAAAGTTACTAGAAAATTCACACACCTCTTGTTCATTTATAATGGTGGCTAGTTGACTTGTTTGAATTTCTAGACGAGATATAATGTTAAATTAATTTTCCATTAAAACTTTCATAGTTTTTTTCTAAGGCACTAAGTCTTTCATCTTCTTCATTTGATAATTCTTGTGGATATTTAGGTTCTGGATCCAAATATGGATATGGATATAGATATGAACTTAGATAAGAATTTTCATAAGTTAGAAAAAATTGATTTACTTAGTGTGCATTAAAATTTTCATAGGGTTCTTGATTCCAAGCAAAATTATTATTCTAACTATAATAAGAATTCATCTTTCCACAAATTAAAAAACAAATATGCAACTAACCACGAAACTCACACAAAAAAATAAAAAAATAAAAAATAAAATAAAAACCATATTTCTACGGTTAAGCTTAATAAAATCTAGACAGCTCTTCACTATTCCAAGTTACACCTTAAGGTCCACAAAATTCGAAATTAATCACACCATTAGCCAGGTAAGTGTAAGAAAGGTGGGAGTCGCTCCGTGGATACGGTGACTAATTGAATAACAACACATCCTTTAGGTGTTTGCCTTTTGAACCACTTGCCTAAACACCAGTAGTTTGATTAATTTAAAATTTAGCCTCCTATTGGAGTCTCTTGTCCTAATTAAGCTAGATAGTCCTAGGGGCCAACGTTTGTGACGCCCCCAAAACAGGTATACATCACCCATTTTGAGTCGCCAAATACATGGTACATAAATCAAATACAAACTTAATTATACAACTTTCGGGTAATATACGACAAAACATAGCTCAGAGTTTAAACAAGAATATTGCCTTCTAGACAATATCCACTCTCAATGGAGTCATCATTACAATTATTATCACATTATTTCACAGAATAGTGAGGACTACTAAAACAACCATCTAGACTGTCAATCCATTCCCCGACCAGTCCCAACTATATTCTCATTTCCTAAAGAGAACAGTGAAAGAAAAAGGTGAGCTCAACTAGCCCAGTAAGAAATATTATGACTAAGATAATGCAGAATAAATTATCCTTAGCCTTCAATAGTATAACAACTGATAGAATACAATAGATAACAAGTTTTAGATCAACAACTGCAGCGGAATAAACAATCTATTAGAAGAGTCAAATAGAGCATGATATCTACTATCTTCTATGATTTAAAAAGTTTTTCATCAACTTTATCGCTGAGACTCAGCTTAATAAATAAACCACATCATCGAATCATCCCTGCACTGCGGGCCAAGGATATTTATGTAATCATCAATGGTCATGATTATACCGAATAATCCCTGGTCATAATCATACCAACAACTGTCCATCAATGCACTACGGGCCAATGAGGACTTTTACCACATCATTTGTAACATTACGGGTCATGATTATACCAAATGATCCTCGGTCATAATCATACCATCAACAAATTCATCTATGCACATAAGCCAAAGATGACTTTCATCACAATATAAGCATGAGGATGATGACAATGATATAAGCATTAATCAAACAAAAACAAGGATAAATATTAAAGACTTTAGATTTATTCAAAGTTTAAAAATATCTAAATTGTCAACAAGATACTGCTTTGTGGAGTAAAATTCAAGAATAATATTCATGTATCAAAAATAATTTGGACAGAAAAGAAATATATTTTTTGGATGAATAGTACTACATAAATAGTACCCAGTGAATAGTACCACGTGAATAGTACCCCAGCATGAAAAGTGCCTCAAATACCCGAGTGAATAATATTCGAGTGAATAGTAACCAGGTAAATAGTAACCCGTGAATAGTAACTCGTGAATAGTACTCTGACATGAAAAGTGCCCCGAATACCCGAGTGAATAATATTTGAGTGAATAGTAACCGGGTTAATAGTAACCCATAAATAGTAACTCATGAATAGTATTACGGCATGAAAAGATCAACAATTTTCAAGAAAGCTCATAATAATATTTCAATGAAAAGATACCGGATGAAACGTAAATATCAAGGATATTCTACTAATTTCACGGAGTATAGAAGCAATACTTTAACAGAATGAGTGTAGAACTAGGGATACGAAATGAAATAATATTACTTACATACTACAGAGTATGGAAGAAAATATGATTTCTACGAATACTGAAAAAATAATATCTGTTACGCCCCCAAAACAGGTATACATCACCCATCTTGGGTCGCCAGATACATGGTACATAAATCCAAATACAACTTAATAATACAGTTGTCGTGTAAAATACGACAAATATTAAACTGAGAGTTTTAATAAGAATATTGTTATCTAGACAATATCCACACTCAATGGAGTCCTCATTACATTTATTTTCACACTATTTTACAGAATAGTGAGGACTACTAATGCACCATCTAGGACCATCACTCCGTTCCCCGACTAGTCCCGACTACGTTCTCATTTCCTGAAGAGAACAGTGAAAGAAAGGGTGAGCTCAACTAGTCCAGTAAGAAATATTATGACTAAGATAATGAAGAATAAATTATCAATAGTCTTCAACAATGTTAAACTGATAAAATACAATAAACATTAAGTTTAATCTGCGGTGAACAAGCAATCCATTAAAAGAGTCAAGTAGAGAATAAAATCTACTATCTTTTATGATTTTAAAAAGGGTTTTTCATCACTTTTTATCGCTGAGACTCAGCTTAATAAATAATCCACATCATCCCTACACTACGGCCAAGGATATTCATTAGGGTCACAACCACAAATTATCCATGCACTACGGGCCAAGGATATTCGTGTATTCATCAATGGTCATGATCATGCCAACAATTGTCCATCAATGCACTACGGGCCAATGAGGACTTTTATCACATCATTTGTAACATTACGGTCATGATTACACCAAATAATCCCTGGTCATAATCATACCAAGTCCATCTATGCACTACAGGCCACAAACGACTTTCAACATAATATAAACATGAGGATGATGACAATGACATAATAATTCAATAAAATAAGTTCAAGAATAAACAATAGATAACAAGTTTTAGATCAACAACTGCAGCGGAATAAACAATCTATTAGAAGAGTCAAATAGAGCATGATATCTACTATCTTCTATGATTTAAAAAGTTTTTCATCAACTTTATCATTTGAGACTCGACTTTTAATAAATAAACCACATCATCGAATCATCCACGCATCATGGGCCAAGGATATTTATGTAATCATCAATGGTCATGATTATACCAATAATCCTGGTCATAATCATACCAACAACTGTCCATCAATGCACTACGGGCCAATGAGGACTTTTACCACATCATTTGTAACATTACGGGTCATGATTATACCAAATGATCCCTGGTCATAATCATACCAATCAACAGTCCATCTATGCACATAAGCCAAAGATGACTTTCATCACAATATAAGCATGAGGATGATGACAATGATATAAGCATTAATCAAACAAAAACAAGGATAAATATTAAAGACTTTAGATTTATTCAAAGTTTAAAAATATCTAAATTGTCAACAAGATACTGCTTTGTGGAGTAAAATTCAAGAATAATATTCATGTATCAAAAATAATTTGGACAGAAAAGAAATATATTTTTTGGATGAATAGTACTACATAAATAGTACCCAGTGAATAGTACCACGTGAATAGTACCCCAGCATGAAAAGTGCCTCAAATACCCGAGTGAATAATATTCGAGTGAATAGTAACCAGGTAAATAGTAACCCGTGAATAGTAACTCGTGAATAGTACTCTGACATGAAAAGTGCCCCGAATACCCGAGTGAATAATATTTGAGTGAATAGTAACCGGGTTAATAGTAACCCATAAATAGTAACTCATGAATAGTATTACGGCATGAAAAGATCAACAATTTTCAAGAAAGCTCATAATAATATTTCAATGAAAAGATACCGGATGAAACGTAAATATCAAGGATATTCTACTAATTTCACGGAGTATAGAAGCAATACTTTAACAGAATGAGTGTAGAACTAGGGATACGAAATGAAATAATATTACTTACATACTACAGAGTATGGAAGAAAATATGATTTCTACGAATACTGAAAAAATAATATCTGTTACGCCCCCAAAATAGGTATACATCACCCATCTTGGGTCGCCAGGATACATGGTACATAAATCCAAATACAACTTAATAATACAGTTGTCGTGTAAAATACGACAAATATTAAACTGAGAGTTTTAATAAGAATATTGTTATCTAGACAATATCCACACTCAATGGAGTCCTCATTACATTTATTTTCACACTATTTTACAGAATAGTGAGGACTACTAATGCACCATCTAGGACCATCACTCCGTTCCCCGACTAGTCCCGACTACGTTCTCATTTCCTGAAGAGAACAGTGAAAGAAAGGGTGAGCTCAACTAGTCCAGTAAGAAATATTATGACTAAGATAATGAAGAATAAATTATCAATAGTCTTCAACAATGTTAAACTGATAAAATACAATAAACATTAAGTTTAACTGCAGCGGAACAAGCAATCCATTAAAAGAGTCAAGTAGAGAATAAAATCTACTATCTTTTATGATTTTAAAAAGGGTTTTTCATCACTTTTTATCGCTGAGACTCAGCTTAATAAATAATCCACATCATCCCTACACTACGGCCAAGGATATTCATTAGGGTCACAACCACAAATTATCCATGCACTACGGGCCAAGGATATTCGTGTATTCATCAATGGTCATGATCATGCCAACAATTGTCCATCAATGCACTACGGGCCAATGAGGACTTTTATCACATCATTTGTAACATTACGGTCATGATTACACCAAATAATCCCTGGTCATAATCATACCAAGTCCATCTATGCACTACAGGCCACAAACGACTTTCAACATAATATAAACATGAGGATGATGACAATGACATAATAATTCAATAAAATAAGTTCAAGAATTAATTTATCCAGGAACCAATAACGTCCAAATTGTCAACATGATACTTCTTTGTAGAGTAAAATTCAAGAATGCTCAGAAGAATATTTCCATGAAAAGATACTGGTTGAAGCGCAAATATCAAGGATATTCCACTAATTTCATGAAGTATAGAAGCTAAAACTTTAACCAACCGAGTATAATAGAATATATGAAGCGCAAATGGATTTTTTGCCGCCATGCGTAATCCACTTGCACAGATCATTTTCATAATTTAAAAAGGAATGAATACAAAGGATCATTCACCATGCATGTGATAATCCACATAGACAGGTTATTCCAACAGAATAATAAAGAATGGAATAAAAGAAGGATTCACTATGCGTGCAATAGGCATGCCTGACGGAGTTATTCCCAAATGAATAATAAATAATGGAACCAGGTCCTGGCGTAAGCGTCTGAGATGGGATATTTCGACGAATAATAAATAATGGAACCGGTCCCACGTAAACGCATACATGTGATATTCAAGGCTGAGAATAATAAAGAACGAAATAATAAATAATGGAACTAGGTCATGCATAAACGCACCGACAGGATATTCCAACTGAATAATAAATAACGGAACTAGGTCATGCGTAAAGCATAGACATGATGTTCCAACAGAATAATAAAGAATGTAATAACAGAAGAATTTCACCATGTATGTGGTACTTCGCATAGACAGGTTATTCCAACATAATAATAAAGAATGGAATAACAGAAGAATTTCACCAAGTATAGGGTAGTCCGTGTATACAGGTTATTCCAACAGAATAATAAAGAATGGAATAACATAAGTTCTCTTCATGAATACAAAAGAAATAATACCCCTTACCTTAGAAAGAAACTGGATACTGGAGTAGAGAGGTAGCAGACTTCTATTCTTCTTTCTCTCTAAAATTTCTCTCTATAATAATTGCTCTATAGCTTGAGTGAATTGGTGAAGAATGGTGAAGAAATGAGCTTCTATTTATAGGAAAATATAGTTGCGATAATTGCACGTTTTGGGGCTCAGAATATTACAATATAATACCTTCCTCTTTTCCTTTATTTTTAATTTAGTCATGCAAGAATTATTAAACTTGCACCACCTCTCCTAATAGTAAATAATGTGATTCAATAGTAAATCATGTGAATCAATAGTTCTAGACATGTGAAAATACGAATTATAGTATAGTACCTCCATCTATACCTCCATTTTTAACTTAGTCATGCAAGTATTATCAATCTTGCACCTACTCCCCTAATAGTAACAAGAATGTGAATCAATAGTACACACATGTGAACAAATAGTTATAATCATGTTAATTAATAGCAATCAATTGCTCATTTATCCGGTTAATTACTCGATTGGTCAATATAACCTCCAGACATCAATTATTATCGAAATAAATGTCGATTTCCACTAACATTAATAATTTCAACACAATGGAACTATTTTTATCAACAATATAAATTTTGAAATTTCAAAGTTTGACTTTTCCTGAAAAAGTCAACTGTTGACTTTTTGACCAAAAAGTTAATCCCGGAAAATTTTGTGTTTATAGTCTATTTGTATTAATTTCATCGTTCCGGACTCAAATATCACGTCCGCGTCTCCAAATTCAACTCCGAACTCAACTTTGATTTTTTTTAATAACATTCATCATTAATATTATAACTCACAATATTTAACAACCAGGTCGTTCCCAGGAAAGAGAGGGCTTTCCAATAAGGATTTTTCCATATTGGCGCGCAATTAGGTGACCAAACCTCTCTTTGACAGAACTTCTAGACATTGTAAATATTGCAATTTAACAATATAAATGACTTTGTCTTCTCAATTATTGATTTAATAATATATCATATAATGCAGATGATACTATGACAATAATCGAATCAATAATATGAGAGATATGATGCAACAATTACTGTAGCAATAATTGAGTATAACTGATTGACTTCTTACGTAAGCATCAATAATCAATACTGTGTGCTACTATGCAACCACGTGTATTACTGTACTTTTACTACCAAGTAGTTCAACAGTATTAACGGTAAAACTTCCGCCGTTATTTTCATAAAAATATTTTTGTCGTTTTCTCAATCCGATGATAATTACATTGTGGGTCCACCATGATTCTTGTAGTTATTGCATTTAATATTCCCTACTAAAACGAATATTCCCCGACCAATCGAATATAATACAATTTGCATACTTTAAAAAATTTATAAATATTACCCAAAACTATAACATTATATCAAATTTATTCCATAATATTCAAAAAAAAATTCAAGAAATTTAAATCTTTATTCATAAAATCTGGGGTCTCACAATCTCCCCTCCTTATAAAATTTCGCCCTCAAAATTTACGTACGTACCTGATATGCCGAAGAGGTGAGGATACCTTAACTTTATTTCATATTCCAACTCTTGAGGTATAACCTTGAATACCTTTATCGTCGAAAACATTACACGTTGCATACGTGCATGCCCGATGTCCTCCGATTGCCTCTGAATGCATATTAGTTCCTAAAATAGCCATTTTAGGACTTGATACCGACCTCAAATCTCAAAACATAAAGAAGGAAAGTTGTAGGTCTACTCGTTATCTTTCCGAATCATCCTGAATCACCTCAATCGAACTTCGTATGAAAACGTTATGCCCAATTTACTAAAGGACGTCTGGACAGATTTTGGCTTAACACATGACCAGCGCCTAGGCGCCCAGATTTTGCCTTGGGCAAGCGCCTAGGCGCCCGAGAGCAGAATTTAAGCACCGAGCCTAGTGCCTAGGCGCTCGACTCTTGACACTTAACTCCAATTTTCCTGATTTTGTAACTTTTGACGCACATACTTCAAATCTTCATATCTTCTTCATCCGTTATCGGAATTAGTCCGTTTTCGAGGCTATGGAAAGTTTGTAACATGCTCTATAAAACCGCAATGATTTTATAATTTTTCAGATTCATTAATTATTCCTAAATTTGGCTCCAAAGTTCCCCAAGACTAAGTTTTTACTAACAACGATACGTGAAAAACGTTATGAACACGCGACATACTTGGCGGTAAAATGAGTATATAGGCCACAGTTCCTACTCAATTGAGGATTTCAAATGGGCCAATTAAATCGAGGGTTGAGATAATGCCTTCTTGAACCTTCTTCTTCATATTCATCAGATTCGGGTGTGTAGTTTGAGCGGCTTTAACTTTATCTATTAAAGTCGATTCTACCCGTATATTCGTTATCTTCACGTGGATCCCTAGAGTCTTTAACTCTATCTTCATCATTTGTAAGTTATAGGAAATGGGTCTTTATGTTAACAACATCGTACTCGTAAATGCATACGAACTTCTACTCAACCTGTCAGCTACCACGTTCGCTCTTCCACGATGATATTGAATGGTATGATCGTAATCTTCAACAGCTCGAGCCAACGTCTTTGGCGCATTATACGTTCATTTTGGGTGAAGAAATATTTAAGGGTTGAAGAAATAGGTTTTGTACTGGGGTCAATACAAAATTCGATTTCACGTTCTGGGGTAGGCTAAGAAGTCTTCAAGAATACGTCAGGAAAGTTATTAACAATAGAAATATCATTCAAAACTGTGACACTCATCCATGACCTGGATAGTACGTCACATTGATACCTATCATCTTGCCATCGTCATTCACGACATCGCCTATAGAAAGTCTGGCGTCGGTGCATTCCACACAAGGAAGTCAACAACGAAAGGATCGGGGCTCTTTAATTATGTCTTGATATGACAATGATTGACTTTAGTGGTTTGGTTGCTTGAATTCGCATAACAGGTTGGTTAGGAATATGAAAGCTAACAACCTTACGAAAAGCATGAAGAGTAGTTAACCAATCGATTCCTAAAATCACATCAAAGGCAAGTATTTTCAAAGAGATAAGATCGACATGAAACGTGAAAGTGTCGATTTGAATCAAACAAGGTTTATAAACAGTGGAGGTAACAAAGGTTTCTGCTAACGAAGTTTCAACCGATAAGTCAAAGTCTAATTTCTCCGGAGTCAAATTTAAACGTTGAGCGCAACCAAGAGAGATAAAAGAATGGGTAGAACCGGTATCTAATAAGGTATAGACTTCGTAATAATTTATAATTAACTAACCCGTGCTAACATTGTTCGGGTTACTCGCTTTTTGAGAAGTCACAAAAAACGCTCTTCCTGAAACCACCAACTTTGTTTTGTCCGTATCCGCCTTTAGTACCACCGTCCTAGCTGGACTTGTCTTCGGTGAACGACAAAATTGGGCTAGGTGACCTTCTCTTCCACAATTATAACATGCTTTGGACGGCATCACGCAGTTTGGACTAATGTGTCCCTCCCCTCCGCATTTGAAGCGTATGATAGGTGGTCGTTCTCCTTCCTTAACAACGGGTGTTGGTGCTGACGTCTTTCCATCATTGTTGAATCTCCTCTTCTTAAAATATTCATTCTTATTGTTTTGGCCATGATTACCACTGAAGTGTTTACCATTTCTGGCATGCTGATTCCCTCCACGCTTATTGTCACCGCTTCGATGATTGTTATCACTGGTATTATCATTTTGTCGGTTGCTCTCTTTTGGTTGGGTTGACTCATTATCGCGCTCCAATAACTGAGCCCTATTAACAACATCTGAATACAAACACAGTTTATGAGAGATAAGATATTGACGTATCTCAGGTTTCAAACCTCTTAGAAACATTCGTGTCATTCTCTCCTCATTATCGACTAAATGGGACGCAAATTGGGATAACTCGGCGAACTTGGCTTCGTACTGCGACACGGTCATGTTATTTTGTTCCAGTTTAATGAACTCTACCTCTTTCATGTGACGAATACTTTCGGGAAAGTATTTGTCATTGAACAATTCTTGGAACTTCTCCCAAGACATCTTCAGTGCGGTAAGTTGAGTACGCTTTACAGATTCCCACAAGTAATCTGCCTCTGTATGCAACATGAAGGTGGCAAAGGGAACCTTTTGCTCCTCGAAGCATCCCAAGACATCAAATATCTTGTAGATCTGCTTTATCCACGTCTTCGCCTTAAGTGGTTTTGGCTCTCCAAAAAACTTTGGTGGTCCCAGTTCCTTGAACTGCTTAGCGGTGACCGTCCGAGAGTTGCCAGTGTTTCTGCTTGCATTTTGGACAGGAGCCACTCTTGCCTGATGTTGCATGAATTGCATAAAGCCTCTGAACATTCCATCATTCATCATTTGGTCAGTGTTGTTATTTTCATGAGGATTGTCACCTTTCTGATGCACATTATCCTGATTATTGATCTGTGGAGACTTAACGGTTTCCTATGCTCCATTGATGTTCTCAACATTCTCGGATGTCATTTTCAAATACTGCCACAAAACAATGGTTAATTAACATATCACATATTATCCCTATACTATGACCGACCAATTAAATACCAAATAAACTTAGGTAGATCATACTAGCGAAAGAATTCCCCGTCTCTCCCTTCATAGTTCTTATCTCACATTTCAGCCAAGGATCATATCCCTAAGCTTTGATACCAACTGTGACGCCCCCAAAACAAGTATACATCACCCATCTTGGGTCGCCAGATACATGGTACATAAATCCAAATACAACTTAATAATACAACTGTTGTATAAAATACGACAAAACTTAAAATGAGAGTTTTAATAAGAATATTGTCATCTAGAAAATATCCACACTCAATAGAGTCCTCATTATAATTATTTTCACACTATTTTATAGAATAGTGAGGACTACTAATGCACCATCTAGGACCATCACTCTGTTCCCCGACTAGTCCCGACTACGTTCTCATTTCCTGAAGAGAACAGTGAAAGAAAGGGTGAGCTCAACTAGCCCAGTAAGAAATATTATGACTAAGATAATGCATAATAAATTATCAATAGTCCTCAACAATGTTAAACTGATAAAATACAATAGACATCAAGTTTAACTGCAGCGGAACAAGCAATCCATTAAAAGAGTCAAGTAGAGAATAAAATCTACTATCTTTTATGATTTAAAAAGGGTTTTTCATCACTTTTTATCGCTGAGACTCAGCTTAATAAATAATCCACATCACCCCTATACTACGGCCAAGGATATTCATTAGGGTCACGACCACAAATTATCCATGCACTACGGGCCAAGGATATTCGTGAATTCATCAATGGTCATGATCATGCCAACAACTGTCCATCAATGCACTACGGGCCAATGAGGACTTTTACCACATCATTTGAAATATTACGGTCATGATTACACCAAATAATCCCTGGTCATAATCATACCAAGTCCATCTATGCACTACAGGCCACAAATGACTTTCAACATAATATAAACATGAGGATGGTGACAATGACATAATAATTCAATAAAACAAGTTCAAGAATTAATTTATCCAGGAACCAATAACGTCCAAATTGTCAACATGATACTTCTTTGTAGAGTAAAATTCAAGAATGCTCAGAAGAATATTTCCATGAAAAGATACTGGATGAAGCGCAAATATCAAGGATATTCCACTAATTTCATTAAGTATAGAAGCTAAAACTTTAACCAACTGAGTATAATAGAATATATGAAACTGCAAATGGATTTTCGCCGCCATGCGGTAATCCACTTAGACAGATCATTTCCATAATTTAATAAGGAATGAATAGAAAGGATCATTCACCATGCATGTGATAATCCACATAGACAGGTTATTCCAACAGAATAATAAAGAATGAAATAATATAAGGATTCACCATGCGTGCGATAGACGGAACAGAGAGTTTATTCCCAATAGAATAATAAATAATGGAACCAGGTCCAGCGTAAACGCATAGACATGATATTCTGACAGAATAATAAATAATGGAACCAGGTCCGGCGTAAATGCACAGACAGGATATTCCGACAGAATAATAAAGAACGGAATAATAAATAATGGAACCAGGTCATACGTAAATGCACCGACAGGATATTCCAACTGAATAATAAATAACAGAACCAGGTCATGCGTAAAGCACAGACATGATGTTCCAACAGAATAATAAAGAATGGAATACCTTCCTCTTTTCCTTTATTTTTAATTTAGTCATGCAAGTATTATCAAACTTGCACCACCTCCCCTAATAGTAAATAATGTGATTCAATAGTAAATCACGTGAATCAATAGTTCTAGACATGTGAAAATATGAATTACAGTATAGTACCTCCATCTATACCTCCATTTTTAACTTAGTCATGCAAGTATTATCAATCTTGCACCAACTTCCATAATAGTAACAAAATGTAAATTAATAGTACACACATGTGAACAAATAGTTATAATCATGTGAATTAATAGCAACCAATTGCTCATTTATCCGATTAATTACCCGATTGGTCAATATAACCTCCAGACATCATTTATTATCGAAATAAATGTCGATTTCCACTAACATTAATAATTCCAACACAGTGGAACTATTTTTATCAACAATATAAATTTTGAAATTTCGAAGTTTGACTTTTCTCGAAAAAGTCAACTGTTGATTTTTGACCAAAAAGTTAATTCCGGAAAATTTTGTGTTTATAGTCTATTTCTACTAATTTCATCTTTCCGGACTCAAATATCACGTCCGCGTCTCCAAATTCAACTACGAACTCAACTTCGATTTTTTTTAATAACATTCATCATTAATATTATAACTCACAATATTTAACAACCAGGTCGTTCTCAGGAAAGAGGAGGCTTTCCAATAAGGATTTCTCCCTATTGGCGCCCAATTAGGTGACCAAACCTCTCCTTGACAGAACTTCTAGACATTGTAAATATTGCAATTTAATAATATGAATGACTTTGTCGTCTCAATTATTGATTTAATAATATATCATATAATGCAGATGATACTATGACAATAATCGAATCAATAATATGAGAGATATGATGCAACAATTACTGTAGCAATAATTGAGTATAACTGAGTGACTTCTTACGTAAGCATCAATAATCAATACTTGTGCTTTACTATGCAACCACGCGTAGACACTATACTTTTACTACTAGAATAGTTCAACAAAGATTATTCAGTAAAACTTCCGCCGTTATTTTCATAAAAATATTTTTATGTCGTTTTCTCTATCCGATAATAATTACATTGTGGGGTCCACCAATGATTAACATACATTATACGAATATTCCCTGCTAAAACGAATATTCCCCGACCAATCGAATATAATACAACTTGCGTACTTTGAAAAATTTATAAATATTACCCACAACTATAATATTATATCAAATTTACTCCATAATATTCAAAAAAAAAATCAAGAAATTTAAATCTTTATTCATAAAATCTGGGGTCTCACAATATCCCTTACGAATACGAAAGAAATAATACCCCTTATGACTGTTGAACGAAAATAATATTCCTACGAATATTGAACGAATATGATATTCCTAACGAATATTGAACGAAAATAATATTCATACGAATACGAAAAATAATATCTCTTCAGAATATGAAATAAATAATACCCTTTACGACTGTTGAACGAACATAATATTCCTATGAATATTGAACGAAGATGATATTCATACGAATGCGAAAAATAATATTTCTTCAGAATATAAAATAAATAATACCCTTACGACTGTTGAACGAACATAATATTCCTACGAATATTGAATGAAGATGATATTCATACGAATACGAAAAATAATATCTCTTCAGAATATGAAATAAATAATACCCCTCATATGACGCCCCTAAAACAGGTATACATCACCCATCTTGAGTCGCCAAATACATGGTACAGAATACAAATACAAACTTAATTATACAACCATCGTGTAATATACGACAAAACATAGCTGAGAGTTTAAACAGAAATATTGCCTTCTAGACAATATCCACTCTCAAATAGATTTCTCATTACATTTATTGTCACACTATTTAACAGAATAGTGAGGACTACTAATGCTATCATCTGGACAGTCACCCCATTCCCCGACTAGTCTCGGCTACGTTCTCATTTCCTGAAGAGAATAGTGAAAGAAATGGTGAGCTCAACTAGCCCAGTAAGAAATATTATGACTAAGATAATGCAGAATAAATTATCCTTAGCCTTCAACAGTATAAAAACTGACAGAATATAATAGAAAACAAGTTTTAGATCAACAACTGCAGCGGAATAAGCAATCCATTAGAAGAGTCAAGTAGAGCATAAAACCTACTATCTTCTATGATTTAAAAAGATTTTCATCAACTTTATCGTTGAGACTCAGCTTAATAAATAAACCACATCATCCCTGCACCACGGCCAAGGATATTCATGTAATCATCAATGGTCATGATTATACCGAATAATCCCTGGTCATAATTATACCAACAATTGTCCACCAATGAACTATAGGCCAATGAAGACTTTTACCACATCATTCGTCACATTACGGTCATGACTATATCGAATAATCCATGGTTATAATCATACCAAGTCCATCTATGCACGTAAGCCAAAGATGACTTTAATCACAATATAAGCATGAGGATGATGACAATGACATAATAATTCAATAAAACAAGTTCAAGGATAAATTTTAAAGGTTTATAATTTAATTTATCCAGAAATCAATAATGTCCAAATTGTCAACATGATACTTCTTTGTGGAGTAAAATTCAAGAATGCTCAGAAGAATATTTCCATGAAAAGATACTTGATGAAGCGCAAATATCAAGGACATTCCACTAATTTCATGGAGTATAGAAGCCAAAACTTTAACCAACTAAGTATAATAGAATATATGAAACTGCAAATGGATTTTCGACCGCCATGCGGTAATCCACGTAGACAGATCATTTCCACAATTTAATAAGAAATGAATACAAAGGATCATTCACCATGCATGTGGTAAATCCACATAGATAGGTTATTCCAACAGAATAGTAAAGAATGGAATAACATAAGAATTCACCATGCATGCGGTAGCCCGCGTAGATAGGTTATTCCAACAGAATAATAAAGAATGGAATAATAGAAGAATTTCACCATGTATGCGGTACTTCGCATATAGACAGGTTATTCCAACATAATAATAAAAAATGGAACCAGGTCATGCGTAATACGTACAGACAGGATATTCCAACAGATTAATAAAGAATGGAACCATGTCATGCGTAATCTGCACAGACAGGATATTCCAACAGAATAACAAAGTATAGAATAACAGAAGAATTCACCATGCATGCGATAGACCGCACAGACAGCTTATTCCAATAGAATAATAACTAATGGAACCAGGTCATGCGTAATATGCACAGACGGGATATTCCAACAGAATAATAAAGAATAGAATAACATAAGAATTTCACCATGTATGATGCTTATGTACATAGGACAGTTTATTCCAACATAATAATAAAAATGGAATAACAGAAGAATTTCACCATGTATGCAGTACTTCGCATAGACAAATTATTCTAACATAATAATAAAGAATGGAATAACAGAAGCTCTCTTCATGAATACGAAAGAAATAATACCCCTTACCTTAGAAGGAAATTGGATACTGGAGTAGAGAGGTAGCAAACTTCTCTTCTTCTTTCTCTCTATAATGATTGCTCTATAGCTTTAGTGAATTGGTGAGAAATGAAGGAAGAATGAGCTTCTATTTATAGGAAAATATATTTTCGATAATTGCACGTTTTGGGGCTCAAAATATTACCGTATAATACATTCCTCTTTTTTTTCATTTTTAATTTAGTCCTGCAAGTATTATCAAACTTGCACCACATCCCCTAATAGTAAATAATGTGATTCAATAGTAAATCATGTGAACAAATAGTTCTAGACATGTGAAAATATGAATTACAGTATAGTACCTCCATCAATACCTCCATTGTTAACTTAGTCATGCAAATATTATCAATCTTGCACCAACTTCCCTAATAGTAAATGAATGTGAATCAATAGTACACACATATGAACAAATAGTTATAATCATGTGAATCAATAGTAATTAATTGCTCATTTATCCTAAGCAATAATTACGATTGGTCAATATAACCTCCAGACATCAATTATTATCGAAATAAATGTCGATTTCCACTAACACTAATAATTCCAACACAATGGAACTATTAAATTCATCTTTAATCAACATGAACTTATTTATCATTAATATTATAACTCACAATATTTAACAACCAGGTCGTTCCAGGAAAAAGGGGGCTTTCTAATAAGGATTTCTCCTTATTGGCGCGTAATTAGATGACCAAACCTCTCCTTGACAGAACTTCTAGACATTATAAATATTATAATTTAATAATATGAATAACTTTGTCATCTCAATTATTGATTTAATAATATATCATATAATACAGATGATACTGTGACAATAATTGAATCAATAATATAAGAGATGTGATGCAGCAATTACTGTAGCAATAATTGAGTATAACTGAGTGACTTCTGACATAAGCATCAATAATCAATACCGGTATTGCTACTATGCAACCACGCGACATCGTTTTTTTTTACTACCGGGTAGTTCAACAGCTTTTAACGGTAACACTTTCGCCGTTATTTTTATAAAAAGATAATTCTGTCATTTTCTAACTACGACAATACTTCCGTTGTGCGGTCTACCAATGATTGTGCCATCGTACGAATATTCCCTGTTAAAACGAATATTCCCCGACCAATCGAATATTATAAAACCACTTGCTTACTTTGCAAAATTTGTAAATATTACCCACAACTATAACATTATATCAAATCCACACCATAATATTCAAAAATATATTTCGAGAAAATTATTCTTTATTCATAAAAGTTGGGGTCTTACACCTTACCTCAGAAGAAGATTGGATACTGGAATAGTGAAGTAGCAGACTTCTCTTTTTCTTTCTCTCTATAGCTTCTCTCTCTATAATTGTTTTTGTGAGTCTTAGTGAATTGGTGAGAATGAAGGAAGAATGAGCTTCTATTTATAGGAAAACATAGTTTTGATAATTGCACGTTTTGGGGCTCAAAATATTACAGTATAATACCTTCATCTTTTCTTTCATTTTTAATTTAGTCTTGCAAGTATTATCAAACTTGCACCACCTCCCCTAATAGTATATCATGTGAATCAATAGTACAATCATGTGACTCAATAGTTCTATACCTGTGAAAAAAATAATTACAGTATAATACCTTCATCTATACCTCCATTTTTAATTTAGTCATGCAAGTATTATCAATCTTGCACCACCTTCCCTAATAGTACATGTATGTGAATCAATAGTACACACATGTGAACAAATAGTTATAAGCATATGAATTAATAGCAATTAATTGCTCATTTATCCGATTGGTCAATATAACCTCCAGACATCAATTATTATCGGAATAGATGTCAATTTTCACTAACACTAATAATCCTAACACAATAGAACTATCAATTTCATCTTTAATTAACACGAACTTATTCATCATTAATATTATAACTCACAGTATTTAACAACTAGATCATTCCCAGAAAAGAGGGGGCTTTCCGATAAGGATTTCTCCCTATTGGCGCGCAATTAGGTGACCAAACCTCTCCTCGACAGAACTTTTTAGACATCGTTAATATTGCAAATAATAATATGAATAACTTTTTCGTCTCAATTATTGATTTAATAATATAAAATATTGATACTGTGACAATAATTGAATCAATAATATGAGAGATATTACGCAGCAATTACTGTAGCAATAATTGAATATAACTGAGTGACTTCTCACGTAAGCATCAATAATCAATATCATGTGCTACTATGCAACCACGCGTATTAATGTACTTTTACCACCGGGTAGTTCAACAGTTTAACGGTAAAACTTTCGTCGTTATTTTCATAAAAAGATATTTTTGTCGTTTTCTCATTCCGACAGTAATTCCGTTGTGGGGTCCACCAATGATTATGCCGACGTACGAATATTCCCTGTTAAAATGAATATTCTCCGACCAATCGAATATTCGCCGACACAATGAATATTTTATATCAACTTGCTTACTTTGCAAAATTTTCACATATCACCCTTAACTTTAACTCTTTCTCAATTTAACCATTTACTAAATAAAATAATAATTATAAGAAAATTGAATACTTTCATTTTATAAAATTCGGGATCTCACAACGTTTACTTGATTTTATTAAGGCAATGTTATGCAAAATGAATGGGTGGTTTGTCGGCCAAGGAAGGGTGATGAAATCCCCACCTTATTATGTTACAGGTTGTGCCCTTAATATTAGATTAAATATAAAAATGCACAAATAAAAAAAAAAGCTATAAACAAATAAAATGTCCTAAAACTATGTGAATTACGAAAGATGGAGAAATTTTGACATACCTGAATCCTCTAACAATCACCACAATTTATATTTGACAAAAAATAAAAACAAAAACCTAATAGGATGTGCTCTACATAAGTGAATGCATGAATGTGACAATTAGTTTTCTAACTAACAAAAAAAACTAAGCTACTTATTTTTTTTTTTTGAGTTAATATACAAAATACCAAGAAAAGCATAGCAATAATATTATCTTTCCGCACCATTGATCCGCTTCGATAATCTTGAAAAATAAAAAAAATATTAGAAGAAGAAAAAAGACTAATTTGATTAAAAAAAATTAAGGAATACAAAATTAAGTCTAGTCCTCAAATTAACTTGATGTGTTAAAATTATGTACTGTAAGTGCATAGTGTCGAATTGAAAAGAACGGGCAAGTACAAGTCGAACCCACAGAGACTAGATTAATTTTAATGTTTTCGTAATATCTATTTTAGGCAAATTAGAAATATAGATTGAGAATTGATTAACTACAATATAAAAACTAATAATGAGAAAACAATCTAGGAATCTGAATCCATTAAATAATAAACATAACATATAATTCAATCTCTTTTGTTTTTATAACTCAACTAATATTTTGATCTCCCTTCCCTTTAATTTAATAATTTTATAATTAACGTGGGCAAACATAGACTATGAAAATTTAAGGATTAACTATAATCTATCAAAACTTTTTTGAGCAAGTATGGATTATGAAAAACTCATATCTTAAAAATAATCTATCAAAACCTCTTAATTAATTTAAAATCACATAAGAACTATAAAACGAAGGTATTTCAATAACGAAACATGAAGGCGAAATTAATTAAACATAAAAGCATAAATAATAGAAGAGATTAAAAATATTATCAAGAATAATTATTTAATTTCATCCTCATCCTAGATTAAAGAAATTAGCTAGAAATGGAAAATTAATTAAACTAACTAAAATAAAGAAAAGAAGAAAATTAAAAAAAATTAAGGAAACTCCATTTAATTAACGATCATCCAATGAACGTAAAATAAAGAAGCAATTTAATCTACTCTTACTCCTAACCTAAACTAATACAATACCTAATACTCATTCTCTCTAAACAAGAGACATATTTATAGCGAAAATAAATTTGTGACCTAGTTTAGATTCACTGAACTTGAACACTTTTGTTCCTTTTTTTCCCTCTTCTTTTCTTCTTGACGTCAATCTCTATATGGTAATTCTCCAAGTCTTTTTCCATCTTTAAAAGTTGGATATAAATACTTTATTTGCTCCCCAAGAAAAACAAATGTTATTTTCTACAAAACAAAATAAAATGTATTAGTTAAATACAATAAACATATAAAATAATAAATATGGAAATATTAAAATATATTAATTATGTGTCTATCAGCGCGCAAATGGCTAGTTAGGAGGTCCTATTTTCTTTCCTACCCCTTTGATTTTTCCTCTATTTTCCCTTTTGGATCCTAGGATGCTATATTTTCAAAAAAATTCTTCTTTGATGTTTTTTATTGTTTTCTAAGGTCAGAATGCCAAATTTGGGTATCTATAAAAAGAACCGAGGGAGTAGTATTATTTGAATGATATAGTCATAAATAAGTTTAGGGTAATTTCCAGTCAATTAGTAAATAAATAATACGCAAATGGGACAGAGGATGAAAAAGAGAGTGGGAATAGATATTTGGACTCAATTATTAGTATTCAATTATTAAAAATAATTCATTTATTTTTAACTATTTTTTGTTGTTGAAATTCATAAGAATAGCACGTAAAGCGTGAAACTAAGTTGGCTAATAGTAAATTTATTAATTTATAGTCAAAGATTTACGTATCCAGTTTTTCCACACCTAACCACTTCCGGTTCAAACTTGCTTTGTATTATCTCGGAAGCTGACAGTGAAGTCTCATTAACAATATACTCCATTTTCTTGTCTTGTTACGATTATAATATTTTTAAACTTCATTTTTCTTGGTACGTAACGATTATAATATTTCTTAACATCGTTTTTTTTCAGCAGGCCTAAAAGAGAAAAGTCAATTCTTTAAACATCATTATTACTACAGAAGTAGCTAAAGAGCAAAGGGACCGAGCGAAGGTATTTATTGAGTTCTTTTTATAGTGTGAATGAGGAGTGATTGTTCAACAACACTACTACAACTACTAATATATTCTTAGAAAAAGGGGATGGAAAAAGAGCAGGGATAGATAAAAACAACGTAGAGAAAAAATTGCTAAAGAAAGCTACGGGTGAAGCAGTGGTTGGAGCAAATTATAGCTTCGCTTATCCAGCTTTATAAGTAATCATTTTGTAGGAAAATCTTGAAAGAACCGATCTATAAACACTATTCTTGAATCAGTTGCATTTTGATATGTTAATAATTTTGTATGTAAAATTTAATGTTTTAAACAGTTATTGGGATTAAAAAAAAGAAGACATTGTTGACACTACAAAAAAAACTGTTCATTGCCAACGGATATTGTCGTCGCCAATGACCCATGTGTCGTCGCCAACGAGTTATTTTTTTTACTAAGCCACTCATTGGTGACGATCTGTCCATCGCTAATGCCGTCGCCAATAACCCATTGATGACAGATAGTTTGTCGCCTATGACATGTAAAAAAAATTAATTTTATAAAACCCACTGTTATTTTACATATACATAATTGTACCTGTTATAAACCAAAAGCAACAAATAATTATTTACTAATGCATACCAATAACCATCAAATATATATAATCAACCATCAAATGTGTACACAATGTACTCACAAAAACCATAATATGTAACTAGATACAAAATGTAATCAATGTATATCCCAACAACTAGTTAGATACATAAAAGTAAATATAAACCATCAAGCTAACTAGATACAAGACTCTATAGTCTGTACAACCCAAAAACTAGATGTAGTTAGATACATCAAGGTAAAAAATATATACAAGGTGATATATCCCCGATCAGCATCATCATAGCCATCGACAAACAAACGAATACTGTCTATTGTGCCACAGTTGGTCCCACCATTCGTAGCATCATCAACATCGACTCAGCAGTCCTCACCATCTCCTCTAGGGTCCTCGTCAGCTCCTCTGGGGTCCTAACCAGCTCTTTTGCGGTCCTCGTCATCGTCGTTGACACTCATGCCACGAGGCTAATCAATAAAACTCTATAAAATTAAAATATTAAGTATAACGTCACAAATGTAGCCATATTTAAATAATCAACTAAGTTTTCTTTATATTAGTCTAATTATCCTAAATTTTTCTAAGTTTTCTTTATATAAGTTAATTAGGCGAACGAGTGGATAACTCGACCATAGGAACTCCGAATCGAGTCCCGTAAGTTGTAATGTGTTCTAAATATCTAAGAGGTTGTTTTCCAATTTATATAATGATAAATACGTGCAAGTGCAAACGGTCAATCAAGTAATATAAAAGTAAATAGAGTGTCGAACCCACAGAGAACAATTACTAACAATTATTTTAATTACCAATTTAACTCCACTTAAATGCTTAAAGTTATTTGCACTTCGTGTACTCCTACATAGTTATATAATCATGGATTCACATCCATCAGTCAAATATTCATACATTCTTAATGTAATAATAATGTTGCATTGTTCTCTATCTTGGTTTTTAAGACTTTCCCTTTTGCTTTCTTAGTAAACTCTTAGAATAACTATGTTTATATAGTACACCTTAGCTACACATGCTTCATATCAACATTCATAAATATTTATCACATACTTGAGTCGCTATGTGTTCGACACAGTTTATAGATACGCGATATACATCGTTCTTACATTTTGCAAACTTTAATAAATTTTAACAAATTTGGGTTTTATATAACCATCATGCCAATGAATAGTACTATAAGTAAGTTGCCAAAATCAGAAAGAAAATAAAATGTCCAGACCAATCTGTCCTGCAGCGCAGCTGCATTGAGTTTAGGCTTGGGACTGGCGTAGCTGCGCTATCCCCTGGCCAGACCAAACTTGAGCTTTTATCTTCTAGATTTCATTACACTTTTTTTAGTATACCAGAATATTAACACATATCAAGCATACATCTTAAGAGATCTTGGACTTTCGTAGAATCATATCAAGTCCACTTTTACATAATATGTCTCTAGTTGGAAATTTCTATAAAGTTAAGGCCAACTAAGTTCATGAAATCATGAGGTTAACTATATTATCCATCTATTCATATGAGAAGGTTATCTAATGCACGCTCGTAAGTATTCACATCATTTATACATAACTAGTTTCATCCATCACTTTAAACTCTTTTAAAATCATGTTTCAATGACTTACATTGTGTCAAAATATGTTTTTGCACTTATAGGCCATGTTTAGAGACTCAAAAGATACTAGTATGCCATCCTACAAGTTTAGAAGTTTAGATAATAGAATGCTCACGAATAATGTTTTCAAAACTTCTAAGTTTCTTTTCTTCAAATCCATGTCATGCCAACCAAATCATACTCGTCATACTCGTTTGTAAATGTTTCTCTCTACGTTTGCAAGGTCAAAATATAACCACTTCATGTTTTAATACTTTGTTTACAAAAGATAATGGAGTTTGCCTTTGAAATCATTTTATCATGAATGATGTAATATAGCACATATAAAACAACTTTTAAACTGTTATCATAAGTAACTAAGTTATTTTAACATCTTCTCAAGTTCAGAACCTACCTCATGTAGCATTCATGCACCTTAGTTCTATTATATCAAGTTTTTCTTGAAAACTTCTCTAACACAAGGTCTAACAAGTTTGATCATGAACAAAGACATTATAAACACTATATCATGCTCATATATATTTGAACTCAATTATATATATAAATCACTAAGTTCAGAACTTGTAGAACATAAGTTTCCACAAGGTTTGTTTTCGAAATGTTTAAGTCTCTTTTCAAAACACATACTAAGTCATGCTAATGCTTTCTATTATGAACAAGGAAATCTTATATGTCATATCTATTATCATGCATATTTATATTTTATCACTTAGAATAACATATTTCATCGTCGGGAGCATTATACTTGTGTATGTGCTCGTTTGACGCCCTCCGATTGTCTTCTAATATGTAACAATCACAAAGATGACTGTTTTTAACCCTTCTAACGACCTCAAATTGAAAAACTTAAAGAACAAATGTTTTAGGTCTATTCTTCCTTGTTCCAGATCATCTTGAATCACCTCAATCGGAGTTTGTATGAAAAGGTTATGACTAATTAACTACAGTAGGTCAAAGTAGTCTACCCGACACTGATGTCCGACACAGCTGCGCCCCAAATGGCCTTTGGGGCAGTGCAACTGCACCCTGGGAGGCAGAACAGCCCCTTAGGTTCTGCTCTTTATGATTTTACAGACCAAAACTCCTTCCGATTTTCATAATGTGAGTTATACTCATCCAAATTAGTCCGTTTTCGATTCTATATGTTTGTAACTCATAAAACTACAACATACCAAATACCCAACAATTAACATAAACATTAACTAACCCAAATATGAATTTAAAATTCATGTTCATACTAAATGTTCATGTTTTGACAAATTTAGCGAATTCATTCACTACGAATTCGTTTTTAAACCAAATTGGTCCATTTAACTTTTGTTGTTTTCTCATCTAACTGTATTAATAGTATCTAGTAACAATACATGGATTTAACAATCCTTAGGCATACATTTTGTGACTCAAAAGCTACTATATCTTAACATTACTAAGGAATTTCAAACTTAAGAAATCAAGAATATATAAGTTAATGTTATTACCTCTTGATTGCTTGAAGTTGATAATTATAGCTCTTCAATCCTCCCATTGCTCTTAATTCTCCCAACTCTATATAGCTCACTTTTCTCAGAAATTCAACCAACGGGAATTGAGAATGCAATTATCCTTATATAGATAATTGGTGGACTGGATTTTGGGTTTACATGAAAGTTGAAATCCATGGTGTAGAAGGAGAAAACAAAGGATACAAGAGAGTGGTTCAACCACCCTTATCAGCCATCTTCCTAGCAAATGATCCCCTAATATCATAGCCTTTAATCACAACTTGAAAGTTACGTAAAGAAGAAGTAGACTACTATTCATGTACTGCTTATGGTCACTGATTTTGGGACATGGTTTAAATCCCAGTAATAAAGCTTAGTTTGGTTCCTTTAATTCCCAAAATATAATTTTAATGTACACTTGTTACTATAATATGGAAAATTAGGGATTATTTATGTACCTACATCATATAATCGATGTACATTAGTCCACATAATTTAATATTTATAACATATGTGGACTTAATTTAATTGCTCACTAATAACTTAATATCTCCCTTTACTATTTACTTACACATCGGTATTGAAATAAATATTTTAATAACACATATTTATTTACTCCCATTTTTTAGAGAACACATATAATTGTCTCATCACATAGGATGAAATAACAAAACTTATTTAAATCAACTTTATGATTTAATTACTTTTACTCTATATTTTTGTATATCATTAACCACAAGTAACTATCACACCTCATTTAATCTTAAGCAGTAGGTAATTATATGATACTACTACTCACATTTTTCCCATATTACACATTATTAATATAAAGTTTATGTGACACACTTTACCTCAATGCTAAATTATTTAGCTTACCTTACTCTTGTAATATGTATAACCTTTACACTTAAAATAATTATTTAAATACCTATTAATTATTTAAATTATATACTATACGTATAATTATTCGATTGACCCAAGACAACTTCTTCCATCTTTAACCAATAATTATTTATAACTATATTGGTCCTCTTCTTTTATTAATCACTTATCTTTCAAATATTACAATACTATGTAATATATTTAAAATATCAAATTAACATATTCCTTCCATTTTCTTTATGCAACACATAATCCTTAATTCACCATTTATGACCTTTATATGAATCCTTAGTATATATTTCTTGAAATCACACTTTCACAAACTAACTCAGAACTTCCTACAGACTGGAGAAGTTGTGCTGGTCATAGACTTGAAAATGGCGCAGCTGCGCCATACCAAGTTCAAAGGCAGATATGTTCTACTTGAGAAGAACCATAGCTTCAATTCATGAATACTTCATGCTTTTAAATTACTAACCTGCTATATCAGTTAACTAACATCTATCACAACCTTCTTCAATGATTTAGAGATTAACTTCAAGTTCACACTCTATTTTCCTTAATAGTTAGTTAGCTATAAAGATCTAATATATATATATATATATATAATTTCTTTCCACAATTCAAGATATATATAACACATACATACTTTCCTCTAATCTTCACTTCTCGCCGTGTATCAAATCACTTAATAATTCTCTAACCAATTTAAAGGTATATAGATTTTCTTCTCTCGTCAACAACGTACATATATACAAGTTTAAACCTAGCACACATCGAGTCTTTAATAGTATTCAATATAGTATACTGAGTGGTTTCCCACAAATAACCAACAAATTAATTTTTGTCTCGTCTACACTGTTTTCATAGTGAGTTAGATCAGTCACTAATTTATATATACCTCCGCTATCTGAAGGAATCGTTTAGCCCAGCTCCTATACATCCACCATTAAAGGTACGGTTGCACTGCCTTAGACTTGATACTTACTCGTACATATACTCAAGAAATTGGTGATTATCAAAGATATTTAATGTCACCAACTTACTATGATAAAATAATTTCACATGAACTATTTAATATCAATAGATAAATTTCTACCCATCTTCTTTACTAATTCATCTCTAAAATTTATAACAAATATATAATAATAATATATATTTATTAAACACAACATCACTTATTACATAGTTCATATTACCCTATGTAACACAATTCTACATACATCGTAACACATTTATATATTCTTGTTCGAACCCATCTCATGCTTTAAGAATTTTATCTACTAAATTCTTATTTTAATATTTTCTAAAAATTCAAGTTCTTACATCTACTTCACTATTGCAGTATCCAGTCTTCTACTAAGGTAAGAGATATTATTTTTGTTCAATATTTGTATGAAATAATATTTTCTTCCATACTTTGTAGTATGTAAGTAATATTATTTCATTTCGTATTCCTAATTCTACACTCATTTTGTTAAAGTATTGCTTCTATACTCCGTGAAGTTAGTAGAATATCCTTGAAATTTGTGCTTCATCTAGTATCGTTTCACAAGGAAATTTTTCTGAACATTCTTGTTAAATTTTAAGCTTTTCATGCCGGAGTACTATTCATGGGTACTATTCATTTATACGACACTATTCATGCGTACGGTACTATTTATATATACGGTACTCTTCACGAAGTACTATTCATGGGGTACTATTCATGGGATACTATTCATGAAGTACTATTCACAAGATACTATTCACGAATTACTATTCATGGGGTACTATTCACTCGGGTACTATTCACCCGGGGTACTATTCATGACAAAAATTGATTTCTTTCGGTCCAAATTATTTTTGATACAATATTATTCTTGAATTTTACTCCACAAAGCAGTATCATGTTGACAATTTGGACATTATTGAATTCTGGATAAATTAAATTATAAAACTTTAAAATTTATCTTTGCTCTCATTTAATTAAATTCTAATATTACTGTCATTATCCTCATGCTTATATTGTGACAAAATTTATCTTTGGCCCATATTTCATAGATGAACTGTTGATTGGTATGATTATGACCAGGGATTATTCGGTATAATCATGACCTGTAATATTACAAATTATGTGGTAAAAGTCCTCATTGGCCCGTAGTGCATTGATGGACAGTTGTTGGCATAATCATGACCATTGGTGATAACACAAATATCCTTGGCCCGTAGTGCATGGATAATTCGTGGACGTGATACTAATGAATATCATTTGCCCTTAGTGCATGGATAATTCAGTGATGTGGATTATTTATTGAGCTGAGTCTCAGCGATAAGATTGATGATAAACATTTTTTTAAATCATAGAAGATAATAGATATTATGCTCTACTAGACTCTTCTAATGGATTGCTTGTTCTGCTGCAGTTAAACTTGTTGTTTATTGTATTCTATCAATTTAACACTGTTGAAGGCTAATGATAATTTATTCTGCATTATCTTAGCCATAATATTTCTTACTGAGCTAGTTGCGCTCACCCTTTTGCTTTCATTGTTCTCTTCAAGAAATGAGAATGTAGCCGGGACTAGTCGGGGAATGGAGTGATGGTCCAAGATGATGGCTATAGTAGTCCTCACTATTCTATGAAATAGTGTGATAATAATTGTAATGAGGACTCCGTTTGAGTTTGGATATTGTCTAGAAGACAATATTCGTGTTAAAACTCTCAGCTCATCTTGTACAATTAAGTTTGTATTTGTATTGTATACCAAGTTTTTGGCGACTCAGAATGAGTTATGTATACCTATTTTGGGGGCGTCACAACAAGTATAACATTATATCAAATCCACACCATCTTACTCAAAATGATATTTAGAGAAAATTAAATCTTTATTCATAAAAGTTGGGGTCTTACAGAAGTATTCTACAATCAACCTTTTATCTGACTTTATGATTCACTATTCTCTTGAAAAGTTGATCGTCTTTGCTAAATGATGTTCAGTATATATAATAGCTTCTTTGACTCCTTCTACAATTTCTGTGATAGCCTTGCAACTTTGAAATCATTTATTCACTTCACGAGCTGATTCTCTGTCTATGAGATGGAGTGACATCTGATATCTTCTGATGTTGTACAAACATGGTTGACTCTGCGAAGTATCTTCATACTATGAACTAGCAAAATAACTTTACGATCATGATTTCCTATCATCTATACACAAGATCAATTTCCATAAGATCAACCTAACATTATTTGATCTTTCTAATCTAAGTCTTTGTACATCAATTCTTTTGAAGGACTTTACAAAACTTGCATGTACAAATATACATTAATCAAATTTTACTTTAAGCACATGTAGATTACTCTGTTGATGATGTAATTATCGTTCAGAGCATCCTTTTACAATGATTCTGTCTATTACATATGTATACAGATTTAAGATCAACCTAACAAGTCTGATCATTACTATTCTAACTCCTTTTACATAGATATCTCAGTTAAGAACTGTACAAAACATATGCATACAAACATACTTTAAGAGCTTCATCATCAAATCATATACATTTGGAATCTAATGAGAATTCTAATCAAACTCCCCCTTAATGAAACAACTTATTAATCCATTTCTAGATTCCTAGCAATCTCCCCCTATTTGATGATGACAAAAATACTATAGCAACTTATTCAATCAGTTTCATTTAAAAGCATATACACGATTATGAACTTAATATACAGTAAGCCACTGTATTGTTATACCAACAGATATGAATAAAATGATGTGGATGTATCTTAACATTCATATATCTAGCAGTTTAAATTAACATTCATGCATAATAAAACCCGAAAAAAAAATAGTCTTAAAAATATTACAGCCCAAAAACAAGTTAACCATTAGTCTTAAGAAACCTCCCCCAAAACAGCTACATCAGTACTTTCGCTAGCTTCACCTAAGTTGAGCTTGTCAGAAATGTAACTTCCTTTAACGTCGTGCTTCCTCTGTTTCTGCTTCCCTTCTAGTTTTCCCCCTATGTTGGCTTGCTTCCTCGGATATGCCTTCTCCCTCTGTTGTTGTGACGACCCGAGAAATCAGACGACCTTGTAATAGGTTTTTGTTATGAATATCTAATAAAATAAAAATTTATTGTTATTGTTATATGTTATGTGATTTAGGTTGATTAATGACCTAATTTATGTTTTACGTGATTATGTATGAGTATTGGGAGTTTTTGAGAGAAAATAATTTTTTCTGAGAAAAACGCTAAATCACTATTCATAAAACTCAGAAAACGCTTTTAAGTTTTTTTTAACTTTTTGAATTACGGCATAACGTTTATTTGGAAAAAAGAGACGAAATCTCCAATAAAAATATTTTTATTAGAAAAGACGTAAAATCAATATTCAAGCTAAAAACTCGTTTACATATTTTTGAATTTTCAAACTTTGACATATTGTTTGTTCAAGAAATGGGGACAGAAAGTGAAAACGAAACTTGAAAAGAAGAAAGTTAATATTTTGACTAAATGTAAAACTAAGTGAAGCCTAGGAATTAAAATGACTTGGCTTGGAATTAAAATAGCTTGGCTAATGAATAAAAATGACTTAGCTTGAAATTTAAAATAACTTGGCTAAGGTTTAAGATGGCTTGGCTAGAGTGAATATAATGTGTCTTGCATTGAGCCAAGGTGTGCAAGCCATGGCTTGGAGATAGAGCCAAGTGAGGCACGTCTTGGAGCCAAAACCTTGAAAATTACGTGTGTCACTTAATTATAGAGATAATAGCCATGTTTCTTGATTTTAAAAATCAAACATGTGGTTACATGAATTTAGGAAGAGAAAGAAGGAGAGGTGGCCGGGTATGGGCAAAGGGGGGGACCAAAGTGGTGACTCACTTATTATTTTTGGTAAGTTTTTATCGAATTAAGCTAGCAATTAATGTCTTGTCTCTTCCATTCAATTAAATTATCCAAACATGACCTTAAGTTGTCTAAATTTAGTTAGTTTAATTAAAGTTAGGTTAGTTAATTTAATCTTGGTTAGGTTAAGTGTTGGGTGATTTAATTAATCAACCAACACTTAGCCATTTCATTTCCTTTCCATCATCAAGTAAGAAAAAAAAAAGAAAAAGAGAGAAAGAGAAAAGAAAGAATAAAAGAGAAGAAAGAAAGTAGTGGGTGGATCATAGAAGATAGGAAGAGTGGGAAGCAAGCTTGGATAATCCATATTCATAAAAAGAAGTGAGAAAAATAAGGAAAGGTAATACCATGAACCCTAACCCTTTTTCTCTTTGAATTAGTAATTGTTGGTGGTTGTTGTTTATTGGAAGATCATGAAGTATATTTGAGTAATAAGGATGTGTGTGGTTTAAATATCATAAATTACTTACTAATTACATGAAATGTGGAATCAAAACTTAAAATGCAAACCTATGAGTAAAGGAATACAAGAACGGACTAATAGTGGATTATTAAAAGGGGGTTATTTTGATGGCCATTTGAGGTAGCTTATGAAATGTAAAAATTAAGTTCTAGGGTTTCATGTTATACTCTTATGAGTCATGAAAATCACTCAATTAGAATGGAAGCAAAAGTGTTTGTAGCGAAGCCATGACGAATTTTCAAGTAAAACTAGTTAAAAAGTTAAAAATGGAATTAGTGTAACGTTGACCCTTGAGCAGTTTTTTGTTTCAAATGGTTTTCTAGAAAAATTTTTGGGTTTAAGGGTTATATAGTACGTTAAGTAAAGAGTCTGTGGACGTAAGAATGACCCCATTCTGAGTCCGGAGGTGGGAGATATGCCCTTCGGAATGAGACTAGTCAAAACTATCAAGACTAGAAAACTGTTTCGGGTAGAGAATTTTGTTCCATTGTTTTGGCCTGACAATGTACCTGGAAAATATTTCCATCTAAGGGGATTTGTAGTAGATGTAACAAGGAAGAAAATGACGTGAGAATGGACTCATTCCGACAACGGAGGGTCAAGTTATGATGTTACAAAGTGGGTACGTTGTTAAGAAAAAACTGCCTATTTTAGCTTCAGGTGCAGTAGGTTTTGAACTAATGAAGACGGGTCAAAACAGACATATTAACCTATCTGGATTAACAGACAGGGAGTTTAAATCTAAAGCAGACACTCCGCGCGCTAGTTAACCTGTATGGATTGATAGATAGACAGTTTAAAGCTAAAACAGACAGGTTAAGCAGTTTGCTTTATACCTATAACGAAAAATAAAAAAAATAAAAGTTGATCAAGCGCATTGATTTAATCATCAAAAGTGAACAATAAGAAATAAGAATCTAAGGTTAATGTAATGCATAATTAGCATCAATATATGTCTAATTGGTATATGTATATGAACTTAAATATTGTTCCGAGTTTAATGAAACGAACATTATAAAACACGGAATATGGTTAAAGTAAACCATATGTGACGTTTATACTTGGCTAATTGGTATGTCTATGTGTACTAAATGTGTAGGACTTTCAAAGGGCAATTAACTTCAAAGTATAGAAGACGTTTGAGGCAAGTCCTAAACTTACTCCAATTTTATTGAGCAAGTTTCTAATTCTTATTTAATTGTTGATATTAAGCAAGTTTCTTAAATTAATTCAAATTGTTAAATTGAATGCAAGTTTCATGTCTTTGTGCAAACATGCTATAATTTTACAAGGTGTTTAGCTACGAATTGTTCTGTTATTGAATTATTTAAGTTGTTACAGTTTTGTTGATGCATTAGTTGAGTTATGATTAAGTTCATGCTAATTGATTCAGTTGGGCACATGTTAAGATGTTACATGGAAATAAATGCAGATTGTGTTATGACAATGATATAGACATTGTTGATGTCAAATTGTATGTTTTTAATAAAGAAAAATGTGAAAGTCTTTAGGACTAGTTATTAAAGATTGTGATGTTTAGGAATGATAGGAATTTAAGTTATTCATGTTTGTTCGAATTGCTTCTCAACTATTGTTTCATTGATGAAGTTTTCAGAGAATACTGAATTGATTCTTGATTGTGTTGTTTATTCAACTGCTATAACTTGTTAGGTAATTAAATGCTCACCTTTACAAAACTCTAAAACTTTTACAGTTAGAGCGGATGGACTTGCATAGTCAGATGGAATTAAGTAAAAGGAATTGTTAAAGCTTAGAGGATTTCATTTTGTGATGTAATAGTATGTTGTAATTATAATATATGCACGATGTAATATTTATTAATATTATAATTTAAAGATGTAAAGGTCTTAGAACCTATGATTTGAGTTAATATGTTATTATAATATATTAATTACATTCATGTATTAAGGTTATATTGAATGGGTAGTACCGTGATGCGCCAAACTCAAGTTTGAAGAAAGATCGGGTTTCAGGGGCGTTATAGTTGGTATCAAAGTCATAGGTTATAAACCTTAGGTGGGAAAACCTTAGGCTATAACCTTGAGGGAATGATGAAGATAATAATGAGATAAACTCAGATAAAGTTTTAAGGAGTAAAATAATATATATTGCTATGTGATAATCAAGGTGTTAAAATTGATTATAAGAAGAAGAATGTTAAAGATTATCATATTATTAATGAAAAGCTAGTAGTTGTACCTAGGCAAATAATTGTGGTATTAACCAAGGATGAATTAAAAAATAAAGATAATAAACTCTAGATGGAGTTAGGGATGAATAACCCTAATATTAGGGATAGTTTTAAATTAGAATTTAAAACAGACATAAGTTGATGTTAACACAAACTCAAGACACAAGTTGGTGTCAACGCAAGAGCGCGACACAAGTTAGTGTCAAGTTGATAGAAGTTGGTGTTAAACAAACACAAGTTGGTGTCAAATATATACACAAGTTGGTGTTAATTAAAATACAAATTGGTGTCAAGTAGATACAAGTTGGTGTCTAACAGATATAAGTTGATGTCAAAGCAAAACGCATGTAATCGTTAAAAAATGTAGAAGTTTAGAGAAGTAAGAAATTTCCTGATCAGAAAATTGATAGGAAATACTCAAATTTTGAGAAATAAGGAAGTTAAAATTAGAGGAGTGTTAAAAAGTTGTAAGAGCAAAAGATTAAGTCCAAGAATTATAGGACATTTCGTAGTAATAAGAGGATTGCGTATGAAATAGCAGAAAGCTATAAAATGAAAAGTAAGATGTACTTGGAGATGCATGTTAATATAAATATGTGTATTAATATGTGCAATGTGATGATTAATTTTTTAGCATTAATAATAAATGCTTTAAGATGAAGGATGAGAAAATAATATATTTATTATACAGAATAATGCCGCTAAGAAGAGATCAGCGTGATCAATCCGAGGCAGAGGAAGAGAATAGATATCAAGTAGACGTTATGCAAAAGTTTTTAGATTGATTAATAGGGGCTGTAAATTGAAACCCCGTTGGAGTAAATAATAATCCTCTAGCTTTGCCAATGGAAAACTTTAAGGATTTTAATAGTGTGGGACCACCTGAGTTTAAGGGGGTCACTAAGCCTATAGAGGCTTAGTCATGGATTAAGGAAATTGAAAAGGCGTTTATCATCGCCAAGGTAAGAGAGGAGCAAAATACGGCTTTTACTACCTATATGATGAAAGGTGAAACTAATTTTTGGTAGGAGGTCAATTAGAACAGAGTTGGTGAGGAGATAGTGACTTGGGAATGGTTCAAGGAGTTATTCTTCGAGAATTACTTTCCCAAGGGCATGTAGGGTCAAATAGAGATAAAATTTCTCGAGATGAAGCAGGAGAACGTATCGATTTCCTAATATGCTGCCAAATTTAGCGAATTGGCAAGGTTTTATCCATATCAAGTCGACACTGAAGTGATAAAGACACGTAGGTTTGAGTAAGGTTTGAAATTATCGCTCTGTGATAAAGTAATAGTGTTAAAATTGACTCGTTTGGGATGATATTAGAAAAGTTCATTGTGATGTCCCCAAAATAGGTATACATCACACATTCTAAGTCGCCAAATACATGGTATAGAATTCAAATACAAACTTCATTTATACAATACGACAAAAGCGTAGCTGAGAGTTTTCACATGAATATTGTCTTATAGACAATATCCAAACTTAAACGGAGTCCTCATTGCATTTATTATCACACTATTTCATAGAATAGTGAGGACTACAAGAGCCACCATCTCGGACAGTCACTCCATTCCCCAACTAGTCCCGGCTACGTTCTCATTTCCTAAAGAGAACAATGAAAGCAAAAGGGTGAGGTCAACTAGCTCAGTAAAGAATATTATGACTAAGATAATGCAAAATAAATTATTGTTAGCCTTCAACAATGTTAAACTGATAAAATACAATAGATAACAAATTTAATTGCAGCGGAATAAACAATCCATTAGAAGAGTCAAATAGAGCATGACATCTACTATCTTCTATGATTTAAAAGTTTATTATCAATTTTATCGCTGAGACTCAGCTAAATAAATAATCCACATTACTGAATTATCCATTCACTACGGGCCAAGGATATTCATTAGTATCACATCCACGAATTATGCATGAACTACGGGCCAAGGATATTTGTGTTATCACCAATGGTCATGATCATGCCAACAACTGTCCATCAATGCACTACGGGCCAACGAGGACTTTACCACATCATTTATAACATTACGAGTCATGATTATACCAAATTATCCCTTGTCATAATCATACCAATCAACAGTCCATCTATGCACTACGGGCCAAAGATGACTTTCATCACAATATAAACATGAGGATGATGACAATGATATATAAATTCAATTAAATGAGTGCAAGGATTAATTTTAAAGATTTATAATTTAATTTATCCTGAATTCAATAATGTCCAAATTGTCAATATGATACTTCTTTGTGGAGTAAAATTTAAGAATAATATTGTATCAAAAATGATTTGGACCAAAAAAAGAAATTTTTGTCATGAATAGTACCCCGGGTGAATAGTAACTGAGTGAATAATACCCCGTGAATAGTACTCCAGCATAAAAAAATTAAATTTCAAGTATATTCTTGTGAAACGATACTAGATGAAGCACAAATTTCAAGTAAATTCTAGTAATTTCACGGAGTATAGAAGCAAAACTTGTCAACATGATTATAGAATTAGGAATACGAAACGAAATAATATTACTTACATATTACAGAGTATGGAAGAAAATATTATTTCTTACGAATATTGAACAAAAATAACATCCCTTCCCTTAAAAGGAAAGTACTTATGACTAGTAGGGCGTGGATATTCTTGAAGAAAACTTGCACTATTTTCTACACTCAAAGCTTCCTTAAACTCTAAAGAAATACGCTCAATATTATAGAAGAAGAATTCTTTGATTCTGGTGTGATTTTCAATTCTAAACTAAGCATCCTATTTATAGGAGAAAGTCAGGATACTATTTAGATGCACAGTAAGGAAAAAAATCACAGACGCACAGTAATAGTCGGCTAAAAATTTTAATAATCACATGATTTACTATGCAAGCACTATTCTAACACTATGCATAATAAAATATAATATATTCTATTTTTCATAAAAAATAAAACTTATTATAAAATATATATATAATATATAATAAAAGTACTCCCTCCCGACCATGCAACCCCCCCATATATATATATATATATATATATATATATATATATATATATATAACAAAATTGAGATAACTTCTACCGACAGTTTTGAAAAATAGATAAGTGGGGGTCCAAATAACAAGCCAAATTTACAACAAATACTTCATAAAAATCCCCTCTATTTATCTCAATTTACTTGGCTTCACAAAATATATTTTTAGTAACATTCATCATTAATATTATAACTTGAAATATTAACAACCAGATCATTCCCAGGAAAGAGGGGGCTTTCCGATAAAGATTTCTCCTTATTGGTGCGCAATTAGGTGACCAAACCCTTTTTCTCGACAGAAATTTCTAGACATTGTCAATAATGTAAATAATAATATGAATAACTTTGTCATCTCAATTATTGATTTAACAATATAAAATATTGTGATTATAATTGAATCAATAACGTGAGATACTATGTAGCAATTATTGTAACAATAATTGAGTATAACTGAGTGACTTCTCACGTAAGCATCAATAATCAATACCGTAGCTACTACTATAAACCACGCCATTCATCGAACTTTTATCACCGGGTATTTCAACAGTTAACGGTAAAACTTTCGCCGTTATTTTTATAAAAAGTTATTTATGTCGTTTTCTAACTCCGACAGTAATTCCGTTATGGGGTCCACCAATAATGTGTCGTCGTACGAATATTTACTGTTAAAATGAATATTCCCCGACCAATCGAATATTTTATAACAACTTGCTTACTTTGTAAAATTTATAAATATTACCCACAATTATAACATTATATCAAATCCACACCATAATATTCAAAAATGATATTTAGAGAAAATTATTCTTTATTCATAAAAGTTGGGGTCTTACAACCTCCCCTTCTTATGAAATTTCTTCCTCGAAATTGGTGTACGTACCTGTATGTCGAAGAAGTGAGGATACCTTGATTTCATTTCAGATTCTAACTCCCAGTTCATTTCCTCAACATCGTGGTTTTTCCACAAAACTTTGACTTGAGGTATAGCATTGAAGCGTAGAATATGTTCTTTTTATCCAAGATTTTAAAAGGTACCTCTTTATACGTTAAATCTTCTGCTATCTCGTCTGGTTCTAATTCAATAATGTGGTTCGGGTCTTCCACATATTTACGTAACATAGATATGTGAAAAACGTTATGAACACGAGACATACTTGGCGGTAAGGCGAGTCTATAGGCCACAGTTCCTACTCGATCAAGGATTTCAAATGGGTCAATGAATCGAGGATTGAGCTTTCCTCTTTCTCCAAATCTTGTAACTCATTTCCATGGAGCAACACGTAACAACACATGCTCTCCAACATTAAATTCCACGCCCCTTCGATGAAGGTCAGCATAACTATTTTGTCGATCTTGTGAGGTTTTTATACGTTGCCAGATATTTTGAATCTTTCCATTATCATGCGTATAAATTATGGTCCCAACAACGTTGCTTCACCCACCTCATCCTAGCATACTAGAGAACAACACTTGCGTCCATACAACGCCTCGAATGGAGCCATGTCTATACTTGTTTGATAATTGTTGTTGTAGGAGAATTCCTCCAATGGCAAGAACTTGTCCCAACTTCTTTTGAAGTTTAGGACACAGAGTCTAAATAGATCTTCAAGAGTTTGAATAGTCCTTTCCGACTGCCCTTCTGTCTGAGGATGATATGCCAAACTGAATCGTAAATCCATGCCCATAGCTTTTTTCAAACTAACCCAAAATTATGAAGTGAATCTTGGGTCTCGATCAGAAACTATGGATACTGGAATACCATGTAGTCTTACAATCTCATTTATGTATATATGAGCAAGACGTTCAAGTGAATAAGTTTCTCGTATAGGTAAGAAATGAGCAGACTTGGTTAATCTATCGAGAATGACCCAAATTGTATCTATGCCTTGAGAAACCTTAGGAAGACCAATAACGAAATCCATGGTTATGTGCTCCCACTTCCATTCTGGAATTTCAAGTTATTGCAATGGACATTTTGGCACTTGATGCTCCGCCTTGACACGTTCACAAGTTAAACACCTTGAGATAAACTCCATTATCTCTCTCTTCATATTGCTCCACCAAAATTTATGTCAAAGATCACGATAAATTTTGGTACTCCCAAGATGGATTGCAAACGGTGTGTTATGCGCCTCCATCATAATTTTATACTTCAAATCAGAGTCGTTAGGAACATAAAGTCTGGAGTTGACTCGAAATATTCTTTCTTCATCGATTCTTGCTTCTGGAATAGCACATTCTTGCACTTTCTTCTTCATATGCATCAGCTCCAGGTCCGTAGTTTGAGCATCTTTAACTTGATTGATTAAATTCGATTCTACTCATATATTTGAAATCATTACGTGGGTCCCTGGAGTCTTTAAATCTATCTCCATCCTTTGTAAGTCATACAAAATGGGCTTTTACGTTGACAATATCGCACTCGTACCCGCATATGATCTTTTACTCAATGCGTCAGCTACCATGTTCACTTTTCCAGGATGGTATTGAATGGTATGATCGTAATCTTTTAATAGCTCGAGACAATATCGTTGGCGCATGTTGAGTTCCTTTTGGGTTAAAAAATATTTGAGGCTTTTATGATCTGCATAGATCTCCACTTTCTCCCCATACAGGTAATGCCTCCAGATCTTAAGCACAAAAATGAATGCTGCCAACTCTAGATCATGAGTAGGATAATTCCTCTTATATTCTTTGAGTTGTCATGAGGCATAGGCTATGACTTTCCCATGTTGCATGAGAACACATCCTAACCCTCTACCTAAAGCATTACTATAGATGACAAATCCCTCTGAACCAGATGGTATTGTCAGAACAGGTGCTGAAATGAGTCTCCTCTTGAGTTCTTGGAAACTCTTCTCACATTCCTCGTTCCAACCAAATTTTGTATCTTTTTGAGTCAGCTGAGTTAATGGAGTAGCGATTCGAGAAAATCCTTCCACGAATCTCCGATAATAACCAGCTAAGCCCAGAAAGCTACGTACCTTGGTTACTGACTTAAGTTGCTCCCATCTTTTAATTGCTTCAATCATTGTCGAGTCAACAGATATTCGCCCAAGGAATGCTACTTCCTCAAGCCAGAACTCTCATTTCTTCAACTTGGCATATAGCTTGTTTTCACGAAACTTTTGGAGTATCAACCTCAAGTGTTGCTTTTGATCTTCACGGCTTTTGGAGTATATGAGGATTTCATCAATAAAGACAACCACAAAATGATCCAAATATTCCTTAAATACTCGGTTCATCATATCCATGAAGGCAGCATGGGCATTAGTCAATCCAAAAGACATGACTAGGAATTCGTAATGCCCGTATCGAGTTCTGAAAGCAGTCTTTGGAAAGTCATCAGTTTTAATCTTTAACTGATGATATCCGGAATGAAGATTGATCTTTGAAAAGAATTTAGCTCCTTGCAACATGTCAAACAGGTCATCAATGCGAGGCAACGGGTACCTATTTTTGACAGTGACATGATTCAACTCCCGATAATCAATACAAAGTCGCATACTCCTATCCTTCTTCTTTACAAATAGAATAGGCGCACCCCAAGGAGATGTACTAGGATGAATGAAACCGATGTCTAATAATTCCTGTAGTTGGGTTTTTAACTCCTGAAGTTCAATAGGAGCCATTCGATATGGGGCTTTGGAAATGGGTTTTGTACCGGGTTCAAGGTCAATACAAAACTCGATTTCACGCTCTAGGGGTAGGCCAGGAGGTTCTTCATCGAATACGTCAGGAAATTTATTAACAATAAAAATATCATTCAAATCTGACGTATTTTTGTTTAAATCCGTGACATAGGCTAAGAAAGCTTGACATCCATTTTTCAATAAACGAATAGTTTTATGGCTTGATATAACAGTGATTGACTTTTGTGGTTTGGTTACTTGAATTCGCATAATAGGTTGGTTAGAAATATGAAAGCTAACAACCTTGCGAAAATAATTAATTTTAGCATGATGAGTAGTTAACCAATCAATCCTTAGAATCACATCAAATGCAGGTATTTTCAAAGAGATAAGATCGACAGGTAACCTGATGGTGCCAATTTGAATCAAACAAGATTTATAAACAGTGGATATAATGAAGATTTCTCCAAAAGGAGTTTCAACAGATAAGTCAAAGTCTAATTTCTCTAGAGTTAAATTTAAACGTTGAGCTCAAGTAGGAGAAATAAAAGAATGGGTAGAACCGGTATCAAAAAAGGTATAGACTTCGCAAGAGTTTATGATTAGCTTACCCGTGATAACCTCGTTCGGATTCCTCTCTTTTTGGGAGGTTACGACAAACGCTCTCCTTTGAACTACCGGTTTGACCTGTTTGGGACGGCCTTTGGTATCTCTATCCCAGCTAGACTTGACTTCACTGCACGATAAAATCGGGCTAGGTGACCTTCTCTTCCACAATTATAACATGTTTTGGGCTGTATCATGCAGTTTGGACTGATGTGTCCCTCCCCTCCGCATTTGAAGTATAAAATCGGTGGTCGTTCTCCTTCCTTGAAAACGGGTTCTAGTGCTGCTGTCTTTCTATCATTGTTGAACCTTCTCTTCTTGAAATTTCCACTTCTATTGTCTTGGACATGATTACCACCAAAGTGGTTACCATTTCTGGCATGTTGATTCCTTCCACATTTGTTGTCACCGCTTCTATAACTGCTACCACATATATTATCATTTTGCCGGCTGCTCTCTCTTGGAAGGGTTGACTCATTATCGCGCTCCAATAAATGAGCCCTATTCACTACATCTGAATACAAGCAAAATTTGTGAGAAATGAGGTATTAACGTATTTCGGTTTCAAACCTCTTAGAAACATCCGCGTCATACGCTCCTCATTATCTACCAAATGGGATGCAAACCGGGATAACTTCGCAAATTTAGCCTCGTACTGCGATACGGTCATATTGGTTTGCTCCAACTTGATGAAATCCACCTCCTTCATGTGACGAATACTTTCAGGAAAGTACTTGTCGTTGAACAGATTTTAGAACTTCTCCCAAGACATCTTTAGTGCGACAGGTTGAGTACGTTTTATAGATTCCCTCTACTAATCTGCATCTCCTCGCAACATGAAGGTGGCAAAGGGAACCTTCTGCTCCTCGGAGCATCCTAAGACATCAAATATCTTGGTGATCTTCTTTATCCACGTCTCTGCCTTAAGTGGTTCTGGTTATTCCAAAAACTCCGGTGGTCCCAACTCCTTGAACTGCTTAGCGGTAACCATCCGTGAGTTGCCAGTGTTTCCACCTGTATTTTGCACAGGAGTCTCTCTCGCCTGATGTTGTATGAATTGCAGAAAGCCTCTGAACATCCCATCGTTCATTATTTGGTCGGTGTTGTTGTTTACATTAGGATTGTTTCCTTCATGATGCACATTATCCTGGTTATTGATCTGTGGTGACTCAACGGTCTCCTGTGCTCTGTTGTTTATCTCAACATTTTCAGATGTCATTTTCAAACACTGCCTCAAAACAAGGGTTAATTTACATGCCACATAATACCCTTATATTCTGACCAACCAATTAAATAACAGTTAAACTTAGGTAGGTGTGACACCCCTAAATCCGGTACTTCCATTTCCACAGGATTTGGTGTTCACTATACAAGCATCATCTATCTATCTACCCATAAATAAATTTCAAACCATGCAATAGATAGAATAAATAATAAATCTCTCCCCTTATGGGGTTACATCAACTGAATAATAATAAATCCCAGGTTACTCTAACCTTAAAACATCTGTACGGAAAACATAAACAATAAGTCTTAGTAACATCAATTCTAATTACATCACATAACCACAATAATAAAATATTCTTCATTACTTGCTAAGCTTGCCCTTGCCCTTACTAGTGAAAGGTTCGTCTGCTCTTTCGTTCTTAACTGCAATGTTATTATTACGCAAGAGTGAGCACGATTTCCCACCAGTATAACAATATAACAATGAATAATAACATGCGAGAGAAATAATAACTTCTGATATAAAGCTCAACTTTTGAATCAAGAATGAATAACAAGAATCAAAAGAAATTCTGAGGGTCATAAGACCTTGAACTATGTCCTAGGTTGTCAAGTGTTTTTACTTGAAACCTTTAACAATCATAAGACTATGGAATCTCCTTCTCGTACTTAGGGGGATCAGCCCTTAGTACCATACTGTGCACAATATCTTAACGCTAAAGCGTAAATAATCCCCTATACAGGGTTGTTCATCTCAGTTTGACATTTGAGTCCGCACCAAAGGAAGTTTGGTTTGGATAATTCATCAAGGGATTCTGAAATTTAGAATGCTCATCAACTATGGACTAGTCGAATCAATAAGGGTTCGCTAGTCTAACAAGGTTTAACAGTGAATGAATATTTAACTTGAATATCATCTAAAAAGGTATACAATAGAATAATTATTGTATAACAACATCATGCTTGAAGATTAATAAACTTTAATATATAAGGCAGGCTTGATCAATAATAATGAGAACTTGCTCATTATCGAAAGATGAATTAATCAACTTATAAAACAATAACAAGTAGGGTTAAGAAAACTTGTTCAACGAAAGTTTAGGGTAAGAAACTTGCCTCGTGCGTAGATTACACTTAAACAAACTCGTTCTTTGAATTAAATCCTACATACCAATTATGTTCACAATACCACCAATAATAACGTATTAACATCATAACTTTACTCTTTGTTTAACTCAATTCATGACTATACTTAGTCAATTATTACACTTAGTGTAAAATTAAGACTTCACTTTAAAAATAAACTAATTATGCATTCGATCATTCAATCCACACGTAATTGTGTTATGGACATGTTAAGAATTTATTTTAACATCTCATTATAGATCTAACAAGTCTTTATAATCATTAGACTAAGTTGCTATCACATTTCCATACTTGTACACTTTTAAAAACTCATTTCTCGACTATTTCGCTAAGTGGTATTTGCATACCACTTTTTATATCTATATCTTCAGTATGGGCACAGCATGCATAGTAATGTATAGTGTGGTTAATAATGCCATATGGCACAGATTGTTATTGCCAAGGACGCGAAGTCTAAGGCTCGAGTTACGGCGCACACAAGACGACACTCCAGATTCTGAATTTCCAGTTCACGAAGAACACATAATTCAGCGAAATAAACTCTACACAATCATAAATTTTACCAAATTAAACATACCCACATGCTAGAATTTATACATAACCATTACCCAACATATATAAAGTGATTTTCACCCATAAAAACATATAATTACAGAATTCGACGTGCAAATTATACTGTTTGTGATGTTCTTGAAGTTTTGAACATAATTTCCTAAAATTCAACGTCACGGATTCGTTATACAACCAAATCCAACCATTCAAATTTCATTTTATTCATTTTAACATGCATAATCATATAAATGTGTGAATTTTACATAATAATTTATATTTGACATATAAAAATCACGTATAAGGCCATATGACCATATCACGTACTCTGAAAATTTTTGAAATAATAAGCCATAATCATATGTTGTAATCTTATGAAATTAATGATATGGAAACACATAATATATATATATATATATATATATAATATGCCATACAACTCGAATTATTACATATATTCTTATAACAATTGAATTTCCCAAATACAGAGACTCACAGAAGACTTAAGCCAATTTTCATGAAACTTAAAAGACGTAAAATAAAAATTGGGTTGAAGAAATTACCTAAGCGTAGATTAGTAGGAATGAAACCTTTCTCAAATTCTTCTTAACTCTCAAAATCTCTTAACAATCTCTGAACTCTCAAAATTCTCTCTGATATGTTATTCTAGACTTAGGCAAATAATGACAGAAAAGAACAGACGTATTGTTAATTTACTTTAAATAAAATATAATAATTTCTTATTAATTCACATAGTCACATAATTCAAATTCTCTTTGATTAATAATGTCAAATTATTAAATCTCTAATTAATAATTAAAGTAATTAAAATAACATAGGCTTATTAAATATTTCTTTTAATCCAATAAGCTCACATAATCACATACTTTGAATAAAATTCTCCACATTAATTTAATAAATGTAACATATATAATTAAATTAATCTACCACAATTTCATCAATTAATTATTTAATCTAATAATTAATTCATCGAAAAATATTTATTCAATCCAATAAATATTAAAATTAAATTACAAAATTACGGTTGTCACAGTAGGTCATACTAGCAAAGGATTTACCCGTCTCACCCCTACTAGTTCTAGTCTCACATCTCAGCCAGGGATCATATCTCTAAGCTTTGATACCAACTGTGATGCCCCCAAAATAGGTATACATCATCCATTCTGAGTCACCAAATACATGGTACAGAATTTAAATACAAACTTCATTTATACAATACGACAAAAGCATAGTTGAGAGTTTTTACATGAATATTGTCGCACAGAAAATATCCAAACTCAAATGGAGTCCTCATTATATTTATTATCACACTATTTTATAGAATAGTAAGGAATACTATAGCCACCATCTCAGACCATCACTCCGTTCCCCGACTTGTCCCGACTACGTTCTCATTTCCTAAAGAGAACAATGAAAGTAAAAGGGTGAGCTCAACTAGCCCAATAAATAATATTATGACTAAGATAATGCAGAATAAATTATCGTTGGCCTTCAAAAGTGTTAAACTGATAGAATACAATAGACAACAAGTTTAACTACAGCGGAACAAACAATCCATTAGAAGAGTCAAGTAAAGCATGATATCTACTATATTCTATGATTTAAAAGTTTATCATCAATTTTATCGCTGAGACTCAACTCAATAAATAATCCACATTACTGAATTATCCATTCACTATGGGCCAAGGATATTCATTAGTATCACATCCACGAGTTATCCATGCACTACGGGCCAAGGATATTCGTGTTATCACCAATGGTCATGATCATGCCAACAACTGTCCATCAATGCACTACGGGTCAATGAGGACTTTTACCACATTATTTGTAATATTACGGGTCATGATTATACCGAATAATCTCTGGTTATAATCATACCAATCAACAGTCCATCTATGCACTACGTGCCAAAGATGACTTTCATCACAATATAATCATGAGGATGATGACAATGATATAAGAATTCAATTAAATGAGAGCAAGGATAAATTTTAAAGATTTATAATTTAATTTATCCTAAATTCAATAATGTCCAAATTGTCAATATGATACTATTTTGTGGAGTAAAATTGAAGAATAATATTGTATGAAAAATGATTTGGACCGAAAAAAATCAATTTTTGTCATGAATAGTACCCCGAGTGAATAGTACCCCATGAATAGTACTTCGTGAATAGTACCCCGTGAATAGTACTCCGGCATAAAAAAAATTAAACTTTAACAAGAATGTTCAGAAAAATATCCCTGTGAAACGATACTAGATGAAGCACAAATTTCAAGGATATTCTACTAATTTCACGGAGTATAGAATCAAAACTTATCAACATGAGTATAGAATTAGGAATACAAAACGAAATAATATTACTTACATATTACAGAGTATGGAAGAAAATATTATTTCTTACGAATATTGAACAAAAATAACATCCCTTACCTTAAAAGGAAAGTTCTTCTGACTAGTAGGGGCGGGGATATTTTTGAAGAAAACTTTCACTATTTTCTACACTCAAAGCTTCCTTAGACTTTAAAGAAATATGCTCAATATTATAAAAGAAGAATTCTCTGATTCTGGTGTGATTTTCAATTCTAAACTAAGCATCCTATTTATAGGAGAATAGTAGAATATTATTTGGATGCATAATAAGAAAAAAAAATCACGGGTGCACAGTAATATTCGGTTGAAAATTTTGATAATCATATGATTTACTATGCAAGTACTATGAAAATACAATGCATAATAAAATATAATATATTCTATTTTCATAAAAAACAAAACTAATTATATTATATATATATAATAAAAGTACTCCCTCCCGACCATGCAAACATGTTATATATATATATATATATATATATATATATATATAACCAATCTGAGATAACTTCTATCGACAGTTTTGAAAAATGGGTAAGTGGGGGTCCAAATAACAAGCCAAATTTACAACAAATACTTCATAAAAATTCCCTCTATTTATCTCAATTCACTTTTCTTCACAAAATATATTTTTAATAACATTCATCATTAATAATATAACTTGCAATATTAACAACCAGATCATTCCCAGGAAAGAGGGGGGTTTTCGAAAAGGATTTCTCCCTACTGGCACGCAATTAGGTGACCAAACCCCTTTCCTCGACAGAACTTTCTAGACATTGTCAATAATACAAATAATAATACAAATAATTTTGTCGTCTCAATTATTGACTTAATAATATAAAATATTATGACAATAATGAAATCAATAACGTGAGATACTATGCAGCAATTACTGTAGCAATAATTGAGTATAACTGAGTGACTTCTCACGTAAGCATCAATAATCAATACCGTGTACTACTATGCAACCACGAGTATTACTATACTTTTATAACCGGGTATTTCACCAGTTAACGGTAAAATTTCGCCGCTATTTTTATAAAAAGTTATTTATGTCGTTTTCTAACTCCGATAGTAATTTCGTTGTGGGGTCCACCAATGATTATGTCGTCGTATGAATATTCACTGTTAAAACAAATATTCCCCGACTAATCGAATATTTTATAACAATTTGCTTACTTTACAAAATTTATAAATATTACCCATAACTATAACATTATATCAAATCCACACCATAATATTCAAAAATAATATTTAGAGAAAATTATTCTTTATTCATAAAAGTTGGGGTCTTACAGTCATGATAGCCAAGGGAAGAAATGAAGACCCTAACTTTTATGAACAAGAATAATTTTCTCTTACAGTCATTTAAGAATAATTCAAGAATAAATTATTCATAATTAAGAATCTTTATAGATAAAGGATCTTTTATTCATTCATGACTGTTGGGGTCTTACAGTCTTACAGTTGGGGTCTTACAGTGTTACAGTCATCAGTTACAAAGAAAAGAACAAGAATGAACAAGGAGAAAGTAAAGTTGAAGGAAGCAATAAACGAAATTGGAGTAGTCATTCTAAAGAAGGGCAAGGAAACACAAAGAAAATGGTTCAAAGTAAACTTCCACCACAGTAACACACACTGGTCATTGAATCAAGCATAAACATAATAATTTTAATATCATCGTTAGAATCAATTCACCATTCAGAATCATTCCATGTCTTTCCTTAATTTTAGTTAGATAGAAACAAGCGATCTAAATAACCCTAACTACTAAAAAAACTTCAGGCAATCGCTAAAAGTTTAATCTAAAAGATGTTTTAAGAATTAGAAAAATTGATGAATCTAAACAACACAAGAAGAAGAAGTTGCATTTAATTTAGTTGAATATTCTTCCTAAGATATAATAATCTCGTGATCTGCAGTCAATTATTAACCTTAATTGCCTCACTAATTAGAGTGACCAAATAATTACAGATTTGATGTCCAATTTAGCATTAGATTTCAAAGGATAAATAACTAATGTGCACCTTAGCAATTAAACATATAAATCATAGAATTTAAATGCAAAAGAATAATTAATACTCAAGATAATAATTGAACAAATAAAATTAATTAAATATCACAATGTAATAATTCTGAGGCTTTTGTCTCCTTAAACCAAGAATAGAAGTTTAGTTACGCATAACATGAAAATCACCAAAGAATAATAGAGAGAGTTTATAGGCTAGATCCCCTCCCAAGTGTCTAAGAACATATATTTATAATCAACATAGGAAAACCCTAACTTAGGAGGAACAGAATTAGAAAAACTAATAAAACCCTTCAAAATCTCGTGCAAAATGGTTTCAGAAACGCGTTTGGCTCAAAAATCGCGCATGAAGACAGGAGCATGAGCGTCGTGGCTTAATTCCAAATTCAAGAGTCGCGACTTTGACCAAGCGCTTCAGCTTCCATACTTAAGTGTCGCGGCGCTGACCCCCTGAAATTGTAGATTTTTTTCGTTATCTTTGATTTGAAAGGCCGCAGGTCTCGTAACTCCTAATGGATCTCAAGTTATGGCCATTTTACCAATGGACGTCAGAACAAGAATCCAACTCCAATCAGTAATTTTTGAAACATTATTTGGAGACCCAAACGAACTCGAATTTTTGCTAACAATACCTTTCAAAAAAGCTTAAGATGTCCCCTACAACTTCACAAAGACTATTTTCTTATTATGAAACTATAACACACTCCAAAACTCAGTTGAAGCTCTAGAGGTCGAATCTGACCAAAAGTTAAAAATCTTGAATTGAGCTCCATTTGTCCTCCAAATCAACTCCAAAGTCACAGACTTCCTCAATTGCACCTTAAATCAAAATATGAAACTAATGAGTGTATTTTGGCACAAAGTTAATATAAAACATAAAGAATTAAGAGATTAAAACATAGCAAGTTCCATTCACATCATTGTCCAATCTCTATTGACCAGACTTGTAAGACCCTAACTTTTTATGAATAAAGATTTAATTTCTCTAATTATTATTTTGAATAATAAGGTGTTGTTTTGATATAATGCTTTAGTTATGGGTGAAATGTGAAAATTTTTGCAAAGTAAGTAAATGGTCATAAAATATTCGTTCGGTCGGGGAATATCCGTACGACGGCGAAATCATTGGTGGACCGCATAACATAATAACTGTCGGATATAGTAAGCGACATAAATAACCTTTTTATAAAAATAACGGCAAAACTTTTACCGTTAACTGTTGAAATACCCGATGATAAAAAGTACAATAATACGCGTGGTTGCACAGTAGCACACGGTATTGCACAGTATCTATGATTATTGATTCTTACGTAAGAAGTCACTCAGTTTCATTCAATAATTGCCACAATAATTGTTGCACAATATCTCATATTATTGATTTAATTATTGTCACAGTATCATCTGCACAATATTTTATATTACTAAATTAATAATTGACATGACACAATAATTCATATTATTAGTTAGCATTATTGGCAATGTCTAGAAAATTATGTCGAGCAAAGGGGTTAGGTTATATAATTGTGTGCCAATAAGGATAAATCCTTATCGAAAAGCCCTCTCTTTCCTGAGAATGATATGGTTGTTAATATTGTGAGCTTATAATATTAATTGTGAATAATTATTATGTGGCGGATATTCATAAAATTTTGATATAAATGAAGGAATTTAGCATGAAATATTTGTTGAAAAGTTTGGCAATTATTTTCTCCGATAAAATATTTATTTAAATATATTATTATAATATTACATTATAATAATGTGATAATATAATAATATAAATTTTTAATTATAATTTAAATGGTAACATTACCTTTATAATATATTATTTTTAGCATAAAAGTGGAGTGAAGATTATCATATTTGTTTTGAATTCCTCCGTGCACTATTCTTTTCTAATGCATCTTCTGCGCATTTTTTTCAAAGTGGTGGGAGATTGATTGTCTGCAAAGCTTATTTCTAAGTGTGGACCCTCACCATAAGGAAATGGGAGGAATTAGGCAGAGAAAAAGAAAGGGGGTTAGGCAGGTTACTCCCTCTGTTGCACTATAAATAGGGGGTAACCCTCCTTCCTAAACACACCAAAAATTTCAAGTTTTCCTACTATAATATTGTGAGTATTTCTTTTGAGTATAATAATACTTTGAGTGTGGTTTTTTGTGCAAGATTTTCTCAGGATAATATCCGATATTTCATTCTAAACTAGTTACTACTAAGGTAAAGGATATTATTTTATTTCAATACTCGTAAAAAATATTATTTTCTTTCATACTCCATAGTATGTATGTGAAATTATTTCATTTCATATTACTAATTTTAAACATACTATGTTAAGTATTGCTTCTATAATTCTTGAAATGATTAAAAATTCTTTAAGTTTTGCGTTTCATCTAATATCATTTCACTAGAATATTGGTCTGAACTTTCTTATTAAATTTTAATTTTTTCATGTCTGGGTACTATTCATACGGTATTATTCATACGGTACTATTCACAACAAAATTTAATTTAATTTCCTATCCAAATTATTTTTGATACATGAATATCATTCTTTTACTTCACAAATAGTTATCATGTTGACAATTTAGATATTTTTGAACTCTAGATAAATTGAATTAGAAATCTCTAATATTTATCTTTGATCTCACTTGATTGAATCGTTATATCATTGTCATCATTCTTATGCTTATATTGTGTTGAAAGCCATCTTTGGCCCATATTGCGAAGATGGACTATTGATTGGTCTGATTATGACCATGAATTGTGTATTGGTATAATCATAACCTTTAATGTTACAGATAAGGTTTGTGGTGAAAGTCCTCTTTGGCCCGTAGTGTATAGATGGACAGATGTTTGGCATGATCATGAATACTGGTGATACCAACGAATATCCTTGGCCCGTAGTGCATGGATAATTCTTTGATTTGAAATATTTATTGATTGGTGTTACAGGGATAAAATATTGATGATAGACTTTTAAATCATAGAAGATAGTAGATATCATGCTCTACTTGATTATTCTAATGGATTGTTATTTTCGCTTCAGTTGTGATCTAAAACTTGTTTTCTATTGTATTCTATTAGATTTTTCCCTGTTGAGGACTAAGGATAATTTTTTCTACATTATCTTAGTCATAATATTATTTACTAGGCTAGTTGAGCTCACCCTTTTCCTTTTGGTTCCATTGTTCTTCTCAGGAGGCGATAATATAGCTGAGACTAGTCGGGGAGTAGAGTAATGGTTCAAGATGATTATTATAGCAGTCTTCACTATTTTGTAAAATAGTGTAACAATAATTATAATGAGGACTTTATTTGAGTTTGAATATTATCCACAAGACAATATTTGTATTAAAACTCACAGAGTATGTATTGTCATTTTTTGCACAACAATTATATTAATGAAGTTTGTATTTGGTTTCTATACCATACATTTGGCGACTCAGAATGGGTTGTGTGGACCTATTTTGGGGGCGTCACAAGACTGTTGCTCCAAAGAATAACACGTCACACATTGGTCTGGGTTTTGTAAAACTACATATTAAAATCAAGTCTACGAATGCCTTAAAGAGTCGTAGAGTTTGGAAACAACTCTATGAGTCAACCTAGCATTAGTTGTAGAATAGGTCTCTAATTTACCAAATTTAAAAATCGTAATCTTCCACAAAAGTTCCAAGTGAGAATGTATCCATATTGAATATTAAAGGTTAGCTAACATTAGAAGTGACTATGTAATACCCGGAAATATATATATATATATATATATATATATTAAATATAAAAAAATAAAAAAAATTATTTTATTTTAAAACATATTAATTGGACTTTGTTATTTATTGGGTCAAACTAGTTATTTAATTTATGTGGACTAATAAATATTAATAAGTGATGGGTAAATTTAATTGATAAAATTGGGCCTTAAAACTAATTAAAGTTAAGTTATATGTGATTAATATTATATTATATTATAAATAGGAGAATTAGCAAGATAATAAATAAAACCTAATTACATGTCACTACATCTCATACGAACTAAAGGAAAAGAATTGAGAGGCGCAGGCGCAGTTATGGAAGAAGGAAAAAAAAGGTGAGAACTTAATCCAGGTAAAAGCTTATTTTGTTAATATTAAGGTTATTCAAATAAAGTCATTCATGATCACATGTAATTCCTATGTCATCTTAGAACAAAAAGCTAACTCTTTATATTTGGTCAAATCAGTGTATATGGAATCATGTCTAAGATAAGTTGAAAATATATATATATATATATATATATATATATATATATATATATATATGAATAATGGAAATCGATGATTGTTACTTTTTTGAGCGGAAGGCGTTGGTATACTAGTATCCACGCTTGGTATTTTGGCTTATTATATACATATATTATATACAGTAAGGTTATTAATTCCTTAAAAAAATGATGATTAAAAGATTATTTATAATTTAATTCAGGTTTATTTTGTAAAATTGATGTAATTGGAGAAATTAATCTTATATTAATATAAATTATAATTAGTAAGTAACTTATAATTGTATTATTATTACTTTTTATTAGATCAGACGGAAGGAATTTAAAGAGTTATTTTTTTTGGAATATAATTTTTAGAGTATTAATAATTGATAAAAGGCGATGATTAAACACATATTAAATAGATTATGAATTATTTTGGAACTATTAGTTTGGATTATTTTTAATTTGAGGTGAATATATTTAGGTTGCGAATAACGTTTCGCATTTGATATCGTTGGCATTTGAGGGTAATTAAGATTTTGTGGAGTGTGCTATAAATGGTTTGGAAGTATCAGGTACGGATTCCGTACTCTTTCAGCGATACTCTTGTTAAATTTGATTTGTTCGTTTTGTCGCTTGTTCGAATTTCGTTATTATTTCACATAATTGTTTCCTGTGAAATAAATATATTAGTTTCATTTTGGAGTTGATATATATATGACTCGTATTTGTACTCTTTGAATTAGATTATCATGTTTAGTACTATTTATTTTTGATAATTGTAGAGCGGTACATGTTGCTACTTTCTTTTTGAGACCTTGTGACTATAATTTGATTTGGTTCAACATGTACATATAGAACCTTTTTGTTGGTATTTTGTCACATGTGTTGTGACATGATATTTTTGTTAGAATATACCGTAGAGTATACCTAAGCTATAACCACCTGTGGGGGTACCACAGGCATGTCGTCTTGGCACGAGAGGCATGACACTCTCCGTGGCGGTGTGATTAGTCCACGGCGTCTCCATTTGGGCTCCGGAGGAAGTGGGCCATTTGGTGTTTTGTTGTGGGAGGCGTATGGGTTAACCCTTGTTTTTTGTTCTGCGGATTGGTGATGTTGTGCCAAACACACTATCCGATTTGTATACATTTGGATTCGCGGTCTAATGTGTGATTTGACTGTGTGGCATTATTTTGGTTGCCTGTGTGGCATTAGTTTGACTTGCATGTGTGGCAAGATATATTTTTGAGCTCAATCGGTATGAAATAACCCCAACCATTTGTTTCAGCCTATTATTTTATTGTATTAGTTTTGTTTATTTCTATTCAGTTCAATTCATTGAGTTAGTTACTTCAGTTCGTTATTTCTTTATTCGTTTATTGGTTTCGTCAATTCTGTTGATTTAGATATAATTCTTTCAGATCTTTGGAGATTATATTTTCGTCAGTATTTACACTTGAGGCTTTGTTCAGTATTTTGTCTCAGTTGTTTTCGTATATCAGTTGTATATCTTTTGTATATTTATATCCGTCTCGGGCAATTGGCTCATCTTTGTGTTTTTCTTTCAAGCGGTTTTGCGTGGTGATTCGTATTAGTGTGATGAGAGTGTTGCCTTTGACCATTTAGGTTGTTTTTTGATTTTAAGTTTGATTATTTTGACTCTAGTTGAGAATTATATTTAGTACTTTATTAAGGGATCACCATTATTAATATTTTGAAGTTATTAGTGCTCTTTTTGCTTATTTTGAGGTTTGTTGTGCTTTGCACGTGACCTCCCTTTCCTTTTCGGGAAGGGGGTGTTACAGAGATGGTATCGAAGCTTAAGTTCTTTCTTGTAGAAAACCTATTTAAGTTTGACCTGTAAGTTGTGGGTAAATCACTGGGTAGACGTCGTAGGAATTTTATTCGATTTTGTTCTCTGTTTGGTTGGTCTTGATTTTGACCAAGTGTCATTCTCTCCTCGAGTTGTAGTTGATTTGAGAAATGTGAGATACATTGTTAAGATTATTATTGTTATGCATTGGAGCAATAATATTAGTTAAGGATTGGGATTGGATATCATTAAGGAGAATAAATATGTGATTGTGAGTGTGATTGGATATTTTGTACAATTAAGAAATGATTATATGATTATAATGTGAGTATTTGTATAAGCTAATTTTTGATTTTGGGAAATTATTTTTAGAGTTGTATTTTTTTGTGACAATTATTATGATCGTTGAATTGAGGATTTGATTTGAGTTAGGTTTTGATTTATGTTAAGCATGTGGATAATTTGAGGTTTGTGTATTGATGGCATACTATGATAAAGTGAAAATTATTAAGTATAGAGGATTTTTTTGTAATTTGAGTTGTTGATATTCGAGGTAATTATTTTAATCATTTGGAGTTAATGATCAATTTTATGGCTATTTTTTTAGTAAGATATTGGAGTTATGTTCTATGAACTTTCTTTGTGATAATATGGGGAGACATTGAAATTTGTTGGGTTAAGATTTGCATTAAGAGAATGATTGATTCATTGAATGATTAGATATATATAATAAGTGATGAAATTCAACTGATTATGAGAGATCTTATGTGACGCCCCCAAAATAGATATACATCACCCATTTTGAGTCGTCAATGACATGGTACAGAAAAAACTACAACTTTATTAATACAACATGAAAACTGTGAGTTTAAATACAAATATTACCGTCTAGACAATATTCACACCCAAATAAGTCCTCATTACAATTATTGGTACATTATTTTACAAAAATGGTGAGGACTACTAAAACAACTTTCTAGAACCATCATTCCACACCCCGACTAGAACTCGCTACGTTCTCGCCTCCTGAGAAGAAAAATGGAACAAAAAGGAAAAAGGTGAGCTCAACTAGCACAGTAAAGAATATTATGACTAAGTTAAGATAGAACAAATTATCATTAGTCTTCAACAGGGAAAAATCTGATAAAATACAATAGACAACAAGTTTCAGATCAATATTCGCAGCAAAAATTATAATTCATAGAAGAGTTACGTAGAGAATGAAATCTACTATAATCTATGAATTTAAAAGTTCATCATCAATATTTTATCCCTGTAACATCAACCAATATTCATCTTGAATCAAATATTCATCTTTGCACTACATGCCAAAGATATTCATCAGTCGGTCATGTTCATCTCAACACCTGTACATCTTTGCACTACGGCCCAAAGATATTCATAAGAAAATCAACCATCTTTGCACTACAGGCCAAAGATATTCAATACCATCATTTAGGACTGAGGATGATGAAAAATATTTTAAAGAAAATGAATCCAGTGAAACAAAAGAACAAGTATTATGGATTCGTACTTTAAACCATCCGAGTTCAAAAATATTTCATAAAAAATCATAGTGAAATAAAATTCAAGAATGATCAAAACATGGATACAATCAAAGCTAGTATCCACAATCGATATTTTGGACAAAAATAAAAATTTAATTTTTCTGTGAATAGTGTCGTATTCGTGAATAGTGTCGTATACGTGAATAGTGTCGTATACGTGAATAGTAACCCCGACACTAAAGGACAAGAATTTCATAAGAAAAATCTTATCAATAATCCAGCATAATGATATTAGAAGAAATAATATCATTTTAAAAAAAAATAGCATCCCTTATCTCGAAAAGAATAGTACTTACATTTGAATATCGGATATAATGTTCAAGGAACTTGCACCGTATAGCAACACTCAAAGTATCAAAATACTCACAAGAATACGCTCAATAATATAGAGAAAGAAAACTTCAGTTTCTGGTGTGATTTTTAATTCTAACCTAAGCACCCTATTTATAGGAAAATGCTTAGAACACCAAAGCAGAAAATTTAATTAAATATTAATATATATATATATATATATATATATATATATATATATATATATTCAAAAGTACTGACTCATTTGATTCAAAACATCGACCACCAAGTGAGACCCACCTCACCAAAATAAAAAAAAATGTTTTTCTTATTAAAAATAATTAAAACTTCCAAAAATCAATTATTTCGGAACTTCGGAACTTCAATAATTCATAATAAATAGCCCTTTTATCATAAAAATTCAAACCTTATGTCTTTTCTATAGGAAATTCCATTATCTGCAACTTTGTAAGTTTAAGTTTTCCTAAATTCCAAACAAAAATTAACCGAAATCCACAAACAGACGATTTTACAAGCTATAATCAAATTTCAGTCAAGAAATGGGGTCCACAAACATGTTTAACATGTTTTAAACATTTTTAGTAACAAAAATACTACTCCTCCTCATATACTCATATATCCCACATTCATTGTAAAAATATCACCATTATTATATTATTAAAACATAATAATATATTTAAATGAATTATTTTATCAAAAAAGATAAATATCAATTTTTAACAATTGTCACATTAAAAAATTTCTCCATCTATATCAACATAAAATGAATATTTTCCTTATTATATAAATCAATAATTAATTATTCACAAATAATATTATAGAATCACAATACTGGCAACCAGGCCGTTCCCAGGAAAGAAGGGGCTTTCCAATAAGGATTTCTCCTTACTGGCACGCAATTAGGTGACCAAACCTCTCCTTAGACAGAATTTTCTAGACATTTCCAATAATGTTATCTAATAATATTATTCAAATAATATGAATTATTGATCTGATAATGAAAATACTGTGTAGTGACAATTATTGAAACAATAATAATATAAAATATCAACGTAGCAATTATTGAATCAATAAAATAAAATATTGAACAGTAACTACTGTAACAATTATTGAGTAGTGCCTTCTTACGTAAGAATCAATAATTGATGCAATGCCGTGTTCTACTGTGTTTTAACCACCGGGTGTTCCAATAGTATTAACGGTAACAACTACGCCGTTATTTATAAACAACTTATACTTGTCGTTTTCTTCAGCCAATCGCTTTTCGTTATGGGGCCCACACAAGGTCAGGTAATCGCATTTAATATTCCCACAAAGAAGAATATTCCACGACCAAACGAATATTCCCCGACAACAATGAATATTTTATAACCACTTGTTTATTTGAAATATTTGCGCATTTTACCCATAACTAACTACATTAATCAAATCAACCCTTACTATTTCAAAATAACAAATAGAGGAAATTCAATTTTATTAATAATAAGTTGGGGTCTTACAACCTCCTCTCCTTATGAAATTTCGTCCTCGAAATTGACATACGTAACTGGTGTTTCGAAAAGGTGAGGATACCTCGCTTTCATTTTTATTTCCAACTCCTAGGTCATTTCCTCAATAGCATGGTTCCTCCATAAAACTTTGACTTGTGATATGACCTTTGTACGTAAGACATGCTCCTTCTTATCCAAGATCTTGACAGGTACCTCCTCGTACGTTAAGTCTTCAGCTATCTCATCCGGTTCTAACTCAATAACGTGGTTCGGGTCTTTCACATATTTACGAAGCACAGATATATGAAAAACATTATGATTATGAGACATACTTGGAGGTAACGCAAGTCTATAGGCTACATTTCCTACTCGGTCAAGAATCTGAAATGGACCAATAAATCGTGGATTGAGCTTTCCTCTCTTCCCGAATCTTGTAACTCCCTTCCATGGGGAAACACGCAAAAATACATGATCCCCAATACTAAATTCTACGTCCTTTCGATGAAGATCCGCATAACTCTTTTGTCGATCTTGAGCCGTTTGTATACGTTGTCGAATCATTTGGATCTTTTTCGTAGTCATACATACCAACTCAGGTCCCAACAATGTTGCTTCACCCACCTCATCCCAACATATTGGAGAGAGACACTTTCGTCCATACAATGCTTCGAATGGAGCCACACCTATACTTGCCTAATAACTATTGTTGTAGGAGAAATCCCACCAAAGGTAAATATTTATCCCAACTCCCTTTGAAGTCTAGGACACAGAGTCTTAATAGATCTTCAAGAGTTTGAATAGTCCTCTCTGATTGTCCGTCCGTTTGAGGATGGTATGCCGAACTGAATCGTAAATCCGTGCCCATAGCTTTTTGCAAGCTAACCCAAAATCGTGAAGTGAATCTTGGGTCACGATCCGAAACTATGGATACTGGCATGCCATGCAATCTCACAATCTCATTTACATACATATGAACAAGACGTGTAAGGGAATAAGTCTCCCGTATCGGCAACAAATGAGCAGACTTAGTTAATCTATCAACAATAACCCAAATAGCATCTATGCCTTGAGAAACTGTGGGAAGACCCGTAACAAAATCCATGGTAATGTTTTCCCACTTCCATTTTGGGATCTCAAGTGGTTGCAATGGACCCTTAGGTACTTGATGCTCCGCCTTTACACGTTGACAAGTTAAACACCTCGAGATACACTTTGCAATCTCTCTCTTCATATTGTTCCACCAAAATGTATGTCGAAGATCACGATACATTTTGTTACTTCCAGGATGGATTGCAAATGGGGTATTGTATGCCTCCGTCATGATCTTATTCTTCAAATCAGAATTGTTAGGAACACAAAGTCTAGAGTGGACTCAAAGTATTCCTTCTTCATCGATTCTTGCCTTCTGGAATAGTACCTTCTTGTACTTTCTTCTTCATACGCATCAGCTCCGGGTCTGTGGCTTGAGCAACTTTAACTTTATCGATTAAAGTTGGTTCTATGTGTATACTTGACATCATCGCACTTGTTCCTACATATGATCTTCTACTTAACGCGTCAGCTACCACGTTTGCTTTTCCAGGATGGTACTGAATGGTGTGGTCATAATATTTTAACAGCTCGAGTCAACGTCGTTGCCGCATGTTGAGTTCCTTTTGGGTGAAGAAATATTTGAGGTTTTTATGGTCTGAATATATCTCCACTTTCTCTCCATATAAATAGTGCCTACAAATCTTTAGCACGAAAATGACTGCTGCCAACTCTAGATCATGAGTAGGATAATTCCTCTCATATTCTTTAAGTTGTCGCGAGGCATAGGCTATGACTTTCCAATGTTGCACAAGAACACATCCTAGCCCTATGCATGAAGCATCGCTGTAGATAACAAATCCATCCAAACCAGATGGTATTGTCAGAACAGGTGCCGAAATGAGTCTCCTCTTGAGCTCTTGGAAACTCTTCTCGCATTCCTCGCTCCATACGAATTTTGTATCTTTCTGAGTCAGCTGAGTTAACAGAGTAGCGATTCGATAAAATCCTTCCACGAATCTCCGATAATAACCAGCTAAGCCCAGAAAGCAACGTACTTCGATCACCGTCTTCGGTTGCTCCCAACTTTGTATTACTTCAATCTTCACCGGGTCAACAGATACTCCATGTTTTGACACCACGTGCCCAAGGAATGCTACTTCCTCAAGCCAGAACTCGCATTTCTTCAACTTGGCATATAGTTTGTTTTCACGAAGCCTTTGGAGTTCCAGCTTCAAATGGTGCTCATGATCTTCGTGGGTTTTGGAATATATGAGAATGTTATCAATAAAGACAACAACGAACTAATCCAAATAGTCCTTGAATACTCGATTCATCATATCCATGAAAGCCGCATGAGCATTAGTCAATCCAAAAGACATTACTAAGAATTCATAATGCCCATACTGAGTTCTAAAGGCAGTCTTTGGAATATCCTCAGTTCTAATCTTCAGCTGATGATATACAGAACGAAGATCGATCTTTGAAAAGAATTGTGCTCCTTGCAACTGGTCAAACAGGTCATCAATACGAGGTAACGGAAACCTATTCTTGATGGTGACATGGTTCAATTCTTGATAGTCAATACAAAGTCGCAAACTCCCGTCTTTCTTCTTTACAAATAAAACAAGAACACCCCAAGGAGATGTACTAGGACGAATGAAACCGATGTCCAACAACTCCTGTAGTTGGACCTTTAACTCCTGAAGTTCAATCGGAGTCATTCGATATGGGGTTTTAGAAATGGGCTTTGTACCAGGTTCAAGATCAATAAAGAATTCAACTTCACGCTCTGGGGGTAGACCAGGAAGTTCTTCAGGAAACTGATGATTGGGTAATATACCCATGAATTGGATATGTTTGACCTTAATTTGTTGTGTGTACAAAGCATTTTAGAGTCATTTTACTTGTTCAAGTTGTGTTGTGGCAGGATTGTGCGTGGTTGGAATGTTTGGGAGCATTTGGGTTAGAAATGGCAAGATTGTCAAGTTTACGCATGGCAATGGCACAAGGCCTGGGCCTCTGGCTTGCTTTCTGGTCAAGGACGCGCGTGAGAGAGGCGTTGACTTGGCATTAAAATCAATATTGAGGTGGACACTTGAGGAAGTTGATGGGCAATTGGATTGTGGATCAAGAAGGGAGTATATAAGGCTTTTTATATTGAATTGGGAGACGATTTTTTTACACAATTGAAATTGATCAAGGAGCAAGAGCAGATCTAAAGGCTTGGGATTGGAGTTCTTCTTCTTCTTTATTCTTTTAAATTGTGTAATTCATTAAGGATGATTTATCAATTATTGTTGGTTTTATTTCCATTATGAACTAATTTCTTTTATTAAGATTCCAATGGAACCTTTTATGGTTATGAATTCGATTATTTAATTTATTCCAATTATTTATGTTGAAGTGAATTGTTCATCATGCCTTGTACTTATTGATTAATTATCCGCCAATAATTACCTTGTTACTCTAGAAGAATTGAGAAAGGAATTCTAGAGTTAGAATCTAGACGAGGTGACATGTGACTTAGTTATTTGCACAAAATGAATAATTAGGTTTGTGAATAGAATGAGAATATCTATTTGCCGCATGTAACACATAAGGAATTGGGATTGTAACAAGTTTAATTCAATTGTTTTGCATAGAGATATAGCAAAATTAATCTGGGTTAAATAGAAGGCAATTGATCACTCGAGAGAGGGTCATTGGCATTTGAGAATTCTCGCTAACAATTCAAGAGACATAATAATTGGAATAATTGATAATTGATTTAATAATCATAATTGGGGATATTGGAGTCTTAATTATCATTTATCTACATTCAAACAATTCTTAGTTTGTTATTTATTTTTCTTTTAGAATAATTTCTTGCTTTAGTAAAATTAGTTTTCTTAGTTTTAAAGATCACAATTTTTGGTTGTTTAAATAAAATTGAATTGATACAGTACTAGTAGTTGGAATTTATTAATTGGAATTCTCTAAGGGATCGACACTCTATTTTATCACTATATTACTTGTTGATCGTGTATACTTGCACGTTTTCTTTGATTATGAAATCAACCAACAAGTTTTTGGCGCCGTTGCCGGGGATTTCTTTGTTAATATTAATTCCATATTAGTTATAATCAATTCGGTCTTAATTTAAGTGTTACTTATTTTTCTTCTAGTCTTTGCAGGAATTCTTTACGAGTGTATGCACACTAGATCAAGGGCAAGAAATGAACTTTTTCCTTATATAGGCGAGATTGAAAGGAAGTTCCAGAAAGGGCAATCGACTAGTGTAGTATCACCCGAGGAAGAAAAACTGGCGGAACAAGAAATTCCAGTGAACATGGTAGGGAACGATCAGAAATCACTTCGGGACTATGCCATGCCGAATGTCACGGATATACAGTCGAGTATTAGGAGGCCGACAATCAATGCTAACACTTTTGAGATTAAACCAGCAATAATTCAAATGCTTCAGAATCAATGTCAGTTTGGGGGTAGTTCGTTAGATGATCCGAATGAGCATATCTTAAGTTTCTTGGAAGTTTGCGACACCTTCAAATTCAACAATGTATCTAAGATGCTACAAGGTTGAGGATGTTCCCATTTACCTTGAAAGACAAAGCACGGTTGGTTACACTCTCAACCTCGACTCAATCCTCACTTGGGACGACTTAGCTCAAAAATTTCTAGCTAAGTTTTTCCCACCAAATAAGTCAAGAAAACTACTAATGATATTCATACCTTCGCATGCTTTGATTCGTAATCGTTGTATGAGGCGTGGAAAAGTTTAAGGATATGTCTCATAGTGCCCACACCATGGAATTCCACAGTGGATGCAATTGGGGATATTTTGTGATGGTTTACAAGCATCCACGAGGGCAAGTATTGATGCAGCAGCAGGAGGAGCGATTATGTCTAAAAATTTTGATGAGGCATATCAGTTGTTAGAGACGATGGCCACCAACAACTATCAGTGGCCCATGACTAGGTCTAATCCTCCGAAAGCAGCGGGTAAGTATGATGTGGATGCGATAACATCATTACAAATGCAAATGGCCGCAATGGCTAAGCAAATAGAATTATTGCGTCCACAATCCACACAGCAGGTAGCGATGGTTTGTGGAATATGTGTCAAGGTCATACTACTACGGATCAATGTGCCATAAATGTTGAATCAAAGACAAGATGTGGGGAGTTATAGTCGGTCTACTCAAATTTTATCCGAATCAAAATGCATATAATCCGGGTGGAGAAATCATCCGGGTTTTCATGGAGTAACAATCAATCAAGTCAGAACACAATGCAGAGACAACAAAACAATTCCGGGTTTCAAAATCGACACAACAACAAGAAAGCGGAAAGCAAGTTGGGAAGAAGCCTTGGAAAGATTTGTTAAAGCATCTAAGAAAAGGAGCGAGGCGAATGATAAGAAATTTAATCAAATAAAGTTTGAATATGAATAAAATGGAGTTGAATATGCAAAGCCGTAATGCATCGATCAAGAATATGGAAAATCAAATGGGACAAATAAAGACATGCATTGAATAACCGACCACTTGGAACACTTCCGAAGCGATACCGAGAAAAACCCGGTAGAGATGAGCATTGTAAGGCGGTAAATTACTCCAAAGTGGAAAAAGAATTACAATGCAAACAATTCAACAGATAGTGAAAAGGAGGACAATGCAAGATGAATTGAAATAGAGGAAGTGGTGGAGACCGAAAAGCGCCTCCCAAGATGAGACCTCACAAACCAAGAGAAAAAATCGTCAACCAACCAAAGACAATGCCTCCCATACCATATCCGCAGAGATTTCAAAAATCCAAGTTGGATAAGGAGGTTCACAGAAGAGGAAATGGATATCTTCAAGAAGAATGTATGCATATCAACATCATCATCGTAATAAGTTACTGCGTGAAGCTTAAGGATCCGTAGCTTTAATATACCGTGTGAGATTGGAAATCAGTTTTCGGGACGAGCATTATGTGATTTGGGGCCCAGTATAAATCTAATGCCATTATCCGTCTACAGCCTAGTTCGGACTTCAGGCTCCACGACCAACGAATATCAGTTTGCAGTTAGCGGATAGATCGGTTACATATCCACGAGGTATTGTTGAAGATGTGCTAGTAAAAGTGGATAAATTCATCTTCCCCGCGGATTTCTTTATTCTGGATTGTGAAGTGGACAGTGAAATTTCGATCATTCTAGGGCGACCATTTTTGGCAACAGGCAGAACATTGATTGATGTTCAAAAAGGTGAATTGACAATGCGAGTTGAAGATCAACAGGTCACCTTTAACGTTTTCAAGTCAATGTCTTACCCAAAAGAAAAAGGTGAATGTATGCGGGTTGATATCATGGAGGAATTAGTGAATCATAAATTCAGCACAAATTATTCGGAGGACCCACTTGAATCCATTTTACTTGGGACAAACAAATGTGGTATTGAAGAGGATATCAAATATGTCAAATGGCTAGACACACCATCAGTCTTTTGGAAAAGCACTCAATCTTTTAACACCATAAAGAGGCCCGAAGCGGAAGGTAAAAAGTTCAAACCTTCAATAGAAGAGCCACCAGTGCTGGAATTAAAGCCATTACCATCCCATCTGCAGTATGCTTATTTGGGAAAAGACGATACCCTACCAGTTATTGTTTCAATAGATTTGACTGATACGCAAAAGGAGAAACTGCTACGGGTCTTGCGAGAATTCAAAATAAAGAATTGGGTGGACTATAAGCGGACATTCGAGGTATTAGCCCATCATTCAGATGCATAAAATCTTAATGGAAGAAGGGCAAAACCAACCATCGAGATGCAAAGAAGGCTAAACCCCATCATGAAGGAGGTAGTGAAAAAGGAGATTATAAAGTGGTTGGATGTCGGCATTATTTACCCGATCTCGAGATAGTTCATGGGTGAGTCCCATATAATGCGTACCAAAGAAAGGGGGTATGATGCAGGTGAAGAATGAAGCTAATGAGCTCATCCCTACTCGAACGATTCTGAGGATGGAGAGTATGTATGGACTACCGCAAGCTAAATAAAGCCACACGTAAGGATCACTTCCCTTGCCATTCATTGATCGATGTTGGATAAAGCTAGCAGGACATCGCCTCTATTGTCTCTTGGATGGTTATTCGGATATAATCAAATTGCCATAGCACCGGAGGATCAAGAGAAAACGACATTCACATGCCCATACGGTACGTTTGCATTTTGGCGTATGTCTTTTGGTTTATGCAATGCACCAGCAACCTTTCAACGGTGCATGATGGAGATCTTCTTCGATATGGTCAAGAAAAATTTGGAGGTATTTATGGACGATTTTTCTTTGTTTGGTGATAGCTTTGATCTTTGCTTGCAAAATATGATATTAGTATTGAAACGATGCGTGGAGACTAATCTGGTTCTTAACTGGGAAAAATGTCACTTTATGGTGAAAGAAGGGATTATTCTCGGGCATAGGGTTTCTGCAGCAGGGTTAGAGGTGGATAAAGCAAAGATTGAGACTATTGAGAAATTACCTCCTCTCGGATCTCGTGAAGGAAATCGAGCTTCTTGGGACATGCGGGTTTCTACAGACGCTTCATTAAAGATTTTTCAAAAATTTCAAAACTCTTGTGTTCCCTGTTAGAGAAAGACGTGCCCTTTAAAATGGATCAGACATGTGTCGAGGCATTTAAGGTATTAAACAAGAAGTTGGTTTCTGCTCCAATCATTGTGGCGCCCGATTGGTCTTTACCGTTCGAATTGATGTGTGATGCCAGTAACTATGCAGTGGGAGCCGTACTGGGACAACGTCACGACAAGATTTTTCACACAATTTATTACTCAAGCAAGACGTTGACAGATGCGCAGTTGAACTACACAACCACTGAAAAAGAACTACTTGCAATTGTGTTTGCCTTCGACAAATTCAGAGCATATCTCATTGGGACCAAGGTAATCGTCTACATGGATCATTCTGCCATCAAATATCTGATTGAGAAGAAAGATGTTAAACCGAGGTTATTCGGTGGGTGTTATTGCTACAAGAGTTTGATTTGGAGATCCGGGATAGAAATGGTACAGAAAATTAAGTGGCAGATCATCTTTCGCGGTTGGAAAATGTAGAGTTACAAAGGAAAGACAATGCACTGGTTAACGACAAATTTCCGGATGAACAACTTCTCCGAGTAACCACAACACTGCCTTTGTATGCTGATTATGTGAACTACGTGGTTGCTAAGGTATTACCACCGGATTTGAACTCACAACAACGAAAGAAATTCCTCCATGATGTGAAGCAGTACTATTGGGATGAACCATTCTTATTTAAAGCCTGCGCGGATCAAATGATTCGACGTTGTGTGCCACATGAAGAGATGGACAGCATATTGGGTCATTGCCACTCTTCAGATTATGGGGGCCATTATTCCGATAATCGAACTACGGCCAAGGTGTTACAATCAGGATTTTACTGGCCTTCCTTATTCAAGGATGCATATCTCTATGTGCTAAAGTGTGATCGATGCCAACGCGTAGGTAATATCTCCAAGCGAAATAAAATGCCACTCAACTCTATTTTGGAGGTAGAACTGTTCGACGTTTGGGGAATCAATTTCATGGGACCGTTCCCCTCATCTTTTAATAATCAGTATATTTTGTTGGCGGTGGATTATGTTTCCAAATGGGTAGAAGCTGCAGCATTACCCACGAACGATGCCAACGTTGTTATCCGTTTCTTGAAGAAAAACATCTTCACATGATTCGGAACACTGCGGGCAATAATAAGTGATGAGGGAACGCATTTCTGCAATAAGCAGTTCACAAAGTTCTTTGGTGAAGTATGGTGTTCGTCAAAAAAATTGCAACCAACAGATCATCCCCAAACCAATGGTCAAGTTGAGGTCTCGAATAGGGAGGTCAAGCGAATTCTGGAAAAGGTGGTCAATCCGTCACGAAAAGATTGGTCCTTACATCTTGACGATGATCTATGGGCATATCGTACAACATATAAGAATCCGATCGGTATGTTACCTTATAGAATGGTTTACGAAAAGGTGTGTCACCTCCCGGTCGAGCTAGAACATAGTGCGCATTGGGCCATTCGGAAGCTCAATTTCAATGTACAAGCAGCGGGCGAGAAAAGGTTACTGCAATTGAACGAGATGGATGAATTTCGATTCAACGCCTATGAAAACGCAAAACTCTATAAGGAGAAAGTCAAAGCTTGGTACGATAAGAAAATTCTCGATAAAACGTTTGAACCGGGCCAACAAGTCTTGCTTTTCAACTCAAGATTGCGGTTATTTCTTGGGAAACTAAAATCTCGTTGGTCGGGACCTTTACACGATTGTTCATATACACACCACATGGTAATATCGAGATCGAGAAACCAAATTCAAACTGCACATTCAAGGTTAACGATCAAAGACTCAAACATTACCGAGTGGACCCATCGAACGTCAAACTACGGCCATGAACCTCTCGATCCAGTGGAAATTGAGCATGATAAAGAAAGTCGGGTGATGATCAGAAAACTAAGCGCTTATTGGGAGGCAACCCAATCATTTTTATTGTTATTTTTATTCTTTATTTATTTAGTTGCATAATATTTTGTTAAATGAGTTTCATGCTGCAGATTGAGGATTTGTGCTTCAACATGGTCATTGTGCATGGGGACAGTGCAGTAATCACAACCGAGATTCAAGCCGGGCCCTGACCATCAGCGCCCTGGTGCTCAAGCACAACACAAATCAAGCGCCCCGGCGCTAAAGCTGGTTACTCACCCCTGATGCCAAGCTCCCCGGCGCTGAGGAGTTTCTCACGACCCTGACATACAGCGCCCCGGCACTATAGACAAGTTCATTTCCATTGTCCCGGCCCTAAGGCGTGTCATGCAACCCTGACTTACAAAGACAAATGCGCGCTTCAGGACATGCATTAACTCAAATACCTGGTGTGCAGATTCCGTTTTTTTAAATATAACCGTCCATGATCAGGACTCTTCATGCAACATAACTCCTACACCTTTTGCACTTCTATCACACATATACATCTATTTTATTAGATCCCTTCCACGCCTCATTCTCTATCACTCTGTTTTCAATTCTACTTCAAGCACTTCTCCACCACAACTATTTCATTACTCATTAAAGAACAAGACAGGTATGTTGTGCAATTACGATCCTCTATCACTTAAATTTGTTTTTGTTACATACTTTGGAAGGTGGTTACCCAATCTCTCAATTTGATTCTCATGGAGTTCTGTTTCTTATTTTACGGGTACTCACATGCTATTACATGTCAACGGAATCCTTGAGTTACCTTTGATGACATTTTCTTCTAGTTTAATCATGAATTTGGATATAAAATAATACCTAATGTGTTGAAACTAGAGTTTTATCCATTACCCACAAGGTGTTTGACAATATACCTGAATCAATTGTTATTGCCCATACTACACACTACCATGCCACACATATAAATTTACTTGCCATTCTCACAACTCATTGTTGAAAGTTTTCTGTCAAGTACATATCTTACTATGGTGGGGGGTCATTGACATAGGTTTTGGGTGCGTGACATAACAAAGTTTTTGAGCAAATAGTGTGTTTCCTTTGCAAATTGAATCAAACAATGAATCTACATGGTGCAATCATGTTTTCCTACCATAACCCAATCATGTACTCCACATGAATAATAGTTTGGGGGTTATGTTCAAAGACCATGTTTACATATTCGCGTGTTGCCCAATCTTAATTCTGGTATATGTACTTTCATGCAGATTAATTCTACATGGCTTCAAAACATCAACGCGGTGAGGGTTCAGGTTCCGCATCGGACCCTCCGAGATTTAATAGCCGACGATTCATCTCCGCTGAGGCCCAGGAACGCTATAACCACATGGCTACCCGTTCACTAGTCCCAGAACGTGGCCTGAGACCAGATCAAGCAAAGGATGGGGAGTTGGCAGTGATGATAGCGAAGGGAAATTGGTTCACACTCACCGAGCAACCAGATCCAGCAATGATTGCAGTTGTAAAGGAATTCTATGCCAACGTGCCTGAACACTATCATTACGGTGTATTTGTAAGGGGCAAAACAGTGGAAATTGGCAAATAAGACTTCAATGAGTGTTATCAACTGCCAGCGGAGGGACTAAACGATGAGTACGCACTTTGTCAGTTGGGCACCACATGGACAGTGCATGAACGCGGAAGCATGACCTTTCCACTAGCGAATCTCAACTTATATGGGAAGGCATGGTATGCGTTTATTTGTGCAAAACTCATGCCATGCACCCATATGAGTCATGTGACCAGGCAACGAGCAGTGCTTTTATACTCCATAATCAAAGGATTTAAAATTGATGTAGGCCATCTCATTCAGCAATCTATCCTCCGAGCATCTCGCGGAGGAACCACAGGAGGGTTACCACACCCGTCTCTAATATGCGTATTATGTGCTAAGTTCGGAGTCAAATGGAAGTCAGACAAGATGATTCAAACACCGATGCCCGTGTTGGACCATAAGTTGATAAGTAGGTACAAAGTGTGGACTAGTGGAGCAAACCACCCTAGGGGATTGGGTTTCATAATTCCCCAAGCTGAACAATCTCAAGCTCCACCAACTCAGGCTCCACCTACTTATGGTCCCTCGTCTGCAGCTTATCGAGGTGTGGTTCCCGAAGCAGTCCAACGAGAAGTTAACGGATGGTTCTACAATATTGAAGCCCAAAATGTCCGCCTGTCTGAACGCCAAGATGTTATCTATAAATATTTGGTTGACCAGTTTGCAGATCAAAATGCTATGAACATCTAGTCATTTACGGGTGTGAGTCTCGGTCCGGCCCCATCCCCCAGATCCCGCCAGTTTTTCCTCCATCTGATCTAGAGATGAGCGAGGATGATGATGCTCCACCCGAGACTTAAGCTCATCAGGGAAGTCCTCTGTTTTATTTTGCTTTATATTTCGCATAAGGACATTGCTCTAGATAAGTTTGGGGGTAGTTGTTTAGTTTTATGTTGCATGAGTGAGCTATGATTGTTAATAGTTTGTGGATGTTTTGTTTATTATAAATGTTGCATTTAGGATTGCATGTTAATTCCAGCTTTTGATAGTGAGTATATTTGAAGGCCAATGATGAACTTAAAATTGCATGAACAAGTCTAGTAAGGATTATTGAGTTAGTGATATGATTTTCTTGACATGATTTGAATCCCTATCTGTTTGACACTGATATTTCAAGGATAGCACATTTTGCAAAATGACCATGTTAGCTATGATAGTTTAAATGGATAGATAATAGAGTTCTAAAGGATGAATGCTAGTGAAATGAAAGAGCAAGTTAAATAGTTAGTGAAGACTGAATTTAGATATGAACTCAAGTTTGGGGGGAAAATATATGGAGTATATAAGCTATAAAAAAAATAAATAAATAGATAAACACAGTGGCGTGCTTGTCTAGTTTTGTGGCCTTTGTTACTTGAGTAAGTAAGCCCAAGGGGATTATCTCTACACCTAGCGCCCTAAGGTCTTAATGGATTGGGAGTCGTTGGTCGAAAGCTCGTTAAGGTAGCATTGAAAAGCCTAAGGGAATAAGACAATGCATAGTCATGAGAAAAATAAATAAATAAATAAAGCGGGAAAAGTGAAAAATGCCCCCGTCTAAAAAAAAATAAGCATAAGTATTTCCTGTTGACCCCTGAATTTTGGTGATTGTTTAATTTCAGTTGAATCTAGTTTATTTGATGAGTTCTTGAGTTGAACTATATGAAGCTTATTATGAACTTTATTATCTTTCAGATTTTTGCTTTTCATTGGTTAGCATGGTTGTTGAACACACACTCACAATATCGCAGAATAATGATTTTGATTGATTGATTGTTGGGATATTATTGATCTGCTTTAACATGATGTATTAGCATGTTTTTGTTATTTTTCTGAGGCCGTGGACATTCGTCAACTATTGAATTGCTGGAATTAAGGTCATATAGATTGTTTGCATTTGCATGATGTTTCGTTCTTCGTGTTGGTTGTGTTTTGTTGCTTGAGGACATGCAACGACTTAAGTTTGGGGGTATTTGATGATTGGGTAATATACCCATGAATTGGATATGTTTGACCTTAATTTGTTGTTTTTCCAAAGCATTATAGAGTCATTTTACTTGTTCAAGTTGTGTTGTGGCAGGATTGTGCGCGGTTGGAATGTTTGGGAGCATTTGGGTTAGAAATGGCAAGATTGTCAAGTTTCTGCATGACAGCGCCGGGGCGCTGCCTCACGGGTTAATTATAGCGCCGGGGCGCTGGGCCTCGGTTTTCTCTGGTCAAGGACGCGCGTGAGGAGGCGTTGACTTGGCATTAAAATCAATATTGAGGTGGACACTTGAGGAAGTTGATGGGCAATTGGATTGTGGATCAAGAAGGGGAGTATATAAGGCTTCTTTATATTGAATTGGGAGACAAATTTTTTACACAATTGGAAATTGATCAAGGAGCAAGAGCAGATCTAAAGGCTTGGGATTGGAGTTCTTCTTCTTCTTTATTCTTTTAAATTGTGTAATTCATTAAGGATGATTTATCAATTATTATTGGTTTTTATTTCCGTCATGAACTAATTTCTTTTATTAAGATTCCAATGGAACCTTTTATGGTTATGAACTGATTATTTAATTTATTCCAATTATTTATGTTGAAGTGAATTGTTCATCATGCCTTGTACTTATTGATTAATTATCTGGCCAATAATTACCTTGTTACTCTAGAATGAATTGAGAAAGGAATTCTAGAGTTAGAACTAGGCAGGGTGACATGTGACTTAGTTATTTGCATAGTGAATAATTAGGTTTGTGAATAGAATGAGAATATCTATTTGCCGCATGTAACACATAAGGAATTGGGATTGTAACGAGTTTAATTCAATTGTTTTGCATAGAGATATAGCAAAATTAACTCAAGTTAAATAGAAGGCAATTGATCACTCGAGAGAGGGTCATTGGCATTTGAGAATTCCTAACAATTCAAGAGACATAATAATTGGGATAATTGGATAATTGATTTAATAATCATAATTGGGGATATTGGAGTCTTAATTATCATTTATCCGCATTCAAACAATTCTTAGTTTGTTATTTATTTTCTTTTTAGAATAATTTCTTGCTTTAGTAAAATTAGTTTTCTTAGTTTTAAATATCACAATTTTGGTTGTTTAAATAAAATTGAATTGATCTGATACAAAGATTAGTAGTTGGAATTTATTATGTTACGATGATTCTTTGTCACCAAGATGATCCTCAAGTTATGGTCCCTCGATTGAACGTGACTTCGTTATCTCGCTTCTAACAATTGAGCCCTATTGACAACATCTGAATAGAGAAAAATTTATGAGAAATGAGATAGTGACGTATCTTAGAAGTTTCAAACCTCTCGTAAACATCCGCGTCATACGTTCCTCATTCTCCACCAAATGAGGTGCAAACCTGGATAACTCTGCAAACTTTGCCTCATACTGGGACACCGTCATGTTATTTTGTTCGAGTCTAATGAACTCCACTTCCTTCATATGACGAATACTTTCAAGAAAGTACTTGTCATTGAAAAGTTTCTAAAACGCTCCCCAAGATCATGTCGAAAATTTGGATGGGTATGCTTCACAGATTCCCACCAGTAATCTGCCTCATTACGAAACATAAAGGTGGCGAATGGAACCTTCTGTTCCTCCGTACATCCCAAGACATCGAATATCTTGGTGATTTGTTTGACCCACGTTTCTGCCTTAATCGGATCCGGATTTCCCCAGAATTCTGGTGGTCCCAACTCTTTGAACTGCTTGGCTGTGACAAACCGTGCGTTGTTATCATTTCCAACTATATTTTGTACACGAGTCTCCCTCGTCTGATTTTGCATTAACTGCAAAAAGCTTCTAAACAACTCGTCATTCATCATCTGCTCAGTGGTGTTGTTCACAAGAGGAACATTGCCAGCCTGTTGCACGTTCTCCCCGTTGGTGAATAAAGGTGTCTCAACGGTCTCATTTACTCCACTGTTAACATTCTCAGTCGCCATTCTCAAATACTGCCATAAAACAAGGGTTAATTAAGGAAATCAACATATCACATAATATCCTTATATACTGACCAACTAACAAATAAGCTTAGGTAGGACACACTCACGAAGGATTTACTCGTCTTTCCCCTCCTAGTTCTATTCCCCGATCTCCGCCAGAGATCATATCCCTAAGCTTTGATACCAACTGTGACGCCCCCAAAATAGGTATACAACACCCATTTTTAGTCGTCAATAACATGGTACATAAATAACTACAACTTTATTAATACAACATGAAAACTATGAGTTTAAATACAAATATTGCCGTCTAGACAATATTCACACCCAAATAAGTCCTCATTACAATTATTGGTACATTATTTTACAAAAATGGTGAGAACTACTAAAACAACTTTCTAGAACCATCATTCCACACCCCGACTAGAGCTCGCTACGTTCTCGCCTCCTGAGAAGAAAAATGGAACAAAAAGGAAAAGGGTGAGCTCAACTAGCCTAGTAAAAAATATTATGACTAAGATAATATAGAACAAATTATCGTTAGTCTTCAACAGAGAAAAATCTGATAAAATACAATAATCAACAAGTTTCAGATCAATATTCGCAGCGAAAATAATAATTCATAGAAGAGTTACGTAGAGAATGAAATCTACTATAATCTATGAATTTAAAAGTCCATCATCAATATTGTATCCCTGTAACATCAACCAATATTCATCTTGAATCAAATATTCATCTTTACACTACAGGCCAAAGATATTCATCAGTCGGTCATGTTCATCTCAACACCTGTACATCTTTGCACTACGAGCCAAATATATTCATAAGAAAATCAACCATCTTTGCACTACAGGCCAAAGATATTCAGTAATACCATGATTTAGGACTGAGGATGATGAAAAATATTTTAAAGAAAATGAATCCAGTGAAACAAAAGAGCAAGTATTATGGATTCGTACTTTAAACAATCTGAGTTCAAAAATACTTCATAAATAATCAGAGTGAAGTAAAATTCAAGAATGATCAAAACATGGATACAATCAAAGCTAGTATCCACAATAGATATTTTGGACAAAAACAAAATTTAAATTTTTCTATGAATAGTGCCGTATTCGTGAATAGTGTCGTATACGTGAATAGTGCCGTATACGTGAATAATAACCCCGACACTAAAAGACAAGAATTTCATAAGAAAAATCTTACTAATAATCCAGCATAATGATATTAGAAGAAATAATATCATTTTAAAAAAAATAACATCTCTTACCTCGAAAAGAATAGTATTACATTTGGAATATCAAATATAACAAGGAAGGAACTTGCATCAGATATAGCAACACTCAAAGTATTAAAATACTCACAAGAATACGCTTCGATAATATAGAGAGAAAAACTTGACTTTTCCGTGATTTTCAATTCTAACCTAAGACCCTATTTATAGAAAAATGCTTAGAACACCAAAGCAGAAAATTTAATAAAATATTAATATATATTTTTTTTATTCCAACGCACACCTCATTTGATTCAAAATATCAGCCACCAAGTGAGACCCACCTCACAAAAATAAAAAAAACGTTTTTCTTATTAAAAATAATTAAAACTTCCAAAAATTAATTATTTCGGAACTTCAATAATTCATAATAAATAGCCCTTTTATCAGAAAAATTCGAACCTTATGTCTTTTCCATAGGAAATTCCATTATCTACAACTTTGTAAGTTTAAGTTTTTCCAAATTTCAAACAGAAATTGACCGAAATCCACAAACGGGCGATTTTACAAGCTATAATCAAATTTCAGTCAAGAAATGGGGTCCACAAACGTGTTTAACATGTTTAAAACATTTTTAGTAACAAAAATACTACTCCTCGTATACTCATATATCCCACATTCATTGTAAAAATATCACCATTATTATATTATTAAAATATAATAATATATTTAAATGAATTATTTTATCAGAAAAGATAAAATATCAATTTTTAACAATTGTCACATTAAAAATTTTCTCCATCTATATCCACATAACATGAATATTTTCCTTATCATATAAATCAATAATTAATTATTCACAAATAATATTATAGAATCACAATACTAGCAACCAGGCCATTCCCAGGAATGAGGGGGCTTTCCAATAAGGATTTCTCCTTACTGGCGCGCAATTAGGTGACCAAACCTCTCCTTAGACAGAACTTTCTAGACATTGTCAATAATGTTATCTAATAATATTATTCAAATAATATGAATTATTGATCTGATAACGAAAATATTGTGTAGTGACAATTATTGAAACAACAATAATATAAAATATCAACGTAGCAATTATTGAATCAATAAAATAAAATATTGAACAGTAACTACTGTAACAATTATTGAGTAGTGCCTTCTTACATAAGAATCAATAATTGATGCAATATTGTGTTCTACTGTGTTTTAACCACCGGGTGTTCCAACAGTATTAACGGTAACAACTACGTCGTTATTTATAAATAACTTATACTTGACATTTTCTTCATCCAATCGCTTTTCGTTATGGGGTCCACACAAGGTTGCGCCGTCGTACGAATATTCCCCGACAGTAAGAATATTCCACGACCAAACGAATATTCCCCGACAACATTGAATATTTTATAACCACTTGCTTATTTGAAATATTTGCGCATTTTACCCATAACTAACTACATTAATCAAATCAACCCTTACTATTTCAAAATAACAAATAGAGAAAATTCAATTTTATTAATAATAAGTTGGGTTCTTACATCTTAAATGGTTGTAGTTCGCTTATGCAGATGGTAGAATATGTGACTTGGAGTTGGATATGGTGATAAAGAGATTTTAGTAGTATATTTTGGTATTATAATATTTGAGAACTAATTTGATTTGAGGTTATGATATTTTGAAACTCTTAAGGACTTAGGAGAGTTGGTGATAAAGAGATATTAGTAGTATATTCTTTGGTGTAATATTATTTGATGAATAGTTCAAATTGAGGATGAGATATTTTGAAGCTCTTGAGGACTTGGGAAGAGTTGGTAATATAGTTTGCATAGTTGTTTTGTTTATCTGATGTCTTTAGAGTTTTCTATGAATTTATGTAAAATAAAACAAAAATAATTTGTTAGATCTTTGTTATGTGTGGAATATACACGTTTTACGAATTAAAAATAATTTTAAATATTTCGGGTATTCGAATCGTATTAAGATGAAGAGAAATTTTGTGATTTTGAATTATTTTCCGAAGAGTACGTTTACAAGAATGAAACTCAAAGATATTAGCGACGACCCGCACCAATGGTGGATCATGTGATTTAATTTGATGCAACGTGAAGAACCTTCCCAAGGCTGGACACGATAGCTGACGAATCTTTTACGAGTACATGAATAATTGTGTGGACCTATGGACTTACCATGCTTGATCGTTACATATGGCAGCGCTACATTTTAATTTAAGTTTATGAATAATTATGTAATTTAAAGAAAAACTAAAATAAAACTTAATAGTTTATTTGAATTCTGAGGACGAAATTATTTTTAAGGGGTGAAAAATATAATAACCCATTTTTTATAATTAAATATTAATTGATTTTATCTTATACAATTGTATTTAAATTGGAAAAGGTAAATGATTTTGTTTCCCTCTTTTCTTCCTTATTTTGTTTGAAAAATTAAATTCTTTTAGTAGATAATTAAATAACTGATTAAATAGAAATTGAGGAAGATAATTCCTTTTGTTAAAGTCTTGTGATAAAATCATTCGGAGCGGGAAGCTACTTGGGAGATAGATGAGTCTATTCGAGCGGAGTATATGCATCTATTGATAATTAGGTACGTTCATTCTTTTGATTCCGGGGACGGAATCCTTTTAAGGGGTAGGTGATGTAATACCCGAATATATATATATATATATATATATATATATATTAAATATAAAAAAAAATTATTTTATTTTAAAACATATTAATTGGACTTTGTTATTTATTGGGTCAAACTAGTTATTTAATTTATGTGGACTAATAAATATTAATAAGTGATGGATAAATTTAATTGATAAAATTGGGCCTTAAAACTAATTAAAGTTAAGTTATATGTGATTAATATTATATTATATTATAACTAGGAGAATTAGCAAGATAATAAATAAAACCTAATTACATGTCACTACATCTCATATGAACTAAAGAAAAAGAATTGAGAGGTGCAGGCGCAGCTACGGAAGAAGAGGGAAAAAAAGGTGAGAACTTAATCTAGGTAAAAGCTTATTTTGTTAATATTAAGGTTCTTCAAATAAAGTCATCCAGGATCACATGTAATTCCTATGTCATCTTAGAACAAAAAGCTAACTCTTTATATTTGGTCAAATCAGTGTATATGGAATCATGTCTAAGATAAGTTGAATATATATATATATATATATATATATATATATATATATATATATATGAATAATGGAAATCTGATGATTGTTACTTTTGAACGGAAGGTAGTGGTATATTGGTATTCATGCTTGGTAGTTTGGCTTATTATATATATATATATTATATACAGTAAGGTTATTAATTCCTTAAAAAAATGATGATTAAAAGATTATTTATAATTTAATTCGGGTTTATTTTGTAAAATTGATGTAATTGGAGAAATTAATCTTATATTAATATAAATTATAATTAGTAAGTAACTTATAATTGTATTATTATTACTTTTTATTAGATTGGACGGAGGGAATTTAAAGAGTTTTTTTTTTTGGAATATAATTTTTGGAGTATTAATAATTGATAAAAGGCGATGATTAAAGGCATATTAAATAGATTATGAATTATTTTGGAACTATTAGTTTGGATTGTTTTTAATTTGAGGCGAATATGTTTAGGTTGTGAATAACGTTTCGTATTTGATATCGTTGGCATTTGAGGGTAATTAAGATTTTGTGGAGTGTGCTATAAATGGTTTGGAAGTATCAGGTACGGATTCCGTACTCTTTCAATGATCGATACTCTTGTTAAATTTGATTTGTTCGTTTTGTCGCTTGTTCAAATTTCGTTATTATTTCACATAATTATTTCCTGTGAAATAAATATATTAGTTTCATTTTGGAGTTGATATATATATGACTCGTATTTGTACTCTTTGAATTAGGTTATCATGTTTAGTACTATTTATTTTTGATAATTGTAGAGCGGTACATGTTGCTACTTTCTTTTTGAGACCTTGTGACTATAATTTGATTTGGTTCAACATGTACATATAGAACCTTTTTGTTGGTATTTTGTCGCATGTGTTGTGACATGATATTTTTGTTAGAATATACCGTAGGGTATATTTTCGTCAACAATAATTTTGTCGGCTATGATCCTTTTTTTAGTGTTGAATTGAATTTGTTTATATATATATATATATAATAATAATTTAAAGGGCTAAATACACTTTTGTTACATCAATTATCATCAAATTCATAATTCGGCTCCCAAAGTATTTAGGCTTACAATTTATTACATAAAGTACCTAATTCGATACAATATAGCACCCAAATTCAGATTTTTACCAAAATTGGCCAAAATATCTAAATTGTCGACCATATAGGAATTGTATACAGTTTGACGGTGTACAATATGATTTGACTTAAAAAAATAATGTTGTTGCCTTTGTGACGGAAATTAACCATTTGCATAACATATGTGCAACATGAGGGCAATAAAGTAATTAGATAAAGAAATTAAAAATTAATCTAATATTCTATTCTCCTGTTCCAATTGAGCTCTTTTAGGTGAACATAAAATTGAATATGAGTATATTTGAATTTCACCTATTTGTATTTTTACTCCCATTGGGGGGTCAAAATATAAATAGATAAAATTCAAATACATTGATGTCTAATTTTTATGTCCACTTAGAATTTTTGATTCCATTCTGGAGCATCTTCGTCCCAAAACCCAATAATACGTATTAAAAATTAATCTAATAAGTTTAGGGTAATTTCCAATCCGTTAGTAAGTAAATAAGTAATACGTAATGAAAAAGAGAATGGGAATAGAGATTTGGACTCAATTATTAAAAATAATTCCTTTATTTTTAACACTTTTTTTTGAAATTCATAAGAATAGCTTATGAGTGGAAAATATATCTATGAATCGGACACTTTTAAACTCAGTATTTTGCTACCTTTAAGTAATTTTAGTATATTTTATTTATATTTTATATTATTTTCTAGGAAAATACAAAAGAGGGGCAAATCTAGAATTTTTGAGGAAGCAGTGACATTTTGGTAATTATGACGAAGTTGGGGGTCAGGGCATTCAAGAGCAGAATCATGTCGGGTCAGTTTTGTAACTGGGTCGAATTTTGGTGATTCCTAGTAGGGTTTGGATGCTCTAAAACTTAATTGTAACGGGGGAACTTTAATTATAGAAGGGAGAGACTTTAGAAAAGATTAAAAAAACACACGTAGATTGGAGATCACAATTGAAGGGTTGGAGATTCAAAGAAATTCACAAGAAGATCAAGACGGAGGATTGGAGATTAAAAAAAAATCAATAGAGTTCTTCTTTTTTTAATTTTGTATTCTAAAGATAATGACTTGTTTGGGAGTTCTAGTTTTTGATTTCATGAACTAATTTCTATATTAAGGCTACAATTGAACCTTTTATATATAGCCATGAATTAAATATCTAATAATTTCCAATTATTGATTCATATGGAGTTGTCTATTATGTTTTGTGCATTTTGATTGATTGTTTGACCAACAATTAGTGGGATTTCCTGGATGAATTCGAAAGATGAAATACAGGGTTAGATCTGAATGTGATAACATGTATTGTTAATTATTTTATGAACTGAATAACTAGGGTTCTGTACTGAATAAGAATATATCTGTTCGGGAGCGTTTTACCGACCCTCCATTGGGCCGAAGATTCAATACCAGAAGGGCTGGAGAGACCGATGGGCCGAAGCCCATGAAGGTGTTGGAGGTGTTCGGGTCGGCGTTTGAGCCCCCCGGGACCATAGCCGAACTTGGTCTTATGATGTTCGGGGTCGGGTCTTCGAGTTCTTTGGGCCGAAGCCCAGGTTAGATTATAGGACCGTTTGGGCCTGCATAGTGGGCTCTCCTGCGTGCAGAGTCCGGGTACCTATTCATATGCATATAAGGTAACTCCAAATGTGGTGATGAGATTGGACTCTACTTGCACCTTTTAAGGAGATGGCGTTGGACCCAAGTTATGGTAATTACCATATACTAGGAGTCCTAATCCGACTGGGAGAAGGATTCTAAGGTGGTGAGTACTATAAATATGAGGCCTAGGTTATCATTATGAGGTAAGACCTATTTTAAGCACTAAATACTTATCCTCCATTGTTAAACCTTGTAATTCATTGTACTCATTCTCACACCGGAGCTATCCCCGTGGCATAAGCCGCCAAGCTTCGTGGTGATCCGTTCTCGCAAGTTCTAGCGCTGTGGATTCTGTGATTGATTGGGCCTTGTGTAAACTTGGCGTTAACATTGGCGCTAGAAGGAGGGGTGCTTAAATAACAATCACAATCGAACACTTTTCGTAAGGAACTATGGCGAGTGTGGGTATGCGCTTCAACCGTGAAAAGGCTAAAACACACCGCACCACTCGGTTGAGAGGATCGGTGAAAGACAGATCGGCTCCGTAACCCAGATTTATCGAGATGGAGCCGACCGGCCTCCCGACGCAGACTTCTTCCATGAGAGCCAAAGATACCCAAGAACTGTGCCGGTCGGGTGGGCGGGCCAATTCATGAAAGCTACCGGAGGCGCGGAAAAGAGTCGCACCTGTGGTAGTCGAGATCAGAGAGAATTCATCCTGCAGAAAAAGATGCAGCAAAACAAAGATGCCATAATGACCCTACGTCTTCAGCAGGAAGAGCTCGAACTGCAGATGGCCAATGCGCTCGGTGAGGAAGAGGCGTCCTCTAAAAGGCTTCGGCACCATAGCCGGTCTCGGTCACCCCGAAGGGAAGGGGCTGAAAGGGAGAAAAATAGGTATCGAAGTCATTCGAGGGATGGCCGAAGCCGGAGAAGAAGCCGGTCAGCAGGACGACGTTCCGAGCACCCGGGTCGGTCTGGGCAGAGGAGGAAAGAGGAGATTCCCGAACGTGAGAAGGACAGACCCCATTCGTCCCCTCACGAAGGAGAATCCGACCCCCTCGCTCGAAGGGTTGCTGAATTGGAGAAGCTGTTGTTGGTCAAGAGCCCGATCGGAGCGCCCACGACCTATATAGGGTCACCCTTCTCCGAAAATTAATCAGAGATAAGCGGACCCCAAAAGGAAGATGCCCCGATGGAGACTTATGACGGGATGGGGACCCTTACGACCATTCCGATGGGTATGATGTTGATGACGTATTATGGCCACTCGATGCGACCAAGTGCCACATGTTTGCTACTACCACAAGAAAAGCGCCCGGAATGGATGGGAACCTTGGCGCTTGGATCGATAAATTCATGGAAAGACCTTCGAAAAAATTTCATGCACGGTTTGGGAGTAATAAGAGACGGGAAGATCACAAAGATCCCTCATGCAGTCAGCAGAGATCGATGAGAGCACAGGGCGATGTCAAGAGATTTCGGGAGGTCAGGGGTTGGTGGTGGAGAATTCCCCCACAAGTTTTGGGATTCTTCACAACGGGCTTGACATCGGAAAATCAAAGAAGTCGATGAAAGACACGGTGATCAACCCCGTACCGACCGACAGAGGCCTTCCATAGGTCAAGATCACATAGCAATCGAGGAAGCGATGGGGAACTTCAAACCTCAATCCCACGAGAAGTACCGAGATCGGGACAAACAGAGCTATCAAGTCCCGACAATCGGGGAGGCCTGATAGCTACAAGAAAAACTACAAACTAAGGCGGTGGAAGGCCACCTTCCCAAATAAAGTCAACAAGGTGTACACCGTGACTCAATACAGATCGGGCCAAGATATCGGAAGAGATGCGAAGCAAGCCCTTTTTGAACCATGTCAAACGATCCCGGCCGTGGAAGAGGGTTTAACAAGTATTGTGCGTACCACCGTAGTCGGGTCACACGGCGTAAGATTGCACCAACTTGAAAGACTTAATAGAAAAGAATGTCCGAACGGGAAGTTGGTACAAGATGCGTAGTTGGCGAGAAGGGTGGAAGCCCAAGGAGAGGACAACACCGAGCCCACCCGACAAGCACACATGGTATGGCCGAACCAACCCACAAGCTCGAGGAGTTATTGATGTGATATCGAAGTGGTCTCAGGGGGCGACCGCAGAAAAGGAATGGACATCTCGGCCGTCTTATCATTAGTTGGGTCCTCGCCCAGAAAGGACAAGCCATATTCAGGCACGACCATCTCCTTCTCAGACGACGACTACCCTACAGAACAGATCGAACCGCATGACGGGGCACTGGTAATAACGGCTCAGGTCGGGCCAATGGACATGAAGAGGATGATGATCGACAACGGGTCTTCGGTTGATATACTCTACACACATGCATACCAATGGATGAATCTGGGAGGAAAGAAGATAGAATTAGGAGGAGAAGGCCCGTTATATGGCTTCGATGGCGACTTGTTCATGTGATGGACGCACAATCACGTTACCATCAAGTTCTATGCGGCCCCCACAGCAGATGTAAATCATGGTAAAAAATTTTGTCGCATACAAGTGGATTCGACCTACAACGCCATTTTGGGAAGGCCCACCTTATCCAGATCGCAAGCGGTAACATCTATACCCCACTTCAAAATCAAGTTTCCGACAATCGAACGGGATAGGGAAGTAAACGGAGATCTAGACATCGCTTCAAGATGTTATCTAATACCTTGATTTCCTCGAGAGCTCGGGGTTAGTAAGCGAAAACAGACGATGACCATCGAGATCGAGCCGTTCACTTCAAGGCGAGATTGAACCCATGGCTCTACCAAAGAAAGAAGCAGAGGATGTTGAGTTGGTACCGGAAATCCGGATAAATTGGTCAAGATCGGGCGAGATTATCCGAACAAATGCGAATCGGAGTCCAGTGGAATTACTTGGTGTATGCCGACATCTTCGCTGGGAACCTAGTGACATGCCCGTAAGTGAATCAATCGCATTACATCATACCGAATTCAAAAAGGAAGCCAAAGATATGAAAAAGAAGGATCTTTGCCCTTAAAGACGTAAGATTATAGACGAAGAAGAGGTTACCAAATTATTAGCAATGGGGTTCATCTTTGAAATTGACTATCCCGAATGGTCAAGGCGAATGTGGTATTGGTACGTAAGCAAAATGGGAAGTGGAGGATGTGCATTGACTACACCTGACTGAACAAGGCTCGCCTAAAGACTTCTACCCCTTACCCAACATAGACCAGCTAATTGATGCCACTTCGGGGTATGGAATGCTGAGTTTCATGGACGCTTTCTCAGGATATCACCAAATCTCGATGCACAAGGAGGATACCCCGAAGACTAGCTTCATCACTCATCGGGCTATATATGCATATCGGAAGATGACCTTCGGACTACTAAACGCAGGAGCAACCTACCAACGAATGATGAACTTCGTGTTCCGAAAGCAGCTGGGGCGAAGTATGGAAGTGTATGTGGACGACATGGTCGCCAAGAAGCATGTCGACAGGATCATCTGGAGGACTTAGAAGACCGCTTCAAACGGTAAAAGCAACACAAATCGAGACTAAACCCACCAAATGCACTTTCGGATTAGGTTCGGGAAAATTCCTAGGATATCCGGGTCAATGGCGGGAATCAAGGCCAATCCAGAAAAATCTCGGCGATCTTAGACATGAAATCTCCAAAGACATATAAAGATGTCCAACGGATGACGGTCAATTGCCGCCTTCTTCTAGAGATTCATGTCAAGGTCAGCTGAGAGATGTCTACCCTTTTTTGACACTCTGAAAGGCCCGAAAAATGACAAGAGTTTCCAGTGGACTTCAGAATGCGAAGACGCGTTCCAGGAGATCAAAAGATATTTGGGTTTGGCACCATTATTAATGAAACCGATCCCCATAGAACCTTTATACTTATACTTGGTCATGAGCTTGGATGGCGATGAGGGGCGACCTTCGGTAAGGATGAGGAGATAAGCAATTCCCGTTATACTATGTCGACCATGTTCTCCGAGACGCAGAACGAGATACCCGAACTCGGAAAAATTTTGCTTCATACCCTCATAATTGCTAGCAGTAAAACTCGTGCACTATTTTCGAAGTTTGGTTGATAGTGGTCTACTGCACCAACCTTTGAAGAAGATTTTGCACAAGCTTCAAAGTCGAATTCGGTTAATTTGGGCAATGGAACCGACACAATTTGTTACTGAGTATCGTCCCCGAATCCAAGCAATCAAAGGGCGACATTGGGCGACTTCGTGGTTGAGTGTTCTTTCACCGAACCAGGGCGAATATAGTAGCCGAAACACAACCAATCCGCACCTCATGGACTCTATACGTGGACGGATCGTCAACTATGGATGTCAGTGGAGCAGGGTCATCCTAACAAGCCCGAAGGGTTCAAGGTGCAAAAGCTATTCGGTTTGGTTTCAAGGCCACAAATAACGAAGCAGAGTATGAGGCCATCTTAGCAGGAATACGATTGGCTCGAAGCCTAGAGGTACAGCGGCTGATCATCTACAGTGATTCACACCGGTGGTCAAGCGATTTTAAGTAGTCTGAAGCCGGGGGCAAGATGACCAAATATTTGGGTGAGCTAAAGGATAAGCTTATGTACTTCACTTCATACAGCTTGTCGGGGTGGACCGGGCGTAGAGAATACGATAAAGAGATGCCTTGGCAAGGTCGACAACAACCGGAGCAAGCTCTTTCAATGAATCGCTGTACTTGAGGTTCTCGAAAACCCAAAGTCCCAAAGATGTAAATCTTGGCTTTGACCTACTCAATTGTCGGCTCACACCTTATATCTCATACTTGGCCGATGGGACCCTCCCTTCGGACCGAATCCTAGCCAGGCAAGTCAAACACCGAAGTTCGAACTTCACCCTCATAGATGGAGATCTATACCGAAGGGCCTTTAGATCTCCACTGCTTCAAATGCATGACTCCTTCAGAGGCGCATTACACGCCGGAGATGCATGAGGAATCTGTGGGGATCACATGGGAGCAAAGTCACTGGCGCATAAGATTTTGAGGCAGGGGTATTACTGGCCAACTATCTACACTGAAGCAAAGGAATTCGTTAGGAGGTGTCCCAAGTGCCAGCTAAATAGCAATATCCCGCACCAACCCCCCGAGGAACTATATTCCGTCTTGTCCCCGATCCCTTTCTTTGTGGGGGAATCGACATTCGGGCCTCCGCCAAAAGCTAAGGGACAAGTTAGCTTTGTGATCGTGGCTATTGATTACATGACGAAGTGGGTCGAAGCCAAACCACTGCAAAAGATCACCGAACAGGAGTGTTTGAAGTTTTTTAAAGAAGGGGTAGTCTACCGGTTCGGTATCCCGATGGCGAGTGGTCTCGAACATGGCGGCGCATAGCCAGGGATCTAAGTTTGAAGGCTTTTTGAAAGAATTAGGGATCCAAAGATCGCAAGACTTGATTTGCCCATCCTCGACCAAACGGCCAAGTGGAAGTAACCAATCGAACCCTACTCAATGGGATTAAACGCAGATTAGATGCATTAAAGGGTTCGGTGGGTTCAAGAATCTGCTATCTCTGCTTTTGTGGGCGTGTCGAACTACCCCAAGGACTACAACCGGAGACTCCCATTCAGTGTTGGCATACGGACCGATGCACTCATTCTCGTTAAGATCGGATCTCCAACTCTTTGAGTCAGCCAATACAAAGAGCTATATAATGACGAGGGTTTGAGAACAAATTTAGATTTGTTAGATGAAGTTCGGGATTCTGCCATGATGAGGTTGGCGATCTATCGCCAAAACGAATGTAAACACTATAATCAGAAGGTGAAGACAAGGAGGTTTGCAATAGGAGATTTGGTCCTCCGGGAGTCGGAGGCATCAACCCCCCAAAACACTGGCAAGCTAATGCCCAACTGGGAGGGGCCTTATGAGGTGGTAGGAGTGCCGAAGCCAGGAACCTACCGGCTTCGAGCAATGGACGGTTCGGAGGTAAAGAATACATGGCATCTCTGGAAGACTTAGAAAATTTTACCAGTAATAGTTATGTCGTTCTTGTTTTATCCATGTAATCATTTCAATTCAAATGATATAAATGAAAGTTCCCATTCCTGTCAATGTTTAACCTCATCTATATTCATATATTTCGTTACTACTTGAATAGACATGCTTCGGGCACTATCCGATCAAGAGCTTCGGAAAAACTCCATGATCGAGATAAGTCCCGAGCATAACCCACAAAGAGTTTAATAAATGCTTAAAGTATGATCTCGAGCACTATCCGATCAAGAGGTTGAGGCGGAACACCAATTGATCGAGATAAGTCTCTGCATAACTGCTGACCCTCTAATCGATAAACCCTAAAGACGCATCCGACCGTAAGGTTCGGTGGACATAATCGATCGAGATCGGTCATAAGTGAAACCGACAATAAGCATTCATGGCAAAAGAGTATATCATATTTATACTTAGAAAATTTCTACTTTACAAAACCCGATTAAACTATGATTCGCAAAGTACAAAAAAAAAAAAAAAAAAAAAAGAGAAGAAGGAAAATTTTCTTTATTACAAATCCTACATATCTACTTTCGGCGGAGGGTCATCTTGACGTCCGACTCGTCATCCGAAGAGTCAAGGAGGGAGACATCAAGCCCAACGCAGCCATCAACTTTGCTTTAGCCTTTTCCCGATGAGTCTCATACCCTTCACCAAATTGGGCTATGACCTTATCGCTTCAAGGCTTCATTCCTCATACTCGGTGATGGATCTTGTCTGCTTCGCTTATCTTCTCTGGAAAGTGTGTTGATATGCTTGGTCAAGGTGTTGTTCTCCTTGATCAAAAACATCATCTTGTCATGCATCTCGGAGAACTTGTGTGTAATACTGTCAATAGCGCTCTCCCGATCCTTGACATCTTGGAGCAGACGACCCCTCTCTGCCAGAAGAGCACTGTGCTCATGCTCCAGCTCTTCGACCCGGCCCTCCGGTCACCGCTGGCGTCGGTCTCAAGATGAGAATCCTGCTCCTTCTTCAGTCCGATCGCAGACTTTAACTTCACCTCCAAAGAACTCCACCTCCGTCCCCAAGTCAACTTCTTTCTTTGTTGATCGGCGAGGGAGGGATGGCTCGAAAAAGTATAGCGTTAGCTGCAGTAAACACATACATCAATCAAGACAAGGAAAGGTCAAAGTTAATAGCAAAGAATCGAGTTGACAAAGGAATTACCCGGTCTGAGCTCGAACATAGGCCACCAAGAATCGACGGGAGAGTACCCTTTAAACCTATTCGTCGCCACCGTGTAGTTTGAAGTGATCGAAGAGGGTAAAAGGGAAGACCTCCGACGGCTCTTGGGCCAACAGTGGTCGGTGATCCTCGAGAAGAGCCGAGATCGGAAGGAGTGGCGAACTGTCTAGGCCGGGACCACCATCTCTCCGTCATTGATCGAACCTTCCGACAACCGAGGTCTTTTGATCGGGGTTCGGAGGAACCTCTTCTTGTCCTCCGAATCCTCGACCGCCTCGGTTGACGGAGGGGGCAGCGGAGAGCTCGGGCCCGAAGCAGAAAGGAGCGACTTTGTAAAGCGCTTTGATTTGCCCATTGAGGGCTTCTTGGACTTTTTTCAAGAAACCGCCTTCTTCATGGCCATCTTCAGCCCCTCTTTGTGTGGTTTCGGGGATCGGGCCCAGTGGACCCAATGACAGTTCATCGATCGGGACCGTATCCTCCTCAGAGCATCGCTTGGCCACTGGGGGTCTGATGAACCCGGGGTGATGGTGGCGGTGGATGAAGGCGTCGATAACGCCTCTGCTTGAAAATGGTCAATGCATGAGGACAAATGGGTTAAGGCATGGAAAGCTTCGTAAAATAGGAGGAAAAATAATGAAAATGTAAGGATACTCACAAATTTGTTTGTACAACCAAAGCTTCGTTCATCGAAGCCCAGATTCCATCGGGTCCTTTGCCATTTCTTGTAGAATGTCTTGAAGGCATCGGCCCACTTTTTCTGGAACTTTGAAATCTTTGCTTGCTGCCTACCGGATGGGCCTGTGGGGAAGGAGTTGGAGGTCTGTTCCTCGGCAAAAACCACTGCTCATGCCACCCCTTGTTGCTTGAAGGGGTCTTGATCGAAATGGTGCGGTTGGGGCATTTGTTGAGTTGCCGAAGACCGGGCTCTTTCGAACCACTAACGGTGAACAGGGCAAAGAATAGATCGAGCCCGGGATCGAGACCCACCTCTTGCGAGACGGCCATGAAAGAGACTAAGTGGATGTACGCTGTTAAGACGAAGCTGCGTGAACCCGACTCCCACAAAGCTCAAGAAGGAAGAAATGAAATCGTGAAGTGGAACCGAACCCCGTACTTTAGAACGTACAGGGGGACGACCACCCACTCGCCCTCGGGACGCCAAAACATCTTCTCATCGGGCATAGGCACTCGAAGTTGGTATTCTTCAGGGATCTTAAAAAGGGACCTGGATGTCGAAATCACGTGAGGGGTGATGGTGGAAGGAGTATGAAGGTGAGAAACTCTCCGAGGAATAGTATGCATTTCGAATCCTAGCCTCGGCGTCTACCGGACTAGGCAGGATCGAAGGAGTGGTGTCAGCAGGGCATCCTGCAGTACGACCTCTAGAAGGTCGCCGGTGGTGACGGTGGAGGTAGCGGTGATAGGCTCAAAGGGCCTAATAATAGTGTGGGTTTGGCCATTTAAAAAGAATGTGATGCAAATAAGAAGTTTTGGAAGGAGATAAGCAAAATATAGCACTCAAATGACAAAGATAGTTGAGGAAAATGGTGCAGATTGGTAAGAGATAAGCTTGCCGGATATCGCCTCGCGGGAGAATTTGAAAGCAAAGAGTCAGTAAAAGTGATAATGAGGGGGGATGGGGAGTTTTTATAAGGAGCACGGCACGGAATCCCAAGGCGGCTATTAAATACTTGAGGTGGGCCCAGGCGTGAAAAGGCGTGCAACGTTTCAAATATCAAGAAGTGATTGTGACGGCCTACGCAGACAATTCATCATTATCCGTCATGATTGCTTCAAGTCTCGACCTTTCAAGTCTCCAATCATAAATATGTTATAATTAGAGACCTGGGGCAAATGTTCGGGCGCTTTTACCGACCCTCCATTGGGTCAAGATTCAATACCGTAAGAAATTTGGAGAGACCAATGGGCCAAGCCCATGAAGGTGTTGGAGGTGTTGGTCGGCGTTTGAGCCCTCGGGACCATAAGCGAACTTGGTCTTATGATATTCTTGGGTCGGGTCTTGAGTTCTTTGGGCCGAAGCCCAAAGTTAGATTATAGGACCGTTTGGGCTCACACAAAGGCTCTCTCTGCGTCACAGTCCGAGTACCTATTCATATGCATATAAGGTAACTCCAAAGGTGGTGATGAGATTGGACTCTACTTGCACCTTTTAAGGAGATGTCGTTGGACCCAAGTTATGGTAATTACCATATACTAGGAGTCCTAATCCGACTGGGAGAAGGATTCTAAGGTGGTGAGTACTATAAATATGAGGCCTAGGTTATCATTATGAGGTAAGACCTATTTTAAGCACTAAATACTTATCCTCCATTGTTAAACTTTGTAACGGCCTGTACTCATTCTCACACCGAGGAGCTATCCCGTGGCATAAGCCGCCAAGCTTCGTGATCCGATCCGTTATCGCGAGGTTTCTAGCGCGTGTATTCTGTGATTGGACGCGTCGGCGAAACTTGACGTTAACAATATCTATGCACTGCATGTTGAGAATTAGATTCTAATGAGTTTGGTTCTCTTATTTTGCATAAGAATATCACAAAACTAATTGAAATAAATATTTTTATGTGATCCTTGGAAAAAAGATCTAATAAATACTTGTGAATTGATGTTAACAACTCTATTGTATTTAATAACTGGAAATTTAGAAAATTAGATTTATGTGATGTAATTAGGGATATTGTAGTCTTAACCTTAAATATCTGGATTTCAATTTTTGTGTTAAATTTTAGTTTTAGTTTTAATCATACTTAAAAATTGAGATTGTTTAAATAAAATCGATTTGATAAAATATTAGTAGTTGAAATATATTCATGTAGGTTCGATACTATATATTTACTTTATATTATTAAGTCGATCACATATACTTAAGTGTATTTCCTAAGTAGTAAATTTAGACAAACAATATCATAGAAACTAAGTTCGCTATTAGTAAATTTATTAATTTATAGTCAAAGATTTGTTTAAAATAACAGCGGTCAACAGTTTCAAATTTTAAAAATTCCTTAGATGGAAAATGGTTCCTCCCGTTAACCAGACGTAACCAATTTTTCCACACCTAACCACTTCCGGTTTAAATTTGTGTAATATTATCCCGGAAGTTGATAGTGAAGTCTCGTTAACAATATACTCAATTTTCTTGCCTTGTAATATTTTTTAACTTTATTTTTGTTGGTACGTTTCTATTATAATATTTTTTAACATCAGCCGCCTAAAAGAGAAAAGTCAATTTTTTTTAAATCATTACTACTACAAAAGTTGCTTAATTATAACTCTGTTTTTTCAGCTTCTTAAGTAATCATTTTGTAAGAAGATCTTGAAATAATCTATCTATAAACAATTGTTCTCGAATCAGTCGCATTTTGGTATGTTAATAATTGTATGTAAAATTTAATTTTTAAAAAGTTATTGGGATTAAAAAAATACATTATTGAATTGAGTTTGTTTTTTATATATAATAATCATAATTATTTAAAACTAGAATTTTTTTTTTGGCAGAATGCAAGATGCAGTTTGATTGAGTCTATATTATATTGATGCAAATTAAACATTAAAACGTATTTCATTTGGACGCGATCTATTGCATAGCATGAGTGTAACATAAACGTATTTTTTTAAAACATAACCGATACTATTCAGTGAGCCCCTCATAAGATATAAGTGAATTGCATAACATAAATTAATGTATTATATATATATATATATATATATATATATATATATATATATATATATATATATATATATACTATTCGGATCTTAAAACTTTTACTCATTATCTAACATACATTGTATACCCTCTTTTAGTAATGAATACCGGTGATTAATCGGTTAAATCGCTATAGGTTCGATCCGTCGCTATATATTGTGCATTCTTATATGTTGTCCGCCGCTAAAAGTTAAAGACAAAGGTTCTATATATATGATTTTAACCGAATTGTCATTGATCATCCTTCGCTAAAGGAAATATGCAATGTATGTTAGATAAGATATATATATATATATATATATATATATATATATATATATATATATATATATATATATATAAAACAGCACTATATGACATAGTTCCCTCATAAGAAATGAGAAAAATTAAAAGTATATACTCGTTAATTGAATAAAATTTAATTAATTTAGAAAGCCTCTTTTCAAAGTAAATGTTAGTTAAGCTTGACTAAGACTACTTGTGGACAAGGAAATCGTATATTGCTAGGGTTAAGGTTTCGTGTTGGTTGAGGAGGAGAGAAATTCACGAAGAACGCGGAATTGATTGATTGATTGAAGAGAGGAGAACAAAGTGACGCCATTCTCAATGACACGTGATGAAATTTTCGTAATCCTAAACCTAGCTTGTTAGGGTAGCAGGGATTTCAAGAGCCTTATTGAATGCTTCGACTTAAGGGAATGTCCAAGTCCTGAGTGCTTCGAGTTGGGAGAATGTCCAAGTTCAAAGTTTCAAGAGAGGTCCCCAAAAAAGTCCCTTCTCCATGTAATGGAAAGGATATTTATAGAGTTTCCTGGAAATTAAGTAGTCACATGTTAGGCACATATTTTTAGAAAAATTCCAGAAATACTATTTAGTCATTAGAATAATGCTCTTATCGTCATGTCTTTCTAGCTACCAATCCAATACCTCAATCAATTCTCAAAACGAGTAGCCTCCACGAGCTTTCTGCCTCGGGATATGTGGATGCTTCTCTTGGGTTTATCATATTTATTTTTGACTTTTTCGTCTTCATTCAATTAGGTTATGTGAACCCTAATTTGTACATTTAATTCAATTAGGTCATGTGAACCCTAATTTGCTCACATTTGCCCCCTGCGCGAGACTCGCGATTCCAAAGAGACGATCGTGCAAGAATATTTCATGCTTTGCATGATTTTACGAGTCTTGAAAACAAGGATATCCTGGAAGAGGGAACCCCTAGGGGGCATATCCTTAGGGTTAAACCGTAGGGAGACAGACCTAGAATGGCTCTTCCTTGAACATTTTTTAAGACCCCAGCTTTTATGAATAAAGTTGAATTTTTCTATAAATATCATTTTAAATAATTATGGTGTTGATTTGTTATAATATTAAAGTTGTGGGAAATATTTATAAATTTTGCAAAGTAAGCAAGTTGTTATAAAGTATTCGATTGGTTGGGGAATATTCGTTTTAACAGGGAATATTCGTACGACGGCACAATCATTGGTGGACCCCACAACGTAATTATTGTCGGGATGAGAAAACGACAGAAATATCTTTTTATAAAAATAACAGCGGAAGTTTTACCGTTAATTGTTGAACTACCTAGTAGTAAAAGTACAATAATACGCGTGGTTGCATAGTAGCACGGTATTGATTATTGATGTTTATGTAAGAAGTCACTCAATTTTGTTCAATTATTGTTACAATAATTGCTGCATAGTATCCCACGTTATTTGATTCAATTATTGTCGATATTTTATATATTAGTAAATCAATAATTCAGATGACAAAGTTATTAATATTATTATTTGCAATATTGACGATGTCTAGAAGTTCTGTCAAGGAGAGGTTTGGTCACCTAATTATAACTCTGTTTTTTCAGCTTCATAAGTAATCATTTTGTAAGAAGATCTTGAAATAATCTATCTATAAACAATAGTTATCGAATCAGTTGCATTTTGGTATGTTAATAATTTTGTATGTAAAATTTAATGTTTTAAAAAGTTATTGGGATTAAAAAAATACATTGTTGAATTGAGTTTGTTTTTTATATATAATAATCATAATTATTTAAAACTAGAATTTTTTTTGGCAGAATGCAAGATGCAGTTTGATTGAGTCTATATTATATTGATGCAAATTAAACATTAAAACATGTTGGAAGAATGCATATTATGATTTGATGTTTAAAGTAAATGCTCATGATTATGTGTAAAGTCCTTCGAGAAATATATGTACAAGGACTTAGTGATAGATCAAAATTGTTAGGTTGATCTTAGCCTTTAATGTTCACTAGTATAGATAAAAAGATCAAATATGTTAGGTTGATCTATGGCTAGAAAGAAATAGATAGGCTTTGAAGTGAATCGTAGTCTATCCGGCTGATCAACAGAATGCAGAATCTAAGGTAGAATCGTAGTGCTGAGATGATCGTAGTATATCTGCCTTGAAGGGCCTCTTTGAGGAAATCGTGAAATTGGTCCAGGGCGTTTGTCGAAGCTAACCTCGAGAGATCGTAGTGTGCTTTCGAAAATGTAGAGTCTTCAAGACGAGCAAGTGATGATCGTCGTGTGAAAAGATCGTAGTGTCCAAATCTTTGCTAGAAATTATAGTGTTCTCTTAAGAGCAAGCAACAATATAGCAAGATACTACGATTTGAATAGTAGAGTGTCATCTGCCTTGTGTCAGAAGCATCAAGCCCTAACTTTGGTTGAAAATAAATTCCAACAAATATGGAATGGGTTTTGAACGTTGAAGCTCTCACCAGTCCCAACGGTACAAAAGATATCCTTAGTATTAATCAAAAGAGACGTATTCAAGAAGCTAAGAAAAGGACCATTGGGCAGAGGAAAACACCTTTTGAGGTGTTAGGTGAGAAAGCAGTTTGCTGTGTCAGTGGGCCAGAGTGCAATTCAGAAGATGTGCATAAAAGTCTCCATCAAAGCTCAGAGATGTCAAACACATTTAATGCCTCATCAGATGACTTCAACGGATAGATTTCAAGATCACATATATACAGAACAAAGACAGATGAGAAAATAAGGAAAGCATTGAACAAAAATGCACAAGAACACTCAACGCTCAACTCTACAATCTGAGAAAAAGGGAAAGCTTGCTCAGCTACTTAGTTCTTTCGAACAAGTGCTTAATAACAACTGAGTAACATCAATCATGATCTAAACAACATTTCAATTAACTGAAGTAAGAGAACCAAGTCTGCAGGACTTGAAGAGTTCTAAGTGAACTGTGAGAAACCAAGTTTGCTGGACTTGAAGAGTTCAAGAGTGAACTAAGAAGTACCTAGACTGCTGGTCTAGAAAGAATCTGTGAGATTCAAGAAGTGTAACAGACATCCTTAGTGGATTTCCTACTCAAGGAGTAGAAGAGTGAATTAGGAGCTTTAAGTGCTCTGAACCACTTAAAATTGTTGTGTTCATTATAACTGCTATAACTGATATACCTGCTATAACTATCATAACTGCCTCACTCTCATTAAGTCAAGATATCTAACAGAAGGTTTATTAAATACTCATTCCGATGTGCATTGATTATCATCAACCTAAATAAGTTAAAAGAAAAAGTTTTAATTATCTATTCAACCCCCCTTCTAGATATCTATCGTGCCTCCGGGAACTAACAATTGGTATCAAAGTAGGTTCTATAATACAACCTACAAAGCTTGAGTAGATCCAATGGCACACTTACCAAGCGAATCAAAGACTGGAGGAGGCAGCAAGCCACCAATGTGCAACAAAGAAAAATTTGATAACTGGAAGGTTAGGATGCAAGCTTACATGGATGCAATAGATGAAGATCTATTTGAAACTATTCAGAATGGGCCTTATGTTCTTACAAAGCTTGCACCAACTACAGTGACCCAAACAGAGTATATATCAAGGTTAAGGAAGAATGGACAGAGAACGAGAAGAGAGCTGTCCAGCTCGATAAAAAGGCCAAAAATATCTTGTTCCAATCTTTAGAAGATGATTTGTTTGAAAATGTGGTCAACAGCAGAACAACAAAGGAGGTTTGGGAAGCACTGTTCATTATGCATGAAGGAACAGAAGAAGTCAGAGAAAACAAACAGTCTCTCTTGACTCAGCAATATGAGATGTTCGCTCATATTCAAGGAGAAAACGTTACTGCCACTTACGAAAGATTTAATGTACTTCTCAACTCTCTACGAGCCTATGGGAAGATCTATCCTAACAAAGATCTAATCATAAAGTTCATGAGAGCCTTACCAAGCAAGTAGGATGCCAAAACCACTGCCATTAGAGAGTCTAAAAATCTACATGAAATGACTGTTCAACAGTTGTATGGTAACCTTCTCACTACGAACTGGAGCTGACTCAATGAGCAGAAACCTTATCTGAAGGAAGGAAGAAGGATAAAGGTGTTTCCCTTAAAGTAACAGATGAGGTATTTGACTTTAACTCTCTTGATGCAGATATTGATGATCTTAGAACTGCATTACATGACATAACATATGATCTACACCAATACATGAAGTGATTTACAGTTCTGTCTAAGGATTATTCACTTCTCTGGAAACAACCCTTCTCAGTACTAATTCTTTCTCTGAGCTTGAAGCTGAGAATAAGCTCCTGAGACAAACAAATGAGCTCAGTGAAAAATGAGAGTCTAGTCTAACCTCAAAAATTGAGGATCTAGAAAAGACCATCTCTACATGGAATAAATCTTCTTCATCCATGGACTCCTTAATCTCCAATCAGAGAAACGTCTCTGATAGAACAGGGCTAGGCTTTGGGGAATCTACCTCAGAGCCATGTGTGGAAAAAGTAAAGGAAAATAACATGAGTGATGCCTCAAGTTTAAGTAGAGGCATTATATTTGTGAAATCCTCACAGATTGATGAGCCTGTCAAACCCTACCCAGCTGATTCAATTTATATTCCCAAGAGTAAGGGATCTCATGCTGGTCTAGGTTTTAAAAAAGAGAAGAGTAATCTAGTTACTACTCATCAACCTCGAAGGATCAAAGAGTCCAATAAAATCAACTCCACGAACCAACCAGGAAGATACAGTAGAAGTAAGATACACTCCTCACAAATAATGAAACAAGAGAACACATGGAAAAGGAAATATCAGCCTAGTAGGAGGTTGACCAATAACCCACAAAAGTCTAAGTGGAGGAAGAACTTTCACACACATACATACATGCATCATATCAAATGTTTTGTGTGCTACAGCTGAGTTAGCCACAAAGGCACAAAAATGTCATTATAATTCCATGCATGTGAGACCCAAAATCAAGCGATTTGGGTCACCAAGGGTACTTAACATAGTAGGACTCATGCAAGTATGGGTACCAAAATGAAGGTTTAATATTGCCTCAGGAAAAGAGCTCCACAAACACAACTCCGGTATCCGGATAGTGGATGTTCAAGACACATGATCGGGAACATAGCCCTTCCGCTAACTACATAGAGAAGGAGGGTCCCTCGGTATCTCTTTGGAGATAATGGCTCTGGCAAGACAAGAGGCTATGGCTCAGCTGGAAATGGTGCAGTATCCTTTAGCAAAGTGGCTTATATGGAAGGACTACAACACAACCTTCTAAGCATTAGCCAACTCTGCGATAAGGGTCATCAAGTAACATTCCTCAACAATCAATGTCAAGTCAGAGACCTAACACTACACCAAAAATAGCCTATAGCGAAGGAAATTTTGTGAAGGAATTTATTCCTTCACATGAGGAGTTGTTTAACAAAGGAACAGTGAAGAAAAAAAGTATAGTGATTATATAGTTATTAGCGAAAGAAACATCCTTCACAATTTATATTTTTTTCCTCGCAAAATTGGGGTGATAGAAAGATTTTTGGAGCCAATTTATGAGGAAAATTTGCGAGGAAAAAAATCTATTAATGAAGAAATTATTACTCACTATATATTATTGGTCAGAGATTTTTTGCGAGGGATAAAATTAGTCGTTATTTTGTTCTAAATATTTTTTTTAATTAATTGTGGTGAATATAAATACCTTAAATTTTTTACAATAGTTAATTTAATTTTAATAACACTTTTTAAGTAACTTACCATATCAACTATTTATTTTAATAAACTATAAAGTAAATAACTTTACACTATGTTAAACTTTAAAATTTCTCCATAAAAGTTTATTTTAATGATCATAAATAAAGTTAAAGTTAAATAAAAATAAAATTAAATAATCCAAAAGACTTTAAATTTTATTTTAAGTATATAATATTAATCCAAAAAAGTCTTTTGGAGATTAATTTAAAGTAATTTTATTTTTTGGTATTGTATTTAGCATTCACTTAAATAACAATTTGGGAGGGCTTTAAGAAAGACTTTTGGATTATTTAATTTTATTTTTAATTAGTTCAAACGATAAGAAAAAATCATGCGACTCAAGCAAGCGACTCCAGCAAAATTGAAACAACTCAAGCAGCGACACAATACAGTACTATGTACTAGCCAGATCAAGGGTTTCACTCAATCCTTAGCCAAAATTGAAGATTTAACTATAGAGATGCTAGTTAGGTCTCTACCAATTCGGTTTCCCCTCTCTTTCTTGGCCGTAGTTTAGGCGGGAGATTCAACAAGAGAGATGCTCACAAGGAGTTCTCCTCCCTCTGTCATGCCTTCGATGAAGTCAACTACAACCTCCAAACCAAATTCAATCAGGTTTTTCATTCTCTCTCTATCTATCTCTTTGTTACTATTTTAATTTCTCTACATTTTTTATTCTAGGGCTTCCATTTTTTTATATTTAGGGCAGATCTAAATGGAAGAATGATTATATGTATTTGTACTTTTTTAGCTTTGATTGGACTGATTAGATTTGGTTGTGACTCAAACTGGACCTTTATTGGTGTTGATTTTACGTTGAAATATAATTATCAAAATTATTGTTCTGTACATTGATTTTGTGATTAACCTATGTTCATGTATATTTCCGCTTCCATTACTTCACTGTTGAATCATTCTATTCACTTTATCAAATCATAGACTAGCAGAAACATGCTTTACCTCAAAATGGACTAATGATTGTATAGTGTAAAAAAGAGGATATGTTTAGTAGCTTATTATTAGAATAAAGAAGAATTACTATTTCCTCGGAACTCATTAATGTTCTGTGTATCATGAACAGGGTAATGACAATCATTTCTGTTATTCTTGGACGAACTTTTCACTATGTTGATGAGATCCTACCATTCAGGTTTTACTTCCCGTTTAATCTATTTTGTATAATTAGGAGCTTTTCAATACATAAGTGATAAGTTTCATATCCCACAATGAACTAGACTCGGTAGGACAAAGAATTAGAGAGCTTTTTCGCTTTATAGGGACTGGTTGTGGCATTTGTATTCAAATACACTAATCCGATGCATTCTGAGCAAAGACTATAAGGATCCACTGTCAATATGTAGATTGCAAAAAAATCGAACCACTAAGTAATCAAACCCAAAAGTTCAATGAGAGATGAATAACCAACAATTAAAACTACCCATTCTAATATTCTTCTGCCTGATGACACTGTTTACCATTTGAATGAAAATTCTCCTCTTTACTATAACACCTTAACATATGAGATGGCCTTGCCTTTAACTTCTAGATTATACTTTGATTCCCTTTTTCATTGCACTTGAACAAATTCCGGCTTGTTGGAAGCATTTGAAGATGTAATAACTACAACCCATGTCAGAATTCTGTTTCCAGGCAGAACTAGCAGTTTCAGAGTTTTCAGGGAATGGTGTTGGGATTCTGGCTACTGCTAGCACCATTGTAAGCGCATTCCTTCTAGTGTTCGTTGCTGAATGGGGCAATAAATCATTTTTCTCTACAATAGGTGAGTGATTAATCTGAAATACCTATATTTTATTTTATTTCATTTAGTGGGTTTTGTTGATTGTCCGAGGTACATGTTTCCTACTTGATGCACATATTTCAATTTGCAGATTTAAGATCAACTTATTTAACTAGTAACACTTAAGGTGGCATTTTGTGTAAATTTTACCCACTTGATGATGCATACTGACTAGCTACTGAGGCAGAAGTCTGTACTTTAGATTTGCTTGTGTTGAACAGGAAATGTACTCTTCACAAAATGTTGTGGTCAATAACATTTTATGGAACAAATGAACATTTTTTGCCTATGTGACATCTAAACACGTGGTAGATTTTCTCTTCAAAGCACCACTGTTTCTAGTTGCTTGAACTTTGAAACTACATGATTCATATGTTCAAGATGCTGGATCTGGTTTAAAATATTGTACCCCTATGTAAGGAAAATAGGTAGGAAGTTATGTATTGACTCTTATGCTATCCAGTGTTTTAATTTCTGGAAAAGGTAAAAAAGTGTGCCTCGAGTCCCTCAACCAATACCAGCTCCATTAGGTTGACTTGATTTGGGATTTCGTTTGAAGTTGCACAGCATTGTATATCAATAACTCTATTTGGTTACTGTAATATTTTTGTAGTATTCAGTTCTAAGTTTTTATCCTTCATTGATTCAGTTACAGTGAGAAATGTTCCTCAAGCCCCCTCAACATCTGTCTGCTCCTGCAGGTGAGATTAAATTCTGTGCTTATCAAACTTATGCATCCATGTATCTATTTGCATTATACATTTAATTTTTCATATCTCTAGTTAAATGCTTGTGGAGGACTCTTATAATTTGCATTATGGGTTTAATTGGTGCTTCTCAATTTGATTTTTACACTATCACGCCTGTCTCTCTTTCTCACACTTACTACTCTCTCCGACACTTAGACAGACACAACACACCCCACCATTCTTGGGAGAATTCTTAAGTTACTCGAACAATATGTGATAGGTTTCTATGCTTTTAATATCAAATTTATGCTCATAGAGTTAGTAGTCCATGGTTTTTGGAATAGCTATTACCTTTTCTTTTTTGTTTAAATTGAAGTCTGATGCCAGTTTATTATGAATTATGTGGTACAGGTACGTATTCATGGCTGACATTATCGATTTTTCTTTAGTGACAACCGATTCAGCAGTTCGGATTATAGACTTTAGAGTTTTTGTGTCTAAGTGGTGTGGTGTGAACATAGATTTTACTTGCTCTAAAGATTCGAAAGCACATATATCTTTGTTTGAGAGCTTAAGACAATGTGGGTCTTTTCTATCTAGTTATGATGGTAATGTAAATGACTATATATATGTTGTAGATGAAGATTGTAGAACAACAGTTTGGACATACCTAAAAGATGATGAAGATGGGGTGCTTGACTTATTCCAACCCGATGAACAGCTCAAGAAGAAGAAGAAAATTTCATTTGTTAGGAGACGAAGAAATGCATACAAGGCCCTTGGCCCCGGTTCTGAAGCTGGATTAGCCACTATTCTGGCATTTGGAAGCGTATTTACATCCCCTATATAAGGGCTCAGAGTCATACATAGATATCCATGAAGCGTATTTACATCCCCATATAAAAGTGATCCGCAGGTTCAGAATAGCTTGTCATATGCTGTGAGGACTGGTAGATTATCAGATTCACATGGAAGAGAAGTTAGCATTGGTAACACAATTTTTGGCTCAGAGTGTTTATTAGAGATTGATTCAAAAGTGATGGAGCAGATTCTTGCGGCTACATGTTTGTCAGACGACAGCAGCAAAGTGGACGATTGGGTTAACCAGGTTCTTGGCAATGCATTTGAAGAAGCGAAGAAGAGGTACAATCTAAGTTCCCGCTCTGTTGTAAAACTTGTAACCTGGGAAGATCAAGAACAAACACCATGACTTTTTCTTCCAGCTATAATTATATTGAACTAGTGATCTCATATGCCTTTTCTCTTGTACTTCTTGTATTGTAGCGTTGACATCTAGCAACCGTTGTTTAGCTTGTAAATCCCAACTTTTAAGCAATTAGTTTTTTATTTATAAATTTATAATTTGTGAAGGATTATTTCCCTCGTTAATTTGAAGATACATTCTCAATTTATAATTAGTGAAGGAAAATTTTCTCTCGTTAAATAAATTTGTTCTTCACAATATATTATTTGTGAGGGAATAAAGTTATTCACTAATTTCAAATAGTCCTTCTTAAAATATTATTTGTGAAGGAAATCAATCTTTCACTAAATAACAATATTTCATTACTAAATACAATTTGTGAATAAAAAAGTTATTCACAATGTATCCTTCACAAAAAATATTTAGTTACTACTTAGCGAAGGATACCCAATTGCGAGGAGGTCTAATGCGAGCACTCGTGTGAAGGAAATATTTCTTCGCAATAAATCACATGTGAGTGATATAGGACCTCTAGTGAAGGATTTGTCCTTCACTAGAGGCCATTTTTGGTGTAGTGTGAAGACATCTACATTAAAGCTAACCGGAACAAGAGAAGGAAATGTCTACACAGTAAATCTTGGAAAATTAAGCTTAGACGAGACAATATAATTTCTGGCTAAAGCATCTGAAGAAATAAGTTGGCTATGGCACCAAAGATTATCTCATCTCAACTTCAAGAGCATATCCAAATTAGCTTCAAAAGATCTAGTTGCAGGCCTACCCAAATTCAACTTCGTTAAAGAAAGGCCCTACAATGCCTGTCAACTTGGGAAACAGACCAGAAGCTCATTTAAGAGCAAAACCATCAAATCAATTGACAAGCCTCTGCAATTACTACATATGGATCTTTTTGGACCAATTCCAACGACGAGCCTCGGGGGAAAGTGATACTCACTGGTCGTAGTCGACGACTACACCAGATTTACATGGGTATTCTTTCTAACCTCAAAAGATGAAACAAGCTCCCAACTGATCAAGATGTTCAAGCTGGTGATGAATGAGAAAGGAGAGAAAATCAAGGCCATAAGAAGTGATCATGGCAGAGAATTCGATTTCTTAGAAATGGATCATTTCTGCACAGACAATGGGATTAGTCACAACTTCTTAGCTCCATGAACTCCCCAACAAAATGGAGTTGCTGAGAGAAAGAACAGGACATTAATAGAGGCTGGAAGGACTCTACTAGCTGCAGCTCATCTACTGGAGTACTTCTAGGCAGAAGTTGTCAACACTGCATGCTATACTCAGAATAGATCACTCATACACTCTACGATTAAGAAGACTCCTTATGAACTTTGGAAAGGAAGAAAGCCAAATGTCAGCTACTTTCATGTGTTCGGCTGTGCATGCTACATACTCAACAATGGAAAGCAGTACTTGACAAAGTTTCAACCAAAAATCGACGAAGGAATCTTTCTTGGATATGCCACGCATGAAAGAAGGCCTACAGAGTGTTCAACAAGAAGACACTGAGTGTAGAAGTCTCGATTCACATCATCTTTGATGAAACAAACTTAGACAAAACAGTACTCCAAGACACTACGACCAACAGTGAAAACACTACGAACGAGGACATTGAGCTCAACACTACGATCGTAGAACCAGACAGTGAAATCGTTGAGCAAGGAAATGAGATCGTAGAGAGATCTATGCCAGATAACGAAACTCCACACCAAGAAGAAGAAATAGATTTTGAAGATCTAAGACAAGAAGGCATAAGAACAGATGTCCCAACAGGAAGCAGATGGGTAAGAGATCACACTCAAGATCTAATCATTGGAGATCCGAGTGCGAGAGTCAAGACAAGAGCTGCCACTCAAAATGAATGTTTTTATCTAAGCTTCCTATCACAAATAGAACCAAAGAAAATTGAGGATGCTATGGAAGACTTCAGCTGGATAGAGGCCATGCAGGAAGAACTTAATCAGTTCGAAAGAAGCAAAGTTTGGAGTTTGGTTCCAAGACCAAAAAACCATCCTGTCATTGGAACCAAGTGGGTCTTCAGAAACAAGATGTATAAAGATGGAGTGATAACTAGGAATAAAGCCAGACTAGTAGCCAAAGGTTACTCTCAGGAAGAAGGCATTAATTACGATGAGACATTTTCACCTGTTGCCAGACTGGAAGCCATCAGGATATTTCTTGCCTTTGCTGCTCACATGAAATTCAAGGTCTTTCATATGGATGTCAAAAGTGCATTCTTAAATGGTGAACTTCAAGAAGAAGTCTATGTAGAGCAGCCTCCAGGTTTCATCAATCCATCTCTTCATAATTATGTCTTTAGATTAGACAAAGCCTTATATGGTCTTAAACAAGCACTTAAAGCATGGTATGAAACACTAACTAACTTCCTTATTGAAAATGGATTCACTAGAGGTAGAGTAGATACCACACTATTTCTTAGAAAGCACAAAGACAAAGACTTATTAGTTCAAATATATGTTGATGATATTATCTTTGGATCTACTGATGAAAAGTTATGCAAGAGATTCTCCAAGCTTATGCAGAGCAAGTTTGAAATGAGCATGATGGGTGAGCTGAACTTCTTCCTTGGACTACAAGTAAAGCAGACTAATGAAGGAATCATCATAAATCAAGCCAAGTACATTAAAGACTTACTTAAGAAGTATGGCATGGAGTCCGCCTCTCCCATAAAAACCCCAATTGCTCCTGCAACCAAGCTTGATAAAGATGAAAAGGTAAAAGTATTGATCTGTTCAATACAGGGTATGATTGGCTCTCTATTATATCTAACCGCCAGTGGAGACGGATATAATGTTTGCTACATGCATTTGTGCTAGATTTCGAAGCTAGCCCTAAAGAATCTCATTTAATCTTTGTTAAGAGGATTTTTAGGTATCTCAAAGGTACACCCCACTTGGGGTTATGGTATCCCAAGGAATCCTCATTTGAGCTAACAGGTACTGAGATCACGGATTTTGCAGTATGAAATTGATAGAAAAGAGTACCAATGGCACCTATCAATTGCTAGAAGCAGACTTGTGTCTGGTTTAGCAAAGCAAGCAAATTCGATGTCTACTTCACTCTGCAATGAATACATTCATTACTTGAGGCGATTCTTTGTGCTCGAGATCTTATGGATGAAAAATCAACTAGCGATTATGGGTTTGAATTTAAATCCATTCCTATTCAATTGTGATAACACAAAGTGCAATTGCTATAACTCATAATCATGTCATGCATTCTAGAACTAAGCATATAGAAATAAGGTATCACTTCATTAGGGATCATGTGCAAAATGGAACTATATCCTACAATATATCCCTACTAAAAATCAACTTGCTGATGTTTTTACAAAGCCTCTAGATGAATCCAGATTTAACAAGTTAATAAGTGAGCTAGGCATGCTTAACTTGCAACCATGAAAAATATGCTTTAGTATGTGCTAACCATGCAGGATTAAAGGCTATGTTTGAAATCATGAACATGATCAAAGAAAGTCCACGGTCGTAGAGCCAAAGTGTTATAAAACTCAACGAATGCTGAACAGAATCAACGATCGTAGTACAGACTCAATGATAACAGAGCTACATCAACAAAATCAAAGGAGCACCCTATGATGATCAAGCATAAATCAAAGCATTCTCATCGATAAGTGCCTCGAGGACAAACCTAACCTTGTTTTTCATTCAAGAGGTTGGCCCTTCCCGAGCTACCTTAAACCAAGAAGAATGCTAAATCAAAGGTTCATAACAAGAACTTGATCGAGACTTCTACGATTACCAAATCGGACTCAACGATTACTGATTCGAGACTCTACAAGTGCAAAACTAAGACTCGATGACTCCAGGACCATCTCAACGATCGTAGTTCTCTGAAGGACACATTGACCGAGAAAAAGGTCGAGGGTAATTGAAAGACAATCCTCTCTGTCAAGATTAGTGAGAGCCAAACAAAATTTGACACCGTCCCACTAAGCAAAACAGAGAGAGGAAGTTACAAGTACAAATTAAAATTACCTTTTGAAATCAAGTTCAAAAGATCATCTCTCTCTTCGGTGTTATCTCCGACTCTGACTCTATTTTGACGAATTTAAATCAGCTGAACCTCAATTTCACAAGACGTTGTCATTCTTCAAGAAGGCGAGTCTCGAAGAAGCCTTGAGTATGAACATTATTGATCTACCCGGCTGGTAAAGGAGTTCTACAATAACGGGGTGTTTGAAAACAACACCATCACCGCAAAAGTCAGGAACGTCGAAATCAAACTAAAGGCTGAGACCATCAACTTAGCCCTAGGTCTCAAATCAGAAGGGTACCCGTCCATAGATGGCATAGATTTTCACAAGGGTCTCAAGAAGATGCATCACAAGAAATCACCTTCTGTCAAAGGATACAAGAAGGAGTTCCCACAAAGGTATGAATTTCTAGCTGATATTGTTGGAAAATGTATATGCTGTAAGAGCTCAGGTCATGACTCTATGAATGAGATACAACTCAAGCTTATGACTGCCATATGTTATGGAATACAACTCAACTATGGGGCTCTACTGCTTGAATGGATTGGGAAGTGGTTAATCAGCTCAAAGAAGACGAAGAGCTCTCAAAAAATGCTCTATGGGCGATTTATAAGCATTATCCTACAGGCTGCTCTTGGTGACCTAATCGAGGATGATGAAGGAGAAGCCATCAATCCAAATCGATGAATGACCCAGCAATTATTTGAAAACTGGAAAAGGAATCCAGCTGAAAATGTGAAGATGATGTCTGAATCCAGTGGAAGAACTAATGAAATAAAGGAATCAGGAGTGCCAGGGAACATGACAGTTATCAAAGAAAATGAAGAAGAAGAAGAGGAAGCTAACCAGGAAGAACCCATTGCTTTAATCAGAAAAAGCAAGGGAAAAAGAAAGATGAAAGCCAGAACTGCAGAAGAGCCTCAATGATCCACCACTGATAAACCAGTAGAGTCCTCAGACATTGAGACTCTAAGGATCCTAAGAAGGAAGGAACAGCAGGCTGAGGTAGAAGAAGATAGAGCAACCATATCTCAGCTGCTGAAGAAGAATAAGATCAGCCACAAGATCAAAAGGCCATCAATCTCCACGATCGTAGAGTCTCTGCCGATCGTAGAGACCAGACCAAACAAGGAAGTAGCTCTAACAAGCATTTTGGCTGATCAAAAGGATAAAACTGAAGAAATTCCTAAGGCTGTGGCTCAGCCTAAAAAGCCAAGAAGGAAAATGGTCAAGAAATATATTCTTGTCAATGAGAAAGCATTAAAGAGGGAAGAAAAGGAATTGACTGCTAAAAGGAACCAGCAAATGAAAGACAAATAGTCAAAGCTCCAACTGAGGGGGAGACTCATGAAGATCTGATGATAGAGGATACACCCATTGAGAGGGAGATGCCTGAAACCCTCATCACAGAAGGTGCTCCAAATAGGGGAGCTATTGATCTCACCGAAAATGATCAAATTGAGGAAGAAGCTCATGCTATCTTTACAATGTGAAGAAGAGGTTCTGCGAGAAATGAAGAAGAACCAATGCAAGAACACCATGAAGCCATTGAGATAATGGAATCCTCAGATGAAAATAGAGAAGAGGATGAAGGTGATGAGGTAGAGATTATAGCTGTGGGCATTGATGGGCACATAAGAGCCAACTATGAACAACTATTTACATATCTACCCATGATGCCTTTCCACCAAGCTCAAATTCTGAACTCTTGGGATCACATGTTCTGGAATTTCAAAGAGTATCCGGCCATCTCAGTGCTAGCTAATGGATTCCCAGGGAAATTCAATTTTTCTAAGAAGCTTCTCACCAATAATTCCTCCTCAAAGAATAAAATTGAGGTACTATCTATCCCAACTCTTTTCAGAGTTAATCATTTGGCATCAGCCTCATTTAATCAATTTTATGAAATCCCACAATGGTTAGAAGTGATTCTTCATCCACTGAATCAATTTCATTCTGTAATCCCAAAATTACAATCGAGGAACCAAATAAGATCAACTCCCTAATGCTCCCACAACCTATCATCTCTACGATCACTGACTTTAACCCCATTGTAGAGTTTATACCTCAAATCGTAGAGCCAACAACCTTAAACATCCAAACCTAGGCTCCTCCCTCAGATATTCCCTCCTCATCCAACAACAAATTCTTCAATCTTGATCTTGCCCTCTACTCTTTGCAAGATCAATTCAAAGGCACATCACCTCCTTCCTCAAAATTTCCCCAACTGGATGAAATTCTTTCAGAGTTGTCCACAAAGGTTGATTTGTCAGAAATGTCTGCGAAAGTTGTCAAGGAACTCGAAGAGAGTCTTGAAGATCATACTGCTCTTATTCAGCTGAGATTAACATCAATGATCAATGCTGCAAACAATCTTCCACACTCCCTAAGCTCTGAGCTCTCTAAAACACTAAAAGAAATCATCAAGGAAATGATTCAGAGCATAAAGGACAGGGATGATATTCATTTTCTAGTAGTCAAAAGACATAGAGATGTTGTTCTTGTTTTACAGTCCACTCAGGAAGCCCAAAATAAACTAATGATGGAGAGCTTCCTCAATCTGCAAACTGCAGTAAAAGAGTTCCAACAATTTTCCGTCAGCCAAGGTCAACGGACTGACAACATACTGGCCGCTCTTCAACAACGGGAAGCTCGATCTGAAGCTCTGATCACCGAAAATCGAGAAGATATTGCTCACACTCAGAGTCAACTTCACGAACTTATCTAAGGAGTGACTCACTTCTCCGAAGACATTCGAACCCTTGATTTTGACATAAAGGGGGAGAATAAAGGCAAAGGAGATCAGAGAGGTCAGGGAGTAAGGGTAGAGGCAGTGGACAATTCCAAACTCAAGCCTTGAGGAACCCTCCTACAAGGCAAATCACTCAACAGACTCCACGATCCAGCCATCAGACTCAATGATCTGATCAGCAGGAAATTTTAATGGCCTAACCATTAAGGAGTCAAGGGACAACTACCAGCTCTCATGTGGTGACAACAACATGCCTAAGAATGCCAATTGGAGATCCTGCATTCATGAATAGGCATGATCACAATCCTAGACTAAGCCCAAGTGAGTTGGAATATTTGGCCAGAAGAGATGAAGCAAGCAGAAAGAGGAGAGCTGAGGAATATGCAAATCCTCCAAGAAGCAAAAGGCCAAAGAAATAGAGATAAGTTGAATTTCAAGTTGTATTGATGTAGTCGATCTTAAATGTAATATCTATCTCCATACATAAATAAATTCATGCTTATTTTCTAGAAATTTTAGCCGCTTTCAACAAATACTAAGTCATGTTTACTTTCTTTATCAAGAATCGATTTTAATAATCATGACAAAGAATCTCCTTGGTTATGTCAACATCAAATAGGGGGAGATTGTTGGAAGAATGCATATTATGATTTGATGTTTAAAGTAAATGCTCATGATTATGTGTAAAGTCCTTCGAGAAATATATGTACAAGGACTTAGTGATAGATCAAAATTGTTAGGTTGTTCTATGGCTAGAAAGAAATAGATAGGCTTTGAAGTGAATCGTAGTCTATCCTACCGATCAACGTAATCACGAGAATCTAAGGCGGGGATCATAGTCTTTGAGATGATCGTAGTATATCTGCCTTGAAGGGCCTCTTCAGGAAATCGTAGAGTGGTCCAAACGTTTGGCGAAGCTAACTCAGAGATCGTAGTGTGCTTTCAGAAACGTAGAGTCTGTAAGACGAGCAAGTGATGATTGTCATGTGAAAAGACCGTAGTGTGCAAATCCTTGCGAGAAATCGTAGTATTCTCTTAAGAGCAAGCAACAATATAGCAAGACACTACGATTTGAATAGTAGAGTGTCATCTGCTTTGTGTTAGAAGCATCAAGCCCTAACTTTGGTTGAAGAAAAATTCCAACAAATATGGAATGGGTTTTGAACATTGAAGCTCTCACCAGTCCCAACGGTACAAAAGATATCCTTAGTATTGATCAAAAGAGACGTATTCAAGAAGCTAAGAAAAGGACCATTGGGCAGAGGAAAATACATTTTGAGGTGTTAGGTGAGAAAGCAGTTTGCTGTGTTAGTGGGCCAGAGTGCAATTCAGAAGATGTGCATAAAAGTCTCCATCAAAGCTCAGAGATGTCAAACGCATTTAATGCCTCATCAGATGACTTCAACGGATAGATTTCAAGATCACATATATACAGAACAAAGACAGATGAGGAAATAAGACAAGCATTGAACAAAAATGCACAAGAACACTCAACACTCAACTCTACGATCTGAGAAAAAGGGAAAGCTTGCTCAGCTACTCAGTTCTTTCGAACAAGTGCTTAATAGCAACTGAGTAGCATCAATCACGATCTAAACAACATTTCAATCAATCAAGTAAGAGAACCAAGTCTGCGGGGACTCAAGAGTTCTAAGTGAATCTGTGAGAAACCAAGTCTCTGCTTTGGACTTGAAGAGTTCAAGAGTGAACTAAGAAGTACCTAGGCTGGCCGTCTAGAAGGAATTTGTGAGATTTAAGAAGTGTAATGAAATCCTTAGTGGATTTCCTACTTAAGGAGTAGAAGAGTGGATTAGGAGCTCTAAGTGCTCAGAACCACTTAAAATTGTTGTGTTCATTATAAGCGCTATACCGCTTATAACTCGCTATAATCGTCTCACTCTCATTAAGTCAAGATATCTAACAGAAGGTTTATTAAATACTCATTCCGATGTGAATTGATTATCATCAACCTAAATAAGTTAAAAGAAAAAGTTTTAATTATATATTCAACCCCCCTTCTAGATATTTGTCGTGCCTCCGGGAACTAACAAAACGTATTCATTTGGACGCGATCTATTGCATAGCATGAGTGTAACATAGACGTATTTTTTTAAAACATAACCAATACTATTTGGTGAGTCCCTCATAAGATATAAGTGAATTGCATAACATAAATTAATGTTTTTTTTAATATATATATATACGGTCTGGATCTTAAGTTTACTCCTTATCTAATATACATTGCATACTCTCTTTTAGTGATGGACGGAGACGACAAATCGATTAAAATCGCTATATGTTGTTCGTCGATAAAAGTTAAGACGGCGATTACATATATATATACGGACGAATAAATCACCACCCATTCCGTCATTAAAGGGGGTATGCAAGGTATATTAGATAAGAAAATAACTAAGATTCTGGACCTAAGTATATATATATATATATATATATATATATATATATATATATATATATATATATATATATATATATATATATAGGGAAATGATCCATAGCATGTATTTGCTATGGATAAAAAATGGGCAAATAAAATCATAACCATCCATTGTAATAATCAAGGGCGGAGATTAAAAAGGAAATTGCGTTGTCCGCTAGTTGAAGTAGCGGATGCTAGAAACAAAAAATTTAGACTAATTTGCCCACATCCGCTAGTTGAACTAGCAGATCTCTATCTATCTCTATCTAATATCTCCCATACTAAGCAACTAGAAATACACAATTTGCTTTAATACATAACAACTCTACAATTAATCATTCATATAACAAATGGTTTCGATAAAACAAAAAATTAATCAACAATCTCATACTTATTCAAATGTATATGAAATTGAGGGCACACAAGAAACAATTATGAAATTACTGAAACATAAAATTACGTTTTACAAAATAAAATCTAAATTGATCAAAAGTTACCTAAATTGAAGAGGATCTGAGGATTGGATTGGAGTGAAGAGGGGAAAGAGGTGTATTTGATATCTGTATTCAAAATCGCTAGTCGGACACAAAGGAGAAATCGTCAGTCGGACACAGGAGGGTTTAGTTTATAGGATTTGCTCGAAATCAACAGTGGGTTTGGTTTTCGCAGTAGGAGGGAGGCTTTACAGATTATCGCAGCAGAGAATGAGGGAGGCTTTGTAACAATCGTGAAATTTATAATTTAATTTAAATATTTATGGAATTAAATAAATATTTTAAAAAAATTATTTATTGAGGAAAATAAATATTTGATGAATTGTCATGAATTAATTTAGTAGCTAAATTAATTAATGTTAATTGAATCGAGTAATGATAATTTTATTAAATCAATTGCTTAATATTTAAGAAATTAGTTAAATTAAATGAATTGCTTAATTTAAAGGAAATAAATAAATTAAATAAAGTGATGTGTCTAATTTATTAATTAAATTAGATATATAATTATTTATTAATTATAAGTATAATGATAATAAGATTATTATTATTATTATAAGCTACTTAATGGTTGCATGTGTGACAAGTATAACTATATAATATAAATAATATAAAAATAAATTAGTTTAGGGAAAATATGGGGTAGCCAAACAAGGCCTTGTGGCCTTTGGCTTATTCAACTGACGCAGATAGTTTATTTTTCTAACATAAGGGAACGTGGGAGAGGCCAATTATATTTTCCTATGCATCCTATTTTTCCTAAGACTTGTTAGCATAGAAAAAAAACAGAGGAAGAGAGAATTGCAGAGGAGATTGAGAGTGAGATCTTGAGAGATTGTTCTGAGTTTTCCAGAGGAATGAGAGGATTGCTAAACCTTGTTGTCATTTGTTGCTAGCCAATAATCAAAGATTAAGGTATAACTAATTCTAATTCTCAGACTTGTGATTTTCTGTTCTCTGTAAATTGGTTTTGTGGATTTGTTGATCAAGCGTTATGTATATGGTGTGGATTATGTTGTAGAATCTGTTGTCATCTTGTATGTGTGTTGTATCAGTTATTAAATTCGTGAGAAATTGGTTGTAGGAAGAAAAGGAAAATAACAGTGTTTATGTTCATATGTTATGGCCTTAGAAAGTACCAATTTAAGTAGGCAAATTGTATGTGAAACTGTAAATGGAAGCTTGTATATGCTAGTTCATTGAGATACAAGCATAACGTAATTTGAATGAGGTGATTTGGCCAAATAATGAATTCACAATGATGATTTTTGGGATAGACTATCAAAAAATGGAGTTTTATATGAAAAACATGAAAATTGAGAAATTAAAATAGTTTTAGTTGTTGTTAAATTGTGCGAAGTGGTTGAATATGTTAGCAATCATGTTTATGATAGTTGTATATTTATTTTACATGTTATTAACACCGTTTTGTGGGTGAAATTTGTGTTTGTTGGGCTAAAATTAAATTCTTTCATCGCTTCTTCCGTCTCTGCGTCTATCTGCCTTGCCGCCAAGTTGCTGTGCGGTGCCAAAGCAAAAAATGGCAGCAAATTGCCAATGAAGTTCAAAGCCTAAGAGTGGCGTGGTTGCAAGGCCACACCCTCGAATCGTGATGATGAGGTCTCGCTTGTTTGGTCGCATATCTCTTGACTTGTGTTAGTTTAGCGTGTATGTTAATGATGTTAAAACATAATATAAACTACAATAACAGATGGTCATTCGTTATAATACAAAGTGTAAAAGAATTTAAGTGATTACTTGAAAAAGTTATGTAACGAGCCAAATGTGATGCGTTCAAAAGTTAAATATAAATGATAAGGTTTATGCTAGTTTATAGTGGGATTTCAGATTCGTTAAGTGTGTTAACCTACGTGGTTAGGTGCTAGGTTAGGGTTATGACCTAAATAATGGTTTAAACCCTAAAATCTAATATTCATATAATTAATTGTTGTTGTGATTTCAATGATATGTGTAGGGTAATTGGAGATTATTTTACATTTGTGTAGCTTACAAGCAAGGAAAGTTTTCTAACTCTACCTTGTTATTATTGAGCAAGTTCTTAAATCTTAACTCTTTACATTGAGCAGAGCTTTCTAACTTCATTTTTTTCGTATTGAATCCAAGTTTCCATTCCTAAATTATTATTGTGCAAGTTCCTAACATTCTTTATGAAGTTGAGCAAGCTTAACCTATCTTACGTATGTTTGTACAAGCTAATGTAACCTAATTCGTTACATTGAGCGAGATTTAGTTTCCTAATTATTATTCAAAGCATATATTATTTTAAAACATTGATTCAAGAGAGATTGTTTTAACTCTTCAATAATGCTTTGCATGTATATCATGTTTACTCAATTATATATTATTGTTATTCAATCTTCGACTTTGATAACCTTGTTCAAAGCTTTATAGTTGTATTAAACCTTCAAGTAGTAAACAAACCTTTATTGATTGAATTAATCTATATTCGAATAGTGTTCTAAAATTCTAGAAACACTGATAAGCTAGTTCTAAACTAAACTTTCTTTAGTGAGGAAATTCTAAATCCAAACTGAGATGAACAACCCTAACATAGGGGATTTTATACGTGTAACGTTTAGATGTTTATGCACAATATATGGTACAAAGGGCTGATCCCCCTAAGTACGTTAAGAAGGGTCCGTATAGTCTAAATGACTGTTAAGGTTGGGTAATAATACCTAAGTACTGGGGACATAGTTCGTGGTCTTAATACCCTCAGATAATTAAAGTTCGAACTTGTTTTCTAGTTTGATTTGTAGAACAAGTTCCTTATTGTTCAGCTTTCGTTGTTCACTCTCATGTTACCATCATTGCTACTTTCTATATCAGTGAGCATTTGTTTGCTCACTCTTGAAATTGACACTGCAGCTAAAGTGGAGAAAGTTGATGAGCCGTCGACTAGCAAAGGCAAGGGCAAGATGTCCAAATGATGAAGACTTTTGAGAATTTTATTTTAATGAATTATGTTAAAGACTTATTTTAATATATGATGTATTCCGCAAACTGATGTAATAATTTTAAGGTTAGATTACCTGGGATTATTTTGAGATAATGATGTAACCCTTTAATGGGAGAGATTATGGTTTAATTTATTTAAATTATTTCTTTATCCTTTATTATGGGTAGTTAAATGTAATAGTTTTTGATAAGTGAGCACCAAATCCTTTGGGAATAGAGTACCTGGATTTGGGGGTGTCACAGGTTGGTATCAGAGCTTTAGGTTATGAACCTTAGGTGGGAAAACCTTAGGAACTACCTTTAAGGAAATAAAAAACATAGAGGTCTTCAACTCTTATCGAGTTTTAAGGAATGGATTAAGGTATCCATTGAAGCTAAATAATAAAAGACATTATGTGCTATGTGTAAATAACTTATGTGCTCACGAGTATCGAAAATGTTAAGTAAAACTTAAAACATTTTGTTGTTAGGATATCTAACGAAGGAGGATCCAGTCCAGCTAGAGAGGTGATACCTCAGGATGACGAACCCCGGGATATTCATGTTGTGCGGGAGCAGTTGATCCAGGAGGATGATCCTGTAACCGATCCTGAGGAGGTTAGTTCTGAGGATGTAGAGGAGGAGGAGGAGGAGGATGAGGAAGAGGATGAGGAGTTTCCACCAAACTCCATATCAGCTGAGATGTATGACGCTCTGTATGACCGTAATGTAGAATTACAAGACGAGGTTGAGGAGCTGAAGGAAATGGTTGAGATGCATCACGCTTTGATGGAGCAAAAGGATGCAGAGATTGAGGAACTTGATTCGAAACTTGGAAACACGGAGTGGGATTTGGTTCATACAAAGGGTCAGCATGAAGACCTGTTGGCAGTGCACGGGAAGATGAAGACTGATATGGAGAAATTGAAAGATGATTTCAAGGAGGAATCAGCTAAGCGTGCAAGAGCAGAGGATGCGTGGATGAAGGTGACTCAATGTGCAGATCGTGCTGAGGCTAAGGTTCAAGTGAAGAAAGCTAAAATGAAAGAGATGGATTATGCTTTTAATTCGGCGATTGATAGGGCCCAGGATCGAGTCTACTATTATCCACCTCAGTTTGAGAAATCGTCGTGGTTCGTAATTGATCGCAGAACGGCATATCGTATCATGGAGGAGGAACGCCGGGAAGCCTTACGACGTCTTAATATGCCTAGATAGAATAAGATAGATAATAATATGCGGTTAAATTTTGTGAATAAATAAATTGTGAATCCCTTATTTTGAGATAAATAAAGGGATAGTATGAGTATGTAATCCTGAAACGTGTTTAGCTCAGGAAAGTGGATGTTATAGCGATTATGCTATCTTTATCATGTGTTAAAACATTTTGAATAAATAAAATATCAAAGTTTGTTTGAAATGTTATGTGTTAAAGCTTTAATCTTGGAATGTTTAAGTTAAACTTTAAATACCCAAGAAGTTGAGTAATGAGCTAATAAGCATATATTTTAACAAAAAATGCATCCTAGAAGAAGACAACCACGTCAACAAGCACCTCCAGAGGGGTCTACGAATAATAACAACGAGACCAACGCTAATCCGGTTCAACAGTTGGTAGCTCTGTTGACGGGTGCACTTGCGAATCAACTGCAAGCTCAAGTCATGACTTTCAAGGAATTCAAAGTGGTTGGACCGCCAGAATTTCAAGGGTCTATGAATCCAATGGAAGCCTAAACCTGGATCATGGAAATGGAGAAGGTGTTCGACGTTGCTAGAGTTAATGAAGATCGTAAGATCAAGGTTTTAAAGCGCTTATGCTTTGAAGTCTGAAGCTAGCTACCGGTGGCAAGCAAACAAGGTTCGTGGAGGACAAGGAGTGATAGCGTGGGATAGATTCAAGGAAATGTTTTTTGAAATGTACTTTCCAGCGAGTTCTCAGAATTAGTTGGAATTGCAATTTCTGGAGTTGAAGCAAGGAACTATGACGGTGCCGGAATATGCTGCGAAGTTTAACGAGTTGGTATGGTTTGCCACTTATCAATTCAATACTGATGAACGCAAAGCAAGAAGATTCAAACAAGGATTGAAGCCCTGACTTTACAGCAAGGTTTCAATGTTCCAGCTGAACACATTTGCGGCTATGCTAGAAAAGGAAATTATCGCGAAAGGTGGAAGCGATGCTTTGACCAAGTACAACCAAGAGCAGAAGAAGAGGAAGAATGAGAATGAGAATAAGGCGGGTGGAAGTAATGTTGGAAGTAGTGGTCAAAAAATGAAGTGGAATGAGAATTCGACTGCGGGAGGACAACAAGGAAATCAGCAGAAGAAAAAGTTTGAGGCTTGTGCAACTTGCGGGAAGAACCATACTGGGGTATGTTTGAAGGGAAAGCGAGTGTGTTTTAACTGTGGTCAGGAGGGACACATTGCACCGAACTATTTTAGTCCGAAGAAAGGAGCATGTTTTACTTGTGGTTCGAAGGATCACATGGCTCGTGATTGCCCTAAGAAGCCGGTAAGGAAGTGCAAGTGGCGGAAAAGGAAACAACAACGGTGGTGGTGCATTGACTATCACTGGACCAGCTCAATCAAGCCGACCCACTACGAGGACTTTCAATATGACCGTGCAGGATGCTGTATAGTCTAAGGATGTGGTGTCAGGTATCATTCCGATTAATGATATTAATGCTTATGTACTATTTGATTCGGGTGCTACTTGTTCATTTATATCCGATGAATTTGCTCATAACTTAGATTTGCCTCAGGAAGAATTAGAATTTCCCTTAAGTATAGAGATTGCGAATAAGGAAGTGATTCCTGTTAGATATATATATAGGAATTGTAGAGTGGATATAAAAGGTCACGAGATGATGGTAGATCTGATACCAATTAGACTTGGTGAATTCGATGTTATACTGGGAATGGATTGGTTATTCAATTACGAAGCAATAATTAATTGTCAAAAGAAGCGTGTTAACCTTATGAATCCGTCAAAGGTTGTGTTCTTTGGCAGCAAGTCACCTCGACAAGCAAGTTGTTTGACGGTGATGCAAGCCAAGAAGTTGTTGAGAGAAGGATGTGTAGGATACCTAGCCTACATAGTCGATACGCAGAAGAAGAATACGAGGTTAGAAGAGGTACCGATCATAAGAGATTTTGCAGATGTATTTCCAGATGATTTGTCGGGTCTTCCGCCAGATCGACAAATCGAGTTCATGATTGACTTACTACCAGGAACGACCCCGATATCTAAGGCACCATACAGAATGGCCTCGGTAGAAATGAAAGAGTTGATGGTGCAATTGCAAGAATTTCTTGACAAAAAGTATATTCAGCCGAGTGTTTCGCCATGGGGAACACCGGTGTTGTTTGTTAAGAAGAAAGACGGAACGATGTGGTTTTGCATTGATTACAGAGAATTGAATAAGGTCATAATTAAAAATAAGTATCCATTACCTAGAATCGATGACCTGTTTGATCAGTTGAAAGGAGAGAGGTATTTCTCGAAGATAGACCTGAGAAGTGCTTATCATCATCAAGGTTGAGGGTGGTAGGAGGATGTCAAGAAAATAGCGTTCGTAACTCAATTATGGTCATTAAGAGTTTTTGGTTATGTCTTTTGGTTTAACTAATGCACCTGCAGCGTTCATGGACTTTATGAACATGGTGTTTAAACCATTCTTAGACAAATTTGTGGTGGTGTTTATTGATGATATATTGGTATATTCCAAAACCAAAGAGGAACATGTGGAACATTTGAGATTAGCGTTGGAGACATTGAGAAAAGAGAAGTTGTACGCTAAGTTCTCAAAGTGTGAATTTTGGTTGGAACGTGTACAGTTTCTTGGGCACGTTATTGATAAGGACGGAATTTCGGTAGATCCATCAAGGGTGGAAGCTGTAATAAACTGGGATCAGCCAAAGACACCATTAGAAGTGAGGAGTTTCTTAGGATTGGCGGGTTACTATAGGCGTTTTATTCAAGACTTTTCCAAGATAGCGACTCCGTTGACGAATTTAACTAGAAAAGTGGTTAAGTTTGTTTGGATAGAGAAGTGTGAGGAAAGTTTTTGAGAATTGAAGAAGAGGCTGAGCTCTGCACCTGTGTTGTCATTACCTGATGATACAGGAAATTTTGTGGTATATAGTGATGTATCGCATAAAATACTAGGCTGTGTGCTTATGCAGAATGGCAAAGTTATTGCGTATGCATCACGTCAGTTGAAAGATTACGAGAAAGGGTATCTGACTCATGACTTGGAGTTGGCAGCAAAGTGGTGTTTGCCTCGAAAATTTGGAGACATTATCTTTATGGAGAGAGGTGTGAGATATATCTGACCATAAAAGTCTCAAGTATATCTTTACACAAAAAGATTTGAACATGCGACAAAGAAGATGGTTGAGCCGATCAAAGATTATGATTATGTAGATTTTCTATCATCCCTAAAGGCGAATGTTGTTCGCGATGCCTTAAGTAGGAAGGGGTGGGAGAAATTAATGATGTTAACTGATCAAGAAAAGTTAGTGTCAAAAATGGCTAAGATGGAGTTGGAAATTAAATATCCGACATAATCCGATGAAAAGTTGTCCCAGATGAGAAACAGTTCAACGTTGGCGGATAAGGTGACAAATGCACAACTTCAGGATGGAGACTGCGAAAAGATAAAATAGAAGATATCTGAAGGTGAGGGAAACAAATTCAAAATCGATTCGGAAGGGTTTCTTCGATTCGAAGGGAGAATTTGGGTTCCGTAAGTACCAGAAGTTAAAGAAGAAATTTTGAGTGAAGCTCACAACTCAAGATATTCGATTCACCTTGGGAGTACAAAGATGTACTAGGATCTTAAGCATCATTTTTGGTGGCCGAATATGAAGAGGGATGTGGCTGAGTGTGTGGCAAAATGCTTAACGTGTCAGAAAGTCAAAGCTGAACATCAAAGGCCAAACGAATTATTACAACCGTTAGAGATACCAGAATGGAAATAGGAGTATATCACAATGGATTTTGTGGTAGGTCTTCCAACGACTCAGCAAGGTTACGACGCCATTTGGGTGATTATTGATCGACTAACGAAGTCGGCACACTTTTTGCCAATCAAGATTTGATTTACACTAGATCGGTTAGCAAAGTTATACGTAAAGGAAATTGTGTCAAGACACGGTGTACCAGTGTCCATTGTATCAAACAGAGATCCACGTTTCACATCTAATTTTTGGAAACGATTACAAGAGTGTTTGGGAACACAGATGAGAATGAGCACAGCGTACCATCCTCAGACCGACGGACAGAGTGAGAGAACCATCCAAACACTAGAAGACATGCTCAAAGCATGTATCATGAATTTCAAGGGAAATTGAGATGACCATCTGCCATTGGTGGAATTTGCTTATAATAATAGTTATCACGCGAGTATTGGCATGCCGCCTTACGAAGCGTTATACAGCAGGAAGTGCAGAACTCCGTTATGTTGGGACGAGGTAGGTGAACGTCAACTATTGGGTCCAGAATTGGTACAACAAACTGTCGAGATCATCAAGATGATTCGAGCGAGATTGATAGCTGCACAAGATAGATAAAAGAAATATGTCGATCAACATCGATAGAATTGGGAATTCGATGTCGGTAGTTATGTTTTCTTGAAAGTGTCTCCCTGGAAGGGGAAAATTTGATTTGGCAAGAAAGGGAAATTGAGCCCTAGATTTATAGGACCTTTCGAAGTGCTTCGACGAGTTGGCGAAGTGGCGTACGAGGTAGCTTTACCTCTGGAGTTAGAGCATATTCATAATGTTTTCCATGTTTCGGTATTGAGACCATATAAGCTTGATTATAAGCATGTTATAGAATATGAGCCCTTACAGTTTGAGAAAGATTTGTCATATGAAGAAGTCCCTGTTCAAATTATTGACAGAAAAGAGCAAGTACTGAGGAATAAGGTGATACCTTCTGTTAAGATAATCTGGAGAAACCACAATGCTGAGGAAGCTACGTGGGAACTTAAAAGCGTTATGATGAAGAATTATCCTCAGTTGTTTGCTTGATTTTGTATAGCGATTCTGGGGACAAAATTTTGTTAAGAAGGGAAGAATGTAAAGGATAAATTTTTTCGAGTTGCGATTCTGGGGACAGAATCCTTTTAAGGAGGGAAGGATGTAACGATCGTGAAATTTGTAATTTAATTTAAATATTTATAGAATTAAATAAATATTTAAAATAATTTATTTATTGAGGAAAATAAATATTTGATGAATTGTCATGAATTAATTTAGTAGCTAAATTAATTAATGTTAATTGAATCGAGTAATGATAATTTTATTAAATCAATTGCTTAATATTTAAGAAATTAGTTAAATTAAATGAATTGTTTAATTTAAAGAAATAAATAAATTAAATAAAGTGATGTGTCTAATTTATTAATTAAATTAGATATATAATTATTTATTAATTATAAGTATAATGATAATAAGATTATTATTATTATTATTATAAGCTACTTAATGGTTGCATGTGTGACAAGTGTAACTATATAATATAGATAATATAAAAATAAATTAGTTTAGAAAAAATATGGGGTAGCCAAACAAGGCCTTGTGGCATTTGGTTTATTCAACTGACGCAGATTGTTTATTTTTCTAACGTAAGGGAATGTGGGAGAGGCCAGTTATATTTTCCAATGCGTCCTATTTTTCCTAAGGCTTGTTAGCATAGAAAAAAATAGAGGAAGAGAGAATTGCAGAGGAGATTGAGAGTGAGAGCTTGAGAGATTGTTCTGAGATTTCCAGAGGAATGAGATGATTGCTAAACCTTGTTGTCATCTGTTGCTAGCCAATAATCAAAGATTAAGGTATAACTAATTCTAATTCTCAGACTTATGATTTTCTGTTCTCTGTAAATTGGTTTTGTGGATTTGTTGCTCAAGCGTTATGTATATGGTGTGGATTATGTTGAAGAATCTGTTGTCAACTTGTATGCGTGTTGTATCAGTTATCAAATTCGTGAGAAATTGGTTGTAGGGAGAAAAGGAAAATAACAGTGTTTATGTTCATACATAGCCTTAGAAAGTACCAATTTTAGTAGGCAAATTGTATGTGAAACTGTAAATTGAAGTTTGTATATGCTAGCTCATTGAGATACGAGCATAACATAATTTGAATGAGGTGATTTGGCCAAATAATGAATTCACAATGATGATTTTTGGGATAAACTATCAAAAAATGGAGTTTTATATGAAAAACATGAAAATTGAGAAATTAAAATAGTTTTAGTTGTTGTTAAATTGTGCGAAGTGGTTGGATATGTTAGCAATCATATTTATGATAGTTGTATATTTATTTTACATGTTATTATCACCGTTTGATGGGTGAAATTTGTGTTTGTTGGGCTAAAGTCTACTCTCATTCACATCGCAGTTCACTGTCGTCTCTGGTAATCGTATCATGCCTTGCAAATGTCTTGAGGCTAAAAAAAAAACAATTGTGAAATGTTCAAGAAAGTTTCTAAGCCTAAGTGTGGCGCAGCAATTGCGCACACACCTCTAATCTATGATGAAGGAGGTCTGCATTGTTTGCGGTCGTGGCATCTCGGACTTGTGTTAGTTTAGCGTGTATGTTAATGATGTTAAAACATAATATAAACTACAATAACAGATTGTCATGCGCTATAATACAAAGTATAAAAGAATTTAAGTGATTACTTGAAAAAGTTATGTAACGAGCCAAATGTGATGCGTTCAAAAGTTAAATATAAATGATAAGGTTTATGCTAGTTTATAGTGGGATTTCAGATTCATTAAGTGTGTTAAGCTACGTGGTTAGGTGCTAGGTTAGGATTATGACCTAAATGATGGTTTAAACCCTAAAATATAATATTCATACAATTAATTATTTTTATGATTTCAATTATATGTGTAGGGTAAGTGGAGATTATTTTACATTTGTGTAGCTTACAAGCAAGGCAAGTTTTCTAACTCTACCTTGTTATTATTGAGCAAGTTCTTAAATCTAAACTCTTTACATTGAGCAGAGCTTTCTAACTTCATTTTTTTCGTATTGAATGTAAGTTCCCATTCCTAAATTATTATTGTTCAAGTTCCTAACATTCTTTATGAAGTTGAGCAAGCTTAACCTATCTTGCGTATGTTTGTACAAGCTTATGTAACCTAATTCATTACATTGAGCGAGATTTAGTTTCCTAATTATTATTCAAAGCATATATTATTCTAATACATTGATTCAAGAGAGATTGTTTTAACTCTTCTATAGCGCTTTGCATATATATCATGTTTACTCAATTATATATTATTGTTATTCAATCTTCAACTTTGATAACCTTGTTCAAAGCTTTATCATTGTATTAAACCTTCAAGTAGTAAGCAAACCTTTATTGATTGAATTAATCTATATTTGAATAGTGTTCTAAAATTCTAGAAACACTAATAAGCTAGTTCTAAACTAAACTTTCTTTAGTGAGGAAATTCTAAATCCAAACTGAGACGAACAACCCTAACATAGGGGATTTTGTACGTGTAACGTTTAGATGTTTGTGCACAATACATGGTACAAAGGGTTTGATCCCCTAAATGCGTTAAGAAGGGTCCGTATAGTCTAAATGATTTGTTAAGGTTGGGTAATAATACCTAAATCTTCGGGGACATAGTTCGTGGTCTTAAGACCCTCGAGATAATTAAAGTTCGAACTTGTTTTCTAGTTTGATTTGTAGAACAAGTTCCTTATTGTTCAGCTTTCGTTGTTCACTCTCATTTTACCATCATTGGTACTTTCTATATCAGTGAGCATTTGTTTGCTCACTCTTGCAATTGACACTGCAGCTAAAGTGGAGAAAGTTTATGAGCCGACGACTAGCAAAGGTAAGAGCAAGATGTCCAAATGATGAAGACTTTTGAGAATTTTATTTTAATGAATTACGTTAAAGACTTGTTTTAATATGTGATGTATTCCGCAAACTGATGTAATAATTTTAAGGTTAGATTACTTGGGATTATTTTGAGATAATGATGTAACCCTTTAATGGGAGAGATTATGGTTTAATTTATTTAAATTATGTCTTTATCCTTTATTATGGGTAGTTAAATGTAATAGTTTTTGATAAGTGAGCACCAAATCTTGTGAGAATGGAGTACCTGGATTTGGGGGTGTCATAGCCTTTACACATTATCGCAGCAGAGGATGAGGGATTCGCTCGAAGAAGAAATCGCATCAGGGTTTGGTATCGCAACAGAGGATGATGGAGGCTTTACAGATTATCGCAGCATGTTCTTCGCATCAGTAGTGAAATAGGAGGATTTAATTGAAGAAGAAATCGCATCGGGGTTGCAGCATCTTCTTCGCATCAGTAGAGGATGGAGGATTTAATTGAAGAAGAAATCGCAGATGGAGGAAGAAATCGCAGAAGAAACACGCTAGTTGAAATCGCAGGGGGTTGATGGAGGAAGAAATCGCAGGGGGGTTTGTGGGTCTAATAGAATCCTAGGTTGTTAAGGATTCGTACGCTAGTTAAACCAGCGGATGTGTAGTGGGAAATTTGGTCCGAAATTTTTTTTAGAGCATCCGCTAGACCAAGTAGTGGAAGGCGTACTTTTTTTTTTAATCTCATCTTTGATTATTGCAATGGATGGTTATGATGCTATTTGCCCATTTTTCATCCATAGCAAATACTTGCTATGAATCATTTTCCATATATATATATATATATATATATATACTATCCGGATCTTAAGCTCATCCCTTATCTAGCTCACCTTGCTCACCCCCTTTTAACGACGGATCGGACAACGATTCGGTCTATCGCTATATGTTCGGTCCATCGATATATGTTTATGCGTCAGCTAAAAGCTAAGACGCGATGGTTCTACATATAGCGATGGACCGAATAAATCAGCTTGGTCCGTCGCTAAAAAGGGTGAGAGCAAGGTGAGCTTAAGATCCCAGAATATATATATATATATATATATATATATATATATATATATATATATATATATATATATATATGGTTTTATTGTCTATGGGAAAGATATATAGAAGGCAGTCGTCACTATATGACATAGTTCCCTCATAAGAAATGAGACAAAATTAAAAGTATATACTCGTTAATTGAATAAAATTTAATTAATTTAGAAAGCCTCTTTTCAAAGTAAATGTTAGTTAAGCTTGACTAAGACTAATTATGGGCAAGGAAATCGTGTCTTGCTAGGGTTAAGGCTCTGTGTTGGCTGAGGAGTAGAGAAATTCACAAAGAGCACGGAATTGATTGATTGATTGAAGAGAGGAAAAGAACAGGCGAGCAATTACTCCAATGACACGTGACAAAATTCTTAGAATCCTGAAACTTAGAATTCTTAGAATTCTGAGTGCTTCGAGTTGAGAGAATGTCCAAGTCCAAAGTTTCAAGAGAGGTCCCCAAAAAAGTTCCTTCTCCATTTAATGGAAAGGGTATTTATAGAGTTTCTTGAAAATTAAGTAGTCACATGTCAGGCACACATTTTCAGGAAAATTCTAGAAATACTATTTAGTCATTAGAATAATGCTCTTATCGTCATGTCTTTCTAGCCACCAATCCAATCACTCAATCAATTCCCAAAACGAGCAGCCTTCACGAGCTTTATGCCTCGGGACATGTGGATGCTTCTCTCGAGTCTATCATATTTATTTTTGAATTTTTCGTCTTCATTCAATTAGGTTATGTGAACCCTAATTTGTACATTTAATTCAATTAGGTCATGTGAACCCTAATTTGCTCACATTTTCCCTCTGCGCGAGACTCGCGATTCCAAAGAGACGATCGTGCAAGAATATTTTGTGCTTTCACATGATTTTACGAGTCTTAAAAACAAGGATCCTGAAAGAGGGAACCCCTAGGGGGAATATCCTTAGGGTTAAACCCTTGGGAGACAAGACCTAGAATAACCAAATATTTCTTGCCTTGTAATATTTTTTAACTTCATTTTTGTTGGTACGTTTCTATTATAATATTTTTTAACATCAGCCGCCTAAAAGCGAAAAGTCAATTTTTTTAAATCATTACTATTACAAAAGTTGCTAAAGTTGCATTTTGGTATGATAATAATTTTATATGTAAAATTTAATGTTTTAAAAAGTTATTGGGATTAAAAAAATACATTGTTGAATTGAGTTTGTTTTTTTATATATAATAATCATAATTATTTAAAACTAGAAATTTTTTTTGGCAGAATGCAAGATGCAGTTTGATTGAGTCTATATTATATTGATGCAAATTAAACATTAAAACGTATTTCATTTGGACGCGATTTATTGCATAGCATGAGTGTAACATAAACGTATTTTTTTAAAACATAACCGATACTATTTGGTGAGCCCCCTCATAAGATATAAGTGAATTACATAACATATTTATGTATTTTTTTAATATATATATTTGGTTCTATTATCTATGGAAAATATATATAGAAAATGTGACGCGCCCAAAATAGGTATACATAATTTATTCTGAGTCGTCAAATACATAGTACAAAATTCAAATACAAACTTCATTAATACAATACGACAAACGTAAGCTGAGAGTTTTAACACGAATATTGTCTCGTAGACAATATCCAAACTCAAATGGAGTACTCATTACAATTATTATCACAGTATTTTATAAAATAGTGAGAACTACTATAGCCACCATCTCTCATTCCGTTTCCCGACTAGTCCCAGCTATATTCTCATTTTCTGAAGAGAACAATGAAAACAAAGGGTGAGCTCAACTAGCCCACTAAAGAATATTATGACTAAGATAATGCAGAATAAATTATCAATAGTCTTCAATAGTGTAAAACTGATAGAATATAATAGACAACAAGTCTAACTGCAGCGGAACAAGCAATCCATTAGAAGAGTCAAGTAGAGCATAATATCTACTATCTTCTATGATTTAAAGTTCATCATCAATATTTTATCGTTGTAACACAGCTCAATAAATAATTTACATCATCGAATTATCCATGCACTACGGGCCAAGGATATTCGTTAGTATCACATCCATTAATTATTCATGCACTACGGGCCAATGATATTCATTATCATCACATTCATGAATTATCCATGCACTACGGGCCAAGAATATTCGTTAGTATCATCAGTGGTCATGATCATGCCAACAACTGTCCATCAATGCGCTACGGGCCATCGAGGACTTTTACCACATCATTTGTAAAATTACAGGTTATGATTATACTGATACATAATTTCTGATCATAATTATACCAATCAACAGTTCATCTATGCACTACGGTCTATGGGCCAAAGATAACTTTCATCATAATATAAGCATGAGGATGATGACAATGATATAAGCATCAATCAAACGAAATCAAGGATAAATATTAAAAAAAATTTAATTTATCCAGAGTTTAAAAATATCCAAATTATCAACGTGATAACTGCTTTATAGAGTAGAATTCAAGAATAATATTCATGTAAAAATAATTTGGACAGAAAAGAAATCAATTTTTGTCATGAATAGTACCCCCGGTGAATAATACCCGAGTGAATAGTACCCCGTGAATAGTATCCCGACATGAAAAGATTAAAATTTAACAAGAATGTTCAGAAAAATATCATTGTGAAATGATACTTGATGAAGCGCAAATTTCAAAGATATTTTATTAATTTCAAGGAGTATAAAAGCAATACTTATCAAAATGAGTGTAGAATTTGAAATCTGAAACAAAATAATATTAATTACATACTACAGAGTATGGAAGAAAATATTATTTCTTATGAATATTGAATAAAAATAATATCCCTTACAACTATTGAACAAAAATAATATTCCTTACGAATATTAAACGAAGATAATATTCCTTACGAATATTGAACGAAAATAAAATTCCTTACGAATACGAAAAATAATATCGTAAGCGAATATGAAATAAATATTAATACCCCTTACCTTAAAAGGATAGTACTTCTGATTGGTATAACGGGGATATTCTTGAAGAAAACTTATACTGTTTTCTACACTCAAAACTTCCTTAAACTCTAAAGAAATAAGCTCAATATTATAGAAGAAGAATTCTCTGACTCTGGTGTGATTTTTATTTCTAAACTAAACATCCTATTTATAGGAGAATGACTAGATACTATTTAGGAAATAATCACGGACGCACAGTAGGAATCATGAACGAACGAATTCACGGACGAATTTTCAAAAGTTCACATGATTTTTACTATACAGCACTATGTAGCACTAAGTTGCACTATGCAAATACAATGCAGTACTATGCAAATACTATGCATTAAAATAAAATATAATATATTCTATTTATAAATAGTATTTTGTTTTATATAAAAATTTTTCTGTTTTATTACTATAAAACAAAAACTGAGATAACTTTCTCCCAACGATTTTAAAAAATGAGAAAGTGGGGGTCCATGTAATAAGCCAAACTTACAACAAATACTTCATAAAAACTCCTCTATTTATCTCAATTCACTTAGCTTCACTAAATACATTTTTAACAACATTTATTCATCATTAATATTATAACTTGCAATATTTGCAACATTAACAACCAAATCATTTCCATGAAAGAGGGGACTTTCCGATAAGGACTTCTTCTTATTGGTGCGCAATTAGGTGACCAAACTCCTTTCTTTAACAGAACTTTCTAGACATCGTCAATAATGTAAATAATAATATGAATAACTTTGTTATCTCAATTATTGATTTAATAATATAAAATATTGTGACAATAATTGAATCACTAATGTGAAATACTATACAACAATTACTTTGGTAATAATTGAATAAAATTGAGTGACTTCTCACATAAGCATCAATAATCAAAGATACTATACAATACCGTGTGCTACTACGCAACCACGCGTATTACTGTTCTTTTATCACCAGGTATTTCAATAGTTAATGTTAAAACTTTTGCCGTTATTTTTATAAAAAGTTATTTCCGTCGTTTTCCAACTCCGACAGTAATTTCATTGTGGGGTCCACCAATGATTGTGCTGTCGTACGAATATTCCCTGATAAAACGAATATTCTCCGATCAAACGAATATTTTATGACAACTTGCTTACTTTGTAAAATTTGTAAATATTACCCACAATTATAACATTATATCAAATCCACATCATAAGATTTAAAATGATATTTAGAGAAAATTAATCTTTATTCATAAAAGTTGGGGTCTTATAACCTCCCCTTTTTATGAAATTTTGTCCTCGAAATTGGTGTACGTATATGGTATGTCGAAGAGGTTAGGATACCTTATTTTCATTTTAGATTCTAACTCCCAGGTCATTTGCTCAACATCATGGTTTCTCTACAAAACTTTGACTTGAGGTATAATCTTGGAGCGTAGAATATTTTCCTCTTATCTAAGATTTTAACAGGTACCTTTTCATACGTTAAGTCTTCCACTATCTCATTTGGTTCTAATTCAATAATGTGGTTCGGGTCTTCCAAATATTTACGTAACATAGATATGTGAAAACGTTATGAACACGAGACATACTTGGCGGTAAAGCGAGTCTATAGACCACAGTTCCTACTCGATCGAGGATTTTAAATTGGCCAATGAATTGAGGATTGAGATTTCCTCTCTTTCCAAATCTTGTAACTCTTTTCCATGGAGGAACATGTAAAAATACATGATCTCCAATATTGAATTCCACGTCCCTTCGATGAAGATCAGCATAACTCTTTTGTCGATCTTGTGAGGTTTTTATACGTTGCCGGATCATTTGAATCTTTTCCGTTCTCATGCGTACCAATTCCGGTCCCAACAACGTTTCTTCACTCATCTCGTCCCAGCATACTAGAGAATGACACTTTTGTCCATACAACGCCTCGAATGGAGCCATGCCTATACTTGCTTGATAACTATTATTGTAGGAGAATTCCACCAATGGTAAGAACTTGTCCTAACTTCTTTTGAAGTCAAGGACACAGAGTCTTAATAGATCTTTAAGAGTTTGAATAGTCCTCTCCGACTGCCCGTCTGTGCTCATAGCTTTCTGCAGACTGACCCAAAATTATGAAGTGAATCTTGGGTCTCGATCAGAAACTATGGATACTGGCATACCATGCAGTCTTACAATCTCATTTTTATAAATACGAGCAAGACGTTCAAGTGAATAAGTTTCTCGTATAGGTAAGAAATGAGCAGACTTGGTTAATCTATCGACAATGACCCAAATTACATCTATGCCTTGAGAAACCTTGGAAAGACCGGTAACGAAATCCAAGGTAATGTGCTCACACTTCCATTCTAGAATTTCAAGTGATTGCAATGGACCTTTTGGCACTTGATGCTCTGTCTTGACACGTTGACAAGTTAAACACCTTAAGATAAACTCTGCGATCTCTCTTTTCATATTACTCCACCAAAATGTATGTCGAAGATCACGATACATTTTGGTACTCTCGGGATGGATTGCAAACGGTGTGTTGTGTGCCTCCATCATAATTTTATACTTCAAATCAGAGTTGTTAGGAACACAAAGTCTAGAGTTGACTCGAAGTATTCCTTCTTCATCAATTCTTGCTTCTAGAATAACACCTTCTTGCACTTTCTTCTTCATACGCATTAGCTCTAGGTCCGTAGTTTGAGCAGCTTTAACTTTATCAATTAAAGTCGGTTCTACTCGTATATTCGACATCATCACTTGGGTCCCCAAATTCCTTAACTATATCTCCATCCTTTGTAAGTCATACCAAATGGGCCTTTACGTTGACAATATCGCACTCGTACTCGCATATGATCTTCTTCTCAACACGTTGGCTACCACGTTCGCTTTTTCAAGATGATATTGAATTGTATGATCGTAATCTTTCAACAGCTCGAGCCAATGTCATTGCCGCATGTTGAGTTCCTTTTGGATGAAGAAATATTTGAGGCTTTTATGATCTGTATAGATCTCCGCCTTCTCCCCATACAGGTAATGTCTCCAGATCTTTAGAGCAAAAACGACTGCTGCCAACTCTAGATCATGAGTAGGATAATTTCTCTCATATTTTTTTAGTTGTCGTGAGGCATAGGCTATGACTTTTCTATGTTTCATGAGAACACATCCTAACCCTTTGCTTGAAGAATCACTGTAAATGAAAAATTCCTCTGAACATGATGGTATTGTCAGAACAGGTGCTAAAATGAGTCTCCTCTTGAGTTCTTGAAAAATCTTCTCACATTACTCGCTCCAACCGAATTTTTTTTCTTTTCAAGTCAGATGAGTTAATGGAGTAGTGATTCGAGAAAATCCTTCCACGAATCTCCGATAATAACCAAATAAGCCCAGAAAGCTACGTACTTCGGTCACTAACTTAGGTTTCTCCCAGCTTTGAATTGCTTCAATCTTTTTCGGGTCAACAGATATTCCGTGATTTGATATCACATGCCTAAGGAATGCTACTTCCTCAAGCCAGAACTCGCACTTCTTCAATTTGGCATAACTTATTTTCACGAAGCTTTTGGAGTATCAGCCTCAAGTGATGCTCATGATCTTCACGGCTTTTGGAGTAAATGAGGATGTCATCAATAAAGACAACCACAAAATGATCCAAATATTCCTTGAATACTCGGTTCATCATATCCATGAAGGCAGCATGAGCATTAGTCAATCCAAAAGACATGACTAGGAATTCGTAATGCTTGTGCCAAGTTCTAAAAGCAGTCTTTGGAATGTCATCAGTTTTAATCTTTAACTGATGATATTTGAAACAAAGATCAATCTTTGAAAAGAATTTAGCTCCTTCCATTTGGTCAAACTGGTCATTAATGCGAGACAACGGGTACCTATTTTTTATGGTGACATGATTTAACTCCCGATAATTAATACAAAGTCGCATACTCCCATCTTACTTCTTTACGAATAAAACAGGAGCACCCCAAGGAGACGTACTAGGATGAAAACTCAATGTCTAACAATTCCTGCAGTTGGATTTTTAAATCCTGAAGTTCAATAGGAGCCATTCGATATGGGGTTTTGGAAATAGGTTTTGTATCGGGTTCAAGGTCAGTACAAAACTCGATTTCACGCTCTGGGGGTAGGACTGGAAATTCTTCAGGGAATACATTAGGAAATTTATTAACAATATAAATATCATTCAAATCTGACGTATTTTTGTTTAAATCTGTGACATGGGCTAAGAAAGCTTGACATCCATTTTTTAATTAACGAATGGCTTTATGGCTTGATATGACAGTGATTGATTTTAGTGGTTTGGTTGCTTGAATTCGCATAATAGGTTGGTTAGGAATATGAAAGCTAAAAACTTTATGAAAATAATCAATTTTAGCATGATGAGTAGTTAACCAATCAATCCCTAAAATCACATCAAATGTAAGTATTATCAAAGAGATAAGATCGACAGGTAACGTAAGGGTGCCAATTTGAATCAAACAAGATTTATAAACAGTGGATGTAATGAAGGTTTCTCCCAAAGGAGTTTGAACAGATAAGTCAAAGTCTAATTTCTCTGGAGTTAAATTTAAACGTTGAGCGCAAGTAGGAGAAATAAGAGAATGGGTAGAATCGATATCAAATAAGGTATAGACATCACAAGAGTTTATGATTAGCTTACCCGTGATAACCTCGTTCGGGTTCCTCGCGTTTTGGGAGGTCATGACAAACGCTCTCCCTTGAACTACCGGCTTAATGAATTCCACCTCCTTCATGTGACGAATACTATTGGGAAACTACTTGTCGTTGAAAAATTCTTGGAAATTCTCCCAAGACATCTTTAATGCGGCAGGCTAAGTACGTTTTACAGATTCCCACCAATGATCTGCCTCTCCTCGCAACATGAAGGTGGTAAAGGGAACCTTTTTTTCCTCGGAGCATCCCAAGACATCAAATATCTTAGTGATCTGCTTAATACACGTCTCTGCCTTAAGTGGTTCTGGCTTTACTAAAAACTTAAGTGGTCCCAGCTCCTTCAATTGCTTAGTAGTGACCAACCATGAGTTGCCAATGTTTTCACCTGCATTTTGCATAGGAGTCTCTCTCGCCTGATGTTGTATGAATTGCAGAAAGCCTCTGAACATCCCATCGTTCATCGTTTGGTCGGTGTTGTTGTTTACCTGATGATTGTTGCCTTCCTGATGCACATTATCCAGGTTATTGATCGTTGGTGACTCAATGATCTCATGTGCTCTATTGCTTATCTCAACATTTTCAGATGCCATTTTCAAACACTGCCACAAAATAAGGGTTAATTGACATGCCACATTTTATCCCTATATTTTGATCGTTCAATTGAATAACAAATAAGCTTAGGTAGGTCATACTAGCGAAGGATTTACCCATCTCTCACCTCCTAGTTCTAAATCTCGGCCAAGGATCATATCCCTAATCTTTGATACCAATTGTGACGCCCCCAAAATAGGTATACACAACCCATTCTGAGTCGCCAAATACATGGTACAAAATTGAAATACAAACTTCATTAATACAATACAAAAAGCGTAAGCTGAGAGTTTTAACATGAATTTTGTCTCGTAGACAATATCCAAACTCAAATGGAGTCCTCATTACAATTATTATAACATTATTTTATAAAATAGTGAGAACTATTATAGCCACCATCTCAGACCATCACTCCATTCCCGACTAGTCCAAGCTATATTCTCATTTTCTGAAGAGAACAATGAAAGCAAAGGGTGAGCTCAACTAGCCCAGTAAAGAATATTATGACTAAGATAATGCAGAATAAATTATCGTTAGCCTTCAACAGTGTAAAACTGATAGAATATAATAGACAACAAATCTAACTTCAACAGAATAAGCAATCCATTAGAAGAGTCAAGTAGAGCATAATATCTACTATCTTCTATAATTTATTCATCATTAATATTTTATCGTTGTAACACAGCTCAATAAATAATCCACATCATCAAATTATCCATGCACTACGGGCCAAGGATACTCATTAGTATCACATCCATGAATTATCCATGCACTACGGGCCAAAGATATTCCTTATTATCACATCCATGAATTATCCATCCACTACGGGCCAAGGATATTCGTTAGTATCATCAGTGGTCATAATCATGCCAATAACTTAACATCAATGCACTACGGGCCAATGAGGACTTTTACCACATCATTTGTAAAATTATAGGTCATGATTATACCGATACATAATTCCTGATCATAATCATACCAATCAATAGTCCATCTATGCACTACGGGCCAAAGATGACTTTCATCACAATATAAGCATGAGGATGATGACAATGATATAAGCATCAATCAAACGAAATCAAGGATAAATATTAAAGATTTTTAATTTATCTAGAGTTTAAAAATGTCCAAATTGTCAACGTGATAACTGCTTCGTGGAGTAAAATTCAAGAATAATATTCATGTAAAAATAATTTGGACAGAAAAGAAATTAATTTTTGTCATGAATAGTACCCCCGGTGAATAATACTCGAGTGAATAGTATCCCATGAATAGTACTTCGTGAATAGTACCCTGTGAATAGTATCCCAGCATGAAAAGATTAAAATTTAACAAGAATGTTCAGAAAAATATCCTTGTGAAACGATACTAGATGAAGCACAAATTTTAAGGATATTCTACTAATTTCAAGGAGTATAGAAGCAATACTTATCAAAATGAGTGTAGAATTCGAAATCTAAAACGAAATAATATTACTTACATACTACAGAGTATGGAACAAAATATTATTTCTTACGAATATTGAACAAAAATAATATCCCTTACAACTGTTGAACGAAAATAATATTCCTTATGAATATTGAACGAAGATAATATTCCTTACGAATATTGAACGAAAATAAAATTTCTTACGAATATGAAAAATAATATCGTAAGCGAATATGAAATAAATAATACCCATTACCTTAAAAGGATAGTGCTTCTGACTGGTATAGCGGGAATATTCTTGAAGAAAACTTATACTGTTTTCTACATTCAAAGCTTCCTTAAATTCTAAAGAAATACGCTCAATATTATAGAAGAAGAATTCTCTAATTCTGGTGTGATTTTTATTTCTAAACTAAGCATCCTACTTAAAGGAGAATGGCAGGATACTATTTAGGAAATAATCACGGACGCACCGTGGGAATCACGGATGAACGAATTCACGAACGAATTTTCAAATTTTCACATGATTTTTACTATGTTGCACTATACATTACTATGCAAACACTATACAGTACTATGCAAATACTATGCTGTAAAATAAAATAAAATATATTCTATTTATAAATAGCATTCTGTTTTATATAAAAAGTTATCTGTTTTATTACTATAAAACAAAAACTAATAAAACAGAAAAATGAGATAACTTTCTCCCAACGATTTTGAAAAATGAGAAAGTGGGGGACCATGTAATAAGCCAAACTTATAACAAATACTTCATAAAAAACCCTTTATTTATCTTAATTCACTTGGCTTCTGTGACGCCCCCAAAATAGGTATACATCACCCATCTTGAGTCGCCAAATACATGGTACAAAATTCAAATACAACTTAATTATACAACAGTCCTGTAAAATATGACATAACATAATCTAAGAGTTTTAATAAGAATATTGTCATCTAGACAATATCCACACTCAATGGAGTCCTCATTACATTTATTGTCATACTATTTAACAAAATAGTGAGGACTACTAATGCTATCATCTGGACCATCACTTCGTTCCTCGACTAGTCCCTGCTACGTTCTCATTTCCTGAAGAGAACGGTGAAAGAAAGGGTGAGCTCAACTAGCCCAGTAAGAAATATTATGACTAAGATAATGTAGAATAAATTATCATTAGTCTTCAACAATGTTAAACTGATAAAATATAATAGACATCAAGTTTAACTGCAGCGGAATAAGCAATCCATTAGAAGAGTCAAGTAGAGCATGATATCTACTATCTTCTATGATTTAAAATGTTTTCACTAATTTTTATCGCTGGGACTTAGCTTAATAAATAAATCACATCATCGAGTCATCCCTGCACTACGGGCCAAGGATATTCAATAAATCATCAATGGTCATGACTATACCGAATAATCCCTGGTCATAATCATACCAAAAACTGTCCATCAATGCACTACAGGATACTGAGGGCTTTTACCACATCATTTATAACATTAAAGGTTATGATTATACCAAATAATCCCTGGTCATAATCATACTAAGTCCATCTATGCACGTAAGCCAAAGATGACTTTCATCACAATATAAGCATGAGGATGATGACAATGACATAATAATTCAATAAAAAAAAGTTCAAGAATAAATTTTAAAGATTTATAAGTTAATTTATCTTGAAATCAATTACGTCCAAATTGTCAACATGATACTTCTTTGTGGAGTAAAATTCAAGAATGCTCAGAAGAATATTTCCATGAAAAGATTTCGGATGAAGCACAAATATCAAGGATATTCTACTAATTTCATGGAGCATAGAAGCCAAAACTTTAACCAAATGAGTATCATAGAATATATGAAACTATAAATGGATTTTCACCCGCCATGCGGTAATCCACGTACACAGATCATTTCCATAATTTAATAAGGAATGAATACGAAGGATCATTCACCATGTATGTGATAATCCACATGGCGGAGTTATTCCAATGAAATAATAAAGAATGGAACCGTGTCATGCGTAATCTGCACAGATGTGATATTCCAACGGAATAATAAAGAATGGAATAATAGAAGAATTCACCATGCATGCGATAGACCGCACAGACAGGTTATTCCAACAGAATAATAAAGAATGAAACTAGGTTTAGCTTAATCCGCACAGACAGGATATTCCAACAGAATAATAAAGAATAGAATAACAAAGAATTCACCATGCATGTGATGATAATCGCCTTGCAGACGGAGTTATTCCAATAGAATAATAAAGAATGGAACCAGTTCTAGCGTAATCCACATGACATGGATATTCCAATGAATAATAAAGAATGGAATAACGGAAGAATTTCACCATGTATGCGGTACTTTGCATAGAGCAGGTTATTCCAACATAATAATAAAGAATGGAATAATGAGCTCTCTTCATGAATACTGAAAAATAAATAATACCCCATACCTTAGAAGAAATGGATATTGGAATAGTGAGGTAGCAGACTTCTCTTCTTCTCTCTCTATATAATTTCTCTCTATAATAATTGCTCTAAAGCTTTAGTGAATTGGTGAGAAATGAAGGAATAATGAGCTTCTATTTATAGGAAAATATACTTTTGATAATTGCACGTTTTGGGGCTCGAAATATTACAATACAATACCTTCAACTTTTCTTTCATTTTTAATTTAGTCCTGCAAGTATTATCAAACTTGCACCACCTCCCCTAATAGTAAATAATGTGAACCAATAGTTCAATCATTTGAATCAATAGTTATAATCATGTGAAAATACGAATTACAGTATAGTACCTCCATCTATACCTCCATTTTTAACTTAGTCATGCAAGTATTATCAATCTTGCACCAACTCCCTTAACAGTATAAGAATGTGAATCAATAGTACACAGATGTGAAAAAATAGTTATAATCATGTGAATTAATAGCAATTAATTGCTTATTTATCCGATTAATTACCCGACTGGTCAGTAAAACTTCCAAACATCAATTAATATCGTAATAAATGTCAATTTCCACTAACACTAATAATTCCAACACAATGGAACTATCAATTTCATCTTTAATCAACACGAACTTATTCATCATTAATATTATAACTCACAATATTTAACAACTAGGTCGTTCCCAGGAAAGAGGGGGCTTTCTGATAAGGATTTCTCCTTATTGACGCGCAATTAGATGACCAAACCTCTCATTAACAGAACTTCTAGACATTGTAAATATTTCAATTTAATAATATGAATAACTTTATCATCTCAATTATTGATTTAATAATATATCATATTATGCAGATGATACTGTGACAATAATCGAATCAATAATATAAGAGATATGATGCGTGAATTATCAGAAAGTAGCATAATTGAGTATAATCGAGTGACTTCTCACGTAAGCATCAATACTCAATACCATGTGCTACTACGCAACCACGCCAGACATCAGATTTCTTTTACTAATAAGCGCTTTAACGGTTTAACGATAAAACTTCCGTCGTTATTTTTATAAAAGATAATTATGTCATTTTCTAACTACGACAATACTTACTCCGCTGTAGGGTCCACCATGATTGATTGGTCAAATGCATTTATTCCCCTGTTAAAATGAATATTCCCCGACCAATCGAATATTATATAACCACTTGCTTACTTTGCAAAATTTGTAAATATTACCCATAACTATAACATTATATCAAATCCACACCATAATATTTAAAAATATATTTCGAGAAAATTATTCTTTATTCATAAAATTTGGGGTCTTACAACCTCCCCTTCTTATGAAATTTTGTCCTCGAAATTAGGGTGCGTACCTGGTATGTCGAAGAGGTGAGGATACCTTGATTTCATCTCAGATTCTAACTCCCATATCATTTTCTCCACATCGTGGTTTCTCCACAAAACTTTGACTTGAGGTATAACTTTAGAGTGTAAAATTTGATCATTCTTATCCAAGATTTTAACATGTAACTCTTCATACGTTAAATCTTCCTTTATCTCGTCTGGTTCTAATTCAATAATATGGTTCAGGTCTTTCACATATTTACATAACATAGATATATGAAAAACGTTATGAACACGAGACATACTTGGCGGTAAGGCGAGTCTATAGGCCACAGTTCCTACTCGATCGAGGATTAAAAATGAGCCAATGAATCAAGGATTGAGCTTTCCTTTCTTTTCAAATCTTGTAACTCCTTTCCATGGAGCAACACGTAACAACACAAGATCTCCAATATTGAATTCCACGTCCTTTCGATGAAGATCAACATAACTCTTTTGTCGATCTTGTGAGGTTTTTATACGTTGTTGGATCGTTTGAATCTTTTCTGTAGTCATACGTACCAAATCTGGTCCCAACAACGTTGCTTCACCCACCTCATCCCAGCTTACTGGAGAACGACACTTTCTTCCATACAACGCCTCAAATGGAGCCATGCCAATACTTGCTTGATAACTATTTTTGTAGGAAAACTCCACCAATGGTAAGAACTTGTCCTAACTTCCCTTGAAGTCAAGGACACAGAGTCTTAATAAATCTTCAAGAGTTTGAATAGTCCTTTCTGACTACCCATCCGTTTGGGGATGATATGCTGAACTAAATCGTAAATTCGTGCCCATAGCATTTTGCAAACTAACCCAAAATCTTGAAGTAAATCTTGGGTCTCGATCAGAAACTATGGATACTGGCATACCATGCAATCTTATGATCTTGTTTATGTACATACTAGCAAGACGTTTAAGTGTAAAAGTTTCTCGTATCGGTAAGAAATGAGCAGACTTGGTCAATCTATCAATAATGACCCAAATCGCATCTATGCCTTGAGAAACCTTGGGAAGACCAGTAACGAAATTCATGGTAATGTGCTCCCACTTCCATTCTGGAATTTCAAGTGGTTGCAATTGACCTTTTGGCACTTGATGCTCCGCCTTGACTCGTTGACAAGTTAGACACCTTGAGATAAACCCCGCTATCTCTCTCTTCATATTGCTCCACCAAAATATATGTCGAAGATCACGATACATTTTTGTACTCCCAAGATGGATTGCAAACGGTGTGTTGTACGCCTCCATCATGATTTTATACTTCAAGTTAGAATCGTTAGGAACACAAAGTCTGGAGTTGACTCAAAGTATTCCTTCTTCATCGATTCTTGCTTCCGGAATAGCACCTTCTTGCACTTTCTTCTTCATACGCATCAGCTCCAGGTCTGTAGTTTGAGCAGCTTTAACTTTATCGATTAAAGTCGGTTCCACTAGTATATTCTCCATCATCATATGGGTCCCTGGAGTCTTTAACTCTATTTCCATCCTTTCCAAGTCATACCAAATGGGTCTTTGCGTTGACAATATTACACTCATACTCGCATATGATCTTCTACTCAATGCGTCAGCTACTACGTTCGCTTTTCCAGGATGGTATTGGATGGTATGATCATAATCTTTCAACAACTCAAGCCATCGTCGTTGCCTTATGTTGAGTTCCTTTTGAGTGAAGAAATATTTGAGGCTTTAATGATCCGTATAGATCTCCACCTTCTCTCCATACAGGTAATGCCTCCAAATCTTAAGGGCAAAAATGATTGCTGCCAACTCTAGATCATGAGTAGGATAATTCCTCTCATATTCTTTGAGTTGTCGAGAGGCATAGGCTATGACTTTCCCATGTTGCATGAGAACACATCCTAACCCTTTGCCTGAAGCATCACTGTAGATGACAAATCCCTCCGAGCTAGATGGTATTGTCAGAACAAGTGCTGAAATGAGTCTCCTCTTGAGTTCTTAAAAACTCTTTTCACATTCCTCACTCCAACCGAATTTTGTATCTTTTCGAGTCAGCTGAGTTAATGGAGTTGCGATTCGAGAAAACCCTTCTACGAATCTCCGATAATAACCAGCTAAACCGAGAAAGCTACATACTTCGGTCACTGACCTAGGTTGCTCCCAGCTTTGAATTTCTTCAATCTTTGCCGGATCAATAGATATTCCATTATTTGATATCACGTGCCCAAGGAATGCAACTTCCTCAAGCCAGAACTCGCATTTCTTCAACTTGGTATAAAGCTTGTTTTAACGATGCTTTTGGAGTATCAGCCTCAAGTGTTGCTCATGGTCTTCGCGGGTTTTGGAGTATATGAGGATGTCATCAATAAAGACGACCACAAAGTGATCCAAATATTCCTTGAATACTCGGTTCATCATATCCATGAAGGCAGCAGGAGCATTAGTCAATCCAAAAGACATGAATAGGAATTCATAATGCCCGTACCGAGTTCTGAAAGCAGTCTTTGGAATGTCATCAGTTTTAATCTTCAACTGTTGATATCCGGAATGAAGATAAATCTTTGAAAAGAATTTGGCTCCTTGAAACTGGTCAAACAGGTCATCAATGCGAGGCAACGGGTACCTATTTTGATGGTGACATGATTCAACTCCCGATAATCAATACAAAGTCGCATACTTCCATCTTTCTTCTTTACGAATAGAACAGGAGCACCCCAAGGAGACGTACTAGGAGGAATGAAACCGATGTCTAACAATTCATGTAGTTGGGTTTTTAACTCCTGAAGTTCAATAGGAGGCATTCGATATGGGGCTTTGGAAATGGGTTTTGTACCGAATTCAAGGTCGATATAAAATTCAATTTCAAGCTCTGGGGGTAGGCCAGGAAGTTCTTCAGGGAATACGTCAGGAAATTTATTAATAATAGAAATATCATTCAAATCTGATGTATCTATTTTTAAATCCGTGACATGGGCTAAGAAAGCTTGACATCCGTTTTTCAATAAACGAATAGCTATATGACTCGATATGACAGTGATTGATTTTAGTGGTTTGGTTGCTTGAATTTGCATAATAGGTTGGTTAGGAATATGAAAGCTAACAACCTTACGAAAATAATCGATTTTAGCATGATGAGTAGTTAACCAATCAACCCCTAAAATCACATCAAATGCAAGTATTTTCAAAGAAATAAGATTAACAGGTAGCGTGCGGTTACCGATTTGACTCAAACAAGACTTATAAACTGTTGATGTAATGAAGGTTTCTCCCAACGGAGTTTCAGCAGATAAGTCAAAGTCTAATTTCTCCAGAGTCAAATTTAAACGTTGAGCGCAAGTAGGAGAAATAAAGGAATGGGTAGAACCGGTATCAAATAAAGTATGAACTTCGCTATAGTTTATGATTAGCTTACACGTGATCACCTCGTTTGAATTCCTCACTTTTTGGGAGGTTACGACAAACGCTCTCCCTTGAACTACCGATTTTGTCTTGTCTGGGACACCCTTTGATGCCTCCATCTCAGCTGGACTTGACTTTGGTGCACGACAAAATCGGACTAGGTGACCTTCTTTTCCACAATTATAACACGCTTTGGACTGCATCGTGCAGTTTGGACTAATGTGTCCTTCCCCTCCACATTTGTAACATACGACCGGTGGTCGTTCTCCTTCCTTAACAACAGGTGCTGATGCTGACGTCTTTCCATCCTTGTTGAATCTCCTCTTCTTGAAATGTCCACTCTTATTATCATGGCCATGATTACCACCGAAGTGATTATCATTTCTGGCATGTTGATTCCCTCCACGTTTGTTCTCTTAATTGGGTTGACTCATTATCGCGCTCCAATAACTGAGCCCTATTCACAACATCTGAATACAAACACAGTTTGTGAGAAATTAGGAATTGACGTATCTCAGGTTTTAAACCTCTTAGAAACATCCGTGTCATTCTCTCCTCATTATCAACCAAATGGGACGCAAAACGAGACAACTCGGCAAACTTAGCTTCGTACTGCGCCACGGTCATATTGTTTTGCTCAAGCTTGATGAACTCTACCTCCTTCATGTAGACGAATACTTTCGTGAAAGTACTTGTCATTGAATGACTCTCTGAACTTCTCCCAAGACATTTTGAGTGCGGCAAGGTTGGTGTGCGCTTTACAGATTCCCACCAATTAATCCTCTGCCTCACAACATGAAGGTGGCAAAGGGAACCTTTTGCTCCTCGAAGAATCCCAAGACATCAAATATCTTGTTGATCTGCTTTATCCACGTCTCCGCCTTAAGTGGTTTTGGCTCTCCAAAAAATTTCGGTGGTCCCAGCTCCTTGAACTGCTTAGCGGTGACCGTCCGAGAGTTGTCAGTGTTTCCACCTGCATTTTGGACAGGAGCCTCTTTCGCCTGATGTTGCATGAATTGCATAAAGCCTCTGAACATCCCATCGTTCACCATTTTATCGGTGTTATTATTTACATGAGGATTATTGTCTTCCTGTTGCACATTATCCTGGGCATTAATCTGTGGTGACTCAACGGTCTCATGTGCTTCATTGTTTATCTCAACATTTTCGGATGCCATTTTCAAATACTGTCACAAAATAAGGGTTAATTAACATATCACATATTATCCCTATACTCTCGACAGCCCAATTAAATACCAAATAAACTTAGGTAGGTCATACTAGCGAAGGAATTCCCGTCTCTCTCCCTCCTAGTTCTTGTCTCATATCTCTCGGCCAGGATCATATCCCTAAGCTTTGATACCAATCGTATAACGCCCCAAAATAGGTATACATCACCCATCTTGAGTCGCCAAATACATGGTACAAAATTCAAATACAACTTAATTATACAACGATGCAAATGTAAAATACGACAAAACATAATCTAAGAGTTTTAATAAGAATATTGTCATCTAGACAATATCCATACTCAATGGAGTCCTCATTAAATTTATTTTCACACTATTTAACAGAATAGTGAGGACTACTAATGCTATCATCTGGACCATCACTCCGTTTCCCGACTAGTTCCGGCTACGTTCTCATTTCCTGAAGAGAACAATGAAAGAAAGGATGAGCTCAACTAGCCCAGTAAGAAATATTATGACTAAGATAATGCAGAATAAATTATCATTAGTCTTCAACAATGTTAAACTAATAAAATACAATAGACATCAAGTTTAACTGCAGCGGAATAAGCAATCCATTAGAAGAGTCAAGTAGAGCATGATAACTACTATCTTCTATGATTTAAAATGTTTTCATCAATCTTTATCGCTGAGACTCAGCTTAATAAATAAATCACATCATCGAGTCATCCCTACACTACGGGCCAAGGATACTCATTAAATTATCAATGGTCATGACTATACCGAATAATCCCTGGTCACAATCATACCAAAAACTTTCCATCAATGCAATACAGGCTACTGAGGACTTTTACCACATCATTTATAACATTACAGGTTATGATTATACCGAATAATCCCTAGTCATAATCATACCTAATTAATCTATGCACATAAGCCAAAGATGACTTTCATCACAATATAAGCATGAGGATGATGACAATGACATAATAATTCAATAAAAAAAGTTCAAGAATAAATTTTAAAGATTTATAAGTTAATTTATCTTGAAATCAATTACGTCCAAATTGTCAACATGATACTGCTTTGTGGAGTAAATTCAAGAATGCTCAGAAGAATATTTCCATGAAAAGATACCGAATAAAGCGCAAATATCCAGGATATTCTACTAATTTCATGGAGTATAGAAGTCAAAACTTTAACCAAATGAGTATCATAGAATATATGAAACTATAAATGGATTTTAACTCGCCATGCGGTAATCCACGTACACAGATCATTTCCACAATTTAATAAGGAATGAATACGAAGGATCATTCACCATGCATGTGATAATCCACATAGACAGTTTATTCCAACAGAATAATAAAGAATGGAACCAGGTCATGCGTAATCCGCACAGACAGGATATTTCAACATAATAATAAAGAATAGAATAACAGAAAAATTCACCATGCATGCGATAGACCGCACAGACAGGTTAGTCCAACAGAATAATAAAGTCTAGCGTAATCCGCACAGACAGGATATTCCAACAGAATAATAAAGAATAGAATAACAAAGAATTCACCATGCATGTGATAGACCACACAGACAGGTTATTCCAACAGAATAATAAAGAATGGAACCAGGTCTAGCGTAATCCACACGCATGTGGATATTCCAAATGAATAATAAAGAATGGAATAATGAAAGAATTTCACCATGTATGTGGTACTTTGCATGACAAAGTTATTCCAACATAATAATAAAGAATGGAATAATAGAAGCTCTCTTCATGAATACGAAAGAAATAATACCCCTTACCTTAGAAGAAATTGGATATTGGAATAGTGAGGTAGAAGACTTCTCTTCTTCTTTCTCTCTATAATTTCTCTCTATAATAATTGCTCTAAAGCTTTAGTGAATTGGTGAGAAATGAAGGAAGAATGAACTTCTATTTATAGAAAAATATAGTTTCGATAATTGCACGTTTTGGGGCTCAAAATATTACAGTACAATACCTTCAACTTTTCTTTCATTTTTAATTTAGTCCTGCAAGTATTATCAAACTTGCACCACCTCCCCTAATAGTAAATAATATGAATCAATAGTTCAATCATGTGAATCAATAGTTATAATCATGTGAAAATACAAATTAACAAATAGTTATAATCATGTGAATTAATAGCAATTAATTGCTCATTTATCCGATTAATTACCCGACTGGTCAGTAAAACTTCCAGACATCAATTAGTATCGTAATAAATGTCGATTTCCACTAACACTAATAATTCCAACACAATGGAACTATCAATTTCATCTTTAATCAACACGAACTTATTCATCATTAATATTATAACTCACAATATTTAACAACCAGGTCGTTCCCAAGAAAGAGGGGGCTTTCCGATAAGGATTTCTTCTTATTGGCGAGCAATTAGATGACCAAACCTCTCATTGACCGAACTTATAGACATTGTAAATATTGTAATTTAATAATATGAATAACTTTATCGTCTCAATTATAGATTTAATAATATATCATATTATGCAGATGATACTGTGACAATAATCGAATCAATAATATGAGAGATATGATGCAACAATTACTATAGCAATAATTGAGTATAATCGAGTGACTTCTCGTAAGAAATCAATAATCAATCACAGGTAATGCTACTATGCAACCACGCCGTATTATTGTACTTTACTACTAGGGTAGTTCAACAGTTTAACGATGAAACCTTCCGCTAGTTATTTTTATAAAAGATAATTATGTCATTTTCTAACTACGACGATACTTACATTAGGGGTCCACCAATGATTGTGCCATCATATGAATATTCCTGTTAAAGCGAATATTCCCAGAGCCAATCGAATATTATATAACCACTTGCTTACTTTTGCAAAATTTATAAATATTACCCACAACTATAACATTATATCAAATCCACACCATAATATTCAAAAATATATTTCGAGAAAATTATTCTTTATTCATAAAATTTGGGGTCTTATAGCTTCACTAAATATATTTTTAACAATATTTATTCATCATTAATATTATAACTTGCAATATTAACAACCAGATCATTCTTAGGAAAGAAGGGACTTTCTGATAAGGACTTCTTCTTATTGACGCGCAATTAGGTGACCAAACCCCTTTCTTCGAAAGAACTTTTTAGACATCGTCAATAATGCAAATAATAATATGAATAACTTTATCGTCTCAATTATTGATTTAATAATATAAAATATTATGACAATAATTGAATCAATAATGTGAGATACTATGTAGCAATTACTGTGGTAATAATTGAATAAAACTGAGTGACTTCTCACGTAAGCATCAATAATCAAAGATACGTACTGTACAATACTGTGAGACCCCAGATTTTATGAATAAATAATTAATTTTCTCGAAATAATTTTTTTGAATATTAAGGTGTTGATTTGATATAATGTTATAGTTGTGGATAGTATTTATAAATTTTGTAAAGTATGCAAGTTGTCATATTATATTTGATTGGTCGGGGAATATTCTTTTTATCAGGGAATATCCGTACGACGGTGCAATCATTGGTGGACCCCACATCAGAATTATTGTCGGATTGAGAAAACGATAAAAATATTTTTATGAAATTAACTGCGGAAGTTTTACCATTGATCTTTGTTGAACTACCAGTAGTAAAAAATACGAGAATACGCTGTGGTTGCATAGTATCACACAGTATTGATTATTAATACTTATGTGAGAAGTCACTCGATTTGATTCAATTATTATTTACATTTTATATGATGACAAAGTTTTGTTTTATTCAGATATTATTAACATAATAAAATGAGAAAAACTTTTTATATAAAATATAATACTTTTATAAAGTTATTCGTTTTATTAGGCTAATAGTAAAATTTTTTATATAAAATGCGAATACTTTTATAAAGTTATTCGTTTTATTAGACAATAATTAGATTATATTATATTTTATTATGCATAGTATTTGCATAATTATGCAGATAGTATTTTGCATAGTAAAATTTTTTTATATAAAATAAAATACTTTTATAAAGTTATCTGCTTTATTAGACAATAATTAGAATATATTATATTTTATTATGCATAGTATTTGTATAGTGCCTGCATAGTGTTTGCATAGTAAAATCTTTTTAAAAGTTATTCATTTTATTAGATTATAAATAGAATATATTATATTTTATTTAAAAGATTTTGCTTTAAATATGGACCGTCAGATTAAAGTAAATCAATTTGGACCGTTCATGAGTTAGTTATTATGCAGTCCATTTTTCTATAAATAGAAACTCATTCCTTCATTATTTTCTTACGAATTCACTGAAACTCTAGAGAGAGAAATTATAGATAGAAAGAAGAAGAGTATTCTGCTACTTCACTACTCCGATATCAATTTTCTTTTACGGTAAGGGATATTATTTCTTTTATATTCATGAAGAGAACTTCTATTATTCCATCTTTATTATTTTGTTGGAATAACCTGTATACGCGGGCTACCCTATACTTGGTGAAATTCTTACATATTCCATTCTTTATTATTCTATTGGAATATCCTCATTCATCTTTTACAATTTATTATGGTTCCGCTTTTATTATTCTGTTGGAATATCCTCGTGCAGGCTTTTACTGTGGGACCGGGTTCCGTATTTATTATTCTGTTGGAACATCCTGTTGGTGTGAATTTCACCTGACCTGGTTCCGTTATTTATTATTCTGTTGGAATAACCTATCTATGCGAAGTACCGCATGCATGGTGATTTTTGTTGTTATTCCATTCTTTATTATTACATTGGAACATCCTGTCAGCCGTAATTTCGCTTTGACACGTTCCGCTACCTATTATTCTCGTTAGAATAACTTTGTCTATCTGCAATCTTTGCATGCATGGTAATTTCTTTTGTTATTCCATTCTTTATTATACTCAGTTGGTTAAAGTTTTGACTTCTATACTCCATGAAATTATTGGAATATCCTTGATATTTGTGCTTCATCCAGTATCTTTTTATGGAAATATTCTTCTGAGCATTCTTGAATTTTACTCTACAAAGCAGTATCATGTTGACAATTTGGACGTTATTGGTTCCTGGACAAATTAATTCGTGAACTTGTTTTATTGAATTCTTATATCATTGTCATCATCCTCATGTTTATATTATGTTGAAAGTCATCTCAGCACCTTTGTAGTGCATAGATGGACTTGGTATGATTATGACCGAGGATTATTCGGTATAATCATGACCGTAATGTTACAAATGATGTGGTAAAAGTCCTCATTGGCCCGTAGTGCATTGATTAACAGTTTTTGGTATGATTATGGCTATGGATTCTCTTGCCAAGGAGCAAAGATGAATTGTTTTATGGCATGATCGGACTGTTGATGAAAACAAGATTATCTTTGGCCGTGAGTGCATGGATAATTTGTGATCGTGATACTAAAGAATATCCTTGGCACGTAGTGGGGGATGATTTAATGATGTGGATTATTTATTAAAATTTGAGTCTCAAATGATAAAAGTGATGAAAACCTTTTTAAATCATAAAAGATAGTAGATTTTATTATCTACTTGACTCTTTTTAATGGATTGCTTGTTCGCATTGCGCTTAAACTTGATGTCTATTGTATTTTATCGGTTTAACATCTTTTGAGGCCTAACGATAATTTATTCTCGCATTATCTTAGTCATAATATTTCTTCTTGGGCTAGTTGAGCTCACTCTTTCTTTCAATCGCTCTTCGTGAAATGAGAACGTAGGCGTGAGACGAGCCTGGGAACCGGATGATGGTCCTAGATGGTGTATTAGTAGTACTCACTATTACATTAAATAGTGTGACAATAAATATAATGAGAACTTATTCGAGAGTGGATATTGTCTGAAAGACGGATTTGTATTAAAACTCACAGCCTCTTGTTGTATTTTTAAAGATTGTATTTGTATTTTGTACCATGTATTTGGCGACTCGGAATAGGTGATGTATACCTATTTTGGGGCGTCCACAAATAATCGTGGTGCTACTATGCAACCACGTGTATTACTATACTTTTATCACCGGGTATTTCAACGAGCTTAATCGGTAAAACTTTTGCCGTTATTTTTATAAAAATTATTTCACGTAGTTTTCCAACTCCGACAAATTAATTCCGCCATAGGGTCCACCAATGATTGTCTTGTCGTCATTTAATATTTCCTAATAAAACGAATATTCCTCAATCAAACAAATATTTTATGACATAACTTGCTTACTTTGCAAAATTTGTAAATATTACCCACAACTATAACATTATATCAAATTCACACTATAATATTCAAAATGATATTTAGAGAAAATTAATTTTCATTCATAAAAGTTGGGGTCTTACTGAAGGCAGTCACTATATGACATAGTTCCCTCATATGAAATGAGAGAAAATTAAAAGTATATACTCGTTAATTGAATGAAATTTAATTAATTTTGAAAGTCTCTTTTAAAGTAAATATTAGTTAAGTTTCACTAAGACTACTTAACAAACGACGTAAGTTTGTACAAAAATTATAATTAAAGATTTTTTAATATAAAATCCTAAAAATGAACCAAACAGTTCGGGCATGATTCGTACTCGCTCAACTAAAAGTTTGATTCAATCTTGACTCGAAATATATACGATTTAAATATGATCAAATTTTAAAGTTCGATAAATTAATTACTTAAACATCTTCAAATTTTAATTTTATATTGATATTCGAATCATATTCGTTCGAAAAATTAAAATAATTCTGCCTCGATTTGAGATCTTGTTCGACTCAGTAGCTAAACGAAGCTCAATCAAACGTTATTTTATATATACTCATTAAATTTTATAAATCAAATATAAGTAACTCAATATTAGGCTCAACTCGATTTATTTACACATCTATGTTAGAGTATATATGTTGTCCAATATAATATATAATAAGTACTCATTATGTACAAAGACATAATTTCTCAAGTATTTGATCCAACTCATTATATATTAGATTTATTTTCTCAAAAAAATATTTGATGTGGGATAATATATACACTTTAACACAACAAAAATAAAATTCAAATTCAAATGCCATATATTTGGCAAAAGATGTTTTTCAGCACTGTAAATATTGATTATTGACTATGTAATCTTCAAAAACATAATATTTAAAAACATCAATTTATTAATATGATTTTTTTATATATATAAATATTTTACATGGCTATCGTTTTCAGCCTGCTCGACTAATTAACTTGGGATAATTTATTTTACTTTTTTTTGTTAAATTGAATTGAGTACTTAAATGGGAAAAATTTATGACAGAATGTATGAACATACTTTGAAAGAATTCATGTACTCCCTATATAAGATTAATATTAATTTTTAAAAATTAATTTTAAATATAAATCTTATAATTAATATTACTTTTTAACTAGTTTAACAGTATAACAGTTCGTGTTCAAATTTGTTGAATATTATCCCGGAAGTTGACAATGAAATCTCATTAACAATATACTTCATTTTCTTGCCTTGTTACTATTATAAAATTTTTTAACTTCATTTTTCTTGGTACGTTTTTCCATTATAATATTTTTTAACATCAAATTTTTTCATCAGGCGGCTAAACGAGAAAAGTCAATTTTTTTAACATCATTAATTATTACTCCCTCTATCCTATAATATAAAATATTTTAGACAAATTTTTTTATTCCTTAATATATGACGTTTTAAAATTTCAAATAAGTATTAATTACTTAATTTTCAATATTATTTCAAATATTAAATATAATTTTAATTTTCTTACTATTTTTTACTTAATAAATAATAATTATTTTTTTAATACAAAGATAATATAGACATTCTTTAATACTTATGCTAAAAAGTCTTATGGAGGGAGTACTACAAAAGTGGAGTAACTAAAGAGCGAAGGAAATCTTAAATGAACGACCGAGTAAAGGTACTTCTCGGGAAAAATGGATGAAAAAAGAGTAGAGACAGATTAAAAAAAAAAAAAACCCAAGGGAAGCTAAGGATTGTGCAATTGTCTATAAACAATTGTTCTTGAATCAGTTGCATTTTAATATGCTAATAATTTTGTATGGAAAATTTAATGTTTTAAAAAGTTATTGTGATTAAAAAAAGACATTGTTGAATTGAGTTTTTTTTTATATAATAATCATAATTATTTAAAACTATAAAAAAAATATATGCATATTTCATTTGGACACAATCTATTGCATAGCATGAGTGTAACATAAATGTATTTATTTTTAAACATATTCGATACTATTGGGAGAGCCTCTCATAAGATATAAGTGAATTGCATAACATAAATGTATTTTTTTAATATATATATATATATATATATATATATATATATATATATATACATGATTCGATCTTAAGTTACCTCTTATTTAACATACCATGCTCACCCCTTTAGCGACCGAATGGGACAACGATTAAATAAAATTATATATATAAAACCGTCATCTTAACTTTTAGCGACGGATGAATCATCATCGCCTTTCCGTCGCTAAAGGGGGTGAAAAAGGTATGTTAAATAAGGGATGAATTTTAAAATCCGACTCAGATATATATATATATATATATATATATATATATATATATATATATATATATATACACACACACACACGCACTGCTGATTGCGACATTAGATGACAAGGATTAAAATGAATTTTTCTCTTAACAATTCTGTACGTAACAACAACGATAATATGACTTGTAGTTACATGAAAAATTACTCATTTACACCTCATTTATCCATGTGCTACACTGCCTGTCACTACAAGTAGTAGTAGCAGTGAAGTTAATTTGATAAATTATAGTGGCGGAGCGGTGGCTTAGTGGCCCAATATCCCAAATGTCCCAAGATCAAAATATGGCTGTATTTTTTGTGTATTATATTAATTCTACTTCCATGAACCATCTATATATATAAACGTTTCTCATTATAAAAAAAAGTATTTTTCGTAGTCTCCAATATTTTAAATTTATTCTACTAAAATACATATACATATACATATACATATATATATATATATATAAGATCATGATTTTCTAAAAGTTAATTTTTGAAGTTTTTAAATTTAAAATTAATATAATTTATGTAAATTTTGATAACAATAAATTTTATAACTAATAGTATTTTTTAAATAGTTTAACAACATACCCTATATTTCTTCAAACCGGTCAAATCTGACTGCAATATCTTTCAACAATTTAAAAAGGGAATTTGTAGAAATTGTTCAAGGAAATCTGACTGCAATATGTTTCGTCAATTTAAAAACGGGATTTGCAGAAATTGTTCCATGTTTATAGGGACTTAATGATAGTTTAAGTTCCTGTAGGATTGCAATTAGGTCAATTACATGCCAAAAAATTAATTCAATGCATGTTTAAGCAAAAATATTTCTTTTAAGCAAAAATTAATCCAAAAAATATTTAAGCAAAAATATTTCTTTTAACAAACAATCTCTTATCATCTAATATAAAATAATTAGGCTGAATGACACTTTTGTCCCTTAAAATTATTACCCACTTTTAAAATCGTCCTTAAAGTTCATTTGTCGCCAATTAAGTCATTAAAGTGACATTTTTTGACGTTTTTATTCTTTTTACCCGATTTGACCCTAACCCAACCCATTTTGACCATTTATGAAACTTAATTTACTCATTTTTGAAAAAAAATAAATTTTCTAATATTTTTTCTTAAAAATAGTAATAATTTTTAAAAACTTTTAAAAATAATATTTTATTTTAAAATATTAAAAATAATTATTATTTTAAAAAATATTTTATTTTAAAATATTTGAAATAATTATTATTTTAAAAATATGATTTATTTTAAAATATTAGAATTAATTATTATTTAAAAACTAATATTTTATTTTATAATATTAAAATAATTATTATTTGAAAATTATTTTAAAACTTTATAGTTTCTTTTTTTTATATAAATTAATTGGTGAAATAAGGATTGGATCAAATTGGGTCGGGTTGAGGTCAAATCGGGTAAAAGGGACCGAAATGCCAAAAAATGATACTTTAAGGACTTAATTGATAAAAAAAATGAACTTTAGGGACTACTTTAAAACTGGGTAGTAACTTAGAGAGATAGAAGTGTCATTCATCCAAATAATTGTGTGAAAAAAACATATAATCTCTCCATTTCAAAAGGATGAACAAAATACAATTTGGACACATATTAAGAAAAATAAAAGTAGAACAAAGAGAGTAAAAAAGTTTCAAATTTATTCTTAAGTGGATTCACAAGATTATATAAAGTGATGATAATTTTTCTTTTTTTAATACTAATAGACCTCACTAAATAATTTAGTTACTCTTCACTTTATGTATTTTATTTCATCCATTTGGAGACAAATTTGTACGCTTATAACAAAAAAAATGCATAAAAATTATGACTCATATATTTCTTACGGATGAAAATGTATAGAACATCTAATTGTATATGCCGTCTTTTATTTTCTCTCATTTTTTATACCATGTGTGCCCAACTTTTTTTATACTTTGTGTCCATTGCATTATTGTTCGACTTTGTACGCTATTTGGTCCTTTTTGTACAAACGTTGGCTTGTATAGACGGACTAAATAACATGGAAAAGTATAGAGAAGATTCAATTAATTCGTCCGACTACTTGGCCAAATAACATCAATTTAATATTAAGACTTCAAACGAATGCAGTAGTATAAAATGACATGCAGATACTAACCAATCTATCTCCTCACTTGTATGCTAGCAGAAATGGAGCTCCATTATTCCCTATTTACTGTCATATCTTCCCTTGTCCTCCTCACCTTCACCTTCTTCCTTCTTAAGTTAGCTAAGGAACTGAAAGCTTCCAAAACACAAAAACTCCCACCCGGGCCATGGAAGTTACCTGTAATTGGAAATATGCTCCATTTGGCAGGTACCCTACAAATTACTCATGGTCTCCGAGACTTGGCCCTTAAACACGGACCTCTCATGCATCTACAACTTGGTGAAATTTCCGCGGTGGTTGTATCATCGGCCCGAGTAGCGAAAGAGGTATTGAAAACTCATGATATTGCCTTTGCAGACAGGCCAAAGCTTGTTTCCACCAAGATTCTCTTGCGCAATGAAAAAGACTTGGTTATGTCTATCTATGGTGATTACTGGAGGCAAATGCGTAAACTATGTACAGTGGAACTCCTAAATACCAACAAAGTCTCTTTCTTTCGCTCTATTCGAGAAGAGGAGGTCTGGCGTCTTGTTCAATCAATTCAGTCATCATTAGAATCACCTATCAATCTCTCCAAAAGATTTTCAGCTTTTACAAATGCTGTAACTTGTATAGCTACAATAGGGAAGAGGAGCCAGTTACAAGATGAGCTCGTACAGGTGATCGAAGATATAGCATCTTTGGCTGGAGGTTTTGATGTTTCTGATTTGTTTCCTTCAATAAAGTTGCTTCACGTCCTGAGCGGGATGAGGCCTAAGTTGCAGACAATTCGGAAGAAGCTTGACAATATATTTGACAACATAATCCTTGAGCATAAAGAGAATCGGAACAGGACAAACAAGGGTTACGGTTTGACAGGGGAGGAGGACCTAGTTGATGTTCTTCTGAGTGTTCAAGAGAGAGGTGGCTTTGAGTTTCCCGTCACAACTGACGACATCTATGGTCTTATTTTGGTAAGATTTTTGGCTCTCCATAGTAATTACTAAAAAACCGGATTTCATGAAATTGCCAATAATTTATCATATGTAAAGCCTGTAGGAATCAATTGCATTTGTATAGCATGTGATTTAAATTCATTAGCCTTTCATTAATTGTGACCATCTTCCTACACAAATTGCAATTCATTCTTATAGGCCTGACAGATGATTAGTGAAGGACGGCTTTTTATAACTAGTTTGCATATATTCGGTAGATATAAACTTAAATGTTATTGCTCTTAGAATGCCAAAACATCATACACATCTTTACTATTACAGAACATGCTCATCGGTGGAACAGACACTTCTGCAACAGCCCTTGAATGGACAATGTCCGAGTTAATAAGAAATCCCCGAGTATTGGAGAAGGTACAAGCTGAAGTGAGACAAGCTCTCAAGGGAAAGACAACAATACATGAAAATGATATCCAAGGCTTAAGTTATCTAAAACTTGTGATCAAAGAAACTTTACGGTTGCACCCACCTCTAGCCTTATTACTTCCTAGATTATGCAGAGATGAACGTCAGATTGATGGATACCAAATACCCATCGATACCAAACTCATAATTAATGCATGGGCGATTGGAAGGGATCCTGGATATTGGGTTGATGCCGAGAGTTTTGAACCAGAAAGATTCGATAACATATCTGCTGATTTTAATGGCGTTAACCTCAACTATATCCCATTTGGATCAGGAAGGCGAATGTGTCCAGGCATCTCATTTGGCGTTGCCACTGTTGAGCTTCCTCTTGCTCTTTTACTCTACCATTTTAACTGGAAGCTTCCCTTTGGGATGAAGCCAGAAAGTCTAGATATGAGTGAGACCTTTGGAGCTACTCTTAAAAGAAAAAATAACTTGTGCTTAATTGCCACCTCTTGCATTCCAAGCAACAACTAAAGTTGAACAACCAGCCATGCAGAAATTCATGCGGAAGTTTTGGAGTTTAACATAAAGGAGCTGCAATGGCATGACAGTTGCATTTGTATTAAAACAAATAAAACATTCAAAAAAGTTCAAGTGAGCAACATGTACCTTGAATTTTTAAGCTCTGCTATATAAAATGCAACTTATTTTTCTAGACTGTCAAAATGAACTGCCTATTGTTAACTAAACCAAATATTTTCTAGATTGTTCAAGATTTATCTTAATTAATATTAGTACATGAATTGGTGATATCCAAGTACATGAATGTATTAAAAATGTCTTGGAACATGTAATGGTTAGGTTCATGTACACAAATATAGTAATTATTAATGTGGTTCTAGAAATACCTTATGAGTCCTATAAATAGCTTTGTACTTGAATCATTTTTAATCAAGTGTAATAAAAATATTCTTATATTCTCCAAAGTTATATTTCACTTCCTTCCTAAAATATATTTTCTTCCTAATTATTCCAACAAAGTAACATCAGAGCTTTGGACGTTGAAATCAGTGACCACCGCTGGGAGCTTCTAACTTAAGTGATTTAAAGTGAGCCAACTATGTTTGTTTTTCAATTACAATAACTACATCAGCAACTCCTGTTACTCATTTTACGTGGGACCACCAATATTCACCAATTGTGCTCCTGAGCCGGTGAATCAATTTGTGGGTTCCAGTCACTGTCATATATGAAAACAATATCAGCATAATTGACTTTCAAAGCAACATTGTGATGGAAAATTAAATTCAAACAATTTAGTCTCTCTAATTACTCGCTTTAACGGAGAAGACTTTGATTATTGGAGCCATAATATGAAAGTATTATTGAAGTCCTTCAAGTTGTGGAGTATTGTTGAAGATGGTTATGAAGAACCAGAAACTGAAGAGGGTTTGTCACAAGCCCAGAAAAATAGCCTGAATGAGAAAAGGGAGAAGGATAACAAGGCGCTCTTCCAAATTTATCAAGCAATTGAAAGACCAAATTTTGATAGAATTTCAAGGCGATAACTTCAAAAGAAGCTTGGGATATTTTGCAATCAATATATAAAGGTGAAGAAAAAATAAAAAAAGTCGACTCAATCTTTGCGTTTAGAATTTGAGAAGTTGCAAATGCAAGAAAATGAGACTATTGCTGATTATTTTTCAAAAGTTACTTCAATTGTTAATCAAATGACAACCAATGGAGAAGTTTTGCAAGATCAAAAAGTAGTTGAAAAAATTCTTCGGAGCTTACCACAAAAGTTTGATTTTATCGTGGTAGCTATCGAAGAGTCCAAAGATGTGTCAAAATTGTCTTTAGAAGATTTGCAGGGTTCTTTAAAGGCACATGAGTTCCGTGTAAATCAAAGAAATCCACCTTCAAATGATCAAGCTCTCAAGTCTAAAATTACGGGAGGCCGAGGTGATCCCCGTGGTCGCGGCCGTGGAGGAAGTCGTGGACGTGGAAGAGGTGGCTTCCAAGGAAACAGAGGTAGAGGCTCTAATTTTCGTGGCAATGGAAGAGGATCACAAGGTAACAATAATAATTTTAAGGAAGAGTCATTTGAGTATTCAAACAATTCTCAAAGAGAAAGAGGAAGAGGTCGTGTTATTAATCAAAGAGGGAGAAAAGGTTATATTGAAAGTTTTCATTGTCATAAGCCTGGTCATAAAATTAGTGAATGTTGGTGTGCACCATCTAACAAAAACGAATCTGGATTGGTGCATGAAAATGAATCAGTTGAGAAAGATTGTTCAAAGTCATTATTAATTGCTTGTCAAGAAAATAATAATCATGTTTGGTATTTGGATAGTGGTGCGAGTAAACATATGATAGGGAATAAGGATTTATTTTCTACCTTAGTGAAGTCAAATTTTGGCCAAATAAAAATTGGAGATGCTAGAGCCTATACAATTAAAGGAGTTGGAGAAGTCACTTTCAAAACAAAATTTTGAAATTTTGAAAAAAATGTCAGATATTTATTTTGTTCCAGGCATCAAAAGCAATTTGCTGAGTACTGGACAACTTTTGCGAAAAGAATTTGATATATTCTTTCATGATAAATTACGTACTCTGTTAAAAAATAATTAGGTTGTGGCAAAGATTAGCTTGGCATAGAATAATTTATTTCCACTTCATCTCCAAGTGGAAAATTTTCATAGTTTCGTTGGTTTTAATGAAGAAGTTTCCAAGTTGTGGCATGACAGGTATGGCCACTTGAATTTCGACAGCCTACAATTGTTAGCGGTGAAAGGAATGGTGAATGGATTACCCCAGATTAATAAAACGGAGGAGACTTGTGAAGCATGTCAATTAGAAAAGTTGCATCGTAATTCATTTCCCTTAAAATCTTCTTGGGGTGCAAAGCAGCCACTTGAACTTGTTCATTCAGACCTATCTGGACCTATGACAGTGTCATCTTTTGGAGGTAATAAATACTTCATTTCTTTTATTAACGATTACACAAGAAAAGTGTGGACTTATTTTCGTCATGAAAAATTTGAAAGTTTTCAAGCTTTTAAAAATTTTAAAGCAGAAGTTGAAAAATTTTCTGGTTGTCACATAAAGACTTTGAGAACAGATCGAGGGTCAGAGTATCTTTCAAATGATTTTCAGCATTTTTGTAAAGATAATGGCATAAGGCATGAATTGACAGTTCGCTATATACCGCAACAAAAAGGTGTTTGCGAAAGAAAAAATTGTACAATCATGGACATGGTTCGATGTATATTAAAAAGAAAAAGGTTGCCACACCAATTTTGGGCAGAAGCTGTTTCTTGTGCGGTTTACTTGATCAACAAGTCACCAACAAAAAGTTTAAAAAATTGTACTCCTCATGAAGCTTGGTATGGGAGAAAACCAAGTGTCCAACACTTGAAGATTTTTGGAAGTAGCTTTTGCTTATATACCAAATGCAATAAGGACAAAACTTGATGACAAGGTAGAAAAATATATTTTTGTTGAATACAGTGAAAGGTCAAAAGCCTACAAGCTGTATAATCCAATAACAAAGAAATTTTTTATTAGCAGAGATGTAAACTTTGATGAAAAATCATTTTTCAATGATGCTGACATAAACACTGTAGATGAGGTACCATTGCTCGTGGAGGATTTGGAAGGTCGTAGCAGTATGCCAAGTGAAGATGATTCATCCTTGAACCCAACTGACGTTCCATCATCCTCAACAGGAGCGTCTTCTAGTAGCAGCCCCAAAGGAATTAAGACAAGAACTTTATAGGAGATTTATGATACTACGGAGCCGGTAGATGCAGGAGCTATTTTCTTTGCTTTCTATGCAGGAGAAGATCTAATCTCTCATGAAGATGCAATAAAAGAAGAAAAGTGGAAACAATCCATGAAGGAAGAAATTATGGCTATCGAAAGGAATGACAAATGGGAGCTCATCAGTTTACCACCAAACAAAAGACCAATTGTAGTTAAATGGATTTTTAAGACAAAGTTAAATTCAGATGGCTCCGTTAATAAGTAAAAAGCGAGGCTCATTGCAAAGGGGTATGCACAAAAGGAAGGAGAAGATTTTAATGAGGTATTTACACCTGTTTCAAGATTTGATACTGTTCGTTTAATTATATCACTTGATGCTCAAAATAATTGGAAATTATTGCAAATGAATGTCAAATCGACATTTCTAAATGGGTTTCTTGAGGAAGAGATCTATGTTGATCAGCCACTCGATTTCGTGAATTGAAGAAAGGTGAAGAAGAGAAAGTTTACAAGTTAAAGAAGGCTTTATATGGTTTGAGGCAGTCACCGAGGGCTTGGTATAGCCGAATTAATTCTTACTTTGAGAAGAATGGCTTTCAAAAATGTCCTCAAGAGCATACTTTATACACCAAAATTGATCCTACAAAAGGAAGATTTATGGTGGTAAGTCTCTATGTTGATGATCTCATTTTTACTGGCAATGATATGAAGATGCTTAATGATTTCAAAGCTTCAATGAAACAAGAGTTTGACATGACTGATTTGGGAGAATTACATCATTTTTTGGGTATTGAAGTTAGTCAGTCCAGTAAGGGAATTTTTATTTCTCAAGGGAGATATGCAAGGAAAATTTTGAAAAATTTTAAGATGGAGAATGCTAATTCTGTTTCAACTCCATGTGTTACTGGGCTTAAGTTAAAAAAGAAGGGTGAAGGAAAGCTTGTGGATCCAACTATTTACAGGAGTTTGGTTGGAAATTTGATGTATTTAACTACCACAAGACCATATTTAATGTTTGTTGTTAGTATGATTAACAAGTTCATGGAGAAGCCTCACTCATAACATTGGGAAGCAGCAAAACGAATTTTGAGATATGTGAAAGGCACAGTTGATTATGGAATTTTTTATGAAGTTGGTGTTCCAGTTAGTCTTACTAGATTCACATACATTGATTTTGGAGGTAGCATTGATGATAGCAAAAGTACTTCAGGCTATATTTTTAATATAGGAAGCGGAGATATTTCTTGGAGTTCAAAGAAACAACCAATTGTTGCTCTTTCAACAACTGAAGCTGAATATATAGCGGCTACACACACTGGATGTCATCTAGTTTGGTTAGAAGGAATTTTGAAGTATCTTAAGCAAAAGCAAGAAGCTGATATAACTTTGTTTTGTGATAATACTTCAACAATTTCAATTATCAAAAATCCAGTTCTTCATGGGAAGACAAATCATATTCGCATTAGATATCATTTCTTAAGAGAACTTGTGAATGATGGAATTATTAATATCAAGTATTGTAAATCTGAGGAACAACTAGGTGACATTTTTACAAAGCTAGTTTCTGGAGAAGTATTCAAGAAGCAAATCGCTAAGCTTGGAGTGAAGAATAAATTTGGTTTACGGGAGGCCTTGTTAACTAAACCAAATATTTTTTAGAATGTTCAAGATTTATCTTAATTAATATTAGTACATGAATTGGTGATATCTAAGAACATGAATGTATTTAAAATGTCTTGGAACATGTAATGGTTAGGTTCATGTACATGAATATGGTCATTGTTAATATGTTTCTAGAAATATCTTATGAGTCCTATAAATGGCTTGTACTTGAATCATTTTTAATCAAGTGAAATCAAAGTGTTCTTATATTTTCCAAAGTTATATTTCACTTCCTCCCTAAAATATATTTTCTTCCTAATTATTCCAACACCCATGGACTACCTAAAATCTAGATCAGTAATACTCTATATGTTACAAATTTTAAGATCATTGTTAACTTTTGATCTTATATATTTACAATTATAGTTGTCCTATATATACACGTATGATAACCACCTAAGTCAGAATCAAGGGATTTACAAAATCAACTAAGTAGAATCAAGGGATTTACAAAATCAAAGGATTTAAAAATCAAAGATTCTCAAGAGATAATTATGGTAATTCATAAACAATATCTTAACTACATGCTTATTATTAGCTAGTATTAATATTGTTAGAGTTTGAGCCAAAATTAAAGTGGGTTTAATTAATTATTTAAAGTGAATTCACATATCAATGTGTTCTACTCCATGAGTAGATAAAATTAAGTATTTGTAAGCTCAAATCCATGGAGTAATGGATGATATATTAACTCCCAAAGATCATCATTGAAAATAATAAATGACAATAAATACATGTGGGAAGCCAAGTCCCATATCAGTTAAGAACTAAAGAATTATTGAGTTTATATACTAGAAAGTTGCTCTTGGGTTTGGGCCCTAAGGGGTACCCCACTTTTATGGAAGGAAAAGGACCTAGCCAAGGCTTGGTTCGAACCCACATGCGCGCCAATGTCGACCGACTGGTCTGGCTTGAGGCTTGAGGCTCGAGGCTCGAGGCTCGAGGCTCGCAGCTCGCGGCTCATTGGTCTGGGTCTTTGTATATAATATTTGGACAAAATTTATTATTTTATTTAGTTATATTATCAAAACTGTGTCGTTTTGATAAATATTATTTATTATCAATTTTGTATCATTTTGGGAAAGGCTATCTGCTTGAACAGGCGCTGCAAAACTACATCATTTTTACCTGAACTGACGCACCTTTTCTGTTAAACCTTAAAATACGTCATTTCTATTCTGATGAAACTAAAACTACGTCGTATTATGGCCCGAATGGACGAGCTCATTCTGCAAAGGATCAAAACTATGTCGTTTTGACCAAAAAATGCCATGCCATTTCATGCCTTTTCAAGGGTTAGTACCCCATCCGAAGTGTCACCAACCCCTCCTATAAATAGATAGGGGGTAACCCATTCGATTCATTCATTTTACAAGCTTACAAGCTTTCAAGCATTACAAAGTTCATTTGTTCATCAGTTTTTCATAGTTAGTTTGAGAGAGAGTTCTGAACTTTTATTTGGTTCTTGAGTATACTATTTGGAGTTCTAATATAGTATACGTTGTCATTGTATTCTGGGAGACAAGTGCTATCAACTCTGAGTACCGTATGGAGGGCATAATTATCTTAAAGACATAGTACCAAGTACTAGTCTTGACAAATTAAGTTCTGTAATTTGAGATAACTTTATATATATATGTATATATATATATATAGTGTTCATTCACTTTCGATAATAATCTTAAGACAATTATTTTGTTTGATTATTTCTATATATATATATATTTGAGATATGACTATCGATACTTTATCTATAATTGGTTCTTCTTCTTCTTCTACACCTACTATTCCAAATGTTCTTGTGAACCATGGTGAAAAACCAGAAAGGTTCAATGGTACATAATTCAAAAGGTGGCAATAAAAGATGTTGTTTTATCTTACTACTCTGAACTTGGTAAGTTTTATTCATGAAGATCCCCATATTCACAAAGAAGATTAAACAGACAGGCAAGTTGTTGCTGCAATTGATGCACGAAAACATGTTGACTTTCTATGTCAGAATTATATTCTTAATGGATTGGACAACACATTATAAAATGTGTATAGTTCTCTCAAAAATGTAAGAGAATTATGGGATTCCTTGGATAAAAAATATAAAACTGAAGATGCTAGCACGAAGAAGTTCGTAGTTGACAGATTTTTGGACTACAAGATGGTGGATTCCAAGGCTGTCATTAACCAAATCCAAGAATTAAAAGTTATCCTGCATGAAATACATGTAGAAGGTATGCCTTTAAATTAATCTTTCCATGTTGCTACAATTATTGAAAAACTACCACCAATGTGGAAACATTTTAAAAATTATCTCAAGCATAAACGTAAAGAGATGAAACTTGAAGATTTAATCGTAAGATTAAGGATAGAAGAGGACAATCGTGCCTCTAAGAAGAAAGCAGGAAGGACCTTTGTGGAACATAAACCTAATGTGGTGGAACAAGGTCCGAAATCTAAGAAAAGAAAGTACTTCGACAATGGTCCTCAACAGGGAACAAATAAAAAGTTCTAAGGCAAATGCTACATTTGTTACAAGCCCGAACATAGGGCAAAGGATTTTTGTAAACGCAAAGACCAGAATAAGAAGTCTGCACAAGACAATGTAACGGAACTGGATGGTCTTCTTCAAGATGTTTTAGAAATGAACCTTTCAACGGTTTTTTTTGAGATTAACATGGTTCAAAATCTCAGGGAATGATGGGTAGATTATGGAGCAACCCGCCATGTGTGTTCTGACAAGAAGATGTTCTCCACATATCAACAAATTGAGAATGGAGAACAATTGTACATGGAGAATTCTTCCTCATCCAAAATTGTTGGACAAGGAAAAGTGGTTCTGAAGATGAATTTTGGAAAAGAACTCACCTTCAACAACGTGCTCCATGTGTCTGATATTAGAAAGAATTTAGTGTCAGGATCCCTTCTTAGTCAAAAGGGATTTAAATTGGTTTTTGTATCAGACAAATTCGTCCTAACTAAAAATTGGATGTATGTGGGGAAGGGGTATATGAGCAATGGACTTATCAAGATGAATGTAATGACTGTTATACCTTCTAGTATTAATAAAATTACATATTTTCCTTATATGATTAAGTTATTTAATTATGGCATGGTAGATTAGGACATATTAATTATAATACTATACGTAGATTAATTAATACAGAATGTTTGCTTAAATGTGAGATTAACTCTAATCATAAATGTGAAGTTTGTGTTAAGGCAAAACTTCAGAAATCTTCTTTTAAATCAATTGAAAGAAGTATAAAACCTCTTGAATTGATACATACTGATATTTGTGATTTAAAATATATACAAACAAGAGGAGATAAGAAATACTTTATTACTTTTATATATGATTGTACAAGATATTGTTATGTTTACTTATTGAGAAGTAAAGATGATGCTTTGGAAATGTTTATACATTACAAAAATGAGGTTGAGAATAAACTTCATAAAAAAAATCAAGAGAGTTAGAAGTGATAGAGGTGTGGAATATGAATTTCCTTTTGTTAACATTTGTTCACAACATGGTATAGTACACCAAATAACTGCACCTTATTCACCACAACAAATTGGTGTTGTAGAAAGAAAGAATAAAACTTTGAAAGAAATGATGAATGCATTATTATTAAGTTTTGGGCTACCTCTGAATTTGTGGGGGAAAGCAATTCTTTCAGCAAATTATATTCTCAACCGAATACCTCAAAAGAAGTCTAATGTTTCACTCTATGAATTATGGAAAGGACGTAAGCCTTCTTATAAACACTTAAAAGTGTGGGGGTGTTTAGCAAAAGTAATGGTTCCTCCACCCAAAATGGTGAAAATAGGACCAAAAATAATAGATTGTATATTCATTGGTTATGTTAATAATAGCAGTGCATATAGATTTTTGGTTAATAAATCAAAAATAGAGGAAATACATGAAAATAGTATTATTGAGTTAAAAGATGCTGAATTCTTTGAAAAAATATTTTCTAATAAAAAGGAACAAGAGCCAAGATTTAATGAACAAAAAACAAGTTCAAATAAAAGAACTTATGACACTGTTAGTGATAGTGATAATGGATTATAAGATATTGATGAACCTAAACATAGTAAACGTGCAAACACATCAAAATTTTATGGTCCGGATTTTCTAACTTATTTGTTAGAAAATGAGCCTCAAACTTAAAGAGAAGTGGTATCAATTCCTGAAGCTCTATATTGGAAATACACAATAAATAGTGAAGTAGAACCCATTCTGCACAATCATACTAAACTATGATGACCCGAAAATTTTGATTAATTTATGAATTAAGTATAATCAAGGATATAGGTCACAATGTAAATGAGGATTTTTTTTAATACTTTGTGACTTATGTGAAATATGTATGTGATTAAATAAATAAATATTTTATGTATATATATTTATTTATTACATAAAGAAAATTAAGTAGAAAGCTACATAACCTAATTATACATTAGATGTGATAATTAAATAACCTAAGGGTTATGGTATTGAAGAAATTTAGTATTTAAAATATAGACTAACCTAAGAGATTAATTTTATTATCTCAACTTATTTTTTATTTTAAACCTAATTAAAGCAAGTCTAATTGGGTTATAAAATTAAATGTACATGAGTAATTATTTAAATTCCAAATGAGTGAAATAGAAACCCTAATTAAATGATTATGGTAAGATAAAAATTAAAGTATTAGACTATGGTTAATTACATGGCCCAAGCATTTTATTAGAAAGCCCAAACCATTTAAATGAAAACCCACCTTTTAAGGAACTTTTATGTCATTTGATTAAAGCAAATTTAGCAAATAAAAAAATAAACCAAAAATGGGGGATAAAGGAGGGAGTATACCTGGCTATTTGAGGAAGAAAAATAAGAGATCACATGTTGGTTTATTTGGTCAAAAGTTTTTCACCAAGTACACTTAGGTGTCACTAAATTATTTGTCCACCTTATTTCTCCAAAATTACAAGTAAAGGAAAATATAAGAGAGGGAAGAGTTGGAAGATTAAGTATAGATATACATATGGTATATCTACACATCTTTACTAATAATAAAAACTACCATCTCATTTGTTAGTAAAACTTTACTTCATCTCTCTTTCATTCATCTCCAAATTTGCTAAATAAAATAAATAAAGAGAGAGAGAGAAGAGGGCATTTTCGACAGGCACAAGGAGGTAAAAGGAGAGCGAATTTCATCTTATACACCCTAGATTCATCAACTACTTTGGAAGATCTAGGAAGGGTAACCATTAAATCAAGGTAAAAACTCTAGATCTTAAGCTTTTGTTTACATTTCTTGTGATGGTTTGATGAAATAGAGAGTTGATGTTTTTGAACTTCCAAAACTCTAGATGTACATGTTTTCTAGTGTTTCATGTAAGGATATAACCATTTTGAGTGTTAGAATGTTAATCAAAAGCAAAGAAATGAAAACTATGTTTTTAAAAGTTAGAAAACCCTAACTTTAATATATTTTGAAAAGCTACCATTTGAAATCTACATATTCTTTTTGCGATCCATCAAAGAGGGGTGATAGATATGTAAGCTAGCTTTCAAACCCAAGTGGTAGATTTCAAATGTGATGATTTTACAAGTCATAGTGGCTGTTTTAACCAAAACTGTCCAGGAAAAGACAAAGGGGGAAAACACACTATTTTTGGGCGGTCCATTGTAGGGGTAATTTCGTCTGATTTTTGTGCTCTAAAAATTTTGGAAAGATTTGGGATGATAATATGATGAGTTAAATGAGTGTTGTAAAAAGATGAAAATTTTTAGATGTGTAGAATGAAAGTTATGGATTTTACGAAAAAAGACTGCTTAAAAAGTAAAAGGGAATAACTCTTTGTGTGTAACTTCAAAAATTGTGAAATTTTTCCTAGAAGTACATATGCATAATAGGAACATCCTCTAAAAGTTTCGGAATTTTTGGACAAAAAATAAATTCATGAAAATTGTTGCAATATCCGACTGTTTTGGCCGTTTTAAGCATAATACACGAAACTAAAAAATTTCGGAAATATCGTATGTTCATAAGGGTAATATTAGCTGATGTTTCCCAGAAAAGTAGAATTTTGGGAGTTGATTTGATATTTTTCATGTAAATGATTGAGTTATAAATAAATGAATAAAATAAGTAATGAGATGTCATAAATGACAAAAATGTAATTTTATGGCTTAAGGACCCTAAACATGATAGTTACAAATTTATGGAGGGTATTTTGGTAACTTTTGATGAGATGTTATATTTATAGCATTTTATGACTAATAAATAAATGAATTATTAAAGGATAAACAAATAGAATAAATTGTTTATTAGTTTAATAAATGATTATAATATTATTAAGAGCTTAATAATATTAGATTAAGATATTATTAAGTAATTAATAATTTTTAGATTAAAATTGAATTAAAATATTATTAAATAATTAATAATATTAGATTAAAGCTAAATTAAAATATTATTAAATGATTAATAATATTAGATAATGATTTAAAATATTTTTAAATGATTTAAAATATTATTAAATGATTAATAATATTATTAATTGATTAAAATATTATTAAATGGTTAATAATATTTGTGAATGGATAAGATATTAAAGATTGATTAAAATATTATTAATTGATTAATAATATTAGTAAAGGATTAAAATATTATTAAATGGTTAATAATATTAGAAAGTGAATAAAATATTATTAAAGGATTAATAATATTAGACAAGAGTTTAAGACAATGAGTATATGATAATAATATTATCAAGAGATGATAATATTGCTAATGAGTAATGTATTATTGAATGTTTGATTACATAATTACATGTTAGATAATTTATTATAAGAATAATGGTGTTATGATGTATAATATGATATACTGATTGAAAGAGCAATCTTATTAATGAAGGTCTCTCATAAAAAATTAAATTAGATTGCGTAGTAGTAATCGACGGTACATGCAAGTTACCTAACTCAAACTAGAGTTATTATATTTCAAGCATGCTAGTAGTTCAATTATTTATAATTATTCCACATCTTTAATTATTGATTCGCACTTAGTGCAAGTTGCATATGTTCATCATGTTTGAAGGGTTGATCACCTTCATTACCATAAGGTTCAGTTAAATTTGTTCATGGTCATTGTTGACCACTCCGCATTATTGATTCAATCATTCGATCATTGAAATTGATTCATGCTCTTTCACAATTATATTACATTGTTGAAAACTTGAAAGCTTATTCATTTTCAATCATGATATATCCTTCTTATATTTAAACTTGTTGGGCAAAGTAATTGCTCACTCTTGCTATATCATGATAACATTTTCAGATTAAGACGAAGGTTCGAAGAAAGATAGAGACAAGGATAAATTCCAAGAGTAACTTATTATGCGTTAACTATTATGTTACCTTAAATAGGTTTATTATGTAAACCTTTTTAATTATTTAACCTATGTAATGAGTTAAGATTGTAGACCTTGGGGAAATGTTGTAGAATCATTTGAAATGAACAATATATATTTATATATTCTGCGTTAATTATAGAATGTGTAAGAAGATGTTGTATCGTGATGCACCAGATACGATGTTTGAGGGACTCGGATTTGGGAGAGCTACAGTTGGTATCAAATTTGTAGGTTATAAATCTTAGGTAGGGGTACCTTAGGTTATAACCTCAGAGATAAGGATAATGAATAAACTCAAATAGAGTTTAAGTGCTAAAAGATAAATTTGGGAAATTCATTATTAAGTAAAGATTATTAAGTAAAGAAGAATATAAATAAGATTCAAAGAAGAATCTCAAGGAGATATAAAAGATAAAAATTCGAAGTTACCTGACTCCAGTAATAAAGATGAAAAGATTAAATAAAATCATAAAATGATATTATTAAAGTGAAAAATAAGAAGATCGTAAAATAAAATGATCCTACGGTAAGAAATAATCTTAATATAACACAATTAGAAGAAGAGATCACAACGTGATCTGATGAGGTCATAGAAGGATAGAAGATCAATCGAATGAATGAAAAATTTATAGCAGAATTGATGTACGAAAGTTGTACTATGAAATTGTACTATGTAAACTCAAGAAAGAGTTGTAGATGGTGAGATACGGATTAAATGAAATCTCTATTGTGAAAAGAGGAAGATAAAATTGTGTGGGATTTCAATTGAGGACTCATGTGATAGCTGAGTTGTACAAACCTTTGTTTGGGCAGGGGTTTTGTGCTTGGTCTAACGACTCAGTTTATCACATTGATAATCATTGCAACCTAGTGTCGCGCTATTCGCTATATGCATGTTAAGAAGTTTTTCTTTTCTCATGTGTATAACCGGTAGGTAGAGGATATAAGAATTAGGTAAGAGTTCTTAAAATTCATAATTATGGTAAGTTTATGACTCATAATTGTACGAAATATTTTTGAACCCCTAAGCATATGGACAGTTCCTGATTGGTTCTTGGACTAAGTATTGCTAGGACAAGTTCCTAAACTCATAATATGTGGTAAGTTTGATGAACTATACTGGGGTATAGCTAGAACAGTTGTGAATAGAGAATTTAGGATTTTCAGTGTAGTAAACTTTAAGGATAGAAATAGATAGAATTATTAAGCAATGAAGAATTGAAGAAAATTGGAGATTAATGGAGGAAGCAGGGTATTCCAAATCTTCTAGCTATGCTAGACTTTGAAATTTATTGACATCGTGCTGATAAAAGCATTTTTGAAAAATATTGAGTCAGATTACTGAACCAATGAGTTTTAAAAGTTCTATTATTTATATGTTTATGCTAATTATTTTGGCTAGATGAAAGTGATTAGAAAATATCAAAATGTATTTTTATATCATTAATGCATCACTGAACCTGGTGCAGAGATGATAAAAACGATGGAGTTATCAATGCAGTCTTACCTAGTGTTGGATGTGATCTAAGGATCGTCAACCCACTATGGTATGTTGTAGTATGAAAAAGTCACAAAATGACGAAATCCTCAAACAGACTGTAAATACAATGCGGTATCATAAAATGATTTTTAAAATTTTGAACCAGATAAAGAAAAGGCAATGCTAATTAAAGTGGTTAGACAAATGTTTCAATTGAAATTCGAATTATTGGTATACATCTAAACATAGAACGTAATTAAAAGGGAATTAATTTAAATTGTAAATATTTAAATATATCAATATGATTGATAGTATTTAAATTACAATTTAAATTAATAGGATAATTATATATAGGTATATTAATTAAGTAAGACTTAATTAAGATATATATATATATATATATATATATATATATATATATATAAAATTAATTTTATTTTTGAATAATAATTTTTAATGGCTATATATATGATATATAGCGACCATTTTAGGATTCATAACCTGAAAACCTAAATTATTTCTTAGAGAGAGACTAGAGAGAAATAAGTTACGAAAATCCTCATCCTTGGTGGCTAGTACCACGGTTCCTTCTTCCGCAGATCGTAGGATGATTCTCTGGCGTTCGTGTGGATACCGTAGAGGCGCGATTCATTTGGATTAAGTTGGAGATTCGAGCGCATCAATTTCGAAATCAAAATCGGTATAATTTCTAACCACTGAGTTAATTGTTTTCGCATGGATCCTATTTTGGGTTTCAGAATTTCTTTAAATTGGTTTATTTCCACCAAGCGTTTACGTATGAAACCCTACAATGGTATCAGAGCTACTTGCAAAAAGATTAATTCAGATTACGTGTTTTAATTGTATTCGATATATATGATATATGATATGATGCATGTTTACCGATATGAAATTGAATATATGATATTTCGTTGTATGTGTATTCTAGTAATATTTATGATGATACTGTTAATCCTATCTTTAATCAGTGGAATAACAATATAACTGTTCTAATCAGATTAGAAGCATGAAGAATCGTTTTAATATGATTAATCGAAACTAGACATATATGATAAATTCTGGGTGTACTGTTATTCGTTTTAATATGATTAAATCGCCCCTGGACATATATGATTTGTTATTATGCGTGTTTTAGTGGATTAAAATACGTGATTCTAAAACTGTTTCAGAGAATCATTTGGAAAAATTCTGCAATACAGATTGTAGTTCTAAAAATTTTTTTTCAAGGCGCCCCTTTAACCCCTTCATTGACCGGTCGGTGAGACCACCACCCGCCGATCGGTCGGTTCGGACCCATTGGGAGACCCCCTTCAACTGACCCCTCGTCGTAGCGCACAATGGTCGTGTCCCCTATATGTTATATATGGTTTTCTTTAATTATATATAAATTTTTATGTGCTTATTGTGATATGCATGGTGCACAGTTATGGCCTTTTGACCCATAGGTTAGTGGTTTTTGGTTTTGAAATACGACTTGCATGTTGTGCCTTTCTATAAATTCTAATGTAATATTCTCTTCTCATCTAAATCCCCTCGAATGTAACTCGAGGTTTCTTTATGTCATGTAATAATCTGTAATCGATGAAGATGTCAAGATGGAGAACATGATGGAAAGATGATGATGGAGAGGAGGCACATGCTTGAGGAAGATCCAAGGAAGCTATTTATTTTAAGATCCTTTACCACCTTAGATTGACCTTCAATCTTTCATTAGCTTGAAAAGATTGACAGTGGATTGGGCCATAACTGTGACACATTTTATTTTGCACTTTATTTATGCTTGTATGTGATATGATATGATAAATAATGTGCATGTTTAATAAGATTAAAATTGGTGAGATCTAATTTTTTTTTTTAAATCCCTCATTAAATTATTAAGTCTAAATCAGATGCCTTCCAATGAATAACACTCATCAAGACCTTGATCAATAGATGTAGGTTTGCCAAAGCAAAGTACCCTATTTATCTAGGTAAGATGCGATAGGATAATTGTGATATCCAAACTGTTAAAATCATTGGGCCTGACTTAACTAAGTTATCTCAATAGGATTATGGACTTAGAGGAATAGAGTTTGGTTGGTACCATTAGATGGACTAGAAACAAATGTTGTTTACCAAACTATCCAAGAGTTATAGATGATATAATTGACAAAAGGGTTGTTTACCTAAATAATTGTGTTTTAAGAGATTAGCCAAAGCTAACTTAGGGCATAATGAAATATGGATCTTGGCTCACTAGAAAGATTTAATTGAAAAATGCTTTCCGAATTAATGGTGAGGGCTATTAATTTGAATAAAATAGTGGGAGGTGTATTTTAAATGTATTATTATCAATTACATAATATCAACTCTGCAATTTGACTTATTATTTTTTTGCACTTATAAATTGTAGATATCAATGGCAAACAACAACAATACAAGTAGTCTTTCACTACGATCAGTCCTTGAGAAGGACAAGCTGAGTGGAATTAATTTCCTTGAATGGTATAAGAACTTGAGGATTGTCCTCTAATAAGAGCGCAAGCTATATGTCATTGAAAAGCCCATTCTGCGATCTTGGGCGACTTCGCACCACATGCGAACATAATGCTTACAAGAAGCATCAAGATGATGCTCTGGACGTGAGTTGTCTCATGATAGCAACCATGAACGCTGAGCTTCAGAAGCAACATGAGTTGATGGATGCTTATGAGATGATCGAGCATCTCAAGAAATTGTTCGAAGGGCATGCTCGACAGGAGAGGTATGATACAAGCAAGGCATTGTATCAACGCAAGATGGGTGAACGTGATCCGGTTGGTCCACATGTCTTTGAAAATGATTGGGTATATTGAGTACCTTGATAGGTTGGGTTTTCCAATCACTCTGGAGGCCCAAACAGATCTTGTTTTGCAATCCCTGAACAACAGCTATTCTCAATTTGTCATGAATTATCTTATGAATGAAATTGTGAAACCCCTTACTGAGTTGTTGAGCATGTTAAGAACTGCCGAGAACAACATGAAAAAGGCAGGACCCGCTCCCATAATGATGGTGCAAAAGGGGAATGCTAAGGGAAATTGGAAAGGCAAGAAGAAGATAGGATCTAAATCTGGTGCCAAACCCAATTTCAAAACCAAGCAGGCTTTAAAGCCTAAAGGCGGGGTGGCTAAAGAAAGTGATTGTCACTTTTGTGGAAAACCTGGACACTGGAAGAGGAATTGTCTTGCTTATTTGGAAGAAGTGAAGAAAAGGAAAGGAAGTGGGACTTCTGATTCAGGTATATATGTTATAGAAGTCAATTTGTCTACTTCTACATCATAGGTATTGGATACTAGATGTGGTTCTCACATTTGTGTGAATGTACAGGAACTCCGAAGGAGTAGGACTTTGGCAAAAGGAGAGGTTGACCTACGTGTTGGGAATGGAGCAAAAGTTGTTGCACTGGCCGTAGGAACTTATCATTTATCTTTGCCCTCTGGGCTAGTTTTAGAATTAGAAGATTGTTATTTTGTGCCTGCTATAAGCAAAAACATTATTTCTGCTTCTTGTTTGGACAAGAAAGGTTTTTCATTTATAATAAAGAACAACCGTTGTTCGTTTTACTTAAATGATATATGTTATGGTGTTGCATAATTGTTTAATGGTCTTTATATTCTTGATTTGGAAATGCCTATCTATAACATAAATACAAAATAATTTAAATCAAATGATTCAAATCCGACATATCTCTAGCACTGTTGTTTAGGCCATATAAATGAGAAACGCATATCAAAACTCCATAAAGATGGATTTTTGGATTCATTTGATTTTGAATCATATGAAAAATGCGAATCTTGTTTATTAGGCAAGATGACTAAAGCCCTTTCACTGGACACAGTGAACGGGCTAGCGATATATTGGGACTTATACATAGTGATGTATGTGGACCCATGAGTTCGTTAGCAAGAGGTAGGTTTTATTACTTCATTACATTTCTTGTGACTTGATGAGAGATATGGATATGTGTATCTTATGAGAAACAAATTGAATGCTTTGAAAAGTTCAAGGAATTCAAGAAAGAAGTTCAAAACCAATTTGGCAAAAGCATAAAAGCCCTTCGATCCGATCGAGGAGGTGAATACTTAAGCCAAGACTTTGATGACCTTCTAAAGGAGTGTGGTATTATATCACAGCTCACTCCACTTGGAACACCACAATGAAATGGTGTGTCTGAGAGGAGGAATCGAACCTTGTTGGACATGGTACGATCAATGATGAGTCATGAAAATCTTCAAATAAGCTTCTGGGGTCATTCCTGTAGAGGCAATTTGATTCACATAGCAGTGTTCCTACAAAAACAGTTCGAGAAGATACCATATGAGATGTGGACTGGGAAACATCCTAGTATGTCGTTCATGAAAATTTGGGGTTGCGAGGCGTTTGTAAAACGTCTAGATTCTGACAAGCTCGGACCCAAATCTGACAAATGTAATTTTGTGGGATACCCAAAGGAAACAAAAGGGTATTATTTCTACAAACCTTCTGAGAACAAAGTGTTTGTTGCTCGAACTGGTATTTTTCTAGAAAGAGAATTTGTCTCTAAAGGAAATAGTGGGAGGAAAGTAGAACTCGAAGAAATTCGAGAACCACAGAATATCATTGAACCTGAGTTGGAACGTGAGCAGGGACCACAAGATGTTGTGGAAAGTGAACCTATTCAAATTACACAAGGAATTCATAGATCTGGTAGGACACGCCAAGAGCCCGAGAGATATTATGGATATCTTATGACTCAAAACGGCAATGTGATGCTCATAGATTAGGATGACCCTACTTCCTACCAAGAAGCTATGAATGGACCAGATTCTGAGAGATGGCTTGAAGCCATGAGATCTGAAATGGACTCCATGTATACTAATCAGGTATGAAATTTGGTTAATCCACCCGAAGGGCTAAAACCAATCGGGTGCAAGTGGGTTTTCAAGAAGAAAACCGACATGGATGGTAATGTACAAACCTACAAAGGTCGACTGGTAGCAAAAGGTTACAAACAAGTTCAAGGTGTTGACTATGATGAAACCTTCTATCCAGTGGCAATGGTTAAATCCATCAGGATCTTACTTGCTATTGCAGCCTTTTACGATTACGAAATCTGGCAGATGGATGTCAAAACTGCTTCCCTTAACAAAAATCTCCTTGAGGATGTGTACATGACACAACCTGAGGGTTTTGTCAATCCAAAGGATGCTGGAAAGGTATGTAAGCTGCAGCGATCCATTTATGGATTGAAGCAATCCTCTCGGAGTTGAAATCTTCAATTTGATGAAGCAGTCAAAGAGTTTGATTTTATTAAAAATAAAGATGAACCTTGTGTATATAAGAAGGTTAGTGGGAGTCACATTGTATTCCTAGTATTATATGTTGACGACATATTAATTATTGGGAATGACATTCCTTCATTCTGAGTGTAAAAAAACATGGTTAGGAAAATGTTTCTCCATGAAAGATTTAGGCGATCAACGTACATTTTAGGTATCAAGATCTATCGAGATAGATCGAGAAAAATGCTTTCGACCTAAGTCGAGTACATATATTGATAAAGTCTTTGAAATGGTTCGACATGTAAGAGGAAAAAAAAGAGGACACTTACCCATGACTCATGGTATAAAGATCTCTAAGGCCCAATGTCCTAAATCACAAGATGATGAGGAGCGTATGAGAAAGATCCCTTATGCTTCGGCAATTGGATCTATCATGTATGCAATGATATGTACTAAATCTGAATGTACGGTATGCTTTGAGCATGGCGAGAAGATACCGATCGAATCAGTGAAGGTCATTTGGGACGTGATCGAAGAATATCCTCAAGTATCTAAAGAGGACTAAGGATTCATTCTTGGTATATAGAGGTGAAGACTAACTGGAAGTAAAGGGTTACACAGATGCTAGTTTCCAGACTGACAATGATGACTATAAGTCTCAGTCAGGTTTTGTGTTTTGCCTTAATGGTGGTGCTGTTAGCTGGAAGAGTTTGAAGCAAGAGATGATGTCCGATTCTACAATAGAGGTTTGAGTATATTCTTTATCTAGTGCGACCAAGGAGGTCAGTATGGATTAAAAAGTTCATCATTGAACTTGGTGTTGTTCAACCATTGTTGATCCGGTTGCTCTATCTTGTGATAATAATGGAGCCATTGCACGCAAAGCTAAGGAACCCGAGATCTCACCAACGATCCAAGCATATACTTAGGCGGTACCATCTCATCATCCGTGAAATCATTGATAGAGGAGATGTACATATAGGAAGAGTGCCAACAGAGATAATAATGTTGCGAGATCCATGACCAAGGCTTTATTATCGCAATAGAAAGCACGAAGGTCACACTAGTTCCATGGGTATTAGATACACGAGTGATTGGCTCTAGTGCAAGTGGGAGACTGTTAGAGTTTATGCCCTAGAGGCCAATTATTTTATATAATTGCTTAACATTTTGATATTATATTTGATTGAATAAGTGAATGATTTTATTATGGTTTTATTTACTGCGTTATATAAATGTTAACATAATAAAATTCCTTAGAATAGTGATACAAATTATATAGTTTCAAGTATGTGACTTGAACATGAGATTATATAATTATAATTAGTATCATTGTTCTTAAATTTCCCTAGTCGAGTATTATTGTTGATGGGACAATAGTGATGCATTGAGACTAGTATGTGGATTGACTGATGACCAAATCTCATTGGTCATAAATATATGAGATATTAAGTCAAAGCATAGGTACATGTTAGAGAACGATGTACTGGACAGACCCACCATGAGAATTCTATATGGAGCATTATGCGAAGTGTCATTAGCAATTCTCATAGTGACAATGATGTAATGGTCATCCGACCTGAAATCACTATATTACTACACGGAAATTTATGTACTTTGATATCATTAAATGTCATCTTTAATAGGGTAGACTATAAAGGTGATTATTGGGTACATCATGAATCGTGTGAGGAATATGAGTGAGCTAGATGGAATTTAACCATCCTATATATTAGGGGTGATATCCATAGGCCTCTTGATTGAGTAGGACTATGAAATGCATGGCCATGCTCAAATAGTGATTTGTTTCATATAGTCTACTCATTGATCAAGAAAACTCAGATTAAATTATGAAGAGTATGACACATTCCATGACTCGAGTTTAATCTAGGATATTAAGGTTAAAAGGATTAAATTACATTGAAACATTGGTCACGAAAAAAGGTTGCATCGAATTATCGATCTTATTATTACTTGGGTAGCGATGATGCATTACTAGATGCCAGCTCACTTTGTTTATAATTTTATAATATGATTTAAAATTATTGCCAACGTAATAATAACCTATAGAGGTCACACACATAGAACATAATTAAAAGGAATTAATTTAAATTGTAAATATTTAAATATATCAATATGATTGATAGTATTTAAATTATGAATTTAAATTAATAGGATAATTATATATAGGTATATTAATTAAGTAAGACTTAATTAAGATATATATATATATATATATATATATAAATTTGGATTTATTTTTTGAATAATGTTTTTTTAATGGCTATATATATGATATGTAGCAGCCATTTTAGGTATTATTCATAAACTGAAAACCCTAAATTAGCTCTTAGAGAGAGACTAGAGAGAAAAGTTACGAAAATCCTCATCCTTGGTGGCTAGTACCACGGTTCCTTCTTCTGCGCAGATCGTGGGGCGATTCTCGGAGGCGTTCGTGTGGATACTGTAGTAAGTTGCATTCATTTGGATTGCGTTGGAGATTCGAGCGCATCAATTCCAGTATCAAAATCGGTATAATTTCTAACCACTGAGTTAATTGTTTTCGTATGGATCCTGTTTTGGGTTTCGAAATTTATTTAAATTGGTTTATTTTCGCTGCGTTTCTGTATCGAAACCCTACATCTAAGCTATTTGATTCAGCTAGAAAAATGTTTATGAAATTAAAAGTATTCTTTGAGAGCTTATGCCAAACCAAATTATTTTGGTGCAGAATCTCGTGTTGATCCTGTGGGCCATGGTGCAAGTTGGTATCAAATGGGTACAAGTTGGTATCCGACACAAGTTGGAGACAACATTAAGTGATATAAGTTGGTATCAAATTGATACAAGTTGGTGTCAAGTTAATGAAAATTGGTATCAAATTAACACAAGTTGGTTTCAAGTAAATGTAAGTTGTTATTAAAACAAACACAAGTTAGTTCACCTAAATGCATATAGTCATATAGGGATGATGATAAGAGATTTCCTGGTCAGGTGATTAAGGAATACTCTAGTATGGATATAAGGAAGTTGATCTTAAAGATGCAAGCTCAAAAGATTTAGTCTGAAGATTTTAGGACTCTCAGTGTAATAAGAGGATTGCGTAGGTAATAGCAGAAAGCTATTAAATGAAAAGATAGGTGTACATGGAGATGCATGTTAATATAAATATGTGTATTAATATATGCTATGATGTGATTAAATTTTAGCATTAATACTGAATGGTTTAAAATGAATGATAAGAAAATAATGTATTTTTATTATACAAAATAATGCCACCAAGGAGAAATCAGTGCAATCTGAGGCATAGAACAAGAATAAAGAGCAAGCAGATGTTATGCAACAATTTGTGGATCGAATAATAAGAGCTATAAATAGAAACCCCATCAAGATAAATAATCCTCTAGCATTACCAGTAACAAGCTTTAAGGATTTTAAGAATGTTGGACCACCTGAGTTTAAGGGGACCAATGAACCTATAGAGGCTCAACTTTAGATTAAGGAGATTAAAAAGGCGTTTGCTGTTCTCAAAGTGGGAGAGGAGCAAAAGACGGATTTTGCTACCTATATGATGAAAGGTGAAGCTATTGTTTGGTGGGAAGTCAATATGAATAGAGATGGTGAGAAAATAGTAACTTGGGAATGATTCAAGAAGTTGTTCTTCGAGAACTTCTTTCCTAAGGGCATGCAGAATTAGATGGAGGTAAAATTTCTTGAGCTGAAGCAGGGGGACATGTCAGTTTCCCAATATGCTACCAAATTCAATGAACATGCAAGGTTTGCCCCACATCAAGTGGATACTAAAGAAAGAAAGGCGCGTAGGTTTGAACAAGGTTTAAAACCTTCACTATACAATAAATTATCGGTATTACAGGTCAAATCGTTTGCGAAAATCTTAGAAAAGGATATGATAGTCGAGGGAGGAAGCAAAAAGTTAGATCAACTTCATTACGAAGGAAAGATCAAGAAGAATCAAGCTGAAGGAAGCCGTAAACGAAAATGGAATAGCCATGCTAATATATGGCGAGGAGACTCAAAGAAAAGTAAAATAAAGATGTGTTATAATTGTGGGCAAGAGGGACATATCTCTCCAAATTTCCCCAACCCAAAGAAAGGTGTATGTTTTACTTGTGGATCAGAGGATCGTCAGGTAAAGGATTGTCCAAGAAAAATGATCGGTGGAAAAAGCACTGGCAATTTGACACATGCAAAATATGTAAATATGTAAGATTATACCTTTAGTGAAGGTAGTAATGAAAATTTATATATACTTTTGATGCAATAGTGATTCCGGGGACGGAATCCTTATAAGGGGGGAAGAATGTGACTACCCAGAAATTTTGCTTAATTTATGAATTAAGTATAATCAAAGATATAGGTCACAATGTAAATGAGAATTTTTTTTAATAATTTATGACTTATGTGAAATATTTATGTGATTAAATAAATAAATATGTTATGTGTATATATATATATATATTATAAAGAAAAATTAAGTAGAAAGCTACATAACCTAATAATACATCAGGTATGGTAATTAAATAACCTAAGAGTTATGGTATTGAAGAATTTTAGTATTTAAAATATATACTAACCTAAGAGATTAATTTATTATCTCAACTTATTATTTATTTTAAACCTAATAAAAGCAAGTCTAATTGGGTTATACAATTAAATGTACATGAGTAATTATTTAAATTACAAATGAGTGGAATGAAAACCCTAATTAAATTATTAGGGTAAGATAAAAATTAAAGTATTGAACTATGGTTAATTACATGGCCTAAGAATTTTATTAGAAAGCCCAAACCATTTAAATGTAAACAAAAATTTTAGCCCAACTTTTAAGGGACTTTTATGTCATTTGATTAAAGAAAATTTAGCAATTACAAATAAACCAAAAATGGGGGATAAAGGAGGGAGTATACTACAAGAAAAGATCTTATTTCCGACGAAATATTCTGTCGAGGTTAAGGGTATTCTGTCGATTATAACGTAACCCCGACGGAATATTCAGCGGGGGATGTAATACCCAAGAATTTCTAAATATTATTAATGAATAAATTAATGAGAGTCGAATATTTATTTGAATATAATTAAGAATTGTTGTGGCATGAGTTGTAAAACCTTGATTAAATTAAATAAGTATTGAGATCTATATGACATTGAAACAATGTGATGAGACTAATAAAGATCTTATCATAAAATCATGAGAATTGCCTAGTGTGGCATAATGAGAAACGAATAAATTTAATAAGTGAATTAGAAGAAAAATAGTCTAATAAGAGGAAGATTAATTATGTGTAAGTATATAATTTCATAGACTCTTTAACTAGTAGTATTATCGATTTAGAATTTAATTCATGTTATGTGAAACTAGTATGGTGATAGAAGTCAGAACTGGCATAAAGCTAAACCAGGTTTAGCCTTTGCCGGAGATCGGCCTTAAATTGCCCTCCTTACAGATACAAACGGTGCAACTACACGATGGGCGAGCTTGAAGAGTTAGTTATTGCAGTGGCTATTAAATGAAACATTATTGTAATGTGTGACATCATTAAAATCATATGATAAGAGTACATTTAAATGGTATGAGGTACCCAATAACACTATAAAATCATGTGGGGTATTTTAATAAAGAATTAATTAATTAACTGTGTAATCCAGAAATTTGGAAAGGGATTAAATGTTTAAAATGGACATTTAATATTGGATAGTGACATAATATTGATATATGTACACTAATAATATCTATGGGGAATACCCGGTCAATAATATCTAATTGCGTTATTTTATCTGCATTAAATATTAAATTATGTGGACCCAATGTACATGAATTATATGATATGGGTATATATTAAATCCCTAACTTTTCATATTGTAGTAGCATTAACATATTAAAATCACATTTTGAAAATCAAAGAAACCAAACTAAGCATTATTTAACCAAGTTGTTGAGCACTTAAACCATTGTCCCAAAATTAGTTACCAAATAGTAACCTATATTTCCTTTACGTGATCTGCTAAGCTATGAACAGTAAGCTACCGTGGAGGTTATCATTGCTATGAAAATGGATGAGGAGTGGTAGTTGAGCAACTCCTTATTATCCATTGTCTTCTACTTCTACACCATGGATTCCAACCATAGGGTAAATCCATTCACCAGTCCACCATTGTTCTATAAAAAGGTAGCTACCTTTTCATTTTCACGTTACTTTAAAATTGCCTGTTGATTTCCAAGAATTAGAGTTTGAGTTGCTTGTTGTTTAAGGAGGAGTTTTGCAATTGCAGAAGGTAGAAACTAAGCTAGCTAAGCTTCTAAGAAGGTGAATTCTTGTTTTTAATACTTAATTTTAATTTTGGCAAATCATGAAAATTCTACTAAATTTTTGTAAATTAGATTTGGAATTTTGCTACCATAGTGTTTATGAAGTGTTTATACATGTATGGAACCTTTAATAATGAACTTAAGCATGGTTAAACTGGAGAAATTGAAGTTGGGTGATACTCTACAGAACAGAGCACCTTTCTGGTTCTGGTCCAGGAAGGGTACAGCTGCGCCCAATTTGTACTAAGGTGCAACGCAGCTGCGCCATTCCCTAGAACCAGATTCTGGTTTCTGTTGTGCTGTGTTGTTTCTAACATTGTATTATGACCTATACATGCATGAAAAGAAGTATAATATATGATATAAAACATTCTTATGGGATATAAATTCTCCAACATGGTTTAGTAGGAGTTCTTTAACAAAAACTTACAGTTTCGAAAATGAACTTTAATGGAACTTGTATTCTGCAAATTTTGAGCATGATAGTATACATATATGACTGACTTCTGAACATAAATGAGCATGAGTGGTGATTTATAGTTCCTTTGTTCATGACCAACTTGTTTAGACTTTGAGTTAAATGATTTTTTTTCAAAGAAAACTTAATATATTGAGACTAATATCCATGAATACCACATGAAGTATGTTCTAACCTTGTGAGTATGAAAACATGACTCAACTATATGTGAAAAGAGATTTAAAGATGTTTTGTATGTGTTAGATTGCATTGTTCAAAGTTTAAAATGATTTGAAAAGAAAACTCGTATGTATTTTCAAACTAAGTTGCATTAGCGTGAGTAGTTAAGTTCTGAAGATTTAAGATGGCATGTTTATGTACATAGTGTCTCTAAACATGATTCTTATGTGTTAGACGTAATGAAAGTTAACCAAGCATGAGTTTAAATATGTTTTAAAGTGATACACGATGCTAGCTATGAATAAATGATGTGAACACTTATAAGCATGCATAGTACAGATTATGTGATTTCTTTATGTGGACTTATGGTTAACCTAGTAGGCCTTGTGATTTTATGACCCTATTTGGCCTTAATGCCTTAGAAATCCCAAACTAAAACCATGACATGTAAAGGTGAACTTAAGATGGTCATAAATGTATGTAAATTTTTCTAGCATGTGTGCATGATAATTTTTAATGTCTTCGTATTCTAAAAATTGGACTAAAACCAGGGGATCAGAAGCTCGACTTTGGTTAGGCTAGAGGACAGCGCAGCTACACCACCCTGCAGTGTTATCTGTTTAATTTGTTTGTGACCTGAGATGTGATGTATGTTTGTATTGTTGTCTTAATATGTAATACATGTCTAAATACCGTATTCAAAGTATCAATAAGCATGTTAACAATGGAATCATATGTTTGAGATGTGTTTATGAACTTTTAAATGTTAAGTCAAGAGGATGATTTTGAATTATGTTATTTAATTTCATAGTGTCTTACAGACTGATTTTTGTGTTATATAGGTGTAAGGTGTGTGATGAAGTATGTATAGGATTATAAGACTAAGTTAGATGTTTATGTATGCGTTTAAACTTACATATCATGTATGGGTATACATAGCTAATGAATATCCTATACGCGTAACTATGTTATGATAGGATTCAAAAAGTGTTGATAAGCTATACTTTTGTAAACTACGCTTGAGGCAAGTTTCCTAACTTATACAACTTTGGATTTTGTGCAAGCTCTCGAACTTCGGTTAATTCTCATATTGAATGAAAGTATCCTAAATTTTTTACACTATATATATATATATTGTATAATCTGAATTGTTACCATATCAACCATATATATTTCCAACAAATGTCTAGTACTATTCAGAAATCATTGGTATATCTTGATGATTGTTGCAAGCATTGAATTTATCGTTCTTAAATGCATTATAAAAGCTGTCTAAGCCATTGATTCGGCTAGACTATTATCGTATGTTAGAAAGCTATCCAAACAAAATTGACTTGGTATGGACTCCTATAATTGACTGAGATGAACAACCCTCCTTGAAGGGGAAATATAAAATTATCGGGAGACCGACGTGCGCACATGAGTATCATTAAATGTTATGCATAACATAGGGTACTTTAGGCTGATCACCTGTTGTACTTGTTTTTGTTAGATTTTCAGTATAATACTGTTAATTCTGGTAGAAGTTCATAGTCCTTAGTGACTGCTCAGTATTCTTTACTCTGAAATCTAGAAATGATTAAGCATGGATATCTTTCAGTCCATAGCGACCTGTATTGAGAATTATTGATAATTCCTGAACTGTTATCATACCTTTGAAGATTTGAACTCTATATATGATTACCCTTTTTGCGATATTACTTGCTAGGGAAAATTGTTGCTCATCCTTGCTTTTCTTAAAACTTTCAGTTAAGGCAGAACGTGGTAAACCCTCGAGCAAGGACAAGGGTAAAGAAAAAGCTTCAAAATAGTTTTATTTCCTAGTGTTAGGAATTTATTATTTTATGTTGTAGAAGGACTTATTTACTATAATATATTAAGCTATGCTTAATCTAAGTTGTAATGTAATAGTAACGGTTGCGAGACCTTGGGACAAGAATAATTATGTTATAACAATGTAATTTATTTTATTTTTTGTTGTGTGAGATTTTGATTTATTATTAGTTATTACGTGATGAACCAAATTTGAGATATGAGTGTTTGATTTTGGGGGCGTCACGGTTGGTATCAAAGCTGTAGTTATAAATTTTAGGAGCGAGAGTCCTTAGATTATAACTTAGAAGATAGGAAGGGATGAAACTCTTGTAGAGTTTTCATAGAGAGAGACTTAATGTGTTATGGAATATAATTTCATTCTATACAATGAACTTATGTTTATTTAACATTCTAATAGAGTTGTTGTTTGTTTGTCTTATGTTGGTGGTTGTAGGATGATAGACTTGTGAGGACCCAGTAGAGTGATAGAAAAGGAGCCGTGTGACATACACGTGGTGTATGAGGCCCCATTGATAACTGAGCCCATTTCGACAGTGGCTCCTATCGATGATGATGACGAGGAGGAGGATATGGATCCCGTTCCCGTAGAGTCTGATCCAGAGGAGGAGCCTAGATCGGATGAGTCCATGGAGGTCTCTAATGAGGCTACATTCAAAGACCGAATATTGGGAGAATACGAGGAGCAGATCCTAGAGTTGGACTGTAGAGTCCAGAAGCTGGAGGATGAGGCCTAAGAGAGGGAGTCCGAGTTCCAAAAACTGAGGGACGAGGACCACTAGAGGAAGTTAGCGATGTAAGAGTTGGAGGTGGAGATTGCCCACTGCAAGGAGGCAGGGATCCAGATGGGGACTCTGTTTCACAGGTCGGTGTCTCAGAATGTAGAATTAGCAGAAAAACTAGAAGAGATGGAGCAGAGAGAGTTGAGCCAGAGAACGGAAAAGGAGGCACTCCGTAATTAAATAGAGATGGAGGTGATGGATAGGATTCACTTTGAGAAAAAGTGGGAAGAAGCCAATGATAGGGCTAATGATTTAGAAGAAGAGGTGAGATGCAAGAGAAGGAAGATGAACAAGATGGGCTATACTTTGCGCACGGCCATGGAGAGACTGATTGATGGGGTATATCATTACCTAGCGGAGCAAGGATAGACCCGACATACCATAAGCCGAGATTTGGTGGCGCACATAACACATAAGGAATACAAGAGCGTTGTAGAGCGTGAAATGATAGATTGAGGTTTAGGTGTTATTAGTTTAGTAGTAGTAGTTGGTAGTCATATATGATTTGTTGTTGTAACCCAAATCTTTTGTGTGAGATATGGGATAGCTATGTGAACCCCAAACTTTTGTAAAATTTTAGAGGGGTAGTATATTAGTATTTGTCCCCATCTTTTGTGATATTAGGGGATATATGTTGACATTTATAGAAGTATGCTAGGAATGATCATGTTGATATAATGATTTGGCATATGAATATAAATGATCTTATTTCAGAAACGTGTTATGAAATCTTATTCCTTTTTCATTTAAGAAACGTTTAAATAATAAAACAAGATAATAAAAAAATGAAAATTTTGTGATGTAGAAAATACCGCCCAGACGTAGACCAACGACACCAGAAGAGTCAGTCAATAATGGGAGAGAACAAGTAGACCCTATACAAAGGCTAGTAGATTTGCTAGGAGAGGCCCTGCGGGGAAGAAATAACAAGCCTGTACCACCTAATCCCCAAGTAGTTCCAGTCACAAACTTTAAGGACTTTAGGAGTGTAGGACCTCTGGAATTCGTGGGTACTACTGATCCTATCGTGGCTCAGACGTGGGTCAAAGAGATGGAGAAGGTCTTCACCATCGCTCGTGTGGGTAAAGACCAGAGACGGTGTTTGCCACCTACATGATGAGAGGCGAGGCGAACTACTGGTGGGAGGCGAATCAGCAAAGAACAGGAGAAGGGATAATAGCATAGGAGAGATTTAAGACTTTGTTTTTCAAGAATTATTTCCCGAAAAGCATGAAGAATAGGATGGAGGTGAAGTTCTTAGAACTTAAGCTGGGAGATATGATGGTGGCGCAATACGTGGCTAAGTTCAATGAGCTAGCCCAGTTTGCAAAGCACAAGGTAGGGGATGAAGAGAGGAAAGCTAGACGTTTTGAGCAAGGGCTGAAACCTTGGTTGTTCAACAAGGTGTCAGTTCTTTAGATCGATTCTTTTGCGAAATTGCTGAAGAAGGCCATTATTGCAGAGGGAGGTAGTGAATCTTTGAGTTTGTATAATAAGGAAAAGAAGGGTAAGAACATGGGAGAAGATAGCCATAAAGGAAGTAGCAGCAGGGGAAGTAATTTAGGAAAGAGGAAGTGAGAGAATAAATACAAAAAAAAATTCGTGGAGAGTTTAATGATAAGTAAGTTTTATACCCATGAATTGAATGCGTTTGAGCTTAATATTTTGGATGTTTTTAAGTGTTTGTGTCTATTCATGCATGTTTTATGTTGTTTTGTAGGATTTGGGATAAAAGTTACTTGGATCGACATTTGGGGTTGCTAGATTCGCATTTTCGGCTTGCCATTTACATAGCAGCCACTTCAAGGCCAATTTCAGCATTGCTCCGGATCTTATTTCAAAAAACTCAAAGAATGAAAGTTGTAGATCTATGTCTCCTCTTTTCGGAACATCTTGAATCATCAAAATCGTAGTTCAGACGAAGAAGTTATGGTCATTTTTCAAAGGACGTTAGAGTAGAAAATTCTCGAAAAAAAGGTCGGTAGCAAGGGGCTCATTTATAGTTCATTTTCAGTGCAGAGGGTGCTAGGGAGCGACTTTCCAGTATAATGGAGAGCGATCTTTGGGGTCTTTGAGCTAGGGCCTGGTCAAGCTTGGACGCATTTTAGGACGAATTTTGACACTTTTTTGACTCCAAATTGGATTGGGTTTGTTCCTAAACTAAAAATTGGACTTGTAACCTATAAATACATGATGTAAGGCATAAAATAAAGGGAGATTACATAGATTAACTTAGATAAAATACTCCATTAGATTAGAACATAAACCCTAGTTTATATTGGATTGTTGGAGATTGAAGCAACTTGAGGATCATTGAACCTTTTATGTCTATGAATTAATTATTTGAATTATTCCAATTATTTATGTCAAGGTGAATTGTTTATTATGTCTTGTGCTTATTGATTAATTATTTGGCCAGTAATTACCTTGTTACTCTAGAAGGATTCGGGAGAGGAGATCTAGGGTTAGAACTGGACATGATATCATGTATGCTTAATTATTTGCATGAGACGAATAATTAGGGTCGTGAATTGAATAGGAATATCTGTTCACTGTATGTAACAAATTGGGAATTGGAACTTAATGGGTTTAATTTAATTATTTTGCATAGGAATATCGCAAGATTAATTGAATTGAATAAAAGTTAACTGATCACTTGGGAAAGGGCTTTTAACACTTAGAATTCCTGTTAACAATTCAGTAGGCATAATAATTGGATTAATTGAATAATTGGTTTATAGTTCATAATTGGGGATATTGTAGTCTTAACCTTTATTTATTTGAATTCATTTATAAAGTAATTCAGTTTAATTAGTTAATTTAGTTTGCTTAATTTTAAAAATCATAAATTGCAGCTATTTAAATAAAATTAGTTTGGTTAAGAACTAGTACTTGGTGAATTTTATTAAATAATTCCTCATGGAAACGATACTCTACTTTCACTTTATTACTTGTTGACCATGTATACTTGCACGTATGTTTTGATTGTGAAATCGATCAGCATTTAAGAAGAGGGCAGAGGGATGCCCGAAGTGTGGAAAGAATCACCAGGGCGAGTGCTGGAAAGGGCGTAGTACTTGTTATAACTTCAGCCAAGAAGGGCACATTTCACCTAACTGCTCGAAGCCCAAGAAGATCAAAGGTTGTTTTGGTTGTGGCTCAGCAGACCACCTGATTAATGATTGCCCAAAGAAAGGGAACGACGGAGGAAGCAACCAGCAAGGGGGAGGCAACAAACTGATGATTGGTAGACCGACGCCATCTAACCGCCCAATCGTCGGGACCTTTAACATGACTGTCCAGGACGCAGTAGCTGCGAAGGACGTGGTGTCAGGTATTATCCCGCTTAATGATCTAAATACATATTTATTATTTGATTCGGGTGTCACCTGTTCTTTTGTATCTGAAGAATTTGCTAGTCGACTTAATTTGCCTCGAGAACAATTAGGAAATCCTTTGAACGTAGAAGTTGTGACTAAGGAAATAGTCCATGTAGAATAAGTTTACCGAAATTATCGCACAAATATTAGAGATCATGAAATAAGCGTAGACTTGATCCTGATAATATTGGGAGAGTTTAACGTAATATTGGGAATGGATTGGTTGTATAGCCATGCTGTAATATTTGATTATCAGAATAAAAGTGTAAACCTTCAGACTTCGAATAAGTCTAAGGTGGTGTTTTATGGTAGCTCATCGCTTAAGCAATCGTGTTGCCTTACGATGATGCAGGCCAAGAAATTGTTAAGGAAGGGATGTGTAGGTTATTTAGCTTACATTGTTGATACTCGAAAAAAGGGAGTAGAAATTAAGGATACATTCGTAGTGAGAGAATTCCAAGATGTATTTCCGGACTATCTTCCCGGTCTTCCGCCAGATAGAGAAATCGAATTCGTAATAGATTTAGCACTAGGAACGACACTGATTTTGAAAGCCCCATATCGTATGGCGCTAGTAGAAATGAAGGAATTGATGATACAATTGCAAGAGTTACTAGATAAGGTTTACATTCGGCCAAGTGTGTCTCCTTGGGGAGCACCAATGTTGTTTGTAAAGAAGAAAGACGGATCGATGAGTCTCTATATTGATTATCAAGAATTAAACAGGGTAACGATTAAGAATAGATATTTGTTACCAAGGATAGAAGACCATTTCAATCAACTGAAGGGAGCGAAGTGTTTCTCGAAGATAGATCTACGGACGGGTTATCACCAGTTGAAGGTACAGGAGGACATATCAAATATGGCGTTCTGAACTCGTTATGGATATTTTGAATTTCTGGTGATGTCATTCGGGTTGACAAATGCTCCAGCAGCATTTATGGACTTGATGAATCGAGTCTTCAAGCCATTCTTGGATAATTCGTAGTAGTTTTCATCGATGATATCTTGATTTACTCAAAGACGAAAGAAGAACACGCCGAACATCTGAAGATGGTTTTGGAGGCGCTAAGGAAGGAGAAGCTCTATGCAACGTTTTCCAAGTGTGAATTTTGGATGAAGAATGTTCAATTCTTAGGACATGTGGTGGATAAGGATGGAATTTCAGTAAACCCTGAAAAGGTAGAAGTAGTAAGTAATTAGGATCAGCCAAAGACGACAACTAAAGTAAGAAGTTTCTTAGGGTTAACTGGGTACTATTGAAGATTTATTCAGGATTTTTCTAAGATAGCAACCCCGTTGACCAATCTAACGAGGAAGACAGTGAAGTTTGTGTGGACGGACAAGTGCGAAGAAAGTTTTCAAGAGTTGAAGAAGAGACTAAGCGAGGCGCCTGTATTATCATTACCAGATGATACGGGAGGATTGATGGTATATAGTAACGCGTCACACAAGGTACTTGGCTGTGTGCTAATGCAACATGGCAAGGTCATTGCGTATACATCACGATAATTGAAAGATTACAAAAAATGATACCCTACTCACGACTTGGAGTTAGCAAAAGTAGTTTTTACGTTAAAGATTTGGAGACATTATTTGTATAGAGAGAAAATATGAGATATACACGGATCACAAGAGTCTGAAATATATCTTTACACAGAAGGAGTTGAACATGTGTCAAAGAAGGTGGTTAGAATTAATCAAGGATTATGACTGCGCTATTCTTTATCACTCTGGAAAGGCAAACGTAGTAGCCGATATGCTAAGCAGGAAAGAAAGGGAGAAGTTATTTCAACTAACAACTCAGGAGGAGTTAATAAGAGAAATGGAGAAATTGGAGATAAAAGTAAAGGGACCGGAGAGGGTTGAAGAAAAATTGTTTGCAGTGGAAGCTCGTCCAACCTTATTGGATAGAGTAAAGGAATCACAAGAGAAGGATGAAGGGTGCAAGAAAATCAGGAAGAAGATCACAGAAAATGAAGAAGAGAGATTCAAAATGGATAAAGACGGTATTTTGAGATTCGAAGGAAAGTGTGGGTACCAGCGATAACCGAGTTGAGGGAAGAAATTTTGCACGAGGCACACAATACGAAGTATTTCGTTCATCTAGGAGGCACAAAGATGTACCAAGATTTGGGGCAACATTTTTGGTGGCCCAATCTAAAACGAGAAATCGCGGAGTGCATTAGTAGAGGTCTTACTTGTCAACGGGTCAAAGCAGAGCACTAGAGGCCGAGTGGTTTACTTCAACCGTTGGAAATACCATAGTGGAAATGGGAGCACATTACCTTGGACTTCGTGGTGGGACTTCCAGTCACATAGAAAGGTTTTGATGCCATTTGGGTTATCGTAGATCGACTAACGAAGACGACTCATTTTCTATTGATCAAAATCCGATATAATTTGAATCAATTAGAAAGCCTGTATGTAAAAGAAATTGTTTCACGACATGGAGTGCCGGTGTCAATTGTCTCTAATCGAGATCCGCGCTTCACGTCAAAATTCTGGAAAAGCTTATAAGAGAGGATGGGAACACAGCTGAGGTTGAGTACTACTTATCATCCGGAAACAGATAGATAAACTGAGCGAACGATACAAACGCTGGAGGACATGCTTAGGAATTTCGTGATGGACTTCAAAGGAAGTTGGGACGATCCCACTACTACAAAACAGTAAATAGATAATGCGTAAAAAACGTTGTGGTTGCTATCCCAGAAACGTCGTGGTTAAGGGTGTCATCTATTTGACACCCTTTATACAACATTTTTAAAACATTGTAGTTTGACACATTATACAACGTTTTTTCTTAAAAAACATTATAGATTTGTTTTCCATAAATTATTAGATGCTTGAAAACGTTGTAGATGGTATGATTCCACAACGTTTTCTGGCTTAATATGTTGTAGTTTAATATATCAGGCAACGTTTAGACACATTTACACAACATTTAGAATGTGTCATTTATTAAGATAAATTTATATAACATTCACCTATATTACCAGTGCACCTGCAATATGCTAATGCCATGATATATAGCTAAAAAATGTCTAAATTCTCATTTAAATTTAAAGCCAAAATGTATCAACCATTCAAAATACATCCCAATAATACCATTCATTTACAGTTTCAAATTACTACATCCACAAAATATATACCAAACTATCCATATATACATCTCAAATTCACTTTTCAATATAAATTGCTACTATATTAAATTGTGAATTTGATTACATAAAAACTGGTACTTTCCAGAACAATACCAACTTCATCACCAGCAACAGAATCTTCCAAGAACTCACTCCTTGTGTAAATAGCTTTTATCACACTTCTATGGTCCTGACATAGAACAAAGGATGCAACCTCAGTAGGTGGGAGATATTCAACGATAGAAAAAATGTGGAGATGTTTAATATAGATCATTGATACAAGCAAAATTCATTAAAGTATAGGATATCAACAATGAAAATCTGGCCAAAATAAATGCAAGCATGTCTATTTTGTAAGTTATTGCTATGTTCATTTACTCTTTACCAATACATACAATAAATTATCCAAAGCTACCAACAATCTGCAAGTTAACATTTATATCAAATTTATATTTTGAAAAAACAAATAACATATCACCTTAAAGGGTTGCTGATACACAAAGGATAGATACAGAAGCAGGAAATGAGGGTCAGCAAGAAACACATCATCAAACACAAACAGACATGCTATACATATAGGTTAATAGTAGAATAACAGTCATGGCTTATCATTGAAAATTGGTAGAATAACAGCTCATGAAATGTCAAAAGCTATATATATAGGATAATAGTACTCCTCCTAGCACCTCACCTTACATTCAAGGGAGCACAGTTGGTAATGGGCTTCTTATTGATGGATATAAAACAAAATAGAAATGCTAAACTTGTTACCTTATTCTGAGCATTTCTTGACCTTTCCCTTGCCTCATTTATTGCTTTATTGAAACCCTCAACATCAACTACTAGGCCTCTTTCTTCTGCCATTAACTGGTTGAAAACAAACCACGAGTAGCTAGTTATAAAAGAAAGTTTGAACAAAATATAACAGTGTTTCCACGCACCTTAGTCAGATCCAATGGAAAGCTAAAAGTATCCCACAATTGAAATGCATCCTGCAACAAAGAGATAAATAAATAAGAGGCCTGTGAAGAAGACACAAACATAAATAACTTTAGTTCTGCAATACAAATTTATCATGTAGCCTCGGTTCAAACTAGCTTCATAATTTTAAATCTAGTTACAAAACCCATCTTGCTTTGATTTTTTCTCTCCAATGCATCTTGCTTTGGTAAACATGCTTGCAGTGGTTCTCGGGTCAAGACCCTACAAGCAGATGATAGGTTAGATCTTCCATTTCCTAATGGATAAGCGAATAAAGAAACAAACAAATGAGACATGACTGAGGCATGAGCACAGACAACTTCACCTAAAGAGCACAACACAATGGTCTAACAGTCCCTTTTGCAACATGTGAACCAAGCCATGGTGTGTGCCTCCACACAAGCTTTCCATTGCAACCAGCATGAACCTTGCTACCACCAAGCGCAAGCTCCACGTACCACATGTCTGGATTCATCTGCCATAACACAAAGCCATCGAACTCTACTGTTTTGGAGGAGTTTCTGCTCTTTATCACCTTTGTAGCAGTCTCCATATCAAAGGCTAGCATTCACATCTTCCCTATTGCATAAGCATTCTGAATAGAGTTTTGAAGTTTCTGGCCTCACGATGTTGCTATGAATTATTGCAATATGTATTGAGCAGATGAAGTTGCAATATGTGGCTTTGGTTGCGCTCAGTTCCAACTGAGTCTAACAATCTTTACACTACATTGGCAGTTAGCTAAGGCTTTCTCCCATTGCTAACTAACAGCAGCTCTGCCCCTTCTTTGTTCAATATTTAATTTTAAGATAGCTTACAAGATGTACTAATATATAAGTTATACAAGCAGCTCTATATGCTTGTTTATAACCATTTTTAAATATGTAACACAGAACATATGGAAGTATTTTAAGCATATAAAACCCCTCCATTTTAGCCTTAGTATGCTGCCAAATCAGTACCCAAAGTTGTCTCAATATGATAAAATCTCAACTATTAACTTTAGCCTAAAATGTGCACAACATTTAAGTTTAACATGCTGACACACTTTAATTAACATCACATATGATAACTAAATTAGGCCCATGCTTTACCTTGTTCTAATATTCAATTTTTAACGAAAAAGTTCTTATAGAACTTTTATCGAACACTTGGTAGGCATAGTTTCAGGCTATCAGTTTCACAACCACTTGTTTATGTCACCAACCCATTTCATTCTCCTTATATCTCCTCAGCCCAACCTAAACCCCTTTGTTCTAACTCAGCCCACGGCAGTCAAATACACAGCAAAGCTCATATCTGATCAACGAATTAGTAGCTAGTTAGTTCATGCTACCATTATACAATCACATTAGATTCAAATTGATGCAATATAAACTGAACATAGACTTCAAACATAGCACAGTTGCCAAAAAATTCATTCTTTTTTCATAGTAAACCCATAGTGACGTAGGAGCATTGTCATGGAAATTACTTAAAGCATGTCCCAGACTCTCATCTCTTCTGTAATATAGTAGACCCAGAAAAATAATAGCAATGGGCTCATAAAAAGTGTCGCATCACATTTATTATCCTATTATACAGATGCATTGAAATAACTTTCCACAATACTATAATCAGAAATCCAACACATTCCTTCAAGCATTTCCAGCCTACATAAATTTCAAAATTAAAGTTCTGCTTTTAAAATAAATCTTAAAAGGCACAAATAAGAGCAAATAATTTCCTTTTGTTTCAAAACTTAGTCATCAACTGAGTAATATTTTGACCATCTAACTTACTACCATAGTCCAACTTCCAAATGTACATTTTATGTCAACTGTAAGGCATCAATAGTTGTACGTCAGTAACTCGTTGTGCTTGGACACACAAGCTAAGCTAGAGAAGTTCAAAAGATTATATAAGGTGGCCTCACAATGCTTTGCATGGTTGAGGGTTTTGCACTTGAAAACCTAAAAACAAAGTTGTACTAACTTTCTTCTATTCTTACAATAACAGAAAAGCATATGCAATACCAATTGAACATGCTTGAATGAACATTCTTTTTCACAGTAGAGAAACATAAGAATACAAAATTCAAAGCCTTTACAAAAATTATAGTACTATCAAATTTAAAACTAATCAAAATTCATGGCCTTTACAAAAATAGTAGAACTAACAAATTAAAAACTAATCAAAAGAATAACATCAAACAAACTTATTCATAGAAATTTCCAACATAACCACACATCTAAGTATCAAATTACAATACAAATTCATTATTCAAAACTAAAAACTCCAAATTCAGCCAAATGAATTAACTAAAAAAGCTATAACTTTCACTGAAACATTAAATGAACCACTCAATTACCTTCTCAGGAGTAACAACAGGAAAAACATAAACCTCCCCTTCAAAAGCAAGAGTGAGCTCACTTGTCCGAGAAGCTACCACCACTACCCCACCACCACCACCACTATGAAAAAAGAATGAATTGTAGCCTTTTTCTTTATTTGCGACTTAGTAGAAGTATATTCAAAAAGATAAGTCTGAGATTCCTATTCCAAATATATGAAAAGCATACACCAAAGTAAACTTTAGCTTTCCAAACACCAAATTCAATTTATTTACTTTTGCTAGCCTACTCAGTAGAGAGCAAATTAAAAGTGCAAGAAAAAGCTGAATATGGAAGGGTAATGATAGAAAAACAAAGCAAAAAACCTCGTTATGGCCATATTTGTGGCGATACTGAGCCTGAACAACAAAGCTAAAGAAGAGTGAGGCATTGTAGATGAGATAAGAGGAGTGCTTGGTCAAATTCAGCACGACAAAATCAAAATTTAGCCCTACCTCTTGATGAGCAGATCTTCTGCAGCGCTTTGTTTGCCGAGCAAAACGAATCTTCTTAAGCACATACCTATTTTATGCCGAGCAAGACTCACTGTGAAAAGGGTTTACCTTTTACCCTTAGATGTTTGTCCTTTTTGCTTCATCTCCTTCGAAGAAGCACCCCAAATCAGATGCAAGCTTAAAGAGGTTCCGGTTCAATCGTCTAGCTTCTCTGGGTGCTAAGGTTGACTCTCTGCTTCGTTGAACCGACTGTCGATCAGTGTTAAAGGTGTGCTCTCCCTATGTCTTTGCCATAGATCTAGAGATTTGAGAGTTACAGGAAATCTAGGCAAACCCCTAGCTTTTGTTTTCCAGATGGAACGAAAAAAGGCTAAATAAAGAGAGATGAGAGATGAAGACACTCGGTGAGAAAGAAAATAGAGGACTTGAACCTCTTTCTCTGCGAAAGAGAGCAGATTTAATTTTAAGTTTTCATTTAACTGCATATTTTTGTTCCGTGTGTTTTACATAAATAACGTTTTTTTAAAAAAAAATATTATCTATTTAAAACCAAAAATTGCCCTTATAAATAGATAACATTTTTTCATATGTATCTACAACGTTTTGTTAAAAAATATTGTGAAAAAAAATACCACAACATTTTTTCTAAAAACGTTGTTGTTTAAGTGTTGTATATTTACTGTTTTGTACTAGTGTCACCTACCCATAGTGGAATTTGCATATAAAAATAGTTACCGTGCGAGTATTGGCATGCCACAATATGAAGCTCTTTACGAGAGAAAGTTTAGAACACTGTTTTGTTGGGATGAATTCGAAGAACGAAAGATGTTAGGACCGAAATTAGTTCAAAAAACAGCCGACATAGTGAATGTAATAAGAGCCAGACTAGTAGCTGCACAAGATCGCCAAAAGAAATACATTGATTTGCATCATCATGATTGCGAATTTGAAGTCGAAAGTTACGTATTTTTGAAAGTATCTCCCTGGAAAGGGAAAATATGTTTCGGTAAGAAAGGAAAATTGAGTCCGAGGTACATAAGACCATTCGAGATATTGAAGCGAGTGGGCGAGGTAACATATAAAGTTGCATTACCACCGGAGTTGGAACACATCCATAACGTGTTTCACATTTTTGTGTTGTGTCTGTACAAGCCTGACTACAAACACGTAATTTTCTACGAGCCCATTCGAGTAGAGAAGAATCTAGCGTATGAAGAGATTTTTGTCCAGATATTAGATAGGAAAGAGTAGACATTAAGAAATAAAATTATATATTTTGTAAAAATACTTTGGCGAAACCACGGCGTCAAGGAGGCAACGTGTGAATTAGAGGATAAGATGAGGAAGGACTATCCTAATTTATTTATGTAACTTTGTACCAATTTCGAGGACACAATTTTTATAAGGGGGGATGATGTAATACCCGAGAATTTTTGAATATTATTAATGAATAAATTAATGAGAGTCGAATATTTATTTGAATATAATTAATAATTATTGAGGCATGAGTTGTAAAACCACGATTTAATTAAATAAGTATTGAGATCTATATGACAGTGAAGCAATGTGATGAGACTAATAAAGATCTTATCATAAAGTCATGAGAATTGCCTAGTGTGGCATAATGAGGAACGACGAAAGTCACAACGTGAATTAGAAGAAAAATAGTCTAATAAGAGGAAGATTAATTATGTGTAAGTATATAATTTCATAGGCTCTTTAACTAGTAGTATTATCTATTTGAATTTAATTCATGTTATGTGAATCTAGCGTGGTGATAGAAGTCAGAACAGGCATGAAGCTAAACCAGTTTAGCATCGCCGAGGGGCCAAGCAATTGCCGCCTCCTCATAAAGACAAATCGCATAGTCAAGCCGAAGATGGCCGAGAACTTGAAGAGTTAGTTATTACAGTAGCTGTTAAATGGAACATTATTGTAATGTGTTACATCATTAAAATTATATGATAAGAGTACATTTAAATGGAATGAGGTACCCAATAACACTATAAAATCATGTGGGGTATTTTAATACAGAATTAATTAATTAACTGTGTATTCCAGAAATTTGGAAAAGGATTAAATGTTTAAAATGGACATTTAATATTGGATAGTGACATAATATTGATATATGTGCACTAATAATATCTATGGGGAATACCCGGTCAATAATACCTAACTGCATTATTTTATCTGCACTAAATATTAAATTATGTGGACCCAATGTACATGGATTATATGATATGGTAATATATTAAATCTCTAACTTTTCATATTGTAATAGAATTAAAACATTAAAATCACATTTTGGAAATCAAAGAAACCAAACTAAGCATTATTTAACCAAGTTGCTGAGCACTTAAACAATTGTCCCAAAATCAGTTACCGAACAGTAACTTATATTTCCTTTACGTGATCTGCTAAGCTATGAACAATAAGCTACCATGGAGGTTATCATTGTTATTCAAATGGTTGAGGAGTGGTAGTTGAGTAAATCCCTATTATCCATTGTCTTCTACTTCTACACCATGGATTCCAACCATAGGGTAAGCCCATTCACCAGTCCACCATTGTTCTATAAAAAGGTAACTACCTTTTCACTTTCACGTCACTGTAAAATTGCATGTTGATTTCCAAGAATTAGTGTCTGAGTTGCTTGTTGTTTAAGGAGGAGTTTTGCAATTGCAGAAGGTAGAAACTAAGCTAACTAAGCTTCTAAGAAGATGAATTCTTATTTTCAATACTTAATTTCAAATTTGGCAAATCATGAAAATTCTACTAAAATCTTGCAAATTAGATTTAGAATTGTGCTACTATAGTGTTTGTGAAGTGTGTATACATGTATGAAAACTTTAATAATGAACTTCAGCATGTTTAAACTGGAGAAATTGAAGTTGGGTTGATACTCTGCAAAACAGATCACCTTTCCGTTCAGTCCAGAATGGCACTCATCGCATGATTTTTGTATTAGGGTGCAATATGCATTCTGGCTTAGTCCCCGTTAACTAGATTCTGGTTTCTATTGTGCTGTGTTGTTTCTATCATGGTATTATGACCTATATATGAATGAAAAGAAGTATAACATGTGATATAAAACATTCTTATGGGATATGAATTGTCCAACATGGTTTAGTAGAAGTTCTTTAACAAAAACTTAGTTTCGAAAATGAACTTTAATGGAACTTGTATTCTGCAAATTCTGAGCATGATAGTACACATATATGACTGGCTTCTGAACATAAATGAGCATGAGTGGTGATTTATAGTTCCTTTGTTCATGACCAACTTGTTTAGAATTTGAGTTAAATGATTTTTTTTTCAAAGAAAACTTGACATATTGAGACTTATATCCATGAATACCACATGGAGTATGTTCTGACCTTGTGAGTATGCAAACTCCAAAATACAAATCCATTCATATAACACAAAACTTAAACAAATATCCTTACGTATCAATAATATTTACCTCGTCTTTATTATACTTATAATATTATAGGCTCATAAATTTTATTTCAAAAAACATGATTAGAATATATAAATATATATAGCCCATTCAATCAACAACTTAATTTTTTTTTTATTAAAATTAATTTAATTTAATTAATTTAATTTTATTTTATTTATTTTTGTATTATATTTTATTTTAGTAAATTTAAGTTAATCTATTTATTAAATTATATTTATTTCATTTATTTTATTTATTTTATTCTAAATTATATTATTGTATTAAATATAAAATATAAAATTTATTTTATTTTTTAATTAATTTGATTAAATTAATTGATATTTGAAGTATAAATTATTTGATTTAATTTGATTTTATTATTCGGAAACTAATTAAGTAAATAATACTTAATTAGTGAATTTTAGTATTAGAAAATTAAGTAATATATATAAATAGTTAGTAGAGCCCACAAGTTTTGCATCTTAAGAATTCTGACAGAATTTCTGTGGGAATTTCCGTCGAAAATATCAAGTATCACACTCCAATTATCTTTAGTGTTATGAACATACAATATTGTAATTGAAGAAGTACACTGCAATTAATTGCATAAAGAAAAATAATATTAAACAATAAAATGGATGATATACACTTACAGAAGCTACAATATTGCACAAAATATATCAAATTGACCAATATTAGAGCAACTTTAGACCTTTCACTAATTTGAGACTTTTCAGACCCAAATGACCAATTTCAGATAAATTATAAACCAAAATCTCCCAATATTAGAGCATTTTCATAGAAAAATTAAACCCTCATAACCAAATTGACCAATTACATAACCAAATTGACCAACTTCAAACTAAAAATTGAAGTAATTCTAGTAATACCTTGAAAATTAGGAGAGAACTGACAGTGGAATGGAATGGAGTCGGAGGTCGCAACTGTTGATGATGGTTGGGACTTAGATGGCAACGAAGACGACTGTCAGGACTAAGTAGGTGGTGGCTGTACGGAGGCAGGTGGGAGCGGGGGGGTACCAGGACAGGGAGTAGAGGGACCGGGGGAGAGGGGTGGGGGTACTAGGGGTAGAGTGGGGGGACCGGGGGGAGGGGGTTGGGAGTGAGGGGTACCAGGGGTGAAGGGATCACTTTGAAGAGAGAGAGAGAATGACTAAAAACGAAAAAGAGATATATGAAAATGAGATTGGCGTTGGAGAAGAAGAGCCGTATAGGTTTTAAGATTTATTTACGACAGGATTTCTATCGGAATTAATTCTCTCAGAAATAACTTAATACAGACGGATATTCCCTTGGAAATAACCCTAGTTCCGTCGAGGTTATATTTCATGTTGGCGGGAATCTTGGCGCCAGTGATGGAGTTCTACTTCTGACGAAATTCGGTCGGAAATATACTATTGTCGAGGGAAGTAAGGTCGACGAATTATTGTCTTAGAAATAACTTAAACTCGACGGAATCAAGTCCGTCAGAAATATCCTTTTTCCTTGTAGTGACCCGACTATTAGAGGAGGAAAAAGAAGAGATCACAAGTTGGTTTATTTGGTCAAAAGGTTTTCACCAACTACACTTAGGTGTCACTAAATTATTTGTCCACCTTATTTCTCCAAAATTACAAGTAAAGGAAAAGATAAGAGAGGGAAGATATATGGTATATCTACACATCTTTACTAATAATAAAGACTACCATCTCATTTGTTAGTAAAAATTTACTTCATCTCTCTTTCATTCATCTCCAAATTTGCAAAATAAAAGAAATGAAGAGAGAGAGAGAAGAGGGCATTTTCGACAGCCACAAAAAGGTAAAAGGAGAGCGGATTTCATCTTATACACCCTAGATTCATCAAATAATTTGGAAGATCTAGGAAGGGTAGCCATTAAATCAAGGTAAAAACTCTAGATCTTAAGCTTTTGTTTTCATTTCTTGTGATGGTTTGATGAAATAGAGAGTTGATGTTTTTGTACTTCATTACTTTAGATCTACATTTTTTCTAGTGTTTCATGTAAGGATCTAACCATTTTGATTGTTAGAATGTTAATCAAAAGCAAAGAAATGAAAACTATGTTTTTAAAAGTTAGAAAACCCTAACTTTAATATATTTTGAAAAGCTACCATTTGAAATCTACACATTCTTTTTGCAATCCGTAAAAGAGGGGTGATAGATATGTCAGTTAGCTTTCAAACCCAAGTGGTAGAACTCAAATATGATGATTTTACAAGCCATAGTGGTTGTTTTAAGCAAAACTGTCCAGGAAAAGAAAATGGGGGAAAATACACTATTTTTGGGCAATCCATTGCAGGGGTAATTTCGTTCGATTTTTTGCTCTAAAAATTCTGGAAAGATTTTGGATAATAATATGATGAGTTAAATAAGTTTTGTAAAAAGATGGAGATTTTTGGATGTGTAGAATGAAAGTTATGGATTTTACGAAAAAGGACTACTTAAAAAGTAAATGGGAATAACTCTTAGTGTGTAACTCCAAAATTTGTGAAATTTTTACTGAAAGTACATATACATAACAGGAACATCTGCTGAAAGTTTCAGAATTTGTGGAAAAAAACTTAGTTCATGAAAATTGTTGCAAGATCCGACTGTTTTGGCCATTTTAAGCATAATAAACAAAACTGAAAAATTTCAAAAAAAATATATGTTCATAAGGAAAATATTAACAGATGTTTCCCAAAGAATTAGAATTTTGGGAATTGATTTGGTATTTTTCATGTAAATGATTGAGTTATGAATAAATAAATAAAACAAGTAATAATGTGATGTCATAAATGACAAAAATATAATTTTATGGCTTAAGGACCCTAAACATGATAGGTGCAGATTTATGGAGGGTATTTTGGTGATTTTTGATGAGATATTATATTTATAGCATTTTATGACGATTAAATAAATGAATTAGTAAAGGATAAATAATTAGAATAAATTATTTATTAGTTTAATAAATGATTAAAATATTATTAAGAGCTTAATAATATTATATTAATATATTATTAAGTAATTAATAATATTTAGATTAAAAATTGGATTAAAATATTATTAAATGATTAACAATATTTAGATTAAAGCTAAATTAAAATATTATTAAATGATTAATAATTTTAGATAATAATTTAAAATATTGTTAAAAGATTAATAATATTAGATAATAATTTAAAATATTGTTAAATGATTAATAATAATATTAATTGATTAAAATATTATTAAATGGTTAATAATATTTGTGAATGGTTAAGATATTAAAGATTGATTAAAATATTATTAATTGATCAATAATATTAGTAATAGATTAAAATATTATTAAATGGTTAATAATATTAGAAAGTGAATAAAATATTATTAAAGGATTAATAATATTAGACAAGAGTTTAAGACAATGATTATATGATAATAATATTATCAAGAGATGATAATATTCCTAATGAGTAAGGTGTTTCTGTTCTGATCAAAATAAAACTACGTCGTATTGTGGCCCAAATGGACGCACCCATTCTGCAAAGGATCAAATCATTCATTTTACAAGCTTTCAAGCATTCCAAAGTTTATTTGTTCATCAGTTTTTCATAGTTGGTTTGAGAGAGAGTTCTTGTGACGCCCCCAAAACAGGTATACATCACCCATCTTGAGTCGCCAGATACATGGTACATAAATCCAAATATAAACTTAATTATACATCTGTCGTGTAAAATATGACAAAACATAGCTGAGAGTTTAACACGAATATTGTCATCTAGACAATATCCACACTCAAATTCAATCTTATTACATTTATTATCACACCATTTCACAGAATAGTGAGGACTACTAAAGCCATTTATCCTGGACCATTACTCCATTCCCCAACTCGTCCCAGCTATATTCTCATTTCCTGAAGAGAACAATGAAAGAAAGGGTGAGCTCAACTAGCCTAGTAAGAAATATTATGACTAAGATAATGCAGAATAAATTATCCTTAGCCTTCAACAATATAACAACCGATAGAATACAATAGACAACAAGTTTTAGATCAACAATCAAGCTGAATAAATAAGCAATCCATTAGAAGAGTCAAGTAGAGCATAAAATCTACTATCTTCTATGATTTAAAAAGTTTTCCATCAACTTTATCGCTGAGACTCAGCTTAATAAATAAATCACATCATCGAATCATCCCTGCACTACGGGCCAAGGATATTCATGTAATAATCAATGGTCATGATAATACCGAATAATCCCTGGTCATAATCATACCAAGTCCATCTATGCACGTAAGCCAAAGATGACTTTAATCACAATATAAGCATGAGGATGATGACATAATAATTCAATAAAATAAGTTCAAGGATAAATTTTAAAGATTTATGATTTAATTTATCCAGAGATCAATAACGTCCAAATTGTCAACATGATACTTCTTTGTGGAGTAAAATTCAAGAATGCTCAGAAGAATATTTTCATGAAAAGATACTGGATGAAGCGCAAATATCAAGGATATTCCACTAATTTTATGGACTATAGAAGCCAAAACTTTAACCAACTGAGTATAATAGAATATATGAATCTACAAATGGATTTTTACCCGCCATGCGGTAATCCACGTAGACAGATCATTTCCACAATTTAATAAGGAATGAATACGAAGGATCATTCACCATGAATGTGGTAAATCCACATAGACATGTTATTCCAACAAAATAATAAAGAATGGAATAACAGAAGAATTTCACCATGTATGCGGTACTTCGCATAGACAGGTTATTCCAACATAAAAATAAAGAATGGAATAATAGAAGAATTTCACCATATATGCGGTACTTCGCATAGATAGGTTATTCCAACATAATAATAAAGAATGGAACCAGGTCATGCGTAATCCGCATGCATGTGATATTCCAAATGAATAATAAAGAATGGAATAACAACGAGAATTTCACCGCAGCGTGCGATAAGCGCATGCAGACGGTGTTATTCCAATGAATAATAAATAATTGAACTGTGTCAAATGCGTAATAATGCATGACGTGATATTCCAACGTAGAATAATAAAGAATGGAACCAGTCATGCGTAATCCAAGCATGCATGTGATATTCCAATGTAATAATAAAGAATGGAATAATAGAAGAATTTCACCATGATGTGGTATTGGCGTAGAGAGGTTATTCCAACATAATAATAAAAAATGGAATAACAGAAGAATTTCACCATGTATGCGGTACTTTGCATAGATAGGTTATTCCAACATAATAATAAAGAATGGAATAACAGAAGCTCTCATCATGAATACGAAAGAAATAATACCCCTTACCTCAAAAAAAGAAGACCTGATACTTTGGAATAAAGAGGTATCGCACTTCTCTTCTTCTTTCTCTCTATAATTTCTATCTATAATAATTGCTCTATAGCTTTAGTGAATTGGTGAGAAATGAAGGAGTAATGAGTTTCTATTTATAAGAAAATATAGTTTCGATAATTGCACATTTTGGGGCTCGAATTATTACAGTATAATACCTTCCTCTTTTCCTTTATTTTTAATTTAGTCCTGCAAGTATTATCAAACTTGCACCACCTCCCCTAATAGTAAATCATGTGAATCAATAGTAAATCATGTGACTCAATAGTTCTAGACATGTGAAAATACGAATTACGAGATAAGACTCTCCATCTATACCTCCATTTTTAACTTAGTCATGCAAGTATTATCAATCTTGCACCAACTCCCCTAATAGTAAAAGAAAGTGAATCAATAGTACACACATGTGGACAAATAGTTATAATCATGTGAATCAATAGCAATTAATTGCTCATTTATCCAGTTAATTACCCGATTGGTCAATATAACTTCCAGACATCAATTAATATCAAAATAAATATCGATTTCCACTAACACTAATAATTCCCACACAATGGGACTATCAATTTCATTTTTAATCAACACGAACTTATTCATCATTAATATTATAATTCACAATATTTAACAACCAGGTCATTCCCAAGAAATATGGGGCTTTCCTATAAGGATTTCTCCTTATTGGCGCGTAATTAGGTGACCAAATCTCTCATTGACAGAACTTCTAGACATTGTCAATATTGCAAATAATAATATGAATAACTTTGCCGTCTCAATTATTGATTTAATAATATAACATATTATGCGATGATAATCTTGTGACAACAATTGAATCAATAATATGAGAGATATGATGCATCATACTACTATAGCAATAATTGAGTATAACCGAGTGACTTCTTACGTAAGCATCAATAATCAATACCGTGTACTACTTATGCAACCACGCATATCGCATTTCTTACTAATGGTAGTTCAATAGTTTTAACGGTAACACTTTCGCCGTTATTTTTATAAAATGATAATTACGCCGCTTTTCTAACTACGATATACTTACATTGTGGGGTCCACTAATGATTGTGCTTGCCGTAATTTAATATTCCCTCGTTAAAATGAATATTCCCCGACCAATCGAATATTATATAACAACTTGCATATTTTGAAAAATTTATAAATACTACCCACAACTGTAACACTATCTCAAATCCACACCATAATATTCAAAAAAATATTTCGAGAAAATTACGTAACATCGATACGTGGAAAATGTTATGAATATGCGACATACTTGGCGGTAAAACGAGTCTATAGGCCACAGTTCCTACTCGATCGAGGATTTCAAATGGGCCAATTAAAATCTAGGGTTGAGATTTTCTCTCTTCATCGACTCTTGCTTCTAGAATAACGCCTTCTTGAACCTTCTTCTTCACGTTCATCAGCTCCGAGTGTGTAGCTTGAGCGACCTTTAACTTTATCGATTAAAGTCGATTCTAATAATATATTTGTTATCTTCACATGGGTCCCTAGAATCTTTAACTCTATCTCCATCATTTGTAAGTTATACGAAATGGGTCTTTGTGTTAACAACATTGCACTCGTAAACTCATACGATCTTTTATTCAACACGTCAGCTACCACATTCGCTTTTCCACGATGGTTTGAATGGTACGATCAAAATCTTCAACAGCTCAAGCCAACGTCTTTGGCGCATTATACGTTCATTTTAAGTAAAGAAATATTTGAGGGTTTTAGAAATGGGTTTTGTACTGGGGTCAATACAAAATTTGATTTCACGCTCTAGGGGTAGGCTAAGAAGTGTTCAAGAATACATCAGAAAATTTATTAACAATAGAAATATCATTCAAAACTGTGACCTTCATCCAAGACTTGGATAATACATCCCATTGATACCTATCAACTTGCCACCGTTATTCACGACGTCCCCTACGGATATTCTGGCTTCGGTGTATTCCAAGACTTGGAAGTCACCAGCGAAGGGCTCGGGGATCTTTACTTATGGCTTGATATGACAATGATTGACTTTAGTAGTTTGGTTGCTTGAATTCGCATAACAGGTTGGTTAGGAATATAAAAGCTAACAACCTTACGAAAAGCATGATGAGTAGTTAACCAATCGATTCGTAAAATCACATCAAAGGCAAATATTTTCAAAGAGATAAGATCGACAGGTAACGTGAAAGTGTCGATTTTAATCAACAAGATTTATAAACAGTGGAGGTAACGAAGGTTTCTCCTAACGAAGTTTCAACCAATAAGTCAAAGTCTAACTTCTCTGTAGTCAAATTTAAACGTTGAGCGCAAGCAAGAGAGATAAAAGAATGGGTAGAACCGGTATTTAATAAGGTATAGACTTCGCAAGAATTTATAATTAACTAACCCATGCTAACTTTTTTCGGGTTACTCGCTTTTTGAGAAGTCACAAAAAACGCCTCTCCAAAAAAACCATCGACTTTGTTTTGTCCAGATCCGCCTTTGGTGCCACCGTCCCCAAATTGGACTTGACTTTGGTGCACGACAAAATCCAACTAGGTGACCTTCTTTTCCATAATTGTAACATTCTTTGGATCGCATCATGCGCTTTGACCGATATGTCCTCCCTCCGCATTTGAAGCATACAATTGGTGGTCGTTCTCCTTCCTTGAAAACGGGTGTTGGTGCTGCTGTCTTTCCATCATTGTTGAACCTTATCTTCTTGAAATTTCCACTTCTATTATCTTGGCCATGATTACCACCGAAGTGGTTACCATTCTTGGCATGATAATTTCCCCCACGATGGTTATCATTGTTCCGATGGTCGTTTCCACCGGTATGATTATTATCATGTTGTTGGTCGTTGCCTTTTGGTTGTGCTAACTCATTATCGCGCTCCAATAACTGAGCCCTATTCACAACATCTGAATATAGACAAAGTTTATGAGAAATGAGGTATTGACGTATATCGGGTTTTAAACCTCTTAGAAACATTCGCGTCATTCGCTCCTCATTATCGACCAAATGGGATGCAAACCGGGATAACTCCGCAAATTTAGCCTCGTATTGTGACAAAGTTATATTGTTTTGCTCTAACTTAATGAATTCCACCTCCTTCATGTGACGAATACTTTCGGGAAAGTACTTGTCGTTGAACAGCTCTTGGAACTTCTCCCAAGACATCCCGAAAAGGCCAGTCAAGTACGCTTTTACTGATTCCCACCAAGAATCGCTTCTTCACGCAACATAAAGGTGGCGAAGGGAACCTTTTGCTCCTCGAAGCATCCCAAGACATCAAATATCTTGGTGATCTGCTTTAACCATGTCTTCGCCTTAAGTGGTTCTGGCTTTCCCAAAAACTTCGGCGGTTCTAGCTCCTTGAATTGCTTAGCAGTGACCAGCCGTGGGTTGCCATTGTTTCCACCTGCATTTTGAACAGGAGTCTCTCTTACCTGATGTTGCATGAATTTCATAAAGCCTCTGAACATCCCATCGTTCATCATTTGATCGGTGTTGTTATTTATCTGAGGATTATTGTCTTCCTGATGCACATTATCCTGGGTATTGATCATTGGTGACTCAACGGTCTCATGTGCTTCATTGCTTATCTCGACATTTTCAGATGCCATTTTCCAATACTGCCACAAAACAAGGGTTAATTAACATATCACATATTATCCCTATACTCTGACCGACTAATTAAATACCAAATAAACTTAGGTAGGTCATACTAGCGAAGGAATTCCCCGTCTCTCTCCTCCTAGTTCTTGTCTCACATCTCAGCCAGGGATCATATCCCAAAGCTTTGATACCAACAGTGACGCCCCCAAAACAGGTATACATCACCCATATTGAGTCGCCAGATACATGGTACATAAATCTAAATACAGACTTAATTATACATCTGTCGTGTAAAATACGACAAAACATAGCTGAGAGTTTAACACGAATATTGTCATCTAGACAATATCCACACTCAAATTCAATCTTATTACATTTATTATCACACTATTTCACAGAATAGTGAGGACTACTAAGCCATTTATCCTGGACCATCACTCCATTCCCCAACTCGTCCCAGCTATATTCCCATTTCCTGAAGAGAACAATGAAAGAAAGGGCGAGCTCAACTAGCCCAGTAAGAAATATTATGACTAAGATAATGCAGAATAAATTATCCTTAGCCTTAAATAATGTTAAACTGATAAAATACAATAGACATCAAGTTTTAGATCAACAACTGCAGCGAAATAAGCAATCCATTAGAAGAGTCAAGTAGAGCATAAAATCTACTATCTTCTATGATTTAAAAAGTTTTTCATCAACTTTATCGTTGAGACTCAACTTAATAAATAAACCACATCATCAAATCATCCCTGCACTACGGGCCAAGGATATTCATTTAATCATCAATGGTCATGATTATACCGAATAATCCCTGGTCATAATCATACCAAGTCTATCTATGCACATAAGCCAAAGATGACTTTAATCACAATATAAGCATGAGGATGATGACAATGACATAATAATTCAATAAAACAAGTTCAAGGATAAATTTTAAAGATTTATGATTTAATTTATCCAGAGATCAATAACGTCCAAATTGTCAACATGATACTTCTTTGTGGAGTAAAATTCAAGAATGCTCAGAAGAATATTTCCATGAAAAGATACTAGATGAAGCGCAAATATCAAGGATATTCCACTAATTTCATGGAGTATAGAAGCCAAAACTTTAACCAACTTAGTATAATAGAATATATGAATCTGCAAATGGATTTTTGCCCGCCATGCGGTAATCCACTGTCGACGTCGGGATTTTTAATTGTCCCTTTTCGTTACTTGTCTTTTGGTGTTCTCATGTTAATGTGAGATTTGTTTGAAAAAACAAGTGAAAAAGGTCCCATATGTATAATGTCGACGATTGACTTTAAGAGTCGCCATTGGTGATTTAATCGGGTTGCACTAATGCAACCGAAAAAGGTTTTGCACATTGACCCGATGATTTGGCAATCGCTAAAAGCCGTCTGTGAAACCGAGATTCATTAAGGGTTCTTGGGGCTTGATTATGCGGAGGAAGGTGTTAGGCACCCCCGACATCCGTGTTACTACTGGTGACCGCCACTCTTCAAAGAAACTGTTATATGAATGTGTGTGTGTGTGTGGATCAATGTGCAATTATATGAAAGTAGTGCGAGGCCTCGTTCGCACCTATATATACGGGTTTGAATTTTATTTAGGAAAATCCAAATTTAACCACAAGATATAACAATGAAGTTTTTGTAAAAGAGGTTTTTCAAATCCTGTGCTTAATAGGAGTTGAGACCTTTTCATACTTCCACTTTTATTATTACATGTCCGGCTTGTTTGCTTTTATTTTCGAGATGCGAGGCATCCTCGAGAAAATAATATACAGCAGTGCTGAATTCCTCATGGGCATGACAGCCATCCAAGGAAACTCAGACACTATAAAATAATGTACAAGCTACTTACAGCCAGAAAATGTCCATCATGGGAACCGAATCTAGATTCAGTAAACTGAACCTGTGATCACATAATTCCTAGGCTCACAAGATACTGCAATTTATATGGAAAACAGTAAGCAATTATATATATATATATATATATAAGCTATATATATATATAAACATTATCAACCGCCACGAAGTGAACTCCAGGCGGGAAAAAATGTAAATATAGCTGTAAAAGCGATCAACTACCACGAAGTGAACTCCAGGCGAGACATAATGTAAATAAAGTCAGAAAAAAGCAATGAGTAAACTCCAGCCCTGATGTAAATGTAAATATATATATAAAAGCGAACGCCTCGGATGTAAATCCAGTGCTCATCGATATGTCCGACAACAATTATATATATGTATATATATAAAAGCGAGTAAATGCAATCGGATATAAAATCCGGGCTCATCGAGATATGTCCGACAACAAGTTATATATATATATATATATATATATATATATATATATATATATGAGCCCTTCCATAGCAAAGGTTCTTTTGTCAGTCTTGTCTGTAACACCCCTTTTTTGTACCGTTGATAAACTTATCGGAAGGCTGAGATGAAACATAAATATCCTAAGCCGGCACAACTTGTACCGGCTTTTATTTTAATATGAGGACCCCACCATAGTCAACATGTTGTCAGTTTATTGAAATAAAATGAATTTTTAATATTAAATAATGCCCGATCGGCACAGCTTGTACTGGCTGTGCCTTTTTTATAAAATACTCCCAGCCGCTACAAGCTCTTACGGCCGTAAAAAAAAAAAAAAAAAATTCCAACCGGGACAAGCTCTTACGGCTGTAAAAAAAAAAAAAAAAAAAAAAATCCAAACCTAAGACAACCTCTTACGACTTTTGCACAAGCTCTCAAGTTCTTTATTTGCTATTCCAAATAAAATATTTGTTATTTTTATAACTCTTTCATTTAATAACAAATAAAGAATTATAATTCAAATAAAAATAATATCCTATTTTATAAAATATATTTTTATAATTTTTTATTTTGCTATTTTATAAAAATATTTTATATTCTTTATTTGTTATAAAATATTTTAATAACAAATAGCAAATAAAAATAGCAAATATTTTATATTCTTTATTTGTTATAAAATATTTATATTCTTTATTTGTTATAAAATATTTTTATAACAAATAGCAAATAAAAAATAGCAAATATTTTATATTCTTTATTTGTTATAAAATATTTTATATTCTTTATTTTTATAAAAAATAGCAAATAAAAATTATAAAAATACAAGCTCTTCCTACCAGAAAAAAAAAAAAAAAAATACCAACCGGACAAGCTCTTTACGGTTGTAAAAAAAAAAAAAAAATACCAACCGGAAGCTCTTATGGTCATTAAAAAAATAAAAATGTACCAAATGACAAGCTCTTACTACCGTAAAAAAAAAAAAAAAAAATACCAACCGGAGAAGAGCTCTTACTACCGTTAAAAAAAAAAATGTACCAAATTAGTTAAAAAAAAAAAATTATTTTATTCAAGCAACTTGCACGCTAAATGACTCGAACTCGTAACCTCAAACTCCAAACACACGCTATACGACCACCCGAGCACCACACTTGCCTAGTCATTAATTTCAAATGATGATATGTCTTTATATTAAAACTTCACCATCTCCCAAAATCTATATTCTTGCATTATTATTATATTACTGAAACAAATATTATTAATAAGTCTATATAATACATATATGGGGTTTGATATTTAGAAATAAGTTAATATCTATATTTATTAAGCAATGATTATTAGTAATGATTTTATATATTAAGCAATGATTTTATTATTAAGAAATGATTTTATACATTTGATACATTTTTTATATATTTTATACATTTGATACATTTTTAATATATTTTTGATACATTTGTGATAATTGATACATTTTTGATATATTTGATACATTTTTGATACATGTGATACATTTTTGATACATTTGATATATTTTTGATATATTTGATACATTTAATACATTTTGATATATTTTTGATACATTTGATACATTTTTGATATATTTTTGATACATTTGTGATAATTGATATATTTTTGATACATTTGATACATTTTTGATATATTTTTGATATATTTTTGATACATTTGTGATAATTGATACATTTTGATAATTGATATATTTTTGATACATTTGATATATTTTTGATATATTTGATACATTTGATACATTTTGATATATTTTTGATACATTTGATACTAATATGTATCTTAATACTAATATTTTTTTTGAAAAGATGTTACTTTCAACTTGATTTTGTCATGCATCTTAATACTAATATGGAATTGATGTATTTTTTAGGTAAAAGATGGATAGTTGGGAATATGGGCCAATTGATCCAAGTGTTCTGCATGATCAACAAGATCATGTATCAGATGACATATATCATGGGAGAGATAGGGGAAAACTAAGCTCCAGTCAATATACTGATCAGAAATATAATCAGTGGGCTTTGACAAAAGAACAAAAAATCCTTTTAGATAAATGTGGATTTGGAGTATTTAGTTATCAAGGTGTTGTACACCAAACTGATCTTGGTCTGATATCTGTCTTAGTCGAGAGATGGCGTCCGAAGACCAATACTTTTCATTTAAACTGTGGAGAAATAACAATCACGTTAGAGGATGTTCACTTTATTTTGGAGTTACCGGGTGGTGGAAAGCCCTTAACGGTCCCCTCATTGTCACCAATTTGAATTATTTTAGGGATTGTTTTGGAGATAAATTAGTGATGAATATTTTAGTTCAAAAAACGCAGCGGCAATTTCATTAGTGTGGTTGCATCTAACATTTTAATAATTGTCCCAGAATGCAAGTAAAGATGTTGTAGGGCGACACACAAAGGCATACATATTGTGGTTGTGTGGGGCAATATTATTCCCTAATAGGAATAGAAATAGTACCCACGATATATGTCTTTTTTATTGCCAACGTGAAGATTGTGTAACTTACTCTTGGGGCGCGGCAATGTTAGCATATTTGTACAGATCTTTATATACTGCTACTAGGAAAGGAGTTAAATACATTAATGGTTGTGTTATATTGTTACAAATTTGGCCTAGGGCTTTAGCATGGTCCTATTTTGGAGCCCACAGTTACCCTGGTAGACGTGAGAATCCCCATCACCATTTGTCATTTTACCGAGGGGAGTTAGATATTAAGTCTATGTGGGATGTGGTTTGGCGGCCTTACATAATGTGGGATGATGATATCAGTGGATTTAATTTTGAAGGCAGATTGTTGGGATCTGGTGGGGTCCCTTTGATCCACTTTGATATTGTGGAATTTCAGATGTCGGATCGTGTGATGAGACAGTTCGGGTTCATGCAAGGCATACCATCACCAGCCAAAAACCACGGTGACCTTAGGAAGGAGAAAAAGTTTAAATTTATTGATGTCGAGGATTGCATGGCCTTGAGAGGGGAATATATTTCGATGTGGGAGGCATACATGGATCATCTCAAGGACAACAAACCTGAATTGTCGATTATGTCCCAATAGATGATTACATGGTCCGGTATAGGAAAATTACACGTTGGAAAATTCACCGAATTTCGACAGTGCAAGTGACGACCACGATAGTTGTTATGAGCCTCGCCATTTACAACCAACAACACCTTATTCAAATGGTATAAAATTATATTCTTCTTTAATAAATCATGTATTGGAGTAAATACTTAATATTACATTTATTCATATTTATTGTTAATAATATTTGTTTGTGTTTATCTTATACGACAAAGTTGAGAGTGCAAAAGTCACATTTGATAAATTTTCAAGATTTACTCAACCTCCCGAGTTGGTTCTCGCAAAAAATAATTGGGATTTCAATCGCCTATATACGACTTGAAGCAAGAGGTAAACAAATACCTCGACGGGGGGTCCCACAAATTTTGGAACACAAATCCCAATACACACAACTCAATGAAGGGCTTGGGAAACAAACTGATTATGTTGTACAAGAGAGCTACATACCCACCCCACAAGTAATCGAGAGAGCTCCATTCCCACCACCCAAGCCTACGAGGAGTGTTACATTCCAACCTTCTAAACCTATGAGGAGTGTTACATTCCAACCAAGTCTTCATTTATGGACTTTCTGGCGCCAAGGATCTAGTTCACAAAAGGTATATATAGTTATGTTAATAGTGATGGTTTTAATTATTATTGCTATATAATAATAATGTACATTTGGGTCTCAATCGGTACAAGATGCGGAGACCACATCTCTTATGGACCAAAAGGGTCCTTATCCAAAAGACTTAAAGATTGGAAGGAGACATTTGTAAATAAACATATGTTTGGAAACGTGGTGGCACGTAGAGGGATTTATATCCTTTATCACATCCGCGCCCAGATTATATGAATTAGAACACAATGCAAAGGTAAATCCTTAGGGCCAGGGAGTTGGATATTCGAGCATGTCATCGACGCTTATATGTTGTTGCTACGAGACGCAGAGGAATACTACGTGTCGCGGGAATACAAAGGTGGTCCCAATTTGGTTTCATGAATTCATTCTTCATGCATCTTAAGTGTATATGTGTCATGCACTAACGTGAATATCGTGCATGGAGTTTTTATGCGATCCGTATGTTAACCAAGATGTTGGTCCACCTTTACACGAATGCAAATACATATTCATGCCGGTGTGTAGTACCAATCAACGCCATTTTGTCTTGTTCCTATTCGCAGTTGAAGATTGGATGGTTACCATAATTGACCCGCACTACAATGACACTAAGTATATTAAGTTGCATGAAATGTACTCAGAATTCGTTAAAGTTGAGGTATGTTTAGTTTTAAAATATTTTAATTTTATAATGTCCTTTAATATTAAAAAATTATTAACCAACTACTTTGTATACGCAGTACATTTGATACCATTTTGTTTATGCGAAATGGTAATCCGATGCTTGAGTGGCCCAAATGGTAATCCCACTTGTCAGGACCTTAAAGATTCGGAATAAAACAACACAACCACGCAGATCGTGGCATTTTTGTCCGCAAGTATGTTGAATTTTTTTTATTAGGGCCAATGGTAATATTTCAAGAGAAGTGGTCCTTGGAAGATGTCACAGTCTTTCGTTATCTGCGTCGCATGGGAGCTTTACAAGAAATCATAAGATTACTTCCTACCTCACGAGATATAGGCGTCGGTTGTATTAATCATTCTATGTTTTTTTATTTTATGAAAATGAACATGTAATATGTACTATTCCTCTTAATGTTATGCGATTAGTATTGGTATATTCGTACTTCTAATATTGATAATCACATTATTATTATTATAATAATACTTCATTACTTTTATAAATTGATAAGTAAATTAATTTCACGAAATGACTTGAAAAATTATCATAATTACTTATTAGACTAATTGAACTAGTTTTATTAATAATAAAATCATTTCTTAATAATAAAATCATTGCTTAATATATAAAATCATTACTAATAATCATTGCTTAATAAATATAGATATTAACTTATTTCTAAATATCAAACCCCATATGTATTATATAGACTTATTAATAATAATAAATCGTAATATAATAATAATGCAAGAATATAGATTTTGGGGATGGTGAAGTTTTAATATAAAGACATATCCTTGGTTGAAATTAATGTTTTCGGCCATGGTGCTCGGGTGGTCATATAACGAGTGTTTGGAGTTTGAGGTTGCGAGTTCGAATCATTTTAGCGGTAATTGCTTGAATAAAATCATTTTTTCAATTTTTAATACCAGTGACAAAATCAGTCTTAGGTGGTTTTTTTCAATTTTTAATACCGGTAGTATCACCAGTCTGCTACCGGATATTTTATTATTTTAATGTCATCGTATGAGCCTATAATTTAGGAAAAAATAAAAAAAATAAAAAAAAATGTACCAAATATCGACTGCATTAAACGGGATATTTTATTATTTTAATGCCAAATAGTATGAGCCTATCTACGAGAAAATAAAAATAAAATTAAAAAAAAAATGTACCACCAGATATTATTCTTGTGTCTACTTGGATTACTTTATTATTTTAATGCCAAAGTATGAAATTCTGCATCTAAGTAAAAAAATAAAATAAAATTAAAAAAATGTACCACCAGATATCAAATTGCACTTAAGTGGGATTACTTTATTATTTTAATGTCACCAGATGAGCTGTCTTACGTAGGAGAAATAAAAAAAATTAAAAAAAATGTACCAAATAGTCATCAACAGATTTACCGATTATTTTAATAATAAATATTCACTTTTATAACTATAATGACAAGTTAATATTCACTTATTAAAATAGAAGCCGTGCAGTGAATAATTAGGCACAACAACTTTGTCTTTACTTATCAAATACAAAAGCTAATCTCAAATGCATCAATTCATTTTATCAACTAGTACAAAAAGGGGGTGTCAGATAATACTCACAAAGAACCTGCTATGGAAGGGCTCCTATATATATATATATATATATATATATATATATATATATATATATAAGCAATTAAACGCTCCGCATCAAGTTCAGGCTCATGAATGTAGTCTCCACCACAATTCATATATATATATATATATATATATAAAAAGCAGATAAACGCCTCCGCATCAAGTTCAGCTCAATCGAGGCATAACTCGATAATGTTAGTCCATATATATGAAATATATATATATATATATATATATATATATATATATATACAAACAAAATGAAAACCACTTTTACGTAAGTGCTGGCAAACACACTCACGACTCTCAACGATACAACAATTGGTGTGTGATAATAGGAGAAAGAGACTTTCTTGAATGTAAGAAGGCTTATAGTGGACTGCCAAAGTAGACTTCTTTGACTTTAATTGTATGAACAATCAGCTTCTGTAAGATAAAAAGTATCTATATATGGGCTAACTGGTGTTTAAAGAAGAGGAAACACTCAAAAGATGTGTATGAAGAGCTAAATGGATACGGCTTCCACGCCTTTTTCCTTCTCTCTCATTTCTCAAATGGCTGACCCCCCCTCTATATTTATAGACGGGTGGCCGCAGTTAACTTCTTGGCGGCCGCAGCTTTGATCCTGCTACCGGTCGTGGTGGGCCCGAACTTCACGGTCCCGTCGTCTCGTAATGACGTCTTGCGTGCAGTAATCGTAATGTCCAATCAAACTTACAAAACTTCAATCCGAGCATCCAAACAAAGCATATCTGTACTTCTTCGGGTTGCTTGTGTCGAGAGTTACGTAATGATATGGATTAGATGTTGTACGAAGTCAGGAAGAAGGGTCTATGCCCATGGTCTTCGAGCTTCAAATTCTATCCAAAGTACTGCCACACGTAATAGTCACTCGGGATTGTCATTCCTCGATTGTTAGGACATTGTTGTATGTATGAAGCATTTGAGACGACACGCCATTTGTCGGATGAACAAGATGATGTTTGAAAGTAGATGTTTCTCAGGGTTACAGCTGAGATTGGACTACCTGTTGATATGTTACGATATCATCTTGTTGACGTGGTAAGATGACGTTGTGACTCCTCACCGGGGTTATCGCCGGTTTAAGCAAAAAGCAGACGTTGCTCAGGGTTATCTCTGAGATTGGACTGCTTGTTTGTGTGCCTCACTGTCATCTGTGTATGCTCTTGTCTGAGGTATGTGTTCTTTGACAGGATGTATGTGGTTGAAGCTGATCGCATGTGTTTGAAACAAGCATTTTCGGAGTTATCGCCGGAACTGCGATGACATCTCTTGGGGCTATCACCAAGGATGGGGTTGCTACTCCCAGTGTTGTCTCTGGGACTGGAACTGATCGTCACGGTGTTATCGCCGAGACAGAGCTGTTCTCTACGGTGTTTGTTGTCGGTCTTTTAATCTGCATATCTCGGGGTTATCTCCGAGATTGGAAATGACATGCCCGGTGTGTGTTCCGGATTTGGATCCGATGCTCTCGGTTTGTGTTCTGGGTTGGAGCTGACCTTCTGGTAGTATCCAGAATGATTTGTATGTTGTCTTCTAGGGTTATCTCAAAAAGACGAATCTACCCTCCTACAATGTTAGTAATAGGAGTGCAGAAAATTTTGAGTGTCTACAGATGCCCCTCTTTATCATATTCATGCAATACAAGGCATGGATAGGATAAAGAATCCTAGACACTTGAAATACGAGTAAGATAATCATGATGTGGTATGCAGCAACATGATGCAAATGTATGTAGGATGATTGCCATGTAATCCTGTTGGGGATGACAATCAATGATGGCTTGGACATGCGATCCAAGTCTCCAAGGATGCTAACATTGGGACTTCCACCAAAGTCTTGAATCCTAGACACTGGCTTTTACTCCATAGAGGTACCTCTTATCCGGAAGAGATCTGTGGGGATAAAACTGTGTCTGCTTTCTGAGGATGTGTATAACATGTTCACTCGTGGTCGTCGAAAGTTATCGCCAACAAGTGGTCGTTATCAGGGTTGCCTGATCTTCGCTGATGTGTGTATCATCGGATGTATTGTCAACCTTATTGAGGAAGGTTACTTCAATGGATTTACTTGCCATTTGTTGATATAACGTCAAGGCTGCTTGACCTTCATTGATGTGTGTATCAATGGTTGCATTGCGTGGTAACCCCCGTCGGGGATACGTAGATGTTTGATAACTTCAGCGTTGAAACCCCCGCCGGGGCTACGTATACGCTTGATAACTTCGGCGTTGTAACCCCCGCCTGGGATACGTGGATGATTCGTGGTTTTTGCATTGTAACCCCCGCCGGGGATGTTTAGGGTTGTATCCCTACAAATGACGGCATCAGACCTTTGTGGGCTATTTCCACGCTAGGTTTGTGAAAGCTGAGCTCATTGGTATAGTATACCCTGCATTCAGGTGAATACCATTGAGGCGACGGGAGTTAAACTCTGACCGACAAGAAACCAGGATTTCAGGCTGTTCCGCTCAATCGCGTAGTGTTTTTACTCCTGATTTGGCCTTTTCAGCTTGCAAGACCTCCTTTGCAACTCTAACTAGAACGAGCCGGAGGTGTGGGACCCATGTAGGAGGGAATCAGGTGGACATGTAGGTGCCGTAGGTTGACCTACGGTCAGCCGTGCCTATGTATAGGCGACTGGTTACTTTCATAAGTCATTGTCAAGCTGCGCCGCGAAGGAAATCTGAGAGCTTCTCTGCAGATCTGCTGAGTTCAGGAAACTTTCTATATATTCTGTCACCATACAAGCGTTCTTCACTGTCCTGGTAACACATGCATGTATTTTTTCCAATTTACATGCATTGGAAAATGACTTATCGCATCTAAATGCACTTAAACACATAGTAGTGAATATGCATACTGATATGACTTGATAAAAAATATTCAACATAGGAAATGTTAGTATTAAACCATGCTGAACATAATGATGTGAAAAAATTTAACTTTTGAAGAAGTCAAATTGGCACCTTTTACTGTCATTTCTTATCCTATCTGAGGACAAATTAGTAAAGGTAGAATAGTAAATAATTCTGGTAATTAGAGTACACTTTACTGATTTTCTTGTGATGTGATGAATGCATACTGAGGATGTATATGTATGTAAAAGGTGTGCTACTGAATGGCCACCTAGTCATACCTATGTGCATGTGGATAGTCTCATTTACAAAGGGGCTATGGCAAAATTTTTCAAAATGTAGGCATTGGGCACTTATGCATTTTTAACTATACGGTAGATGTATGTTAAAATAAGGCATGTATGCATGTAATCACAGAATGCATTTTGAAAAAGACTCCAGGTACGAAATACCACACCCTTTCTGAGGTGATTTGGAGACTTGTTATCCAGATATTATGGATCCAGATCAGCCGAGCAGTTCCCGCAGGACCACTTCTGGTATACGGAGGAGGGCTTTTGAAGAGCCTCAACGCCATTCTATGAGACAGCCTCGTCGTTTGGCGGAGGCGGTGGTGCGTCCTATTCGGGTTGAGGTGCCGAATGTCGAGGACGAGGATGTACCGTTCGAGGTTCCCGCTCCTGCGGTACGTATTCCCCATAGGGAATTGCTAGGTATTCAAGTGGAAAACCCAGATCTTCTGGGTGACTTGAGTAGGCATCCTTCAGTGTACATGCACGCAAATGAGGTATGAAGTTAGATCTTTAATCTTCCTTATTTCCTATTGATGAGAAGTCAAGGAGTCTGATGTTGATCTGCATTTGATGTAGGTTCCTGGATTCACACAGCCTCGAGGGAACTGGTTTAACATCCACTCTATGTATCAGGCCTTGCATGATGACTATAGAGCGATCGTCCATGGCTGGGGATTCAAGAGATTCTTCTCTATTCTAACCCATCGTTGTCCCTGGGGTTATCTCAGGGCATTGTCTGAGCGGTGGTTTCACCAGACCCAGTCATTTCATTTGTTGGACTGTGAGGTGATGATGTCACTGATGGATTGGCGGTTTATCACAGGCATGGAGTTTGGAGGGGAGCCGGTGCCTTTCACGGCGGATATCACCCCTACTGCCGTCAGATCCTTGTTGGGAGTTCCAGCGGAGGCACTAAAGGGCAGGACTGTTAGGACATGTCCTTTGAGTGTAGATGCTACGAGTGGGCTATTGAGTGAGCCCATACTCGATGATGTGAGAGTCAGGGATCGCATTCTTCGGCGATTGTTCCTGATTATCATTAGGGACTGCTTCATAGTAGATAACTCTTCTACGGTGTCTTTCGCTCTGATCAGCGCCACTTGACACATGGACCGTATAGGAAAGTAAGATTGGGGTTCCTACACCTTTGCCTACTTCCTCAAGGGAATGCGCATGCGATCGTAGGGCTTGACCGAGGCGTGGTTAGGATTCTACCCGTTTCTGCTGGTGAGTGTTTCTCTTGTCTTTTCCCATGTATAGGTTAAGAGTGTTGACTGACAGCAGATGTTTGCCTTTGTGTTGGCAGTTTTGGGCTTATGAGAGGCTCCCTTGTTTGCGTCCTGTGAGCGTGTTAGGTTTAGACACCTATCCACGAGGACGGAGATGACATCATTCTATACTGGCGGTGGTCCTTGTTGCTGAGGGTTTTACTCATTGTCGCCTGCAGCTGGAGCTATTGACAGCTGATGTCATCACATGGATTCCCTACTCTGGAGAGCATTTGGGAGTTGGCTTTGAGGATGGGTACCCGACTGGAGTAGAGTACATCATATCCTCCCGCAGGATTTCTCTCTTTACAGATGGAGGATGGGAGCTCTATTTGGGAGAGCGTGCTATTAGGAGAACTACATGAGAGATTCGTATGCCGATCTTGCCTGCTGCCAGGCGTTATTGGCCTGTTTCGCAGTCACCCGTTGTTGACATCCCATTGTTGGGGATTGACGGTTTTACATTGTCAGAGGGCCCCTGCTCACAGGAGATGTTCCAGCATTGGTGGATCCCTCGTACCATTGGAGCTCAGACCCGTGCCACACAGTTTATGGGGGATATGGTTCTAGGATCCATGATGATGATGGATTGGCTAGCCTGTGTCAGAGATCCGACTCATGTGACACAGATCGAGAGATTGACTTTCAGAGTCGGACCGATCACATCTTTTCATTCGGCATTTGGGGCGTAGATCCTGCAGAGGCGATACTTTTGATCCTTCCAGTGTCAGAAATTTGGTCCCTCGATGACCCATTTGGTTTCTTTGGCGCAGATCCTCCTCAGTATAGGTCCCGACATCCCCAGTAGATAGAGATCCAAAGTGACTCGGAGGAGTTACATCAATGTGATAACATCGATGATGTGAGACATTGACACTATTGACTTCTTCCGATGTATTTCTCATTATCTCTTTTGATAGGCCTCTCATTAGTCTACCGGTAGCTTCGCCCCATTCTCGCTATATCTTTTGATAGGCCTCTGTTAGGCTACTTTGGGTAGCTTCGCCCCATTTCCACATATTTTAGTTTGTCATCGAGATGTATTAGATGATGATATACTTAGGAATGTATGTACATTTTTCTATTCCCTATATCATATTGCCATCTATTGTATCATGCATGTCATTGTTATGCATATGTATGTATGTCCCGAGATACTCAGCATTGACCCCTGGATGGTCTTATGACACTACTACGTCATGTATGTCTTCTTGACAGCTTAGCACGCATTGATCATACCCCACCATCTGCGGTGGTAGTTGGTATGAGATCATGGTATGATAGTATATCACCATCAGACATGGTGATCGTAGATGATTTGCTGCAGGTTACTATGACCCTACTGATGTTTCAGGTCCCTCCAGGATTTATAGAGGGCATGCTAGAGCATTGGATATCAGACAGACAAGTATTCTGCTTCGGGACCCGTGAACTGACTCCTACTTTGGAGGAGTATGCACGATTGATGATGCTGCCTCTAGATAGACCTTGCATGCATATGGCGATGGGAGACATGAGTAGACAGTTTATGACTCTTACAGGATTGAGGCGCAGAGTAGTGCAGGATGAGCTGACATCTGGTCATGTGATATCCCAGCGTTTCCTGATAGATAGGTTTGGCTCTGAGGACAGTTACTCACGACATTCTAGGGATTTCACCACACCAGAGGATCATTGGCGTTCAGCCCGAGTAGATGTACTACTTCTGTGCGTATTGTCATACGTCTATATGCCGCAGTACATGGATGAGCTAGACATCAGAGTTATTATGGCAGTGAGAGCTCTCAGGGAGGGTCATACCATCGTTCTGATGATTATAGCCGAGACCGTGAGGTCGGCTATATACTGCTGCACTTATCCAACAGGGGTATTCACAGGTAGCTCAGTCATGCTATATGTGTGGTTCATGTCACACTTGAGATCGATTGGTACATTCAGACATCATGGATTTTGTTACACCCATGAGATAGCCATGTCATACTCCTTCAAACCTGCGGGGTGTACAGATGCTGCATCTTGGTCCACTTTTCTGGCAGAGATTGGAGATCCTTTTGATATATTGCCGTGTTCAGGGCTCATCTCACCCTACAGCTTCATTACTTATGCTCCGGGCATGGATTATCTCCTCTACCGGTTTGGTTTGAGGGCATGATTACCTACCACCCATCGGGCCGTGATATGTCGGTTGACCGGTTTGGGACTTTCATCCATATGAGGGGACGGTGAGTCGGTAACTTGGCGTCACCGCTTTGTCGTGAGGACAAATCCAGTTGTATACTGTTGGGATCGTGAGAGTTTGTTTGAGTTTTTATCGATCATCCTGGTAGTTCTGCAGAGTACTCCACATGGATGGAGACCGAGACTGCATTGACTGTGGTAGTATCCACAGTGCAGGAGACAGATTATGACGATGAGGAGCCTATAGAGGAGGCTGTCATTCCCACCGATGACTTGACTGCTGGGTTGCCAGCATTTGTGATAGATTCTCCCATTTCGAGTGCCACTGTTGCTCAGTATTCGGCACAACATCTGGAGCAGAGCTTACATCTGATGATCTATGGTAGAGATCAGGCTAGGGCCACGATGTTGAAAGCTCTTGATGAGAGAGATACTGCTCTATTGGAGAGAGACGAGGCTAGATCAGTCAGGGATGCATTGATAGTGGAGCGGGATGCCGCCTTATCTGCTAGGGATGTGGCCATTGTAGACAGCACTTCAGTGAGATCCCAGATGACAGTTAGCCTTGCCGACATGAGTGCCTACATTGATGAGCACTCCGCCACCATGTAGTTAGCTTCTGATCTGCTAGCTCGAGTAGATACCCTTGGGCAGGAGCTTGCAGCATTACCTTCGTCTTCAGAGAGGGATGCTATGTTAGATCTGATAGTTCGCATATTTACAGATCTGTAGATAGCTTTGTATTTTCTGCACAGACTAGCTTAGCCATTTTTTTCATGTACAACACATATGTATATATCAAACAGTATTATGTATGGCAGGGAAATATATGTTGATTCACTTCCCTTTTAGTTGTGCCTTGATACTTGCTTGATGTTTGCCTGTTTCTCCAGGGCCTTTGATCTTGATGCATTTTGAACTTATCCTTGATAGATGGACATTGAGACGTCGCAAGGTCTCTCAGAACGGATCATTGATTTCTAAAAATCCCTACCATCTTTGGTGTCTTGGGACTGGTATATGTATGAAAAAGTGGAGAGGATGATAGTTTCTTTCTCTCTGAGATTTACCGCTCCACAGATGGTCGTCAGTACTTCTATTTGTGAGAAGCCTAGTTAATTCCATCTCTTATGGGTTGGTATTGCTCTTCGAGGCACGATCGCAGCTTAGATGGTCACCGTATCTTCTATTTGTGAGAAGAGGTTGGATAATTCCATCCCTTTGATCTGAAACTGATGAAGTGGGGCAATTTGAAGGTTGTTCCCGATCTGTGTGACAAGTATGTTTGTTCGGTAGGGTTAGATCGCACCATGAATGGTCGCCACGTCTCTCTGTTGAAGAGGAGATCAAGTCTGCGTAGTTCGAACCTAGTGTAGGAGGTTCAACGCTGAATGCGAAAGGCAGAAGGGTGTGAAAGTATTTTTGTTATTTTTATTGTTTTTGTGAAGAAAGGGTAGAAATATTTTTGTTGTTTTTGTTTGTTGCGACCGGGCCATATAGAATATTGTTGCCTACGTACCCCCAAGTGTTCGGGAGATTAGGTCGATGTAGTTCACCCCTCAGGACGAATCGCAGCTGAAGAGAAGCACAAATCCCATGTGCAGGCTATACTGCGGGGAGAAGAAAGTTTATTCTCATAATGGAGATAAACTGCAAGTGTGGAAAAAGTTTGATCCTGTCCTCAGGATAAACTGCAAGCGTAGAAAAGTTTTAATCCCGTCTTCAGGATAAACTGCAGGCGTAGAAAAGTTTAATCCCGTCTTCAGGATAAACTGCAGGTGTAGAAAAGTTTAATCCCGTCTTCAGGATAAACCGCAAGTATGAAAAGTTTAACCTCGTTTTCAGGAGAAACTGCAAGTATGAAAAGTTTAACCTCGTTTTCAGGAGAAACTACAAGTATGAAAAGTTTATCCTCATTTTCAGGAGAAACTGCAAGAAACCAGGCTGCTGGTTTGAAGTGTATGTTTCCCTGAGGGGCTGAAAAGTGTAAAGCAAGGGTTCAAAACCGGAATGACTGGTGATTTGATGATCAAAACTAGGACGCTTGTTTGATGGTAACTTCAGACATAGTACCGTTTTATGGTGTCCGAGTTAATAAGCTGTGGAAATTTATCGCCATCCATTTCCTGCAACCTGAGAGCACCTCCTGTCAATACCTCCTTGACAACAAATGGGCCTTCCCATTTAGGAGCGAATTTTCCCTTAGACTGATCTTGGTTGTCAATGATCTTCTTCAAAACCAAGTCATGCTATTTGAATTGCCGTAGTCGGACTTTTCTGTTGTAGGACCGTGCGATCCTTTGCTGATATAACTAACCATGGAAGATAGCCGCGGCTCGCCTTTCATCTATCAGAGATAATTGGTGATACCTATCTTGTACCCATTGGTCTTCATCCAACTGAGCATCCATCAGGACTCGTAGGGATTCCATTTCCACTTCTATAGGGAGCACTGCTTCTATCCCATACACTAGTGAGTAGGGGGTTGCCCTAGTGGAAGTTCGCATCGAAGTTCTGTAGGCTAATAAAGTTAGGGGCAAGAAGTCAGGCCATCCTTTGTGATTGGCAGACATTTTCTGCATGATCTTCTTGATATTTTTATTAGTCGCTTCAACAACACCATTCATCTTTGGTCGGTAGATGACAGAGTTGAAATGCTTGATGTGGAATTTTCTGCATAATTCATCCATCAATTTGTTGTTGAGGTTCTTAGCATTGTCTGACACAATGACCTCTGGTTGTCCATATCGACAAACAACATTGTTTCTGATGAACGCAATGATGACTTCTTTAGTGACCTTGGGGAAGGAAGCTGCTTCGACCCATTTGGTAAAGTAGTCGATCATGGTGAATATGAATCGATGTCCATTACTGGCTTTGGGCTCGATGGGCTCGATGGCACGGGAAAGCTATCTTTTAGGCAAGCTTTGTTCAAATCCCGATAATCCACGCAAACTCGCACCTTTCCCCCTGGTTTAGGTACGGGAACAATGTTGGATATCCACTCCAGATATGTATATACCATGATGATGCCAGCTTGAAATTGTTTCACAATTTCCTCTTTAACCTTTAAACTCCACTCAGGTTTCACAACTTGTCTTCTGATAATCATTGTATTACTCAAAAGTTTGTCCACAATCATGCATCACTAATTGCTAATTATGATCAGATATAATATCGTTTGTTTAATATTATATCTTAATCTAGCAGATGATATCAATTAACCAATTTAATCTTGCAAAAACCAAATTAGTAAATTGAATAACGTACAAGAAGTTGAAACAAATTATTAGAATAAATCTCATGCAAGAAAGAATAAATAAAGTAAACTTGATTAAACCATTAATTATAAAGAAGGTTGAACATCCCTTAGAATTGAATAGAGAATTTAGCCTGGCATGCCTTCAATATTCCATAATTAGGGTTTGTAATCCAATGTAGATAATAAGATAATCAATTATTAATGATCACTATTACAATATATTTATACTACTAAACGAAGTCCTAAACCTATGAGAAATAAAAATCCATAACTTAGTAGGAATCTATCAAAAACTCCTCTAAACACTTTCCAAAAATTCTAACTTTCCCGACTGAGCTCACCGAGGCGAGTTAGTGTGCCTAGGGAGCTCACTGGGGTGAGCTTGGATAGAGGAGACTAGGTCAGGGCAAAGTCAGAAGGCACTGGGGCGGACTGGAACAGAGACGAACTCGTCAGGGCTAGTTCCTTTAAGCTAATTGGGCTCGACGGGGCGAGCTCACTGGATTTTGAGCAGAGAGGCATTCGCCGGACGAAAACTTTGTGCTTTGCTGAGCTCGCCGGGGCGAGCTCAACTATTTTCTGAATTTTTGTCCCTTTTCATATCTTCAGCTACAATTCACCCCGTTTTCATCTTTTTAACTTCAATTCATAATGAAATCAATAAACACCTTAATAAGCTCGTGTACACAACAAAACATGTAATAAACTAAACATAAAGAAATCAAAATAAATGAATATTTCTATCTTATACACAAATCATGAATTTTCATCTCATGCAAATATCATAATCACATGTTATTATAATCAGATCTAAATCTATATTTCATCTCCCAAATTCATATAGATTAACACGGTAATTGTGGATCAGACAATTAAGTAATTAATCACAAATCATAATAGACATTTCGATGTTAATAAACAATAACTAACACGGAAGCATATCAATAAAAGCTACACATAAAGTTCTATTGTAATCTTAAAAAGAAATTAGTTCATAATTGAAATAAAATCCATAATCTATAATTGAAATAACATTCCAGAATACAAAGTAAAAGATAGAGAAAAGAATAAAAACTGTTGTAAAAATTCTTGAATCTCTCCTTCAACTCCTAAGTTGAATCCATCGTGCTCCTTTAATTGCTTCAAGCCTTGCTCCACTCTTTAAACTAGGTTTTTTAATCCTAAATCTAATGGAATATCTAACCTTTATTCTATGTGTCTTTCTGTATGATGGTTAGTCTCCTCCCTTTTATAGATAAATATTCTCCCACGTCAACCCTTCAGTAAAATCTTATTTGGAATAGAAATTGGCTCTTAAATTCTAACTTAGTTGTGACACCCACAAATCCGGGTACTCCATTCCCACGGAATTTGGTGCTCACTATCCAAAATAATTACATCTAACTACCCATAATAAAGGATAAAGACATAACTTAATAAACTTAAACAATAATCTTTCCCATTAAAGGGTTACATCAACTTAAAACAATCTCAGGTAATCTAACCTTAAACTATTACATAAGTCTGTGGAATACATCACAAAATAACATAAGTCTTATAACATAATTTTAGTTAAGTAAATTCAAATAAATCTTCATCACTTGGACATCTTGCCCTTTCCTTTGCTAGAAGATGGCTCATCGACTTTTTCAACTCTAGCTGTAGTGTTAATTACAAGAGTGAGCAAACAATTGCTCACTAATATAATGAATAATAATAGCAACAACATGTGGTTAAGCAGTGAATACTGAATAATAGAGAACTTGTTCTATGAATCAAGAATAGAAAACAAGTTCAAGATTTATATCTGAGGGTCTTAAGAACGTGAACTATGTCCCCAGTGATTAGGCATTTTTACATTAACCTTAACAATCATTTAGACTATACAGACCCTTCGTTACGTACTTAGGGGGATCAACCCTTTGTACCATGTATTGTGCAAAAACATCTAAACATTAACGCGTACATAATACCCTATATTAGGATTGTTCATCTCGGATTGTCTTTAGGATTTCTACACCAAAGAAAGTTTAGTTTGGAACTAACTTATCAGTGGTTCTAAAATTTTTAGAACACTTTTCAATTATAGATTAATCCAATCAATATGAGTTTTCCTGTTATTCGAAGGTTCAACACAATAATATAGGATTGAACAATGATATTTAAGTCAAAGATTGAATAATGACAATATACAATTGAATAGACATGGTATATATGCAAAGTACTACATCCGAAAGAGTTAGAAAAATCTCATTTGGAATAATGAATTTAAACATTATATGCTTTGAATAGTAAGAACGAGAGTTAGGATTGTGAAACTCACTCCATGTAAAGAGTTAGAATACAAGAGCTTGCATAATCATACACTTCCATTTTATTATGTGTTCGACTTGATTGCTTTTATTTTTGAGATGCGAAGCACTTTCGAGAAAATAAGATACATAGCAGTGCCGAACTCCTTGTGGGAATGAAAGCCATCTAAGGAAATTCAGACACCGTAGATAATTTACAAGCTGTCTACAGCTAAAAATGTCCATCACGGGAACCGAATCTAGATTCAGAAGCTGAATATGTGATCACATGATTCCTAGGCTCACATGTGAAAGCAATATGTACAAAAGCTAGAAAAAAAAAACTAGATTTGAGTAAATCTAAATCATTCCAGCTTCAACGGTTCTAGTTTAGTCACCATGAACCGGTCAAAGTAAGAAATAACCAGATTTAGGCAAATCTAGCTCGCAGGCTGAAAGGATGAATATCTACATTATGAATGCTGATAAAACAGTTATATATATATATATACATTTCAAAGATATATATATAAATCGGTAAATATTACCAAGTGATCTTCGTAATTTGATTGAAATGTATATATATATATATATATATATATATAATTATTTATATATATAAAAAAGAAATAAAAAAGCCACAAATCAACGATCCGGTCATATCCACATAACGCGACTCTCAACGTTAGTAGATATAAATATATGGAAGTAGGAAAAAGCTTAAAAATCTGAAAAATCTTACAGTGGATTGCCAAGAAGACTTCAGATAGCTTTAGATGCCTAAAACCTAGGCTTCCACCGTTTATATTTTTGTATGTAGCAAAACACGAGCTTACAAGTGTTTAGAAAGAAGAATCACTCCGTTTAGAGCACTCTAGAAGTGTTTACAGGCTGAAATGGACAGAGTTTTCTCTCTTTTTTCCTTTTCTTCAAATGAGCAACCAAGAGCACATATTTAAAGACCCGATAGCCGCGGGTCTACCTGCGACTACCCGGGGTGCCCCGAGCCATAGAGGTCTCGTCGTCTCGAAGTACGTGCACTCGTGCAACGCGTTGTCCGCTCGAACCTTCATAACTTTCAATTTGGGCATCCGATAGAGGCGTGCTGAAGCAAAATTTGATAATATATATAGAAATATTTATATATATATAAAAGAAATAAAAAAGCTACAAATCAACGATCCGGTCATATCCACACAACGCGACTCTCAACGTTAGTAGATATAAATATATGGAAGAAGGAAAAAGCTTGAAAATCTAAAAAATCTTACAGTGGACTGCCAAGAAGACTTCATATAGCTTTAGATGCCTGAAAACTTGATTTCCACCAGTTAAATTTTAGTGTTTAGGAAAACACGAGCTTACAAGTTTTTAGAAAGAAGAATCACTCAGTTTATAGCACTCTAGAAGTGTTTACATGCTGAAATGGACATAGTTTTCTCTCTTTTTTCCTTTTTTTTCAAATGAGCAACCAAAAGCTCATATTTAAAGACCCGATGGACGCGGGTCTACCTGCGACTACCCGGGGTGCCCCGGGCCATGTGGGTCCTATCATCTCGACATACGTGCACTCGTACAACGCACTGTCCACTTAAACCTTCATAACTTTCAATTTGGGCATCCGATAGAGGCGTGATGTACCTTTTTGGAATGCTATTGTCAAGAGCTACACAATGACATGGGATTAAAGATTGTACGAAGCCAGGAAGATGGGTCCATGACCAAATCTTTAAGTCTTCAAATTCTATCCGATGTGTTATCTTATGTAGTAGTCACTCGGGATTTGAGATATGGTTCTTGTGGGACACTTATGTATGAAGTGTGGACTAAAATGATGTTGAGATGACGTTAATGTAGTATCAAGGTAGCAAAATGACAATTTTTCCCCTCACCGGGGTTATCTCCTAACTCTGCTGTAGAGATGTAGCGATTGTTCTTCAGGTTATCTTTGAGATTGAATCACGCTTTGAATGCTGAATGTCCTCAAGGTTATCTCTGAGGTGTCTTGACCTCCCGAGGTTATCTCTAGGGTTAGAACTGAGTGTTCTGGGGTTATCTCCAGAACTGGAACTGCATCCCCCGGGGTTATCTCCGATGTTAGAATTGAGTATCCCGGGGTTGTCTCTAGGATTTAAACTGAGTATCTCGGGGTTGCCTCCAAGATTGAAACTGACTCTCTCAGGGTTATCTCCAAGGTTAGAACTGTATCTCGGGGTTGTCTTCGAGATTGAAACTGAGTTGACTTCCAGGGTTATCTTTGGAAGACAATTTTGCCCTCCTGTAGTGTTAGTAATAGGAAGGCAAAATTTTGATATCTAAAGATGCCCCTATTTATCATATTCATGCAATGTAATGGCATGGATAGGATAAAAATCACTAGAAACTTGAAATATGATAAGATAATCATGATGCAAATGTAATGTAGCATGATGTGAATATTGATACTGAGTGTATGAAAGAATAGAGGCTGCTCCATGAATGAGACCAGAGGATGTTGAATTAGGGTTATCACCAAAGTCCTTAATCCTTATTATAGGCTTTCCAGCGAAGATGTTCTTCTCATGTGCGAGAGACTCTTGGGGAATTGTGCTTTAACTGCTGAAGATCTGTATAACAGATTCCATCATTGGTCCTCCCCGATGAGGATGTTCTCTATGGTTTTCATCGCTAGGTCTTTCTAATGCTTCGTTGGATTTACTGCTAACAGTTTGTATTGTCAGGGATTCCTGATCTTCGTTGAAATGTCCTTCAACGGCTAATATCATCGGACCACCTCTGATGCTTCGCTGGAGTTAATTGCCAATGGCTGATAATATCAGGGTTGCCTGATCTTCGCTGAAATGTCCTTCAATAGCTAATATCATCAGACCAACTCCGATGCTTCGTTGGAGTTAATTGCCAGCGGCTGATAATATCAGGGCTGCCTGATCTTCGCTGAAATAGTTTTTAATGGTCTAAACATCATCGAACCACCTCCGATCCTTCGCTGGATTTACTTGCCAATGGATGATAATATCAGGGTTGCCTGACCTTCGCTGAAATAGTTTTCAATGGTCTAAACATCATCAGACCACCTCCAATGCTTCGTTGGATTTACTTGTCAACGGTTGAAAATGTCAAGGCTGCCTGACCTTCGCTGAAATGGTTTCCAACGGTTGAGAATGTATAAAATTTCCGTTGGGGATGAACTTTTGACGAGATGTACGCTTATGATTGTAATTACACCCAGGTTGATGGCATTGGACCTTCGCAGGGTATTATCAAGGGTAGCTTTCATCAGCTTTGATCATTGGTTTTGTAAACCCTATGTTTGGGCGAATACCAATGGTTGATATGTAGACCCGTAGTTTGGTCTCTGAAAATTAGGATTTCAAGCTTTTCCGCTTAATCGCGTAGCGTCTTTTTTCCTAATTTAACATTTTTTCTCGTGGGGCCTCCTTTGTAACTCAAATTTGATCGAGCTGGAAGGGGTGAGGACCACCCAAGATAGCCACAGGTGGACCCGTGACCATCCGTGGGTTATATTTTAGGGGCCTTTCCCTTTTATAAGTCATTTTCAATTGAAGTCGCACAAAGAATCCGAGATTTCTTCTTCAGATCTACTGAACTCAGGCTATGTTCTATAAAATATTTCACCGCACAAGTGTTCTGCACTCTCCCGGTAACGTATACATGTCTTCTTTTCCAGTTTTGTTCGTTGGAAAGTGAGTTATCACATGAAATGCTTCTAAACACATAGTAGTGAATATGCATGCTCATATGACTTGATAAAAATTATTCAACACAATAAATGTTAGTATTTAACCATGCTGAACATATTGATTTAAAAAAATTAACTTTTGAAATAGTCAATTTGGCACCTTTTTTTGCTATTTCTTCATCCTATTTGAGGACAAATGAGCAAAGATTGTAAAGCAAAGTAATCCTGGTAATTAGGCTAACTTTATGGATTATGACTTTGACATTTTTATACATATAGGATGTTTATGACTGTGAGTTGGTGTGTTACTGAATGGCCACCTAGTAATGCATGTGTGCATGTGGATAGGCCTTTTTACAAAGGAGACTCTGGCAAAAAAATTTCACGAGTCTAGGTATTGAATGAATATACATTTTTAACTCTACTGTAGACGTATGTTAAAGTAATGCATGCATGTATATATACATAAAATGCATTAAATTCGCTCTAAGTTAGAATTTACCACACCTTTTCTGAGGTGATTTGGAGACTTTTTTCCAGATATATGGATCTAGACCAGCCGAGTAGCTCCCGTAGGACGTCTTCAGGTGTGAAGAAGAGAGCTTTTGATTTACCTCGGCTCTCGCAAATGACCCACACCTTTCGCTGGTGGATTGTGAGTCGATGATTCGTCTATCCGGGGTTGATGTACCAAATGTTGAGGACGAGGAGGAGGATGCACCGATTACGGACCCTACTCCTTTATCTTCTATTCCTTGCAGGGAGCTTCTAGCTATAAATGTGATGATTCCAGAGCTTCTGGATGATTTGAGTCACCACCCCTTGATCTATTTACATGCGAACGAGGTAAGAGATGTGTTTGATCTTCCTTTTTCCTATTAATGAGGATCAAAGGATTTGATGTTGATTTGCACTGTGATGTAGGTTCCCGGCTTTATGCAGCCTCGAGGGAACTAGTTCAGTATACATTCTCTGTACCAGACTCTTCACCCAGAGTACCAAGAGATTGTGCATGCTTGGGGTTTCGAGGCGTTCTTTTCCATCCTCCCCCGCCGTTGTCCCTGGGGTTACCTCAGGGCATTGTCTAAGCGTTTGTTTCACTAGACTCAGTCTCTCCATTTGCTGGATTATGATGTGATGATGACACCGATGGATTGGTGGTTCATCACTGGTATAGAGTTTTCCATGGCGCTAGTGCCTTGTGTGGCTAACATTTCCCCTACTGCCATCAGATCCTTTCTAGGAGTCCAGGCTACGGCGCTCAAAGGCAGAATAGTCTGCACTTGTCCTTTGAGTGTAGACGCCATAAGTGGGGCTTTGATGGAGCCATTACTCGATGATAGGAGATTCAGGGATCACATTCTTTGACGATTGTTCCTGATCATCCTCCGGGGTTGTTTCCCGGCGGATAACTCTTCCACGGTGTGATTCGCTTTAGTCAGCGCCACACGAGAGGTGGAGCGTATTGGAGAGTTTGATTGGGGCTCCTGCACCTTTACCTACATCCTCAAGGGAATGTGTTTGTGCTTGCAGGGCTTGACGAAAGTTTGGCTAGGATTTTACCCATTTCTGCTGATGAATATTTCTCTTTTAATTTCCCTTGATCGGGTGGAGAGTGTTGACTGATCGCAGATATTTGATCTTTTATTGGCAGTTTTGGGCCTATGAAAGGCTCCCATGTCTTCGTCCTGTTAGCCTGCTAGGTTTAGACACCTATCCATGGGGATGGTGATGGCATCACTCCACTTTGACGGAGGTTCCTGTAGCCGAGGGTTTCACCCATTCTCGCTTACAGTTGGAGCTGTTGACAGCCGATGTCATTACATGGGTTCCTTACTCTGAGGACCATTTGACAGTTGGCTTTGAGGGTGGTTTCCCAACTGGTGTCTAGTATGTGATGTCCACCCGTAGGCTTCCTCTCTTCACAGATGGAGGTTGGAAACTCTATTTAGGAGAGCGTGTTATCAGGAGCTCCATAGGAAAGATTCGTATACCGATCTGTCCTCCTGCCAGACGTTATTGGCCAATGTCGTAGCCACCGATCATTGATATCTCGTTGGTGGGAGTTGATGGCTTTGCTTTGTCAGAGGGACCGTTCACTTAGGAGGCATTTTACCACTGGTGGTTCCCTCGTACCATCGGAGCTTAGACCCGCGCCACACAGTTTATGGGGGAAATTATTCCTGGCTCCGATATAATTATGGATTAGATTGCCTGCGTCTGAGAGCCTACTCATCTGACGCAGATTGATAGGTTGACCCAGCAATTGGACTAAGCACATTTTTTCATCTGGCATTTGGGCAGAGATCCTTTCGAAGCAGATACTTTTGATCCTTCCAGCTTTGGGGCTGGCCCTTCAGGTGGCCCATATTCAGATGGTTTTATCAGTGCAGATCCTCCATTGTATCGGCTTGATATCCCTACTGGTAGAGATTCAGTTACTCAAGAGGAGTTACATCATGTGGATAGGTTAGATGGTGTAGACATCAACACTATTGCCTTTTCCTAATGTATTTCTCGTTAATCTTTTGATAGGCCTCTGTTAGATATTGGGCGACTGTGCTCGATTCTCGTTATATCTTTTGATAGGCCTCTGTTAGTTTTTGGGCGGTTGTGCCCTATTTCCTTGTATTTTCCAACTGTATACAAAGATGATGTATTTACATAATGATGTACTTAGGAATGTATATATATCTTTTTCCATTCCCTACATCATATTTTCATTTGTTATTTATTATGCATGCATTATGTTTATGGACATGCATTTTCAGAGATGAGTTTAGGATTGACCCTTGGATGGTCTTATGACACGGCCTTATAGATGTCTTCATCGATAGTTAGCCGGATTGATCATACCCCACCAGTATTGATGGTATCTTCATTGAGATTGTGGTATGACAGCTTGTCCTCCCTAGATTGGGTGACAGTTGATTAGTTGTTATATCACTCTATGACCCTCCTGACATTCCAGGTTCCATCGGGCTTTATAGAGGGCATACTGGAGCATTGGGTACCGGATAGGAAGGCGTTCCAGTTTGAGACCCAAGAGTTGACTCCTACCTTGGAGGAGTATGAGCGTTTAACAAATTTGTCGTTGGATAGGGCTTACACTCGGATGGTTTTCGGAGATATGAGCCAGCAGTTTATGACGCTCACAGGTTTGAGGCGCAGAGTTGTCCTGGATGAGATCTCCTCGGGGTATGTAGTGTCCATGAGTTTTTTGATAGACATATTTGGGTCCTTGGACAGTTATCTGCATGCTCCAGGAATTTCACCACTTCGGAGGATGATTGGCGTGTTGCCAGAGTAGATGTACTCTTGATGTGTATGGTGGTTTATCTGTATATGCCATTGTACATGGACCACTTGGACATCGGCGTTCTTATGGTAGTGCGTGCTCTCCGGGAGGGATATACCATTTTACCGATGATTCTAACAGAAACTTTGATGTCGGCCATGTATTGTCATACCCATTCTGTAGGGGTATTTACAGGCAGTTTAGTCTTATTGTATGTGTGGTTTATGACACACTTGAGATTGATTGACACTTTCTGATGCCATGGGTATTTTTCCCCCATGAGATAGCCATGTCATACTCCTTTCAGCCGGTGGAGTGTACAAAAGCTGCTTCTTGGTCAGTTTTCTTGTTAGGGATCGAGGATCCATTTGATATTCAACCATGTTCAAGGCTAAGCTTGAAAGTAGTATGCACACAAGCCAATCATGTTTGATGATAAAGCATATACTTTATAATAATCTTATTCATTTATTAATAAAAAGTATTAATTTATTAAAGGCTTTTAATTATCTACATGATGTTGTTTTATAATATGTGATAAACTCATAGTTTTAAGCAATGCTTTTAGAATAATGATGATGATCATTCTAATGAGATCTAAATTCTTAAAAAGCTTAAACCTAAAATAGTTCCCAATCGTTGGATTACTAAATTGGGGATTAGTGAATCCGGATAGATTGGTACATACGTTGCTTGCTCATTGGATGAGGATGATTGATCTCATGATCATTTGTGTGAAGACACTAAAGCAAGTATGTAGGTGCTTATTAGAGAATAATTTCACTGAACGTGGCTCGCTAAGGAATACCTAATGGAGTTTTACTTGTCATCATCAGGAATTCAGTAGTGATAGTAATCTAAGTGATCCTTGGACTTGAGATCATCATAGTATCTTGTGTATGATGAGTTATACTTTGACTTATTCCTTAAGACCCTTAGGGTATATCAAAGGGTATGCTTGGGTATAATAAGTTGTACATGGAGATAATGTATGATCAAGAAAGAATCTGCCACTTCTAGTAAAAGAAGAGAAATGTTCTATGTGATTCGATAAATGACAACCCAGTAGTCCTTGGCCAAGGTAGAATGAAATTAGAAAGGAGTTTCTAATTTGCATTATTTAGAGTTGTGCATGTAAGAGTCGAAATACATATAATTAAATAAAATAAGACTTGACAGTAATTCCATGTCTTATATTTAATTGGAACATTGTATGGTGGAAGGATTGAATTGTACGGTAACTATTTACTCAAAGGTTCTTTTATGATTAATGTTAAATTGTCTTATCCCTATTGTAGAATAAATATTATTTATTTAAATAAATTAATAGTTTAATTTATTTATTTAAATAAGATTAGAATTATTCTAATTGATTTATTCACAACCAATTTAATATGGAGAACCTAAAAGGTCACACCATAAAAGGAAGAATAATTATTTAAGAAGTTAATGGCATAATCGTAATAATAAGTTAAGTATATTTAATTTAATCTACGGTGATAGAATAAATTAAATAGCTTAATATTTATTATTTAATATTTTAAAATATTAAATATAAATTAATAAGAGGAGTCTTATTATTATTATTATTAATATTATTACTATTTAATTCCTAAAGGAGTTTGAGAATTAATTTATAAAAGTACTCTCATTTATTCCTAATAAGATTAGGAGGCTAATTAATTAAAAGTTTAATTAATTATTCCTAATAAGATTAGGAGCCTAATTAATTAAAGGATTTTAATTAATTAAAATAAAGCCAAATTCCTTAATTGTTAAGGAGGGTTGCCTACATCTATAAATAAGACGAGTCTTATTATGGGTGCAGAGTGGTTGTTGATTTTTTCACAACATACGTAATTCCAATAGTTGGAGAGTACGTTCTTTTTTTATAGAGATAGAAAACTAGGGTTTTGCCAAACACTCATCTTCTTGAATCTTTCTTCCTCCTTGGTGGATCACCTCTAGAGGCCAAACACTTGGGTGGCTAACGTTGATCAAAGGAAAGAACCAAACCTGGTGGATTCAAGTTGAACACGAAAAGGATTGGAGGTGAACTTGTACCTGAGGAAGCTCGGATCTTCAAGGGTATGATTCTTGTTCTTTATCTTTTCGTTTAATTAATAATTGCGCATAAAGGATGATCCGAGTATATGGTTTATAAAATTTTAAAACTCTAATTTTTCCACGTTTCCGCTTAATTTATGCAATTTGATTGCGTTCATGAATATTACAAACCTAAAAGTGGCATCAGAGCCAAACCTTTATACGAATTATTAATTGTTTTAATTTGATATGTATATTGATATGTGTTTAGAACAAATTTTTTGGGCATAAATTTGTTGTATAAAATTTATTAAAAAAATAAGAAGGGCCGAAATCGATTTTCCAAAAGCTGTTAGTCGCATGCCTGTTTTTTTTTTAATAAGCTGATCCTGAAGCATATGTTAATTGGCATAATATGTTAAAAGCATATGATAAGCGCTGATCCTGAATCTATGTTAAGCATACTTCCGTTTATAAATAATAGTTAATAAAGATCTTCAGGGAATCACTTTTTTTTTCTTGAATCACATTATCCTGTATATAATCCGGAGGTTGCACGGATTTCCGTGATTCACCATGTTGATTCACGGTTTGCTTCAATATGGTATCTCTTGAAGCATTGAATCACTTGGAACAAATCAAGTTAACTATTATGATTTTAATTGGCATGTGAATCACGTGATACCTGTTAGTATTTTTACTGTGTGGTTTTAATGATGACAGTGTTTATATGGGCTAAATTATTTTTTATATTGGCTTATAATTTTATTTAATCATGTTAAATAGTTTGCATGGGTTATTGCATGAAAGGATACTGCAGGTTGTTACGTGATTCAAAGTCTTTGGAATATAATATTTATATAAGTAACTAAACCTGTTTTGAAGACTAAGTCTAATGTGAATTGGAGTTGATTAAGGAAATTGAAAATCAGGTATTGGATTTTTTTTTAACAGGTATGCAAGCTGGATTTTATATCTAATCTGTTTTAATTCCTTATCTGTTGGGTTATAGTCTTCTAATATAGATATAGATATTATCTGAGTTACCAATTTTACGTGTCTTTAATATTTTTAGGAATTGGTATATCTATGGACTCTTATTCAAAATGGAACAACGGTTATTGATTAGAGTCTTGCTAACATCAGTTGTTGTTTTAAAGGAAACTTGTTAACAGTCAATAAGGACTCTTTCATGCTAACAGCAGTTGTTGTTTTGAAGGAAACTTGTTAACCGTCAATTGGACTCTTTCAGCTAGTCTTAATATTTTATTTGACTACTTCTCTTATCTTCTGAGGTTGTTATTCATCTCCTATTATCAAGTAATATAGCCATTGCTGGAAGAATTGTTATGTTACTTGTCATAGCCGTTGCTCTCTTCATTATATATATTTACTCGACTTCATGAAGGGATACGAGACTGCAGAACATAATCTTTAAGAGAGCTATCTGAGATAATTATTCTTATAATCTTGGTTGACAGTGTTCTTGTATCCTTTATTTCAATATCTATTGTAACCATAGTAGTAAAAGTCTAGGATTGGCTTGGGGTTTTTATTTTGTAATACTCAGTCTGTTCAACGAAGTTATCAAGGTCTCAAAGGTGAGAGGTGTTGCAGAGGTGCAAAGGGGGCAGAGGTGTCCAAGTGATCATCGTTGTAACAGGGAGTTTTTATTTACTTTGTAATTGTTGAGTATTATTTTAATAAAGTGAGTCTCTAATCCTAGTTGGGATTGGACGTGGATTAAGCCACTAAACTAGAGGATAGGGGCTGAACCACGTAAAAATTTTCGGTGTGATTTACTTTTCACATGTTTCTGATTTTAAGCTTTATATTCTGCATACTTTGGTTTTAGTTGGAAATTTTATACTAATACGGACAGGTATTAGCTGTCCGTTTTTAACAGTTAAGAATATAACTAATACGGACAGGGTTAGACCGTCCGATTATAGTCTGTTATAGTAAACTTAAAAAAAAATTGGCCATTGTAGATCACGTCTAAGTATTTGCACCTATTCACCCCCCTCTAGGTGTGCTTTATTACAGAATTACATTTGGTATTAGAGCAAGGCTCTACTAATATTGATCTTTGCAGGTCATAGGGAAAGATCCTATGGCACACCTCAGTTTTCAAGAAGGTTAAACCACAAGCCGACCACCTTTGTTCCTCGGAAGTGAAAACTTCAACTTTTGGAAGTTTAGAATGATGATTTATCTCAAACGAGACCCATGGGAATGGTGGGTTGTTGAGAATGGCCCTGTCATTCCAAGACATGATGATGGAAAACCGAAGACTCTCATGGAAATGGATTCAAATGAATCATACATGGTATCGTACGACTCCAAAGCCATGAACACGCTGCTAAGTGGAATGATTCAAGCTGAAATTGACAAATTTTCTGCATGCACCACTGTTAAAGAACTATGGGATACAATTATCATGAGCCATGAGGGAACTACAAAGGTAAAAGAAGTCAAATTAAGTTTACTAATGCAAGAATATGAACTTTTCAGGTTAGAGAAGAATGAATCCATCAAAGAAGCTTAAGCTAGATTCCTCACTCTTATGAACTCTCTAAGCATGCTCGGCCGAAAAATTGATCAAAGGGAGATAAGTAGAAAGATACTTAGAGTCATACCCAAACGATTTGCACCAAAAGTAACAACTCTTCAAGACTCAACTACAATCAGTACGATGGAAACTCTAACTTTGTTTGGAGAACTTAAAGAATTCGGAAAATCAGCTAAAGAGGTATGATGAAGAAGATGAAGGACCTAAAAGGAAGACCTTAGCTCTTCAAGTTAAAAGCTACATAGAAGGTGATGATGAAGACTCCGATGAAGAAATAGCTATGATGTCCCAAAAATTGAGAGAGCTGATTAGAAAGAAGAATAAATCAAAGTTTCAAGGCAGGACATTCAACAACAAGAAAGATGCCAAGAAAAAGCCACAAGAAGATACCTGTTTTGAATGTGGAAGACCCTGACATTTCAAGAGAGACTGTTTCCAATTAAAAGGAAGAACAAAGCAAGCAATTCAAAAGGAAAGGCGTTAATGACATGGAGCGATGATGAGTTCAATCATGACGAGGAAGAAGATGAAATTGCTCAACTGTGTTTCACAGGATTATGCAATCAAGAATCATCTGAGGTAAACTCTGAACTTGGTGATATTACTATTTCTGATTATCTAGTTTTAAAAAATGAAAATATTCGTATTAAAGAGAAAAATGCTCATTTAAAAAATTGGATAAATGATTTAATGAAAGAGGTAGAAACATTAATTGAAGAAAAATAAGAAATAGTTAAAGATTGCTCATCAAGTGAAATATCTAAGTTAAATGCTAAAATTGATTATCTTGATAACTATAATAAAATTCTATATAATCGTGCAAACAAATTAAATGAAGAATTCAATGATCTTAAAAAGGAAAAATGATGTTTTAAAAGAAAGTTTGAAAATGAGAGATACTTGTATTGATGCTTTTAATGATGGAAAAATATTAAACATGCAAAATAATAATGAGGAAGAAATAATTTCATTGAAAAAGGATCTTGCAAAATTTGTTCAAGGGGAAGAGAATTTAAATATAATTTTAGGTGCTCAAAGGTCAAGTCTAGATAAACAAGGAATTGGATATAATCCTGTTAAGAACATCACAAGCACTACTAATAAAATTAGAGTAATAAATAATAAACCAAAGAACAAGCCTCTTTATTGCTCACCTTTTATTACTTGCAAAAATTGTGGTTTAAAAGGACATTTTGATACAAATTGTAATAAAATTAAAATAAAACAAGTCTGGGTAAAGAAAAGAGATTTAATTGCTACTAAAAATATCGGACCCAAACAAATTTGGGTACCAAAACGATGAGCTACTTCTTTGTTTTGTAGGTGTGTTTAAAAGCTAAAGTACCATCACATAAATGGGTGTTAGACAGTGGATGTTCTAGACATATGACGGGTGATAGTGCTAAATTCATCTCATTAACTACTAAGAAGGGAGGAACTGTTACCTTTGGAGATGACACCACATGCCAAATTGTCGGTAAAAGTAAAATTGTGAATGGTAAGGTTTTCATTGATAATGTTCATTATGTTGAAGGATTAAAATATAATTTAATTAGTATAAGTCAACTAATGGATAGTGGACATAAAGTAGTTTTTAAAAAAGATAAATGTGCTATTATTCATGCTTCTCACAATGTTCCTTTAATTGCTCAAAGGGAAGGTAATATTTATACTATTAATTTTGAAAATCAAAATGAAGATATTTGCCTAACTGCTATTCAAGATCAAACTATTCTTTGGCATAGAAGGTTAGGACATGTGTATATGGAATTGATTAACAAATTAGCTACCAAGAACCTCGTCAAAGGATTTCCAAAGCTAAAATATGAAAAGACGGGGATTTGTAATGCATGTCAGTTAGGTAAGCAAGCAAGAGATTCCTTTATCAGCAAAAATAAGGTATCAACTTTTTACCACTTCAATTATTGCATCTTGATTTGTTTGGACCCGAGAGATATGCTAGCTTAGGAAATAATCATTATGCTTTTGTTATTGTTGATGATTTTTCAAGATTTACATGGGTTTTATTTTTGAAAATTAAAGATCAAGCTTTTGCAGAATTTGAAAAGCTTATAAAGAATGTTGAAACAAAACACAGTCTCAAGCTAATTGGTATTCTAAGTGACCATGGTGGGGAATTTGGAAAGACTTTATACCATATTGCAAGAGAGAGAGAGGTGTTACACATGAATTTTCTCACACCAAGAACTCCACAACAAAATGGTGTAGTGGAACGCAAAAATCGTATTTCCAAGAAACCGCAAGGACGTTATTTGAAAAAGTAAACCGCCTAAAAGATTTTGGGCGAGGTCGTAAGTCTTGCATGTTATATTCTAAATAGAGTATTGATTAGACCCATATTATTGAAAACACCATATGAGTTACTAAACAAAAGGATTCCTAATATTAATTATTTTAAAGTGTTTGGTGCTAAATGTTTTATTTTAAATACTAATAGTAATCTTGGAAAATTTGATTCAAAATCAACCGAAGCTGTTTTTATTGGTTATTCAGCACATAGTAAGGCATATAGGGTTTATAATCTTGATAAGTCAAAGGTTGAAGAATCAGTACATGTAATATTTAATGAAGTTAACCATGATCTGTCAAAAGATGAGGATTCTGCAGGAAATAATCATTTGATTCGTGGAAGCCAAACAGCTAAATTTGGACAAATTTAAGCCATTCAAATCGGAAGGAAATAAATTGAAAAAGATAGCCTAAGTCATCCAATCAAAAATACAAATTGAAAATAGACATGACTGACCATTCCATTTTAGTAGAAAACTTCGAGATATCGCATACAATCAAAAATAGACAATCGTACCCTGCTTCGATTTAGAAGAAAAATCGATTTAACACAAAGGATGCGAAGGTGACATACCACAGTTTGAATCCAACGAACAAATGACCACTGCCAAGCTTTCTAAATCATCTCGGACTGTGAGAAATCATCCTCTAAACTTGATTATTGGAGATCCTGACACTTGGATGAACACAAGAAGGAAAGCAAGGAATTATTGTGCATTTTCAACCTTTTTTTCTCAAGTTGAACCAAAAAATGCCAAGGAAGCAATTCAAGATAAAAATTGGACAATTGCCATGCAAGAAGAGTTAAATCAATTTGAACGATGTCAGGTATGGGATCTTGTTAAGCCTCCTAAAAATGCATCTATTATTGGTACTAAATGGATTTTCAAAAATAAATTATATGAAAATGGTATTATAACAAGAAACAAAGCCAGATTGGTAGCTCAAGGCTATAATCAACAGGAAGGTATAGACTATGAAGAAGCCTTCGCCCCTGTTGCAAGGTTGGAAGCTATAAGAATTTTATTAGCCTATGCATGCTTTAGAAAATTTAAATTATTTCAAATGGATGTGAAAAGTGCTTTTCTAAATGGTTACTTAAATGAAGAAGTTTATGTCAAGCAACCACCCGGTTTTGAACATGAAAAATATCCACATCATGTGTTTAAAATTGAAAAAGGCCTTGTATGGATTTAAAACAAGTTCCAAGAGCTTGGTATTAACAGGTATGCAAGTTGGATTTTATATCTAACCTGTTTTAATTCCTTATATGCTGGGTTATAGTCTTCTAATATAGATATAGATATTATCTGAGTTACCAATTTTACGTGTCTTTAATATTTTTAGGAATTGGTATATCTATGGACTCTTATTCAAAATGGAACAACAGTTATTGATTGGAGTCTTGCTAACAGCAGTTGTTGTTTTAAAGGAAACTTGTTAACAGTCAATAATGACTCTTTCATGCTAACAGCAGTTGTTGTTTTGAAGGAAACTTGTTAACCGTCAATTGGACTCTTTCAGCTAGTCTTAATATTTTATTTGACTACTTCTCTTATCTTCTGAGGCTGTTATTCACCTCCTATTATCAAGTAATATAGCCGTTGCTGGAAGAATTATTACGTTACTTGTCATAGTCGTTGCTCTCTTCATTATATATATTGACTCGGCTTTATGAAGGGATACGAGACTGCAGAACATAATCTTTAAGAGAGCTATCTGAGATAATTATTCTTATAATCTTGGTTGACAGTGTTCTTGTATCCTTTATTTCAATATCTATTGTAACCATAGTAGTAAAAGTCTAGGATTGGCTTGGGGTTTTTATTTTGTAATACTCAGTCTGTTCAACGAAGTTATCAAGGTCTCAAAGGTGAGAGGTGTTGCAGAGGTGCAAGGGGGCAGAGGTGTCCAAGTGATCATCGTTGTAACAGGGAGTTTTTATTTACTTTGTAATTGTTGAGTATTATTTTAATAAAGTGAGTCTCCAATCCTAGTTGGGATTGGACGTGGATTAGGCCACTAGACTAGAGGATAGGGGCTGAACCACGTAAAAATTCTCGGTGTGATTTACTTTTCACATGTTTCTGATTTTAAGCTTTATATTCTGCATACTTTGGTTTTAGTTGGAAATTTTATACTAATACGGACATGTATTAGCTGTCCGTTTTTAACAGTTAAGAGTATAACTAATACGGGCAGGGTTAGACCGTCCGATTATAGTCTGTTATAGTAAGCTTAAAAAAAAATTGGCCACTGTAGATCACATCTAAGTATTTACACCTATTCACCCCCCCTCTAGGTGTGTTTTATTACAGAATTACAATACCCACTATATATGTGATATATATATATATATATATATATAATAATTTTATAATTAAAATAAAAAAGATTTATTTTAATCTTAAAATAAAAAGTTTATTTTAATTTTAAAATAATAAGTTTATTTTAATTTTAAAATTAAATTTCATGCTAACTAATTAGAGTTGGAATTGGATTCCATGATAACTAATTGGGGTTGAAATTGGATTACATGTTTCCTTAAATAAAGGAGTTTATTTAGATATGAAATAAGATTTCATATTAATCAAAATAAAGGGGTTTATTTATGAATAGAGAAGAGAATCAGTGTTTCCTTTAAATAAAAGAGTTTATTTTATTTACATGGAATTGGATTCCATAATTAAATAAAATAAAGGAGTTTATTTTGATTAAAGATTTTATTAAAATAAAATAGTTTATTTTATTCAAAATTGGATAAATTAAAATAAAGAGGTTTATTTTGATTTAAATTTGGATTAAAATAAAAGAGTTTATTTTGATTCAAAATTATATTTTATACTAACTAAATTTGCCCATTAAATGATATCAATATATATTGAATGTTTATTATTCATAAGATGAATTAGGGGTGTAAAAGTAAACCAAGTAGTTCGGTGCTTCACTTTCGAGATCGACTAAAAATATGATCCAAAACTCGAATTCGAAGTTGATCCGAGTCGAATCTGATCCATACTGCTTCGCTTAATGATACACGAGTCGAATTCGAGCATACCAAAGTGTTCGCTCATATTAGGTTCGAGTATTTTATTTTTTCTCGAACCATACTGATATACCGCCGATGGATCATATTCAATATTGGTCCGATCCATGCTAATAAGCTAAATATGTGATATTTGTATCAATCTTTATAATTTATAAAGTGTAGTATGAAATTGTGTAAACTTGTACTTGAATAAATCAATTAATTGAATGTCAATTTATATTACATTCCTTATAATTTCAATACATATATAAAAGTGAAAAAGTTATATATATAAATATTAGTTAAGTAACCAATTTAGTATGTAGTGGTTCAGTTTTAAGTGAAATGATTCATATTCGAAACTCGATTTGAAGGCTCATGAGTAACTCATTTTATAAACGAGTTGAGTACTTACGAGCCGAGTAGGTCCGAGTAATGATCCGACTCGAATCTGGCACAAAAATATAAATCCCTTATCGAATCCGAGTCGAATTCGAACTCAATTTTTTCGAGGCGGCCCGAATCTGAGCATGAAGTTGTTCGCTGAGATTCGACTCATTTACACCCCTAAGATGAATGTTATTTATTGATGCATATGGTGATGTGTATGATAATAAATGAGATTGATTATGGACTATTGACCAATGTGATTGGATTTTATTTTAGTTGGATGCATGAATGTATGTGTTTTATTAAATGGGGTCTGCGTACCTCGTCTTCTCTAATTTTTCTTAATGTAAATTCTATCTTCCTCCTATGTACTTCCCCTTGACTGCTAATCAAGTTTTCTATTTATATTAAATAGTTTTGTAATAGGAATAGTTAGAATAATTTTGAAAAATTGGAGATCAAGGGGCAAGGAGCGCTTGAAGACCCGTTTGTAATGGAGCCCGAGTTTAAATGTAATAGTTATATTTAAATATTAATTTTTTTACCCCTAAGGTTTAACCTTTTTGGTTCACTTGGTGGCTCTAGTGAACCAAACTAGAATAAAAGTCCATAATCAATCCGGGTAGAATATAATATTCTATATGTGCATGCTTAATTATACTATATATATATATATATATATATATATATATATATATATATATATATATATATTATGCAAACATGCTCCGCATGTTAATTAATATGACGCATATTTTATATATATATGTGCATGCACGCTAAACAAGATGAGACAAATTAATAAAAACCCCTCAAATATTTTATATTAAGTTGTAACATTCAAAGATATTTGGAATATCGAACATCGCCTTCTAGCATGGTAAAACAATAGAGTATTAAATATTTAATATGAGTTTGTTGTGCACACACAAGGCACGTATTAAATATTTAAGATGTTGTTTTATCACATTTAATGCTTATAAATAGACTGAACAATGTTGTTTTGTTGTGCACACACAAGGACAGTGTTTTTCTTTCGAATATATGGAAGTGCTAGGTATGATTTAACTTAGATCATTTTAGTTCGGATGTGCACACACTTGACCATTATGATCTAAGAGGCAAAATACAAGGAGTTACATAGTTGATGTAATTGATAAGAGTTGTCTACCTATTTATTTATATATAGTTTATTGTGCACACACAAGGCTATGTACATTTGAAATAGGATCCTTATTCTCACTAGCATATCTTTAATTAGATATTGCTGAACTATATATATTGAGGGTAATATAGTTTGAAAAAAATAGTGGGAGATACCAATTTAAAACAATACCTAAATTAGTTTGGTAATTAATAAAAGAATGTATGCTAAAATGTTGTTAATTACAAATTCATTTATAGAATTTTACAATGTCTAAAATTACTATCACTGCGAAGCATATTAGATGCTATTTAACCGGACTGAATTAAATGGATTGGTTAAGGAATTTAAGAATAGTTCTCATGGCTGAAAAGCTATCTTATGTCCTTAATACACCTATCCCTACAATGGTTGAAGACAATGCCTCTGAGGAAGAGATTCCTACTTTTAGAAAGTGGCAAGATGATGCACAGTTGGCTCAATGTATCATGCTCGTATCCATGAGTAACAAGCTTCAGCGTCACCCTTAAACTATGGACACTCCTACTATACTCCTGCACGTCAAGTAGTTGATGGTGAGGAAAGTAGGACTAATAGATATCAGATATCTAAGAAGATCTTCCGATCTAGAATGACCGATGACACTACAGTATAGATAAAAATTCCTTAACATTATCAATTTGGTTGATCAATTAGGCCAACAGGTTTTGTCATGGATGGAGAGTTGAGCCAAGATTTGATCTTGCAGTTACTCCCGGACTCCTTTCACAATTGTTGTGAATTTTTCATATGAACAAGCTAGATATTAGCCTCACTAATTTGCTTAACATGTTGAAAAATGTTGAGAGTCACTTTCCAACCAAGAAAGACCATGTCTTACTGGTAGGGGCCAAAGGATCTTTTGAAAAGAAGAACGATTCAAAGAAGGTAAATAGAAAGGCAAAAACAAAGGATAATAAGAACAAAACTGATACGGATAGCAAATGAGTTTGCTTCCACTTCAATAAGCCTGGACACTGGAAAGAAACTGCGAGAAGCATCTTGCAGAGGCTAACCAAAGAAGCTTAGTGAAGTTTCGGTTATAAATACAAATTTGTTCATGATTTAAAATAAATTTTTCTTTAAGTCAAGGTTCTACTTGGGTATTGGATACCTACTTTGGTTATCATAAATATAGATTTATGAAGGAACCAATCAGAAGTAGAAAGCTAAACAAATATAAGTAATCCTATGTGTGGAAAATGAAGCAAAGGTTGCCACATTAGCCATAGAAACTTATAGTTTAGTAATGCTTACGAGAAAATCTATTAAGTCAATAAGTTGTTATGTATTTCTGTTCTTGTTAGAAACATTATTTCCATTTTATTGTTGGACAATGAAATCTTTGGTATTATATTTAAGAACAATTGTTGTTCTATTTATAATAATAATAATATTTTGTATAGAACTGAAATATTACTTAATGGATTTTGTGTACTTGACTTACGTGAAAATATATTTTGCAAATTAAACAAACTAGTATAAGAAAAGGAGATGATAATTCAAAGAGTTGAATGTGTGTATTTACTGAAATACAAATGTGAATTATTTGAAAGGTTCAAAGAATTCAGAAATGAAACAAATTGGCAAAGTATTAGGATTCTTTGATCGAATCAAGGAAGGAATACTTGTGCAATAAGTTTCTAGTTCATCTCAAATGGTTTTCTCATAATGGACGCCTCCTGATACGCAAAAATTGATTTATGTATCTAAAAGGAAAAATCATACCTTGTTGGACATGGTACGGTCCATAATGATTTTACCGACATTCCAGTATCATTCTAGGGTCATGCCCTAGAAATGGCTGCATATCTACGAAAAAGGTAACCTCAAAATCCGGCCCCAAGACTCCATAAAAGTTATGGATAGGAAGGATTCCTAATTTTAAGTAAGTTAAGATAAGGGGTTGTCCAGCTTATGTGAAAAAGGTTTCAAAGGATAAGCTTGGGACAAAATTTGACAAGTACAGATTTGTGGGACATCCTAAAGTAAGTTTAGGGTATATATTCTATAATCCTACTTAGCAAAAGGTGTTTGTTGCAAAAAACACGATGCCTTTTAAGATAAAGATGTTTATCATTGAAGGGGCTAGTGGGAGGATAATAGATCTTGAAGAGTTCAAGAACCACAAAACACTATAAGTCAAATAAGAGGAACCTGTAGATAGACCTATTGTACCACAACCGAATCGTAAATTTGGAATAGTACCGAAGATACCTAGGAGGTATGGATTCATCATGGATGATGATGATGAGGTACGTATCATAGAAGATAATGATCCAGTTACATACGATGAGGTAAGAGTTGTAGACACTCAAAGAAATGGATTGAAGCAAGCTTCTCAAAAATGGAACATTCGTTTTGATGAAACAAATCAATAGAGTTTAATTTTATCAAAAACAAGAATGAACCTAGTGTGTACAAAAGGGTCAGTGGGAGCGTCATGATATTCCTAGTATTATATGTTGATATATTACAGATGAGGAATAACATACCAATGCTATAATTAGTGAAGATAAAGTTGTCTAAACATTCCTTAATGAATGATTTGGGAAGAGTATCTTAATTGGGGATAAAATCTATATAGATAGATTCAAGAGGATGCTCGACTTAACCCAAGGAACGTATATTCATTTGATGCTAAAGTCGTTTAGCATGGCAAACTCCAAAAGATGTCTCATGTTGATGAGCCATGGAGTGTATCTCTCTTAATAATCCTTATAGACTCCTAAAAGAGAGATCGCATGAGTAACTATCATGTATGCAATGAAATATACGAGACCTGATGTTGACCAGTCATATTCTGGAGAAGTTCACTGTGAGTCAGTGAAAAACATCTTAAAATACTTAATCGACACTAAGGATGTGATCATATTTATGGTGGGTCTGAATTAAAACTAGAGGGCTTAACAGACTCAAATTTTTCAGACAGACTAAGACGACAGAAAATCCACTTTAAGGTAAAGCGTTACCTTGAATGGTGGTGCAGTGAATTAGAAAGGTTTCAAACAGCAACGAGTTGTTGGTTTAGTGATAAAGACAAAGTATATAGCTGTAAATGAAGCTGTAAGTTGATTGTTTGGATGAAAAGTTCATTACAGAACTAGGAATAGTTCCTAAGTCTCATCTTGGATCTAAACATGTGTTGTGGCACTTTCACTTAATTATAAGAATCATTAAAAGATAGGAAATCACTATAGAGATAGTGGACTCTCAATAACAACATTACAAATCCATTAACTAAAGCTTATCTAATAGCAGGATAATCGTCACTTAGAGAAGAAGGGTATGAGATACCATGGCGATTGGCTTTACTGTAAGTGGGAGATTGAAAGTAGTATGCACACAAACCAATCATGTTTGATGATAAAGCATATACTTTATAACAATCTTATTCATTTATTAATAAAAAGTATTAATTTATTAAAGGCTTTTAATTATCTACATGATGCTATTTTATAATATGTGATAAACCCAAAGTTTAAAGCAATGCTTTTAGAATAATGATGATGATCATTCTAATGAGATCTAAATTCTTAGAAAGCTTAAAACTAAAATAGTTCCCAATCATTGGATTACTAAATTGAGGATTAGTGAATCCGAATAGATTGGTACATACGTTGCTTGTTCATTGGATGAGGATGATTGATCCCATGATCATTTATGTGGAGACACTAAAGCAAGTATGTAGGTGCTTATTAGAGAATAATTTCACTGAACGTGGCTCGCTAAGGAATACCTAATGGAGTTTTACTTGCATGTCAATAGGAATTCCTGTAGTGATAGTAGTACAAGTGATCCTTGGACTTGAGATCATCATAGTATCTTGTGTATGATGAGTTATACTTTAACTTATTCCTTAAGACCCTTAGGGTATATCAAAGGGTATGCTTGGGTATAATAAGTTGTACATGGAGATAATGTATGATCAATAAAGAATCTACCACTTCTAGTAAAAGAAGAGAAATGTCCTATGTGATTCGATAAATGACAACCAAGTAGTCCTTGGCCAAGGTAGAATGAAATTAGAAAGGAGTTTCTAATTTGCATTATTTGGAGTTGTGCATTTAAGAGTCGAAATACATATAATTAAATAAAATAAGGCTTGACAGTAATTCCATGTCTTATATTTAATTAGGACATTGAATGGTGGAAGGATTGAATTGTACGGTAACTATTTACTCAAAGGTTCTTTTATGATTAATGTTGAAATCTATATTATCTGGAAAGTTGTTGATCACTAGGGAGACTTATCCTTATTGTAGAATAAATATTATTTATTTAAATAAATTAATTGTTTAATTTATTTATTTAAATAAGATTAGAATTGTTCTAATTGATTTATTCATAGCCGGTTTAATATGGAGAACCTAAAGGGTCACACCATAAAAGGAAGAATAATTATTTAAGAAGTTAATGACATAATCGTAATAATAAGTTAAGTATATTTAATTTAATCTATGGTGATAGAATAAATTAAATAGCTTAATATTTATTATTTAATATTTTGGAAATATTAAATATAAATTAATAAGAGGAGTCATATTATTATTATTATTACTATTATTACTATTTAATTCCTAAAGGAGTTTGAGAATTAATTTATAAAAGTACTCTCATTTATTCCTAATAAGATTAGGAGGCTAATTAATTAAAAGTTTAATTAATTATTCCTAATAAGATTAGAAGCCTAATTAATTAAAGGATTTTAATTAATTAAAATAAAGCCTAATTCCTTAATTGTTACGGAGGGTTGCCTACATCTATAAATAAGACGAGTCTTATTATGGGTGCAGAGTGGTTGTTAATTTTTTCACAACATACGTAATTCCAATAGTTGGAGAGTACGCTCTTTTTCTATAGAGATAGAAAACTAGGGTTTTTCCAAACACCCATCTTCTTGAATCTTTCTTCTTCCTTGGTGGATCACCTCTAGAGGCCAAACACTCGGGTGGCTAACGTTGATCAAAGGAAGGAACCAAACCCGGTGGATTCAAGTTGAACACGAAAAGGATTGGAGGTGAACTTGTACCTGAGGAAGCTCGGATCATCAAGGGTATGATTCTTGTTCTTTATCTTTTCGTTTAATTAATAATTGTGCATAAAGGATAATCCGGGTATATGGTTTATAAAAATTTAAAACTCTGTTTTTTTTATATTTTCGCTTATTTTATGCAATTTGATTGCATTCATGAATATTACAAACCTAACACAGCTCTCCCTACAGCTTTATCACTCATGCAGCTGGCGGGAATTATCTTCCCCTAGCTTGTTTGAGGGGTGTGACCACTTATCATCCACTGGCTGTGATGGCACAGTTTGACCAGTTTCAGAATGTTCATCCCTTTGACGGGGCATTGGGTCAGTGTTTGTCATCTCGACTTCTATCAGTAGAGGATTTATCCAGGATTTAAACCTGTTGGACCCAGGTGAGAGGGCTGACTTTTCTACTAGCCATCCAGGTCGTTCCACAGAGTATTCTGCATGGTTGGAGGCAACAATTGCATCGGCTTGCTCGTATGTACATAAACGAGGTTGTAAGATTGCATGGTATGCCAGAATCCATATATTCTAATCGATACCCAAGATTCACTTCACGATTTTGGGTTAGTTTGCAAAAAGCTATGGGCACGAATTTACGATTTAGTTCGGCATATCATCCTCAAACGGACAGACAATCAGAGAGGACTATTCAAACTCTTGAAGATTTATTAAGACTCTGTGTCCTTGACTTCAAGGGAAGTTGGGACAAGTTCTTACCATTGGTGGAGTTTTCCTACAACAGTTATCAAGCAAGCATTGGCATGGCTCCATTCGAAGCGTTGTATAGAAGAAAGTGTCGTTCTCCAGTATGCTGGGATGAGGTGGGTGAAGCAACGTTGTTGGGACTGGAGTTGGTACGTATGACTACAGAAAAGATTCAAACGATCCGACAACGTATAAAACCTCACAAGACCGACAAAAGAGTTATGCTGATCTTCATCGAAAGGACGTGGAATTAGATATTGGATATCATGTGTTGTTACTTGTTACTCCATGGAAAGGAGTTACGAGATTTAGAAAGAGAGGAAAGCTCAATCCTCGATTCATTGGCCCATTTTTAATCCTCGATCGAGTAGGGACTGTAGCCTATAGACTCGCTTTACTGCCAAGTATGTCTCGTGTTCATAACGTTTTTCATATATCCATGTTACGTAAATATGTGAAAGACCCGAACCACATTATTGAGTTAGAACCGAACGAAATAGCAAAAGATTTAACGTATGAAGAGGTTCCTATTCAAATCTTGGATAAAAAGGAACATATTCTATGCTCCAAGGTTATACCTCAAGTCAAAGTTTTATGGAGGAACCACGATGTTGAGGAAATGACCTGGGAGTTAGAATCTAAAATGAAATCAAGGTATCCTTACCTCTTCGACATACCAGTGCGTGCCCTAATTTTGAGGGAAAAATTTCATAAGGGATTATTGTAAGACCCCAACTTTTATGAATAAAGATGAATTTTCTATAATTATCATTTTGGAATAAATTTGATATAATGTTATAGTTGTGGGTAATATTTATAAATTTTGCAATGTACATGAGTTGTTATATTATATTCGATTGGTGGGGAATATTCATTTTAAATGGGAATATTAAATGCGACGACACAATCATTAGGGGACCTAACGGAATTATTGCAGGATTGAAAAAACGACAAAAATATTTTTTTATGAAAATAACGGCGAAGTTTTACTGTTAACTGTTGAAACACCTGGTGTTAAAAGTACAAGAATACGTGTGGTTGTATAGTAGCACATGGTATTGATTATTGATGCTTACGTGAGAAGTCATTCAGTTTTATTCAATTATTGTCGATATTTTATATATTATTAAATCAATAATTGAGATGACAGAGTTATTAATATTATTATTTGCATTATTAACGATGTCTAGAAGTTCTGCCAAGGAGAGGTTTGGTCACCTAATTGCGGCGCCAATAGGAGAAATCCTTATTGGAAAAGCCCCTCTTTCACAGGAAACGACACAGTCGATTAATAGTGTGAATAATAATAATGATGATGAAGTTTTGTTTTATTAATATTATTAATGTAATAAAACGAGAAAAGCTTTTTATATAAAATAGAATACTTTTATAAAGTTATTCGTTTTATTAGGCTAATAGTAAAATCTTTTTATATAAAACAGAATACTTTTATAAAGTTATTCGTTTTATTAGACAATAATTAGAATATATTATATTTTATTATGCATAGTGTTTGCATAGTGCCTGCATAGTATTTGCATAGTAAAATCTTTTTAAAAGTTATTTGTTTTATTAGATTATAAATAGAATATATTATATTTTATTGCAAACCAATCTGGACCATCCGTTTAAAGTCAATCGATCTGGACCGTTCATGGATTGGTTACTATTCAGCCCATTCTTCTATAAATAGAAGCTCATTCCTTCATTATTTCTTACGAATTCACTTTGGCTCAGAGAGAGAGAAACCGTAGAGAATTATTCTTCTTCTATCTTGAACGTATTTCTTTAGCATTTAAGAAAGCTTTGAGCGTAGTGCAAATTTCTTCAAGTATATACCCGCCCTACCGTCGGAGTACTCTTCTTTATAAGGTAAGGGGTATTATTTTTTTTTCATATTCATGAAGAGAACTTCATTATTCCATTTTTTATTATTCATTGTTGGAATAACTTTGATACGCTGTGATCACCCTATATACTTGGGGATTTTCGTAGTTATTCTATTCATTATTATTCATTTGGAACATCCATGCATGCGTTATATGCCTGACCTGGTTAAAATCTTTATTATTCTCATTGGAATATCACATGCATGCGTTATACGGGACACAGGTTTAAATCTTTATTATTTTGTTGGAATATCACGTGCATGCGTTTTATGCCTGGGACTGATTCCGTTTCTTTATTATTCATTGAATAACTTGTCTATCTTGAAGTATCGCATACATGGTAATTTTGTTGTTATTCCATTCTTTATTATTCTCTTTGGAACATCCTCGCTTGGGTGCAATTTCGCCGACCGTTTTTAGATTACTTATTATTCATTAGAATAACTTTTATATGCTGAAGTACCACATGTATGGTGATTTCTTTTGTTATTCCATTCTTTATTATACTCAGGTTGGTTAAAGTTTTAACTTCATACTCTATAAAATTAGTGGAATATCCTTGATATTTAAGCTTCATCCGTCGATATCTTTTCATGGAAATATTCTTCTGAGCATTCTTGAATTTTACTCTACAAAGAAGTATCATGTTGACAATTTGGATGTTATTAGTTCTTAGTTAAATTAATTTTTGAACTTGTTTTATTGAATTCTTATATCATTGTCATCATCCTCATATTTATATTTTGTTGAAAGTCATCTGTGGCCTGTAGTGCATAGATGGACTTGGTATGATTATGACCAGGGATTATTTGGTATAATCATGACCGTAATGTTACAAATGATGTGGTAAAAGTCCTCATTGGCCCGTAGTGCATTGATGGACAATTGTTGACATGATCATGACCATTGATAAATACACAAATATCCTTGGCCCGTAGTGCATGGATAATTTATGGTCGTGATACTAATGAATATCCTTAGCCGTAGTGCAGGGATGATGTGAATTATTTATTAAGTTGAGTCCCAACGATAAAAGTGATGAAAAACCTTTTAAATCATAAAAGATAGTAGATTTTATTCTCTAATTGACTCTTTTAACGGATTGCATGTTCCGCTGCAGTTAAACTTGATGTCTATTGTATTTTATCAGTTTAACATTGTTGAAGACTAATAATAATTTTTTCTGCATTATCTTATTCATAATATTTCTTACTGGGCTAGTTGAGCTCACCTTTCTTTCACCGCTCTCTTGAAAATGAGAACGTGGCAATGACTAGTCAGGGAATGGAGTGATGGTCCAGATGATAGTATTAGTAGTTCTCACTATTTTGTTAAATAGTGTGACAATAAATGTAATGAGGACTTATTCTGAGAGTGGATATTGTCTAGAAGACAATATTTGTATTAAAACTCACAGTTTTCTTGTTGTATATTAAAGATTGTATTTGTATTCTGTACCATGTAATTGGCGACTCAGAATAGGTGATGTATACCTATTTTGGGGGTGTCACATAATCCTTTGTATTAGAGAGCCCAGGTAGTTCCATCTCTTATGGTTTGGTTTGAAAGTGGAAAGATGACCCCAATACCATTAACAAGGTTTTGTGTTTTTGGTAGGGGTGAGACCGCACCATGAATGGCTGCCTATGTACTCCCATTGATGAGGGGAGATCAGGTCTGCATAGTTCCAACCTAGCGTGAAAAGGTTAAAAGTTGTAGGTGGTAAAGAAGGTGTAGAGATTTTTTTTTCTGTAGTTAGACCGGACCATAAAAATTGCTGCCTACGTACTCTCGTGTAATTGGGAGATCAGGTCTCCGTAGTTCGCCCCTGATGGGACAAACTGAAGGTGTAAAAGGTTTTGTCCCTGATGGGACGCACCGAAGTTGTGATAGTTATAATGAGAAAGGTTTTGAAAACCTGAATTGAGTGATGGATCTAATGATCCAGAACCAGGCTGCTGGTTGGAAAGTCTATTCGTCCTTGATGGGCCAAACTTATGTGATGAAGGGTTATAGTGAAAGGTTTTAAAAACCTGAATTGACTAATGGATCTGATAATCCAGAACCAGGATGCTTGTAGGTAACTTCAGACATAGTACCGTTTCACGGTGTCCGAGTTAATGAGTTAGGGAAATTCCTCGCCATCCATCTCTTGTAATCTGAGGGCTCCTCCTGTTAATACCTCCTTGACAAAAAATGGGCCTTCCCAGTTTGGGGTGAATTTTCCTTTAGATTGATCTTGGTTGTCAAGGACCTTCTTCAAGACCAAGTCATATTCTTTTAATTTTTGTAGCCGGACTTTCTTATTGTAGGATCAAGCGATCCTCTGTTGGTATAACTGACCATGGAAGATGGTTGCGGCCCGCCTTTCATCTATCAAAGACAATTGGTGGTACTGATCTTGTAACCATTGGTCTTCATCCAGCTGAGCGTCTATCAACACTCTGAGGGATTCCATTTCCACCTTTATGGGGAGTATTGCTTCCATGCCATAGGTTAATGAGTAGGGGGTTGCCCTAGTAGAAGTGCACATTGACGTTCTGTAGGCTAATAGAGTCAGAGGAAACAAGTCAGGCTATCCTTTGTGATTGGCGAACATCTTTTGCATGATCTTTTTGATATTTTTATTAGCTACTTCAACATCACCATTCATCTTTAGATGATAAATGACGGAGTTGAGATGTTTGATGTGGAATTTACTAAATAAATCATCCATCATTTGGTTGTTGAGGTTTTTGGCATTGTCTGATACAATCACCTCTGGTTGTCCATATTGACAAATGACATTGTTTCTGATGAAACCAATGATGACCTCTTTAGTAACCCTGGGGGAAGAGGCTGCTTCTACCCACTTGGTGAAATAGTCGATAATGGTGAAGATAAACCGATGACCATTACTGGCTTTGGGTTCGACCACGTCCATTCCCCACATTGAGAAGGGCCAGGGCGAACTCATATTGTGGAGCTCCCTTGGAGGGGTGTGGATATCATTCCCATGAATTTGGCATTGGTAACATCTCTTGACGTGATCATCACAGTCAGCCTTGAGAGAGAGCCAGAAATACCATATTCTTAGGATTTTCTTCACAAGTAGATGGTCGCTCATGTGTGGGCCGCATACTCCATCATGGATTTTATCCATGAGCCTCTGAGTTTGGTCTTTGTCTAGGCATCTAAATAGGCCTAGTCCTGCATCTCTTTTGTAGAGAGCGTCTTCGCTTAGATAGAATTTCATGGCCATTCGATGGATCCTCTTTCTTTCAGCTTGACTCACCTCGGCGGGTGTAGATCCATCTCGTAGATACTCCTTGATATCCTGATACCAAGGGTGTTGGATGGGAGGCAGCACATCCGATACTTCTCCAATGTAATTCTCGTAGGCTAGTGCCTTTTGTCGGAGAAAATGTGATATTTGGCATGCCTTCCTTATCAAGTATATTGATCAAGGAGGCCAAAGTTACTAGTGCATCCGCAAAGTTATTCCTATTCTGAGGAATGTGGAGGAAGGATATTTCTTCAAACTCCAAAGCCATCTGGATAACTTTCCAATGGTAAGGCAACAAATGTAATTCTTTGGTGTGATAGATCCCAGTGGTTTGTCTGATTATCGGTTCGGAATCTCCAAAGATAGTTAACCGTCTGACACCTATGGATTGGGCTAGTTTCAACCCCATGATACAACCTTCATACTCAGTCGTGTTATTGGTGTTGACAAAATGCAATTTGATGGCAACAACATACTACTCTCCCGAAATGGATACTAGAACTGCTCCAGCTCCAAAACCTTCCATGTTTATGACTCCATCAAAATACATCCTCCATGGTTAGTGGGTATTGTCCTGATGGTGTTGTTGAACCGTTATAATCCCTTCATCGGGGAAATATGTTTCCAAAGATTTGAAGTCTACTAAAGGTGTGGAGGCCAGTTGATCCGCAATTCCTTGACCTTTGATAGACTTTTGATTCACATAGATGATGTCAAATTGTTGGATGATCAACTGCCATTTGGATAGTCGACAATTCAAAGTAGGTTTGCTGAACACATACTTGAGAGGGTCCATACAGGATATGAGATGGGTTGTGTGACCATGGAGATAATGATGTAATCTTATGGAAGCCCTTGCTAAAGCACAACAAGTTTTCTCAATCAGAGTGTACTTGTGTTCACTGATACTGAATCTTTTGCTGAGGTAATAGATAGCTCTTTATTGGCCTCTATCATCTTTCTGTCCCAGCATGCAGCCTATGACATTGTCATTGATTGACAAGTACATGAACAAGGGAACACCATCCCTTGGAGGTACCAAAATAAGAGCTTTGACTGGTTGCTCTTTTATGGAAAGGAAGGCTTTTTTACACTCTTCATTCCATTTCTTGGAGGATTTCTTCCTTAACAACTTGAAGATAGGTTCACATATTGTTGTGAGTTGGGAGATGAACCGGTTGATGAATTTGATTCTTCACAGAAATCCCCGTATTTCCCTCTCTGTCTAGGGTATGGGCATTTCCGTGATGGCATGGATTTTTATAGGATCCAGCTCAATGCCTTTGTGGCTTACTAGAATCCCAGCAACTTTCCTGATTTGACGCCAAAGGCACATTTGGCCGGGTTCAGCTTCAAGTTGTACTTATGCAATCGGTTGAAGAGCTTTTTGGGATGATCTAGGTGGTCTTCCTCCCTTCAAGACTTAACAATGATGTCATCCACATAGACTTTTATCTCTTTGTGCATTAGATTATGGAAAAGAGCCATCATGGCTTGTTGATAAGTAGCTCTGGCATTGATGAGGCTGAATAACAACCGTTTGTAGCAAAAGGTTCCTCAAGGAGTGATGAATGCAATTTTCTCACGATCCTCTTCAGCAACCATGATTTTATGGTACCCAACAAAGCAGTCAGCAAAGGAGTATGTGCCATATTGAGTTGTATTGTCAATAAATATATGGATGAACGGTACGGGAAAGCTATCTTTGAGATAAGATTTGTTTAAATCTCTGTAATCCACGCAAACTCGCACCTTCCCTCTAGTTTTAGGCACGGGGACTATACTGGATAGCCATTCAGGGTATGTTGATACCATGATGATGTTGGCTTAAAATTGTTTCACAATTTTTTCTTTGACTTTCAAACTCCACTCAGGTTTTCGGCTGAGTTTCTGTCTGACTGGCTTGAATCCCTCTTTGACGGGAAGGCGATGAATGATGATGTAAATGGAGAAACCAACCATGTCTTCATGAGACCATGTAAACACATCTTGGACATAGGTCAATAGAGTAAACATGTCATTCCTTTGGTTTGGAGTAAGGTCCGTACCAATCTAGATTTGTTTGGGGTTTTCTGAGGTTTCGAGGTTAAAAGAGGTGGTTTGATCAAGATTTGGCTTGGGTTTGTCTTTGACCCATTCTTTGATCTCCTGAGGCACCTCATAGTCGTCTTTCTTAATCTCTATCAAGTCAGAGTCCAACTTTACATCAAAGTTGCAGTCCTTATGAAGAATAGGCACTCCATCAACAAATTTAGGAAAATCTAACTTTAGAGTCCTGAAACAAAATGTTTTCACTTAATATATGAAACTGTTTAATCATACAAAGTGTTAGCATGAAATGACAAAAATAACTGTTAATATTATGCAACAAAAGTAAGCAGTTATTGCTATCTACAGGGCAGAGGGATTTTCTGCCCTTTTTACCCTTGTCGACAAATGCATGGAGTTCTGCTCCAATTGCCAAGGGTCAGGTCCTGGTGGACAGCTGTGATGAAGGGGCTGTTCTCATCCTCCTTTTGTTGAATGATGACCATGACATCTGAGCAGTCGTCATCTAAGATATCCTTGTTTATACCCTCGGTATGTGCCAGGAAGTACATCTTCGATAACCGCCTCTTAATGTCTTGTTTACGCCTTTAATTCCTTTCTTCCATGTCTGGGTCTGGAATCAAGACTTCTTTTACTTTAACCGGTATCAGCTTAGGAAACAGCATAGCTACCACTGATGCAGGAATTTTCAATAGAGGCCATACAGAATTAGCATCTGCAGGTTTAGGCATCAACCTTGTAGATGAAGGAACTGGTGTATGCTTGCTCGAGTTCCTGTGACTGGACCCAGAGGAGTAGCCTAATCCGACCTTCCCTGTCTGGCTGGGAACTTGAATTGGGCATTTGATTCCTTGATGATCTTTTCCTAACCCTCGTCTAGGTTGAAAACTCAAGGATATTATTTCTTGAGTGGCTGATATTACCTCTGCGGAAACTCTGGGTTCAGAGCTGGAGCCCCAATAGGCTGATAGTGAGTGTTGATGACTTCAAGGGCTTGGAAGCTGACAGCCTCAACTTCGTCATTGAAACTGATAAGAGGTATATCACTTTGGACAGGATACTCTGGCTCAGCATTGATAGTGACCAGATTACTATTGATGATATACCTGAGCTGTTGATGAAGAATGGATGGGATAGCTCCCGCCATATGAATCCAAGGTCTTCCCAACAGTAAATTATATCATGTAGTGATTTTGAGCACTTGGAAGGATATGTAGAATGTATGTAGACCAATTTCCAAGGGTAATTCAATCTCTTCGATAGTATTTTATCGAGATCTATCAAAGGCTTTGATGATTGTATGGGTGCTTCGAATCCTATTGATATTGATGTTCATTTTTTCCAATGTGGCATAGAGGCAGATGTTTAGGGATGATCCTCCATCTATTAGTACTCCTCCAACCACATATCCGAAAGACATCATCGTTATGTGCATTGGTTTGCAATGATCCGTCCCTTCGGGAGGTATGATCTGATGATAGGCTTCATCACTCGTTAAGGGAGATATAGTGGATTCTCTTTAGACACTGCAGTAGTTGTGTTTCCTTCAACATCTCTATAATTCCATGGTACTTTTTTAAGGCTGATGATAGGATACTATAGTCTGAATGGCAATATGATTGTCTTTGGTGCAGACACTTTCAAAGGGTTTTTAACTCCTTTGAGCTAAATTGGTTGAATTGTAAGTGGTGTGGCAGCCAAATCTCCCTTGGAGGATATAACTGCTATAACTTCCTTCCACCCTGGAGGAAATGTGTCCCCACTCTTAAATGATACGGTGTCATCGTCTGCCATTTGCAGGTCACCGCTGTCAATCATATTTTGGATAAGATGGCGGAGTTCCCAGCATTCCTCAGTGTTGTGACCGCGAGAGTGGGAGTGGTATTGACATATTCCAGTAGCGTCAAACCTTTTTGAGCGCGGATTGACTAGAGGTAGCAGTGCTGTGATTTTTCCTTCATTGATCAGCATCTATAATATTTCTTCCATCGGTAGGCCTAAATAGGTGAATTCCCTTTTGTTGGCAAAATCCCGACAGACTTTAGCTTTTGTTTTTCTTGCAAATTTTTCCTCCAAGGTTTCACTTTCTGGGTAAGTGGTGGAGTATTTGTGATAAGAGAGAGAAGGCTAGCATGCTCCTAGCTGAACAATAGTCAAGTGACTTGGTGTTGGTGTATCACCAGTTCTACCAGTTGATTGACTTGTTCGCCAAGAGACTTTAACTCTCGTTCCATCATGAACTGGAACTCTAAATAATCCCACTTGTCAGAATTATCTTTGTTAGTTTGGGAAGAATAATCCACATATTTGAGGTACTTGGACCTCTCTCCACTAGCTTTATTGATCATGTTAACCTCCTCTTCCTTGTGTTGAGGGTTGTCTTGAACATGTGGTTGCTAGGGCTTGGTCACCACGATCTCACAATTATCAATTAAGGAGTTGTTTGTTTAGGACTGAATACATCTGAATGGCTGAATTGGTTAGCCATTAAGTGCATTTGTTTTAGAAAAAAAATCATTTGAATGACTTAATCGGTCAAATGATTCAGCTAAATGGCTCAGTCAGATTTTTTTAGCTGAATGAGCAGCTGAATAAAGTAAAAAAAAATAAAAAAAATAAAATTTAAAAAAATATATTAACTATTATATTAAGTAATATTAAATAAATTTACAACAACTTTGAATTTTTTCATAAAGGTAATATAATAAAATTATGTCATTCAGATGTTTCAGACATGTTAATTATCAAACAACTTTTTTTATTCAGATTCAGCTCATTCAGATCTAGATTTATTCAATTTTTATCAAACACCCCCTAAGTCTTGGATCTTATGCTTAAGGGCCCAACAATCTTGAGTATCGTGGCCTGGAGCTCTAAAATGGTAAGCACACTTTTTGCTTGTATTGAAACCCTTTCCACTTGGATTAGCTGGTGCAAGGAGATGAGTGATTTTCTTCTGAGCTGTCAGAAGTTTTAAAATTTTTTCGAGTGAATCCCCTAAGGGGATGAACACTCTTGAGTGTTTGACTTCTCCACTCTTTGGCAAGGGAGGATTTGAAGACTGTGCTTGAAAAGGGGAATAGTTTCTCCTTTGAATAGGTAAGTTTTGATTGCCTTTTTATCCTTACAGTATCAAGAAAACATCCTCTGATTTCTTCTTATGGACCCTCCGGGGGTTGTTCCTATAACTTCCATATTGGATATGCTCAGCTACGGCTTTTAGAGAGGCGAGGTCTTTAATCTTCGCAGACTTGAATCAGATTTTGGCCATTTCTTCGTGCTTAATCATTTCTGAGAATGGCTTTCCTATTCCAGCTAGGACCCTCTCATAAAATAGAGCTTCTTGAATATCTGTGAAGGTCATAACCATTTAAAACTCTGTCATGGATGGGTTAACTTGAGCAGCCAGACGCCTCCATCTTTGGGCATACTCTCTGAATGACTCATTGACTTGCTTCTTGACCATTGTAATTTGATACCGGTCTGTAGCCATCTGAGTTTGAAAGTTGTATTGACTGAGGAAAGCATGGGCTAACTTCTCCCAGCTGTGAATTTTAGAGTTATCCAATATGGTATACCATGCCCTGGTTTCTCCAGTCAGACTTTTTTGAAATAGCTGCATTCTGAGCTTTTCATTCTCGGTATAGGATCTGAGCTCTTCAATGAACACCTTTAAGTGGGTATAAGGATCTCCTAATCCATCATATTTCTCAAAATTGGGAGTTTTGAATTTTTCTAGATAATGAACCCCATGGAAGATGCAAAGGTCTGTATATGAAACACTTTCGTGTGTTCCAATCCCTTTGATGGATCGAATGGTCTCTTCCATTTTCAGAACATTCCTCCGAATATCACTGGTGTCTTGATCTTCTTTAAGATGGGTGATTTCAGGGGTTTTATTGGACTTCTCATTTTGAAACTCAGGTGTTGGGACTTCTCTGTCCAGACCCTGTATTCTTCCCTGTGCAGAGGCTTCTGTGTGGATGGGTATTTGTGGACCCTGAGTTGTTTTGTTTAGTTCATTGAAGAGAATAGCCAAATATGTTATTTGATTCCTTAATCCTTCGAACTCCTCACTAGAGACAAGAGTAGGATCAGGATGGCCACTTGTAGTCGTGTCTGACTGTGGGCTTAGTGCCTTTTTGGACTTTGAAAGGGTAATGGGACCAATCGTTTCCCTGCAAAAAAGACTTATGTGGTTTAGTTTGGGGAAACGTGGCAATGTTACATGCTATATAATGTGTCTAGTTTTAGGAGTATTAACCTGTAAAACGGATGTCAGTTATTTTAGTGATAGGATAACATGTCAGGTTTTGATATGCATGTTCACATATTCCATTATATTTTCCATTACATTGAGATTGACATGGCAATGAAATTACAAGTAATTAAAATTATAAGTAATTAAAATGGGAAGGTATGAAGAGACTTCCCTCCGCATTTGGTTTATCAGAGGCTGACCTATCTTAGGCTACTCTCGCGACTTTTTGGCATGAAGGTCTCTAGATCATCGCAATTTACTCGATGGGAAATTAATCCAATCTTTCAACTGGAGCGAATATGGGTGGTGCCTTTCCTGACCCTTGTGGAATTAGTCTTCCGACGAGTCTAGTAATCAAACATCGACGGGATAGCCTCCTGATGGAGGGACCACACAATATATATTCACATACATCGCATCTCATCGTATGGAAATGATGACATATGCGAAGCACTAATATCATAGGCAGATATGGTGCGAAGCACTAAGTGCAAAAAATAAAGCATTAGTACATATTCATTCAAATGTAATTGCAGCATCCACATATAAGCAAATAGAAGTTTTTGAAAAGTTTGAATAGTGGCTTATGCCCTCTTACTGGATTCCCCAGCAAAGTCGCACTGTCGACGTCAAGATTTTTATTTGTCCCTTTTTGTTCTTGTCTTTTGGTATTCTCATTTTAGCTAAGATTTGTTTGAAAAAACAAGTTTAAAAATGTCCGACATGTATATGTCGACGATTTAACTGTAAGAGTCGCCATTTGGTATTTTTAAATGGTTGTACTAACTCAATCGAGAAAAGGTTTGCACAAAGACCTAGTGATGTGACACTATTTAACTGGTCTGTAAAACCAAAATTAATTAGGGTCCGGGGGCTTAATTAAGCTGAGGGAAGGTGTTAGGCACCCCCCGACTTCCGTGATAACACGGTTACCTCCACTTTTCATTAATCTTTTATTTGCGAATGTGTGTGTGTGTGAATTAGGTCTATGTACAGTTGTTTGAAAGTAGTGTTATGCCTCGTTTGCACCTATATACAAAGGGTTTGACTTTTGTATAAAAGTTTAATTTTAACAAGATATAGCAGTGACGTTTTTCAAACCCTTGTGCTCAATAGTAATTGAGGCCTTTGATACTTCCATTTTATTATGTGTTCGGCTTGATTACTTTTATTTTTGAGATGCGAAGCATTTTTGAGAAAATAATACTCCTTGTGGGCATGAAAGTCATCTAAGGAAATTCAGACACCATATAATTTACAAGCTGGCTACAGCTAAAAATGTCCATCACGGGAACAGAATCTAGATTCAGAAGCTGAATGTGATCACATGATTCCTAGGCTTACATGTGAAAGAAATATGTATAAAAGCTAGAACACTACAAGAAAAAGCCTTAATTCCGACGGAATTATTTTCGAGGGAAAATATTCAGTCGTAAATAGCGTAATTTTGACGGTATTATCCGTCGAAAATAGTTCCCTCGAATATAATTTATTTTTGACCGAATTCCATCAGACATACACCCAGCAAAATGGTGTCAATGTTCCCTCTAGCACCAACTCTTTTTTCAAGGGAATGGTAATTAAGCTCGACGGATTATCCGTCGAAGATAACGTAATTTTGAGGGAATTAATTCTGAGGGAATGTTCCATCGAAAATAGTCTTTAAAACCTAAAAACCATTTTAGTTCCCCCAACTGCCTCATGTGTTATCTCTCTCTCTCTCTCTCTCAGCTCTTGCTCTCATCTCTCTCTGTCTCTCGTCTATCTTTGCTCCGGCGACCACCTCTCCTCCCTCCTCCCTCCTCCCTCCGGCGACCACCTCTTCTCCATCCGGCGACGACCCTATAGCTTCTCCTTTTCCAGCAGCGTTTTCCTCCTTCGGCAACGCCTTCTCCTCCCTCCAGTGACCACCTCTCCTCCCTCCGGCGAGGACCCTACAACTTCTCCTTTTTCAGCAGCGTTTTCCCCCCTCTGGAAGCGCCTTCTCCTCCCCTCTGGTAGTGGTTAGCAGTTTCTCCTACCCATTTACTTCTCTATTTTTTTGGTAGCATATAATTGTTGGTATAATTTAATATGGGATTACTTTGTGAATATATTGTTGTTAAAAATATGAAATTGGGATTGTTTATTTTTTAAATTTTTTAGCAGTAATTGGGATTAAGTTTTGAAGAGGATTAGTTGTTGTTTCTGCCATGAATTTTGTTGGCTAAATTTGGTCTATTTTGTTGCCATGAATTTTTTGCTAATTGTTGGTTAATTGGGATTAAGTTTTGAGTATATATGATTAGTTGTTGTTGCTGCCATGAATTTTGTTGGCTGAATTTGGTCTATTTTGTTGCCATGAATTATGACGCCCCCAAATCCGGATTACCTGACCCCCAGGTTTGGTGCTAACAATCCATCATATAAATAACATCTAACTACCCATTCATTTATGAATATCATTAAACATACCATTAGATAATATAATTAATACAATATCCCAGGTTTTCTAACCTTGACATAACAAACATACCCTTAGATATACAAAAAGGTTTTACACATAATAACATAATAATTAAAGTCATAAAAACTACTACTGAATTCTGTCCTTGCCCTTGTCTTTGTTTGCCCTTCCTGCTACCTCATCATTAGCTGAAATGTTATATTTAAGCAAGGGTGAGCAACGAGTTTGCTTTCCAAGTTAAAACATAAAATAAAAGTTGTGAATCAAGAATAATAGACTATCGATTCGATAGAATTTTACTAAAGTTCAAAGGTCTTTGAATTAGCTAAAAAAACCATTTATCAATAACAATACTTTATTGAATTTCATGCTAATCAACAATTCAATGATGAAAGAGTAAAACGTTTTCGAAGTTTCAATAATTTTCAATCTATTAACAACAGATAATAATACTACAATAACAAAGTAGGATATACCCAGATTTTATTCTGAGCGATCACAATGGCATCATGAACGTCTCGAGGCATTATCAATATTCAATATCAAATAACCCCAGAATTATAAATTAGCTATAAAAACTAAACTATAACCCTCTGCAAGTACCTGGAGCGGCCAACCCCTTGTTCCCAATATTATGCATAATACTCAACTCGCGCAATGGTCGTATATCTGACCACAAGGTTCCCTTTTTATATAAAGGTTGTTCATCTCAGTCTTACATCAAGAATTCGTATCGTAACAATATAGTTTGGATTTAAAGAAATGTTATGATTTCAACATCAAATCTCTATCTAGCCGAAATAATTGGCATTGATCTTTTAATAACAATTGAGTTCAAATACTAGAACGTATCAAGTTTCAACAAATATCTATCTCACCAAAATAATTAGCTAAGACATAGCTCAAAAACTTTTCTATAATAGGCAGAAATTAATTGCCCTATTTGCAATCAACAATACTATTTATAGATATGAATAACCAACAATAGTTATTCATCAGTCACGCTTCTGAAATTTATAACTCATTTTGAGTTAATAAACTTGCACTAATTGTGAATAATCAATAATAATCTTAGACGTGGTATAATCAACAATAATTACCCACTTAACACGATGGTAGGATAATAATTCGAATTTAAGTTAAAGCAATTTCAATATTTTCGAATATTCAATGACAATCTTGGATATAGAATAATTATCAATAATTATTCACCGACATATTTGAAAAGTAATAACTCAAGTTTGAGTTAGGAAACTTGCCTTCGTCGTTGACTACTGCTACACAATATAATTTAGTTGCGTTTGAAAGACCTATAATCAATAATATTGGTCTCGCAATTGGCATAACATATCACAACTCATAATAATATCATTTAACATCACTATATCACTTAGACACATTATCATATAGTCACAACAGTGTTTAGAACTTAAACTAACACTTATCAGGTCAATCTATGTTAATCTGGTTGGACCTCGGTATCAAATCGGTGTCCTGATCACCCTATTAATGAGTTTATTTTCAATAAAACTCTTTTACAAAGCTTCAATATTATTTTAGATAATTAAAATATCCCTTATAATATTTTTCGAAAGCTTATAATAATTTTCAAATAATTATTATATTTTATAATAATTTTTCAAACACTGATATCATTTTAAATGATTTAAATAGTGAATAATCTCATTATCATTAATATTTAAATAATATTAAAATATTAATGAAATCCTCGTCAAAAAAATTATAATAACTCAAAATATTTTTAAATCACCAATATTCTCCTTAAATGATTTTTAAAACATTTAAAATTATTTTTAAATAATTAACATTAGTATTCAAACATTAATGTATTTTTCATCAAAATATTAAAAGTAATTTATTATAACTTAAAATACTTTTAACTCACATATATCATTTTTAAATGATTTTTAAATCATAAAACCATTTTTAAAATCATTTATTTAATATAATTATTAAATAAATTTATTATCATTAATATTAAATTATTAATGAAATTTACCTCAAAATATTAAAAGTCATTTTTTATAACTTAAAATATGTTTTAACACTTTATTATCATTTAAAATGATTTTTATAATATTAAAATCATTTTTAATCAATTTAATTAATACAATTATTAAATAAATTTAATATAATTAATATTCCAATAAATAAAAATATTAAGGAAAAATATGTCAAATTATCAAAAGTTAATTTTTATAACTTCAAATAATTTTTAAAACTCATTTTGGAATTTTTAGGAATTTATTTTTATTTTTAATGATTTTTGGAAATTAATATAATTAATTTTAATAAAACCTTCGCTAAAGGCTTTAGCGACAGAAACTGTCACTATAGGCCAAAGTCAAGAACACTCAAAGTCAGTCTTCAAGGTGCCTACTTTGGCCAATCCTAATTCTCAGTTCAAGAGGTTTCTGGGCATGCAAGTGTAATGATCATGTAGTATTGATGTAATACTACATATAACAACAACAATTATGGTCAAAATACATCACAGAAAGGAGATCTAAGCCTCTAAAATGTATTTCAGACCTGTTATGGGTTACACAGAAACTCAGACAGTTCTTAGTAGGTACTTTGCAACTCGATTATCTTTGTTTCTGGACATTGATTTGGTGTTTAAGTGATTCAATCTTATAGTCCTTATGTCGAAGAATAAATATACTACATTTGGCACTACAAGAAAAAGGTTCATCAATGATCACTTTATCGTGATCATGACCCGATCATAGAATAGGTATCGTTGATTGACGCTTGTGATCGCCGATAATCGTCGATAAAAAATCTAGTCGCTGGGATGCACATCAGCGACCGCTCTATCTGCGACCGATATGAGCGACCGAAATGACAAATTCAGTCTCTAAGTTGAGTCAGCATGGTCCAGGGCCAAAGCTGACGTGGTCCAAGTGTCAGCGACTGCTACCAGCGACCACATGCGGTCGCTGATACCATCAAATGGTAAGCCGTCGCTAATAGGTATCAGCGACCGCATGCGGTCGTTGATTTTAAAAAAACTGAAAACCAGATTTTTGTTGTTTTGCAGCATTCCCAAAAACATGTACCTGTTTTGTACCTGCTTTATCCCAACACACATACACAACAATATAAACATCCATCGTCCACCAACACATACACCAAACTAGTATATAAACATTTAAAAACCAATATGATTTAAATAAATACTTATGAACATTTCAAAACTTGTTTAAGTAACATACAAACATCTAAAGAATGAATATACAAGTACAAGCTTATACTATAACTACAAAACTGATCTAAAGTAGGTACGTCAAGCATCATCGCCTCCTTGATCACCTTGTAATTAACAAAATAATAAAACAAGTTACAAATATATACTAACTATGTTAATATTGGTATATTACGACAATATATACAACAAATTGATTTTATACCTCGTCGCCATCCCCATGTTTGGATGTCTTTGCTGCTGCCATCGCTTCAAATTGACTAAATCCTCAAAGACTCGAGCCCCCAGATGCCCGCCTAGTATCTTACGAAGATCGCAATCTTGACATACTGACTCTCTCACACAAATAGGAGTATGAGCAATTTGGATGGCTCGATGATATATAGTGGTGGTGAAAGCGCTGAGCCAGCCATCAAGGATGGGCGTCGTCGTTGTCCTTGACCTTTAATGTAGTTCTTCTTCTTCCTGTGAGACGCCTCTCCCACAAATCTTGATCAATATTCGGATGTGGAGTGCCTTCAGGATAGCGCTCATTCAATAAACGCTTATAAGTATCCTGTCATCATGTTAACAATTAAATAGTTAAAAATAAATTAATTCTGTAAGCATTGATAAACAAGATCAAGTTGTTAAAACCTATTATCGCTATCTGGATAGCATCGAGGCGGAACCATAACGGGTGTACGTACGTACATCCGAATTAATGGATGGATAGGTGACCTTGAGACCGAGACTCCTATACAAAAAATAGCACAATATTACTAAGTAAAAATGAGATATATTTTCTACAATTCATGATTGTAAACATATTAAAACTTGTAAATACGTACCCTGGCAATGATATGCTGCAACTGTGAAATACTGCCGCCCTTGTATGTTCCTTTAGCCTTTTCGCCATCGGATACACCCGAGGCTCTGTTGGTGGCGGCAGTCTTTCGTCTTTTCACCCAGCTCTCAGCTCTCCATTGGGCACACATATCAGCCCATATGGACTGGGTGCACCACCAGGGGCTATGCTCGTGCATATAATCCTCTCCCTGGCTTGGATGGTCGATCTCGGCATTGTAAATGGCTTTTTGTCGTTCTTTATTCAAGTTGTCCTTGGTGCGGACCGTGCACTTCTGCCAGAATAATGTCTGAATCATTGAAGCCTGCGCATCCTCCCATCTATACCTTTTTTGCAAATAAAACAACAATAATAACATTACTAAACAATTAACCTTAATTACAATATTATATAATTAGCTGTCATAATTAAAAAAAACATACCTGAAATTCAGCCCAAACAGCATCCTTGTGGTCGATAGGTGTGCTCGCCCACATAATCACAGGTGTAGGCCAATTCTGTAAACACAGCTGTGATATGCACTTGACGATCTTATTATCTAAAAAATCACTATAATATACAACAATTTACATCAACGATAAGTAGATATATTAAAGCAATTTACATCTAAGTTATAATACTTATGAACATTTTCAAACTTATACTTATAATACTTAAAAAAAATCGTCAGAGTCTCCCCTATAATATAGACTAGCCACATGCACGACGGCATGCATATATGGACATTTCTAGGCACCCAAATAAACTATACAGGTTCCTCGGTTACCAAATAAACTATACTTTTGAGTCCTCCTTTATTTATATATGTTTTCTATGGACATATATCAATATAAACAAACATCATTGCAAATTCCAAGGTCACCCGGGCGAAGCTCCTCTGGCAAAAACACCTAGCACATGAAAACACACTAATAAACCAAATTACAGCTCTAGATCCAATCTAGATACAGTAAAAATGCATTCCTAGATCTAAATAGCTCTCAGACTTAAGTTATGTAATTCTACAAACTAGCAAAAGTCAAGGTTTCTCTCTATCCAGTCCACTAAAATAAAATCAAAAAATAATCCTACAAAATTTGCTACTGCAAAACAGAATAGGGAAACTGGGAGATACGTGTCAGGGCATGAAACTTAATTTCTACGAAATAGTCATCGGAGATAAATTTTACTATTCCGTATATATATCAAATATACACACTATACCTAAACATGCATAAACAAACCAAAAATTGATACATTCTTTTCTGTTCATACATTACATATCAAACTCAAACTTAATTGTAGAATATGTATTTGCACAAATCAAACACTAATTGTAGTATACAATATAGTAAATATCAAATACAAATTTCCAACATATCAAACCCAAATTGAATTCAGCCTCGATTAATATATAACAAATTAAACCCTAGATTAAATTTTAAAACTCAAATTGAACTAATGTTTGGCGAATTAAAAGAGAAGTGAGGAGAAGTGAATCTAGAGATTAAGGAATAACTAAAAGTTTAATTTAGAGATTAATTGGGGGTTACCGGCGTGGTGCAGTGGTGGTGCGGCGGTGGTAAAGCAGTGGTGTGGCAGTGCAGCAGTGGTCTCCTCTCTTCCCCCTACTCCCTCTTCTCCCTCGTCTGTATCTCCCTCTTTTCTTTTTCTTCTCTATACTGATATCGCGAACCTGAGTCTGATTAAGGTTTTTAGAATCAGTGACCGTGTTCAGGGACCGCATGTGGTCGCTGATGTTTAATGATGTGGACATATCAGCGACCGTATGCGGTCGCGGATAAAGTTTAGTCGCAAAAAAAAATGCGCCAGGGTTTCCCAAAAATTTTTTTGGGGGAAAATTCATCTCAGCGACTGCATGCGGTCGCTGATAGAAACTAGCGACTAGAATTCATCTCGGTCGCAGATAGCGGTCGCTAATATTAATATCAGCGACCAGAAATGTGGTCGCTAATATTATTGGTCGCAAATAAGCCTTTTTTGTAGTGATGATTTAGTTCTCCATCTTTAGCTGGAGATTTCGCATGCCAACTCATATGTTCAGCTATTCTTGAAGACATGTACAATCTTTTTAGCCGATGTGTTATTGGAAAATACTTTAGAATCTTAGTTTTAACAAACATACATTATAAATGAATTTTATAATTAACATCAATTAGCATGAGTATGGCTTATTATGTTTTTTTCTTTTTGTAAAACCCACACTATGGTGAAAAGTAGATGCACATAATTTCATAGTGGTTTTGTTGATCTTGTTTTTCCAATTTCAACACATATTCAGTATATTCCCAATTTTAACACATATTAAAACACATATTCAGTATATTAAACACATATTAACCCTAAAAATAATTTAACCTATAAATTTCAGTAATCTCATAAAACTCTTTGCAACAATTTCAGTATACTCCCAATTTCAATAAGAAGCTATAAATTTCAGTAATCCCAAATTCAATAATCCCAAATTCATTTTCATTCATTCAAATCTCAGCTCTAAATTAACTCTTAAAACAAAAATTCAGTAGCAATATAAGATAATTTATTGTATGAACTAGCTTTGCCCCAAACTATTGCACGAGAAATTCAGTAGCATTATAACATAGTGCTTTCATAGTTAGGTTACCTATGGTCGGCGACAGCGATGGCAGTGGCGACGATGGTGGGTGGTGCGCGTGCGTGTGTCTTCTCCTTCTTCTCCTTTTTCTTTTCTCCCCCTTCTCCCTCTTCTCTCTATTCGATCTCCCACTTTTTTTTCTTTCGTTTCTATTTCTGCGAATGACTGAAACTGGGTAAATTAAGTTTGATTAGTGGCCGCTATCAGCGACTGCATGTGGTCGCTAATTTTTAATGACATGGATTTATCAGCGACCGCATGCGGTCGGTGATATTAATTGGTCGCATATACCCTTGGCGCCAACATTTCGTGCTAAATTTTACGAGGGAAATTTGTGTTAGCGACCTCTCAGCGACCGCGTGCGGTCGCTGAAATTAATTAGCGACTAGATTAAGGTGTGGTCGCAGGTATCGGTTGCTACTAGTAATATCAGCGACCGGACAGGCGGTCGTTGATAGTATTGGTCGTTGTTAGGCATTTTTCTTGTAGTGTGGGTAGCCTAACTACATCACAATAACCAGATCTGAGCTGGTCAAACCTTGTTAGAAACTGTGTTCATACATTTTCTGGAATTTCTAGAAAATCAACCTCATGCTTAGTCAACCTAGTTTGACTGTCTACTACTTTGAATCTGTTGTTTGTTTAACTGATCTAAGGTCATGAATCTATAGTCCATATACTAGAGTATAACATTAATACAACAACATAAGCTAAACACATAACATCTGACATATCAGTGCTCTTGAAAATCTTGTCAGACCTATCTGGGGAATTTCTGGGTTACCCATAAACTCAAAGTCATGGCTGGTCAACCCACTTTGACCATCAATATCTTGGAATCTGGACATGGTATGACCATGATTCCACTTCCAGATCACTCCCCTCATAGCATACTACAAGTCTGTTATATCTAACAAGGCTAATAATTAGCAGATCTAGATTTATGGCCTTTGACATTCGGTTGTCAGGCCATAAATCTAGGGTTCTTGACAGTTTTGAAAACTTGACTTTTGAGCACTTTGATGTTATGGATCTATGATATAACATCATAGATCACTAAAAAACATCTAATAACACTTAAATAAACACATAAACACAACATCTATCATAGCATACAAGATTAAATCAAATTAGGGTTTATACCTCTCTTTGAACAAGCTTTGATCTTGGCTTTGTTAACTGATCTTGAAGTGTTAGGGACTTTACTAGGAAATGAATTACTTAGGGATTTCGTGGCCTTAGAGAGTGAGAGAGTTTGGCTAAGTGTTTAGACACAAATGAAGATAACTTTGGTTTTCTCTCTCTTTAATCTCTTATATTTTGATTCAATGAATCTAAGTTATGCAAAGTGGCACTAAGTGATCAGATTTGGTGAGATTTTCCAGCACATGGTATTTTCAAAATGGGTGAGTCACTACATTTGTAATATCTCTTAACTTAAAAGATAAGTAAAGGGTATTTTTGTCATTTTACCTTTAAAAGGGTATTTTGGTAATTTCTCACATAATTTTAAGGGTATATTAGTCATTTGACATTATTCCCTTTAATATTAACCCTTAGGGTTTGATAATCACAGTTAGGGTTTGATATCTAGGGTTTAGGATTCCTAAATATAAAATTAGGGTTTCTTGAAATACCATTAGGGTTCCTTACTGTTCGTTAGGGCTTCTTAACCATAGATTAGGGTTTCTAATCTATCGTTAGGGTTTACTAAGGTTATATCTTATCTGATCAACCTTTGATCATGAAGCCTAATGTACAAACACATACTCCCTAATACAATTATAATAAATATATTATCTATAGAATCCCTATCCGAAATTAGGGTTAGGGTTTTCCTCAGCTGTTTAACATAACTTCACTCATATTACTCAGTAAGTGAATAGTACCATCTTGCTATGCTCACAACACAGATATTCAATCATACTATTAGTAATCAATACCGATATTAATAAAAAAAAATTATTCGTAAAATTAGAATTGTTTAAGATTCTGGGTCCTCACATGAATTTTGTTGCAGATTGTTGGTTAATTGGGATTAAGTTTTGAGTATGATTAGTTGTTGTTGCTGCCGTGAATTTTTTTGGCTGAATTTGGTCTATTTTGTCATTGATTATTGGACTGCCTTATCAATTTTAGGTTAATTTACTCAATTGTTGTGATTGTTGTTATAATTGATTTTGCCATTGATTATAGGACTACCTGCCTTATGTTAATTGTTGGTATATTTGATATTTCCGACGGAATTTTTAACGGAATTGTTGTCGTAATTCTGCAATTGCAAAATTTATGGGCCCTACAAGTATATTTATTTATTATGTAATTAGTTTCCCAATATTAAAATATAAACTAAGTAGCATTTACTTAGTTTCTTACTACTAAAATAAAATAAAATGAAATAAATTTTATTTTATTTAGTTTAGTTTATTAAATAAAATAAATTTTTAAAATTTGATAATATAATATGATACAAAATAAAATAATAAATTGAATTTAATTGAATAAAATAAAAGAAATTTGATTTATTTTAATAAATAAATTAAATTTAATAAAAAATTTAAAAAAGTAAAATAAAAAAAAAATAAATTTAATTTAATTAAAATAATTTAAATGAAATTAAATAAAAATAAATTTAATTTAACTTAATAAAAAAATTAAAAATTATATAATATAATATAATAAGAAATAAATTAAATTAAATTAAAACATAATTATAAATTTAATTTGATTTAATAAAATAAATAAATAAAACTAAATGAATTAAATAATAAATTAGATTAAATTGAATAAAATAAAACAAATTAAATTTAATTTATTTTAATTATATAACGAAAAATATTAAAATAAATAAAAAAGAATTAAATAAAAAAATTAAATTAATTAAATAATAATAATAATAATAATAATAAAAATATTATTATATATAAAATTAAATTAAATAAAATAAATTTAATTTAATTTAAATTATTTAAAATAAATTAAATTTAAAATAAAAATTATATAAAATAAAATAAAATATATTTAAACATAATAATAAATTTAATCCGATTTAATAAAATAAAAAAATGAATTTAATTTAATTTAATAAAATAATCAAAAATTATATTATATATTATAGTACAAAATAAAATAAAATATAATATTTAAAGTAATAAATACAGTTAAATTTTATAAAATAAAATAAAATAATTTATTAGTAGTCTCCATATATATATTCCAAATAACAGTTTTCAGAAACTAAGTAGCACTTAGTTTTTCATTGGCAAAATAAACTAAGTAGAATTTGTTTAGTTTGCCACAATTTTCAATAAACTCAATAATACTCTATATACATATATGTACTATAATATGAAACTTAGAAACCCGTTTGACAAGTAGGAGTGAATGTCGAACAGTAGTCTCTATATATTCCAAATAACAATTCTTATAAACGAAGTACCACTTACTTAGTTTATCATTGACAAAATAAACTAAGTAGCATTTGCTTAGTTTGCCACAAGTTTCAATAATACTCTCCCTACATATATGTACTTTAATATGAACTTAGAAACCCGTTGACAAGTAGGAGTGAATGTCGAACAGTAGTCTCTATATATTCCAAATAACAATTTTCATAAAGTAAGTAGCACTTACTTAGTTTATCATTGGGAAAATAAACTAAGTAGCATTTGCTTAGTTTACCATAATTTTCAATAATACTCTCCCTTTAATCTTCAATACACTCAATAATATATGTACTATACTTTGGAACTTAGAAACCTGTTTGACATTCACTTAGTAGGAGTGAATGTCGAACAGTCCCCAGTTTGGGACTGTTACTGGATGTTATGTCTCTCACTTATGTCAGTGCCTACACGAAACGGTACGTTTTTGTTGTTTTGAGTATTTTTCGACTGTTATCTCTATATGTTCTTCGAGTGTATACTTAGAATAAGTTATCTTAGTCTATTTCATGTGCTTGGAGACCATGGGGAGGTGCTGCCGAAATTTTCTTAAAACTCATGAAACGTATTCAACGTGTTGGCACTAATAACGAGACGCATCCAATAACGGGATAGAAGCCTTACCCCTTTCCTTTAGAGTGGAGATACTAGGTAAATATCTAATTCATGCATGAATATCCCTGTACTGAATGCGTCTTATGTGTAGTTAAAAATGTCAGCCGACCGGAGTTGGATGTACCCTAGGATACCCAGTGATGAGAGGAGATTAGTCTCAGCTTATCGTGATGAGGTGTCAGATTTCTTGAACAAAGCAATAGAATATGTTGATGATCCGAACGGGAAGATGCGATGTCTGTATGTCAAGTGTAAAAACCTGATTTGGAAGAAAGTCGACGAGATTAAATTCGACTTATTTTCCTCATACCCAGGATTGCATGTTATACTGTGGGGAGGACAGAGATAAGGGACAATGTGATATATGAAGCATACCGCGCTACAAGGTGACAAAACATGGGGGGAAAGAGAAACATGTTCCTAGAAAGATCTTACGGTACTTTCCTCTTGCGCCGAGGCTTCAGCGGCTATTCATGTCGTCTCATACAGCTCAACATATGAGTTGGCATCGAATAAGGGATATCGTGCCTGGTCAGCTGACTCACCCAGTGGATGGAGATGAATGGAAGAGATTTGATGCAAATTATCTTGAGTTTGCGGAAGAAGTTAGGAATGTTAGGCTTGGAATGGCTACTGATGGCCTTTGCCCTTTTAATAATTTTAGCCAGCCAAGTTTGGCCAGTCATTATGGTCGCTTATAATCATCAACCGTCAATGTGCATAAGGGATCCGTATTTGTTTTTGACATTACTCATTCCGGGGGATAAATGAACTAAAAAAACATTAATGTGTACCTTCGACTGTTAGTGGATGAACTAAAGATATTGTGGGAGACAGGGGTCCAGACGTATGATAAATTGATATGCGAGAATTTTTTTATGAAGGTAGCCCTGTTATGGACTATCACTGACTTTTCGGCTCTTGGGATGGTTAGTGGTTGGTCAACTCACGAGAAGTTATCCTGTCCAGTGTGTATAGGGGATGTGCAAGGCGACCAATTGCAGCATGGGCGGAAATGTAGTTTCTTTGGAACTGCTCGTAGATTCTTGCCTCTTGATCACAATTACATAAAGATGTCTGCACAGTTCAACAGAAAGACAGAGAAGAAGGGGTTGTTGGTTGACTGTCGGGCAATGAGGTCTTGGGCTGGTTGAACCAGCTTGATTTTCCTTTGCCGGGGAAGAAACACAGTAAATTGAGAGCAGTCGGATATGGGAAGACTCATAATTGGACACACTTGCCCATATGGTTTGATTTGTCGTATTGGGGCACACATTCAGTTCGTCATTGTATAGATGTCATGCATACTGAAAAGAATGTTTTCGAGAACTTGTTTTACATCGTGTTAGTTGCTAGTGGTAAAACCAAAGACAATGACAATGCTCGAAAAGATTTGGAGGCATTGAACATTAGGCCAGAATTGTGGCTTCGCCCTAACACTACGAAACCTAAAGTTCCATTTGTCTTACTAAGAAACAAGTTAAAGACGTGTGTAAGTGGGTTAGTGGGTTGAAGCTCCCAAATGGATATGTGTCGAACATAACATTTTGCTTTAAGGTTGAGCAATTGAAAATTTCTGGATTCAAGAGTCATGATTGTCATGTATTCATGCAGAAGTTGATCCCATTTTCATTTCGTGAGATGTTACCCAGAAAAGTTATGGATGCATTGACCGAACTTTTAAATTTCTTTCGAGATCTTTGCTCAACTGTAATTAAGTACAGTGATGTCAAGTAGATGGAGAACAATATTTTGCTTACCATTTGTAAGCTCGAAATGATCTTCCCTCCAGGATTCTTTGACTCGATGGAACATCTGCCTATTCATCTACCTTATGAACTCAAACTTGGAGGACCGGTGCAATATCGATGGATGTATTCTTTTGAGAGGTAATATGAACTACTAATTGTTTTATGTTTCTCATATTAATAATACTCATATTTTTCAGAATATTTATCTTAGGTATATTCGTCAACAAAAAAACGGTCAAGAACAAAGCTCGTGTAGAGGGTTCTATTATTGAACGCTATACAGAGGAAGAGCTTGTCAACTTCTGCTCATTGTATTTTGACGATGTTGTCTCAACGAAGCACAACCATTTAGGAACTAATGAGGTTGTTGGTCCAATGTCTCATGCTGATGATGAGTTAGTTGGTCCAATGTCTGATGCTGATGATGATGTTGTCTCAACCAACCGGTTTTAATGCCGCACGTAGTTGAAAATGAGCATTCATATTAATACATACCACATAATGTTAAACCTTACACATTCATAATCTACCAATTTGGTTATTGTAGTAAGATATTCATGGCTAGACATAGCGGTGGAGGTCGCCGAGGTGGTGGGTGATATGGTACTGGAAATGGTAGCCACGATGGAGGCTCTTCTTCAGGCGCTAGTAAGTTATCTTAACTAGGATTTAAATATATCTCAAGCTGCATTAGCTTATGTTTATTGACTTAGTTAAATAAAATTATTACAGATGCACCTCTTTGACAACAATCAAGCGAACCTCGATATCTTTGGTGCGTCGTCTTGACCAGTTCCACTTTACGATGACTTGTGGATGTCGCTTTTGGATAGTAAGTGTTAATATATTGTTAATATTTCTATCAGTTATTGCAAAACATAATTCACATAACACATATTGTTATATTGTTTCTGTAGTATACTATACCCGGTGGCTAAGAACACCCTACACGCGATCTGTTTGACGCATCTCCCGAGAGGGTGCATTCTGTTCAGCCAGTATGTGCGATACGATGCCACCTTTATGCATACCATCTTGCGGGAGTTTCACATAAGTTAAGAATATTATATTAATTACTACATAGTTGTATTAGGATGACAAAATCAATTGTTCCTAATTTTTAAACTTTTGTTATAGGTTTATTATAGATTTGACCGAGCATCTCTCAGACAGCTGGCGACAATGTGATTGTTTTATATGTCACTGTGAATTACTCTGGCTGGCTGTATGAGATGCGACAAAGGGTAGTCCGGGCAGTTGAGAACCAGCCTGGGACCACCATCAGAGATCACCAGCCCCGCATAGTCTTCGATTTAGCCTGGGCGGCTATGTGTGTGCACTGGGATGCTGATGACTTCAAGAAAAAGTCTGAACAGGCGAAGAAGAACCGTGGTCAGCTACGGATAATACACACCACTGGTTCTCAATCGTTCGAGGAGGCAAAGACGGTAAGTGCATTGTATTTAGTTGTTTAGTTATCAAGTTCTCACACAAATACTTAATACCTGTTTTATGAATGTTTTTATTAGGCCTTGAAGAGGACCTTGGGCCAAGATCCTACCATTTTAGAGTTTTGGGATCGAGCCCACATGCCTAAGGTCGAGCGTGCTTTATCGCAGGCAGCTTTAGCTATACGGGTAAAACTCATCTTACTATTTAGCTTTTAGTAATATTCAATAAGTAAATAAAATGATATAATTAACATACGTATACAAAATAAATTATAGGGACCGATTTCGAGGCTTTAGGGACGGCGTATAATCGAAATTTGGAGGCTATTAGGAGAGGTTCTGAGCCGTTAGATTCTGCCACCCCTCTTCCTGATATTGTATTAGATCAAGATGAGGAGCTGAGACTATGGGTCGCGTCTTAGGATCCCCCTACTAGCAAAGATGCCGAGTGAATGTCGAGTGTTGGATCCGCCGAGGATACCCGCATATACATTTCACAGGAGGTAATATTTTTTATGTTTCACAAAATTATTTGAATTTATCACATTATATAAATTATTATTAGTAATCAAATTTATATATATGTAACATTCCAGAATTTTTAATTGTTATATTAAATATTTATTGAATTATTTAAGTATTTAATGGATGTGTTTATTGTTAATTGAATAATTGTCTAAATTTTGATTTGATGTGATTAGTTATTCATTAAATAAATAATTAAGGAAATTAATTATTTTGATAATTTGATTTAATTATTAAGTTAGAGAATTTTGATTAATTCAATTACTATTCTTTTTTAATGGATTTTGTAATTAAAAAGGATGTGTTGGGTGATTAAATAAAGTTATAATTATATAGAAATTATAATTTTGGTTGTATTGATTTATGTGATGAAGTGATTTAATAAATTGTTATTATGATTAATTTAATTAAATTAGTGTGTGACAAATAATATTTTATAAAGTAGTTATTAAAATAACTTAAAGGAGTTTTAATTCCGTTTTGCCAAGCAAGGCCTAATGCCTATTAAGTCTTTAATCTATTTAAGTTTTACCAAACAGGGTGTTAGGATTAATGGGTTATTTTTTTTAGTTAGTAACCAAACAAGCGTTATGGCTTTTGATTTTTAAAACTCATATAACTGATATCAGTTATATGTTTTGTATTTATATTATATAATCAATATATATTATATTCTATATCGTTATTTGTTAAGTACGTTAGATAGAGAGAGAGAAGAAAGGAAAACTCAGAGGAAGAAGAAGAAGGGAAGAAGAAGAGAGGAAGAAAGGCTAGAGAGTGGGAAGAAGGAGCTTGAGAATAGAAGGGATAATCATCATCTTCTTCAAGGTATTACCCTATTCTTTTTAAGTTTTAAAAGTTTTAGTTTCTCTTCTCCTATTTCTCTGTAAAATTCTTGTGATAGGATAATTATTGATTTTATGTGTGTTCATATGATAAAATAGTGTTGTAAAGTTATTTTCATAGGTTATATATGATTATAATCTATGAATTGATGATATGTATGTAATTTGGGAAGAAAAATATTTTACAGTGAGTTTTGGTGATTATATATTGTCTAGTTAAAATAGAAATTTTGGGTTGTATAGTTGTTTTATTGATAAATTGGCTTTTCAATTTGTTAGAGTATATATATTCTTTGATAAAATGCTTTGAATTAATGGTTTTGGTTGCAAAACAAAATTACAGTGGTTGTTTTCTTCAAAAATATCAAAAAAATGAGTTTTAGCCAAAAACAATGAAATTGGGTGTGTTAATTGTGTTGTTTATGTTGTTGTATGGGTAGAAACATGTTAGGAATCCTTGAATTATGTTTACATGAAGTTTTGTATGAATTATATATAAATCGATCGTTAAACGAACTTGTAGGCCAAAATTGGCTTTTTCTTGTCTTTATTCTTGAAAAATGTCGATCGAGGCTGCGATTTATTGCCATAAATATGACCAATGATAGACGTTTGTGGCGCCATGAGACCATCTCCACCGCAGTGCCATGTAACCCGTGAGTTAAATATCGCTACTTGCATGGCATGACCCTGATATGTAAAACCGTATGGCGTAGTGGTAAGCTGAGTTAGCGAAATGGTCAGCAGTGTTTGATTTTGTACTTGAAATTTGAAGGAATTGTTATGTGATGATAGTAGGACTGTAAAATGTTGATTTTAGTATTTTTATACTATGAATAAGTATGTTATTAACAGTTAACTTGTGTTATAACTTGATTATGTGATTAAAAATCCAATATTTACATGATGAACGTACTTAGTTAAGATTGTATAGTAGTAGTGACTAATTATGTCATGATGACATATGTTTATAGGATATTGTGATTTAAATTGTTCGGTTTAGTCCACGAGCAAGGCAAGTTTTCTAATCCATTATCTTGATTGAATCAATTATTGTTTCCAATATAATAATGCAAGCTTTCTAATTCTTTATCTTGTTGAACTATTTATTGTTTCAATGCGATTACCTTACAAATGATGCAAGCATTCTAAACTTTGGTTTGATGTTGCCAAGTTAATCTCATATTTAACTTGTTGTTTAGCATGCACAACTATTTATACTTACGTCGAGTAATTTTATCGTTCAAACTGTTATGCATGCTTAGTACTCAATTCTAGTTATCCTTGACTTAATATTGTTCAAGCAAGGCATGTTATAACTATTCAAAGTATATGCTATTAGATTATTCCTAAAGCATGATTTTGGTTTACTATGTTGATTCAATTACGATTATTCTGTAATATGATGTTATTAATTCAACTAGTCCTCTAGTTGATGATTGTTGAACTTCAAATTACCCTTGAAAGCTTATCCAAACCAAACTCTCTTTGGTGCGGACTTATACTCCAAATACTGAGATGAACAACCCTATTATTATTAGGGGATAACTTACGTGGAGCGTTAAATGTTTGTGCACAATACATGGTATGAAGGGTTGATCCCCATAAGTACTAGGAGTCCTTATAGTCTTAGGACTGTTAAAGTTGGAGTTGAAAGATTACTCGCAACTGTGGACATAGGTCATGGTCTTATGACCCTCAGTTATAATTATTCCACATTTTGAATTTCAGTTCTTGATTATCATCGTTAGAGTACCATTCAGTCTTGATGAGCCTATCATGAGCAGTTATTATTATTATTATACTCTTGTCAATTTCTTATTGTTTCAAGTGAGCATTGTTTGCTCACTCTTGCTTATATAACTTTTACAGTTAAAGACAAAAAGACTGATGTACCTAGCACCAGTAAGGGAAAAGAAAAGATGAACAAGTTTTGAAGACTTGTAATTTGATATTTTATTTAAGAGCTTTTAATTGAATGGTTGTAATGAAGTTTATTTTAAATTTCGCATTTGAATGATTGTATTTAAAGGTTAGATAACCTGGGAGATTTTATTATGTAACCCTTTAATGGGAAAGGTTCTATTTATTCAGTTTTAATGTGATTGGGTAGGTAGATATGAATGTTTGATTAAGTGAACACCAAATCCTGTGGGAATGAAGTTCCTGGGTTTGGGGGTGTCAATATATATATATATATATATATATATATATATATATATATATATATATATATATATATAAGGCCATGAAGTGATCTCCGGGCATGTAAAATGTAAATATATATATATAAGCAATAAAAAAAGCCATGGATCGATGATCTGGGCATACCCACACAACGCGACTCTAAACGTTAGTAGATATAAATATATGGAAGTAGGAAAAAGCTTAAAAATCTAAAAAATCTTACAGTGGGCTGCCAAGAAGACTTTAGATAGCTTTAGACGCCTGAACACTCGGTTTCCACCGGTTAAATTTCAGTATGTAGCAAAACACAAGCTTAAAAGTGTTTAGAAAGAAGAATCACTCAGTTTAGAGCACTCTAGAAGTGTTTACAAGCTAAAATGGACAGAGTTTTCTCTTCTTTTTTCTTTTTTTTCAAATGAGCAACCAAGAGCTCATATTTAAAGACCTGATGGCCGCGGGTCTACTGCGGTGCCGAAATGCCCAGAGCCATGTGGGTCTATCGTCTCGAAGAAATCGCACACTACGCTCGTCTTTACGCATTATCCGCTTGAACCATCATAACTTTTAATTCGGGCATCCAATCGAGGCGTGTTATACCTTTTCAGAATGCTGTTGTCGAGAGCTACACAATGACATGGGATTAAAAGTTGTACGAAGCCAGGAAAATGGGTCCACGACCGAAATCTTCAAGTCTTCAAATTATATCTGGTGTGTTGTCTTATGTAGTAGTAACTCGGGATTTGAGCTATGGTTCTTGTGGGACACTTCTGTATGCAGTGTGGACTGAAATGATGTTGAGACGACGTGAATGTAGTATCAAGGTGGCAAAACGATGATTTTGCCCCTCACCGGGGTTATCACCGGCTCTGCGCAGATGTAGCAGTCGTTGCTCAGGGTTATCTCTGAGATTGGGCTACTGTGAATGCTGGATGTCCTCATAGTTATCTCTGAGGTGTCTTGACCTCCCGGAGTTATCTCTGGGGTTAGACTGAGTGTTCCGAGGTTATCTTCGGGACTGGAACTTCATCCCTCGGGGTTATCTCCGAGGTTAGAACTGAGTATCCTGGGGTTATCTCCAATATTGAAACTGAGTATCTCGGGGTTGCCTCCGAGATTGAAACTGACTCCCTCGAGGTTGTCTTTGAGGTTGGAACTGTGTCTCGGGGTTGTCTCCGAGATTGAAACTAAGTTGACTTCTAGGGTTATCTCTTGAAGACGATTTTGCCCTCCTGCAGTGTTAGTAACAGGAATGCAAAATTTTGAGTTTCTACAATGGGTTTCCATGATAGACTCCTTTTTAAATATAAATAGACTCCTTAGCAAAATCAATTCCTTAAAAAGCTCCAATTCGAATTTAAATTAAAATCTTAGCTAAAATAGATTCACACATATATTTCAGTTCAGAATATATATATATATATATATATATATATATAAGAATACGCGAGAAATATCAGATGGACATGTATATATAATAATGGGTCATTACAATATCATATTTAATTAAACAACATAAGATTAGCCCAAAACATAAAATAACCAAGTCCATAGAATTATATCCAATTCAAATATTTTGTCAACATTAAAATCACTTCACCATATATGAAATGTCTTTCCTTTAAGACCAAACATGCTAAAAAAAACTCCATGCAAAGAATAATATCTTCATGCATAAAAATATTAAAAATATATATCCTAAATAAATCAAATAAGACCATTACACAAACCCAAATGTATTGTCATTATTAAAATCACCAATAATAAAAACTAACATTCTCCCCCTTTTTGATGATGACAATATATTAAACTTTATAATAATATGCTCCCGCAAAGTATATGGCTCCCCCTAAATTTATGCATATTAAGGAGCAAAAAAATGACTAAAATGACTTGATCCAAATAACCATCATTACATATTACAGCAACACAATATAGTATCCCACTACCAACATGAATACCAATTCAAATACCAAATATATCTCCCCCTTTGTCATTATCAAAAAGAAATTATTAAGCACAAGTTGATTAAAACATAATCATCATTACCCAAATATCTCTCCCCCTTTGTTATCAACAAAAAATAATTCATATTAATTTAGCAAGCTTATAACAAAATCACATATAGCAAATAAACAAAATGATCATACCTTTGTGATTTGTTACCTATATATATATATATATATATATATATATATATATATATATATATATATATATATATATATATATATATATATATCATTTTGTTACCAATAATAAGCTTGATAGTTGAGCTCCTTAGTGTAGTCTCTCAAAGAAAAGTATTATTCATCTCCGTTTTGACCTTGAGATATCTACAAAACAAACAAAACGTCTCTACCTTTTTGGTACACAAATCTTCTTGGGTCCTTTTGTGTTAGCAGCATATAAATCACATTTCTTTACCCAAATTTATTTTATTCTAATTTTATTATAATTAGAATCAAAATGACCTTTAAAACCACATTTTCTACAAGTAACAAACGATGAATAATAAAGTGGTTTAAACCTTGATTTACTATTAATCATTCTAATATTATCATTAGTTCTATTTTTCATATTTTTAATAGGATTATACCCAATTCCTTATTTATCAAGACTAGTCCTTTGTGCCCCTAACATAACATTTAGGTTCTCTTCTCCTTGCATAAATTTAGTAAGATTATTTTTTAAAGAAGCTATTTATGCATTTGTTATATTATCATCATGTTAAACATTCATTATTTTTCGAACATTAAAAGCATCTATGCATGCATCTCTCATTTTCAAATTTTCTTTTAACACTTCATTTTCATTTTTAAGATATTCATTTTCTTTTCTCTCTTTAATAAACGACTTAACTTCATTCATTAGCTCATTTACATAATTCTTAAAATAGGCAGTTTTCTTTTTGAGTTGTTAATTTTCATTTTGTAAAGCAACATAATCAGGCATAAATATTTCAAAAGTTTCGTAAAAACTTGTTACCTCAAGTTGATCATCATCTTCTAGTCCCATGAAATATAGTTGGACAGTTTCTTCTTCTTGTTTCATTTTGGACTTACTCACTAGAGTTGAGCTACCTTTTTGATTTTTCCTTTGTTTCTTCCTTTGAAGTAGTCTCTCGGGTTTTCTTGAGAGCATTTCAATTTCTTCATCAAAATCTTCGTGATCACTTTCATTGTTGCTCTCAACTTGAAGTGCCAATGTCTTCTTTATTGGTGCTTCATCTTCTTCATCATACCTTTTTAACTGATTTTCAAATTCTTCAAGCTCTCCAAATAAAGTGAGAGTTTTCATTTTACTGATTGTTGTTGAATCTTGAAGAGTTGTAACATTTAGTGCGAATTGTTTAGGCATGACTCTAAGTATCTTTCTGTTTATCTCCCTTTGATCAATTTTCTGTCCCAACATACTTAGAGAGTTCATTAGAGTGAGAAATCTCCCTTGAGCTTCATTAATTGTTTCATCCTTTTTTAACTTGAATAGCTCATAGTCTTGTATTAACATACTTAACTTCACCTCTTTTACTTTAGAAGTACATTCGTGGCTTGTCAAGATAGTATCCCACATTTCTTTTGTTGTGTTGCACGATGATACTTTATAAATTTTAGCTTGGACCATTCCACTTAGCAAGGTGTTCATGGCTCTTGAGTTGTAAGAAAACATGTAGCTTTCATTTTCATCCACGTCTATGAGAGTCTTGAGTCTACCATCATCATGTCTAGGAATATCATGTCTATTTTCAACTACCCACCATTCTCATGGGTCTCTCTTGAGATAAATCTTCATTCTGAATTTCTTGAAGTTGAAGTTCTCGCTTCCTATCAACAGAGGTGGTCGGCTTGTGGATTGACCTTCTTGAAAATTGAGGTGTGCCATAGGATCTTTCCCTACGACCTGTAAAGATCAATATAAGTAGAGCCTTGCTCTGATACCAAATGTAATTCTATAATTAAGCACACTTAGAGGGGGTGAATAGGTGTAAATTGAAATTCTGTAATTAAGCACACCTAGAGGGGGGGGTGAATAGGTGTAAATACTTAAAGTAATCTACAATGGCCAATTTTCAAAGTTTACTATAGCAGGCTATAATCGGACGGTCTAACCCAATCAAGTATTAGTTATATTCTTAAATGCATTATAAACGGATAGCTAATACCTGTCCGTATTAGTGTAAAAAAATTTCCGACGTAAACAAAATCTGCAAAATATAGAAGCTAAAAATAGAAGCAAAACAACAGTAAATCACACAGAGATTTTTTACGTGGTTCGGCCCCTATCCTCTAGTCTAGTAGCCTAATCCACGTCCAATCCTAACTAGGATTGGAGACTCACTTTATTAAAATAATACTCAGCAAATACAAAGTAAATAAAACTCCCTGTTACAACGACAATCGATTGGACACCTCTGCCCCCTTTGCACCTTTGCAACACCTCTCACCTCTGAGATTTTGATAACTTCGTTGAACAGACTGAGTATTACTAAAATAAAAACCCCCAAGCCAATCCTAGACTTATACTACTATGTTTACAATAGATATTGAAATAAAGGATACAAGAACACCGTAAATCAAGACTAAAAGAATGATTATCTCAGATAGCTTTCTTGAAGTTTATGTTCTGCAGTCTTGTCCCTTCATGAAGCCGAGTAAAACAGTATATATAAAGAAGAGAGCAATGGCTATTTCACGTAACGTTCCAATACATCTTGTAACGGCTATTACTTTGATTGAAATAGGAGATGAACGTTACCAATAACAACCTCAGTAGATAAATAAGTGCAGCTATGAAGAAGTCAAATAAAATCCAAATACTAGTTGAAAGAGTCCAACTGACTGTTAACATGTTTCCTTCAAAATAGCAACTGCTGTTAGCAAGACTCCAAAAATAACTGTTTTTCTAACTTTTGAATAAGAATCCTTAATAATACCAATTCCTAAAACATCTCCAAGACACGTAAATTGGTAACTCAATATATATATAACAAATAACATATATATATATATTGGAAGAATATAACCCAACAAATAAATATGAGAAACTTAAGGAATTTTAAACAGATTAGATATAAATTCCAGCTTGCATATACCTGTTATAAATCCAATACCCGATTTCCAATCTCCTTAAAATACTCCAATTCACATTAGAATTAGTCTTCATACCGAAACAGTTTTAGCTAATCATATAAATATTATATTCCAAAATCGTTGAAGCACGTGACCAACTTGCAGTATACTTTCATGCAATAACCCATGCAAACTATTATATATTATATAATTAATATGTATAAAAATATTTGATTAACATGACTCAGTTAAATTATAAGCCAATATAAATTAATTTAGCCCATATAAACATTGTCATCATTAAAACCACTAAGTATAAATACTAACATTCTCCCCCTTTTTGATGATGACAATATATATCATACTCCCCCTAAATATATGGCTCCCTCTAAATTTTGTCAAATAAAATCTTTCAACATGGCATGTATATCAAATATTGCATGTATATCAAATAACAAAAAAGTGTATCCAAAGCATAACAGTAAGCATGAATCACACAGTCATATATTTGCTTAACCAACCAATATGAATTCAAATGTTTACCAAATTCCAACGTATCCAAATTAGTTATCCTGCCAATCCAAATACTTATCCAAAAAAAATATAACAGAGTCTAAAATCCCAAAATTTAAATACCCAAATCTCTCCCCCTTTGACATCATCAAAAAGGAGAAATTAATTGTCTTCTTTATCAGTCTCAAACACCCCATCTTCAATCTTCTTAGAAAAATCCTTGAATTGCACATCTAAAGATCCAACCTTCGCAGTAACTATGAGTAATCTATTGGATAAGGAATTGAATGAAGCTGAAAATTTATGCATGAGTTCAAGCATTGTGTCGAACTTGGAATTCATATCGGTAACAAGTTGAGAAAGGTCTGAATTTTAAGAAGCATGAAGAATTGGAATAGAATGAGTATTAGGAGAATGGGAAGGAGAAACAGGAGGAGGAGGAGCAATAGGATCAGGAATGGCTTCTTCAATATCCCAAGATAAAACATTGTCAGCCCCAATTTTGAGTTTGAATTTTTAAAAACTAAGTCATCAATTACTTCAGTTAATTGAAACACTTCTTCATTCTCAAAAGATATATCAAAATGATTAAATATCTTTGTCAAAAATCCACCATATGGAAAATATTTAGATTTAGTTTTGACACAACTTTCCATGTGATTTATCATTAAAAGAGCACAATTAAATTTTGTTTTTGACAAAATGAGGGATGACAATATTAAATCTTGATAAGTCATCTCGGACCTACCACCAGTTCTAGGAATAAGATTTGCACGAATAAGCTTATGAATCACACTATTCAATGGAGTTGTTTCAAGAACTGTGGGTAAAGAAACAAACTCAGAAGTAGGACAATCTTTAACTATACGCAATTGTTGCACAACAGAGAGATTTTCGAATTCCAATGGCCCTTTTAGAGTGAATGGGGAAGGGCCAGAACAAGGTATGTCAAACAAAACACCCAGTAACGCAGAGTCTATTAAAATTGTTTTGTTTTTCATAAAAGTTTGAATCTGATTATGTGCAATAGAAAAATTCCCATAAAATTGTTTAATCAATTTGGGATAGGCATATGTTGGGGGAAATAGCAAACTAGATAAACCAATTTGATTAAAAATTTCAGTAACCCCAATTTTATGAAAAAATCAGGGTCGACGGGTTTGCCATACACAATGGGTTTATTCACCATTAATTTCTGAAATTGATTTGCAAATTGGTTGGATCGAAAAGCAATAGTTGAAGCATGAGTGCTAGAAATAGAATTGGAAATGGGTATACTCACAGCAACTCGGTTTTTACCCTTAGATGTTTCCCCAGTCTTCTTCATCTTCTTTGAAGAAGTTCCCAAATCAGAGACCATCTTGGACAAATTTCGGTGTAGACGTCTCTCAGCCCTTGGCTCCCTGAACGAGGACGGTACTTCATCTTGATGATCCGACAAGTGAGATGCGACTTTCACCGTCTTGGGTCGTTGTATAGGCTGTCGTCCGGTATTTACAATAAACCCACCCCTTGTTTTGGCCATTTTTATGGAGATAGTATGACAGCTTGAAGGAGATATGGAGAAGAATAAACTCTAGGTTGGTGAGAGAAAAGCGTGATAGAAGAAACAGAGAAACAAAAAGAAACGTGACAGAAGGAATAGAGGAGATGAAGGGTTTTTTAAAAAAAATCTGTTACGGATAACATAAGAAAAAGAGAAGAAGTAAGGAAAATAGAAAATAGAATACTAAAAGGTTTTAGATACCGGATCAGTTTAGAGTTTGGTCCAACAAGAGTGGGAGATGAAGAGTTTTAAAAAAAATAGAAACAGGTAAGAACTGATAAAAAAATCTATTCCCGCTTAAAAAACAACATAACAAATACCAATCATACCCCCATAAACTGAAAATATCAATTTTACCCTTATGTAAATAAGATCAGAAGATAACTTCACATAAATCAAGTATAACAAATAATCCTATAATAAACTGAAATATATATATTTTTTAATTTTTAATTTTTTAATTGTTATTAATTAATTTTATTATTTTTTTTAATTATTTTTAATAATTTTTTTTTTAAAATTCTAACCATATATAGACATTCCAAGTTCTCTTCTCAAAGTGCAAAAACGCTCTTTACTTAGAGGTTTTGTAAAAATATCTGCCAATTGATGTTCAGTAGGGACAAATACTAATTTAATTAAACCTTTAGCAACATTATCTCTTAAAAAATGATGTCTCACTTCAATATGCTTAAAATGCGAGAATGAAGCACATGATTTTTGAAATATCAATTGCACTAGTATTGTCACACATAATAGGCACATTTTCACATATCACATTAAAATCATGAAGAGTTTGAATCATCCATAAAATTTGTGAACAACAACTAACTATCTGCCATGAAATATTCACCTTAGTAATAATAGACAAAAGGCAACGGTGATGTTTGCTTTTTGCTGTGCCAAGCCACAAAGCTTTGTCCTAAAAATTCACAAGCACCACTTGTGCTTTTTCTATCAACTTGGCACCCTACATAATCTGCATCTGAATATCCAATTAGTTCAAAGCTAGGAGATACAGGATAGTATAAGCCAAAATTAATTGTACCAGATAAATATTTAAATATTCTTTTTACTGCTTTAAGATGAGATTCTTTCGGTTGAGCTTGAAATCTAGCACAAAGGCATACACTATACATAATATCCGGTCTTGATGCAGTTAAATAAAGTAAACAACTAATCATACCTTGATACATTGCCACTTCAACATCTTTACCTGTAGCATCCGCAGTAAGCTTGATGGTAGTACTCATTGGTGTTGACTTTGGTTTGGTATTTTCAAAACCAAATCTTTTTAATAACTCCTTTACATACTTGGATTGGTGAATGTGAATGTCTTTATTGGATTATTTAATTTGAAGCCCCAAGAAATAGTTTAATTTGCCCATAAGGCTCATGTCAAACTCATTATGCATACATTGAGAAAACTACTCACACAAAGAGTTAGTAGTAGCTCCAAAAATTATGCCATCCACATAAATTTGAACAATTAATAAATCTTTATTTTTGGTTTTAATAAAAAGAGTAGAGTCAATTTTACCACGATTAAAACCATTTTCTAATAAAAACTTGCTTAGTCTTTCATACCAAGCTCTTGGAGCTTGTTTTAATCCATACAAAGCCTTTTTCAATTTAAACACATGATGTGGATATTTTTCATGTTCAAAACTGGTTGGTTGCATAACATATACTTCTTCATTTAAGTAACCATTTAAAAAAGCACTTTTCACATCCATTTGATATAATTTAAATTGTCTAAAGCATGCATAGGCTAATAAAATTCTTATAGCTTCCAACCTTGCAACAGGGGCAAAGGTTTCTTCATAGTCTATACCTTCCTGTTGATTATAGCCTTGAACTACCAATCTGGCTTTGTTTCTTGCTATAACACCATTTTCATCTAATTTGTTTTTGAAAATCCATTGTGTACCAATAATAGATGCATTTTTAGGAGGCTTAACAAGATCCCATACCTGACATCGTTCGAATTGGTTTAACTCTTCCTGCATGGCGATTGTCCAATTTTCATCTTGAATTGTTTCCTTGGCATTTTTTGGTTCAACTTGAGAAAAAAAGGCTAAAAATGCACAATAATTCCTTGTTTTTCTTCTTGTGTTCATCCAAGTGTCAGGATCTCCAATAATCAAGTTTGGAGGATGATTTCTCACAGTTCGAGATGATTTAAGAAGCTTGGCAGTAGTCATCTGTTCGTGAGATTCAAATTGTGGTATGTCACATTCTGCATCAGTGTGTTCGTCTGAATTTTCTTCTAAATCGGACGAATCCCGGCCGCCCTTTTTCTTGTCTGTCAGATTTACGAGTTTTTCTACTAAAACGGACGAATCAGTCATCTGATTTTTAATTGTTTTTCTTTCTTTCTGAATCGAACGGCTTATTTTTTTAGCCGATTTTCCTTTCCTAATTCTGATTTACTTAGGTCATGCGGATTTAGCAGTTTGGCTTCCATGACTCAAATTTTTATTTCCTACACAATCCTTATCTTTCGACATATCATAGTTAAATTCATCAAATATTACATGCACTGACTCTTCAACCTTTGACTTGTCAAGATTATAAACCCTATATGCCTTACTATGTACTGAATAACCAAGAAAAATAGCTTCGGTTGATTTTGTATCAAATTTTCCAAGATTACCATTAGTATTTAAAACAAAACATTTAGCACCAAACACTTTAAAATAATTAATATTAGGAATCCTTTTGTTTAGTAACTCATATGGTGTTTTCAATAATATGGGTCTAATCAATACTCTATTTAGAATGTAACATGCAGTACTTACAGCCTCTGCCAAAATCTTTTAGTCAGTTTACTTTCTTGAAGTAACGTTTTTGCAGTTTCTTAGAGAATACGATTTTTGTGTTCCACTACACCATTTTGTTGTGGTGTTTTTGGTGCAGAAAACTCATGTGTAACACCTCTCTCACTGCAATATGGTATAAAGTCTTTTCCAAATTCCCCACCATGGTCATTTCGAATACCAATTAGCTTGAGGCTGTGTTTTGTTTCAACATTCTTTATAAGCTTTTCAAATTTTGCAAAAGCTTGATCTTTAATTTTCAAAAATAAAACCCATGTAAATCTTGAAAAATCATCAACAATAACAAAAGAATAATGATTATTTCCTAAGCTAGCATACCTCTTGGGTCCAAATAAATCAAGGTGCAATAATTGAAGAGGTAAAGAAGTTGATACCTGATTTTTGCTAATAAAGGAATTTCTTGCTTGCTTACCTAACTGACATGCATTACAAATCCCTGTCTTTTCATATTTTAGCTTTGGCAATCCTTTGACAAGGTTCTTGGTAGCTAATTTGTTAATCAATTCCATATGCGCATGTCCTAACCTTCTATGCCAAAGAATAGTTTGATCTTGAATAGCAGTTAGGAAAATATCTTCATTTTGATTTTCAAAGTTAATTGTATAAATATTACCTTCCCTTTGAGCAATTAGAGGAACATTGTGAGAAGCATGAATAATAGCACATTTATCTTTTTCAAAAATTACTTTATGTCCACTATTCATTAGTTGACTTACACTAATTAAATTATATTTTAATCCTTCAATACAATGAACATTATCAATGAAAACCTTACCATTTCTAATTTTACCTTTACCGACGATTTGGCATGTGGTGTCATCTCCAAAGGTAACAGTTCCTCCCTTCTTAGAAGTCAGTGAGATGAATTTAGTACTATCACCCGTCATGTATCTAGAACATCCACTGTCTAACACCCATTTATGTGATGGTACTTTAGCTTTTAAACACACCTACAAAACAAAGAAGTAGCTCATCGTTTTGGTACCCAAATCTGTTTGGGTCCGGTATTGTTAGTAGCAATTAAATCTCTTTTCTTTACCCAAACTTGTTTTATTTTAATTTTATTACAGTTTATATCAAAATGTCCTTTTAAACCACAATTTTTGCAAGTAACAAAAGGTGAGCAATAAAGAGGCTTGTTCCTTGATTTATTATTTATTACTCTAATTTTATTAGTAGTGCTTATAATGTTCTTAACAAGATTGTACCCAATTCCTTATTTATCTAGACTTGACCTTTGAGCACCTAACATTATATTTAAATTCTCTTCCCCTTGAACAAATTTTGCAAGATCATTTTTCAATGAAATTATTTCTTCCTCATTATTATTTTGCATGTTTAATATTTTCCCATCATTAAAAGCATCAATACAAGTATCTCTCATTTTTAAACTTTCTTTTAAAACATCATTTTCCTTTTTAAGATCATTGAATTCTTCAATTAATTTGTTTGCACGATTATATAGAATTTTATTATAGTTATCAAGATAATCAATTTTAGCATTTAACTTAGATACTTCACTTGATGTGCAATCTTTAACTATTTCTTGTTTTTCTTCAATTAATGTTTCTACCTCGTTCATTAAATCATGTATCCAATTTTTTAAATGAGCATTTTTCTCTTTAATATAAATATTTTCATTTTTTAAAACTAGATAATCAAAAATAGTAATATCACCAAGTTCAGAATTTACCTCAAATGATTCTCGATTGCATAATCCAGTGAAACACAGTTGAGCAGTTTCATCTTCTGGCTCTTCATGATTGGACTCATCATCGCTCCATGTGATTAATGCCTTTCCTTTGGAATTGCTTGTTTTGTTCTTCCTTTTTAATTGGAAACAGACTCTCTTGAAATGTCCGGGCCTTCTACATTCAAAATAGGTATCTTCTTGTGACTTTTTCTTGACGTCTTTCTTGTTGTTGAATGTCTTGCCTTGGAACTTTGATTTATTCTTCTTTCTAATTAGCTCTCTCAATTTCTGGGACATCATAGCTATTTTTTCATCCGAATCTTCATCATCACCTTCTATGTAGCTTTCAACTTGAAGAGCTAAGGTCTTCCTTTTAAGTCCTTCATCTTCTTCATCATACCTCTTTAGTTGATTTTCAAATTCTTCAAGTTCTCCAAATAACGTTAGAGTTTCCATCGTGCTGATTGTAGTTGAGTCTTAAAGAGTTGTAACTTTTGGTGCGAACCGTTTGGGCATGACTCTAAGTATCATTCTATTTATCTCCCTTTGATCAATTTTCCGGTCGAGCATGCTTAGAGAGTTCATAAGAGTGAGGAATCTAGCTTGAGCTTCTTTGATGGATTCATTCTTCTCTAACCTGAAAAGTTCATATTCTTGCATTAGCATACTTAATTTGACTTCTTTTACCTTTGTAGTTCCCTGATGGCTCATGATGATTGTATCCCATATTTCTTTAGCGAGGTGTGCATGCGAAACTTTATCAATTTCAGCTTGAATCATTCCACTTAGCAGCGTGTTCATGGCTTTGGAGTCGTAGGATACCATGTATGATTCATTTGAATCCATTTCCATGAGAGTCTTCGGTTTTCCATCATAATGTCTTGGAATGACAGGGCCATTTTCAACAACCCACCATTCAAATGGGTCTCGTTTGAGATAAATCATCATTCTAAACTTCCAAAAGTTGAAGTTTTCACTTCCGAGCAACAAAGGTGGCCGGCTTGTGGATTGACCTTCTTGAAAATTGAGGTGTGCCATAGGATCTTTCCCTACGACCGGCAAAGATCAATATTAGTAGAGCCTTGCTCTGATACCAAATGAAATTCTGTAATTAAGCACACCTAGAGGGCGGGTGAATAGGTGTAAATACTTAGAAGTGATCTACAGTGGCCAATTTTCAAAGTTTACTATAGCAGGCTATAATTGACTGATCTAACCCCTCATCCATATTAGTTATATTCTTAAATGCATTATAAGCGACACTAATACTGTTCGTATTAGTGTAAAAAAATTTCCGACGTAAACAAAATATGCAGAATATAGAAGCTAAAAACATAAGCAAAATAACAGTAAATCACACCGAGATTTTTTACGTGGTTCGGCCCCTATCCTCTAGTCTAGTAGCCTAATCCACGTCCAATCCCAATTAGGATTGGAGACTCACTTTATTAAAATAATACTCAGTAAATACAAAGTAAATAAAACTCCCTGTTACAACGACAATCGATTGGACACCTCTGTCCCCTTTGCACCTCTGCAACACCTCTTACCTCTTAGACTTTGATAACTTCGTTGAACAGACTGAGTATTACTAAAATAAAAACCCCCAAGCCAATCCTAGACTTGTACTACTATGTTTACGATAGATATTGAAATAAAGGATACAATAACACTATAAATCAAGACTAAAAGAATGATTATCTCAGATAGCTTTCTTGAAGTTTATGTTCTGCAGTCTTGTCCCTTCATGAAGCCGAATAAAACAGTATATATAAAGAAGAGAGCAATGGCTATTTCACGTAACGTTCCAATACATCCCGCAACGGCTATTACTTTAATTGAAATAGGAGATGAACGTTACCAATAACAACCTCAGTAGATAAATAAGTGCAGCTATGAAGAAGTCAAATAAAATCCAAATACTAGTTGAAAGAGTCCAACTGACTGTTAACATGTTTCCTTCAAAATAACAACTGCTATTAGTAAGACTCCAAAAATAACTGTTGTTCCAACTTTTGAATAAGAATCCTTAATAATACCAATTCCTAAAACATCTCCAAGACACGTAAATTGGTAACTCTCTCTCTCTCTATATATATATATATATATATATATATATATATATATATATATATATATATATATATATATATAATAACATATATACCTATATTGGAAGAATATAACCCAGCAAATAAATATGAGAAACTTAAGGAATCTTAAACAGATTAGATATAAATTCCAGCTTGCACATATATGTTATAAATCCAATACCCGATTTTCAATCTCCTTAAAATACTCCAATTCACATTAGAATTAGTCTTTATACCAAAACAGGTTTAGCTAATTATATAAATATTATATTCCAAAATCGTTGAAGCACGTGACCAACCTACAGTATACTTTCATGCAATAACACATGCAAACTATTATATATTATATAATTAATATGCATAAAAATATTTGATTAACATGACTCAATTAAATTATAAGCCAATATAAAATCAATTTAGCCCATATAAACATTGTCATCATTAAAACCACAAAGTATAAATACTAACATAAATACCCAAAAGTGATCTACAGTGGTCAATTTTTAAAGTTTACAACTGCAGACTATAATCGGACGGTCTAACACTATCCGTATTAGTTATGTTCTTCACCTATTATAAACGGACAGTTAATATCAGTTTGTATTAGTATATATTCTTCGTCTGTTATAATCGGACACCTAATATCTGTCTGTTTTAGTATAATTTTTAACCACGACTTAAACCAAAATCTACAGAATATTAAAGCATATAACAGAAACAAAAGAACAGTAAATCACGCCAAGATTTTTACGTGGTTCAGCCTGTATCCTCTAATCTAGTGGCTTAATCCACGTCCAATAATAATTAGTATTGGAGTCTATTTTTATTAAACTTAATACTCAATTAAATACAATAAAAAAGAATTCCTTGTTCAAATAAAGCTTTCCACTACGATGGACACATTTGCCCCCTTTGCACCACTGTAACATTTCTCACCACTGAGACCTTTGCACCTCTGCAACCTTGAAAGCTTCCTTTGAACAAAACATAACCACTACTGGATAAATCAAGCCGAATAATGCTTGAACTCAGAATTTAATATAAAGAATAGTAGAATATAATGGACTCTTGATTGTAAGCTAAAAATAATTAATAAACAATACAATCAATAGCTCTTGATAATCTCTGTACTAATATTGATATAAGCTTCAAGTCCCTGTACCTGTTTTAGCCGAGAAGGAGAATAAATAACGTGAGTAGCAACGACTATAAAATTGTTAGCTAAAAAACCTCTGACACGTTTGGAAGGACCCATGATTTCAGCAACTTTGTATACAAAATAGATATGAGATACTCTTCAACAGCTATATGGGTTCCCAAAGCAAACTAAAGTACTTAATAAAAGGAAAAAAATAAACAGCTTGAATATCGGATATAATATAAACTCTAAATCAACAACTAATACAAGCAAAAACTTGAATAGCTAAAATAAAGCTGTTGGAGTCCTATTCTTAAACAACCTTAATTAGTTAAATAGGTTTTAATTCATGATAGACTACTTTTTAAATATAAACAGATTCCTTAGCAAAATCAATTCCTTAAAAAGCACCAATTCAAATTTGAATTGAAATCTTAGCTAAAATAGATTTCCACATATATTCCAATTCAAATAATATATATATATATATATATATATATATATATATATATATAAATGATAATAAAACTTCCGAACTAGATATATATAAGAATATGCAAGAAATATCAGATGGACATATATAATAATGGGTCATTACAATATCATATTTAATTAAACAAGATAAGATTAGCCCAAAACATAAAATAACCAAGTCCATAGAATTATATTCAATACAAATATTTTGTCAACATTAAAATCACTTCACTATATATGAAATGTTTTTCCTTTACACTGTTTCTGAGTTTAGAACAGAAAAGAAAAGAATAGAAAACTTAAATTAGAACATAAAAGAAAAGAATAGAAAACTTGAAGTTTTCCTTTGTGTTGTTTCTGAGTTTTTAATAGAAAAGAATAGAAAATTTAAAATTGAGGACATGAGTTGTAATTTAAAATTTATTATATTAAAAATTGGGGATAATATGGGAATTATAAAAATATTACTTATTCCATTTTGTTTTCCGTTCAAATCAAAGCCAATTTTGAACGGAAAACTTTAAGGGAAAAAGTGGCCAAGTTTTCTATCCATTTCTTTTCTTTTCCGTTTATTAAAAACTCCTCGAAACATAAAATTGGAAAGAAAACTTAACTTTTCTGTCCATTTCTTTTCTTTTCTGTCCATTTTAAAACTCAGAAACAAAGCGTTAAGACCAAACATGCTAAAAAAAAACCCATGCAAAATATAATATTTTCATGCAAAGAATAATATCTTCATGCATAAAAATATTAAAAATATATATCCTAAATAAATCAAATAAGATCATTACACAAACTCAAATATATTGTCATTACTAAAATCACCAATAATAAAAACTAACAGCCAGCCCGTTGCCGCTACCCTTAGCCTAAATTGGTTTAGTGAGCCATTCTTTGCGCCTTTCCTCACATCAAGTTTTTCCAAATCAATGACTCCTTTATGAATGGACCCAGACCGAATTATTTAGAGATAAAATAAGGACATTCGAGCTTGTTCTTTTTTTGCTAAGATAAATTTTTGTCCATTCATGAATAACCCCTTTATGTTCTTTGTCAAGGAACATTGTCTAGGTTTATCACATCTCACGGGGAAGCAACCCATAAAATCCGAGCCTTTGATTTAAGCACAACCATTTCATTATTCATGGGTGCTTGTCCCATGAACCCGTATCCTATTAATGGAGTTCCAACCACATGCATGTTCATGGACTTTAATCACATCCAGGGCCCAGCCCATTGACACGCTTTAGATACATTTTTATGGATATTGTTTGGGACTAATTGCCCTGTCTATCTCTTGTTCGGTTCACTGCCACGTAGGCGCCTTTGGTCAATATTTGACCAGTCAAATGTTCAAATGATCCACTTGACATATATAATCAAGCAATAAGTTTTGCCGGACTGGGAAAAGTGGACAGGTTTATTGGACATGCTGATTTTTATTTTTTTTGCTTGTGACTCTAAAAAAATGTACAGTATTTATTTTAACAGGAATTTTTATAAAATATAGTGTTTTAAGTGTAATTTAGATACACATACAAAAACAGAGTATAATAAACCGGTCTAATCGATCGGTCTGTGTAGAAGCACCCATATATCAAGATATCAAGAATAACTCACTTGACATACCAATGGCATTTGGAAAGAAAATTTGTGGATTTGGAGCAAAGTGATTGGTGTTGTAAAGTTATGGCAGATTTGGTTAACAAGAAATCTAGCTATTTTAACATTGATTATTAGTGTTGGAAAGTTACAACCAAGATTAAATCTTTTAAGTTGATTTTTGTAACAGGCTTTATGAAGAATCAATCACAAGATGAATGGTGTGAGCAGGCATGAAGTTTATATATAGAATAGATATAGTATTCTTCCTCCTCAAAACAAATTGTTGTGGTTATGTATTAGCAATAGTCGGAATGTTAAAAAACAATCTCTATCCGAACTTTATGGAAGTATTTTATGATGTTACCAATGTATACACCACATACTTAATGGATCAAGTCGTCATGATATATATATATATATATATATATATATATATATATATATATATATATATATAGACATGCACCACATACCTGATGCATGCATCATGTAGAACCCAAAGTATTTTGACAGTGTCATTCTTATTTGCTAAAGACTTGGCCAAAATTGTTGATCGTGTCTACAATTGCTTGCGTTAGAATAGGTTAAGTAATTATTAATTAATTTTGAATAATTTACAACCATCTTGTTGTCATTATTAGACTAGGATCATCTTCATTCCACATAAATGGAGACTCTTCATTTAATGGTCCAGATTTAAAATTATCTTTCTCTTCTGTAAGCATAATGTTATATTCCAACATATTTTAAATCTGGACCATAAAATAATGAGTCTCTATTTATTTGAAATGAAGAGGATCGTTGTCCGTTAGTGTCCTACTTCTTAGAGATGTGAACTACATTGAAAATTTTGATTCGAAAGTATCATTGGTTATCTTTATTACTCCCTCCGTTCCTTAATACAAGTCGTTTTAGAGAATTTTTTTTGTTCCTTAATATAAGTCGTATGAGAATTTCAAGTAAGCATTAATTGCTTACTTTCCAATATTACCCTAAGTATTAAATGTAATTTTGGTTCTCTCACTATTTTTTATCCAATAAATAACAATCTTTTCTTCCAATAAGGGCAATATAGACAATTGATATTATAATTAATGTTATACAATCATTACCTTAATACTTGTGCACAACCTTAAAACGACCTATATTAAAGAACGGGGGGAGTATCTACTACCAACTATCTTCACTAAAAACCCAACAGCATTGATTGTGACCTATCATTGGCATCATCGAAAATTTTGATTCCAAGGCATCATTGGTTGTCTTTATTATCTACCAACATGTTATTGTACTACTTGTTTTGATGATCCGCTTAGTAGTCTCCTACAACATTTTAGTATTTGTAACCAACCGCATGTTAGTACTTAATTAGCTACTAATTGTATTTGTATTAAATTATCGTTGAAAGTCATAGTAATTAAGGAGGGAATAGTCTCAATTGCGTGATGATGATCGGCCGGTTAGAAGTCTCCTACAATAGTATGTTATTAGCTGCTTGCATTTGTATCCATCCCCATATTATTACTTAATTAGTCTGAATTGCGCGTTTCTCCCGTTATTCTAAAAAAATTACTATCTTTAATTTTAAAATTACTGAAGTACTTCAACGAAAATGACATTATCTGAAATTAGTTTAAGATAAACCAAATAGGTCTTAAGCTCTGCATGATGTGCAAGTGCGTATCCTTCATTGACCAAGAAGACTTGAGAGACTTTACAATAGTGTCCCAGTTTCCATAACAAAGGGACGGCATTTGACAAAAAAACAAAAAAAAATAAAAAATAAAAAAAGTTTCAATAGAAAGCAGGCCATGGGTTTTCATGAGATGCCTTTTACATTACTTACCTTGCTTGAAGCAGAGGCGGAAGGAGGGGGTCCCGGGTCATATGATCCTGCAAGATCAGTTCTAACAATGATTATGATGAAGATTAATAGTTTTACTGTCCACTATCCAACCATGAAAAGAGGAGGCTGGCAAAAAAGGTGAATGTTGGATAGTTGATGTTTTAGTGACAGTTATTGTTGTCATTAGTTAAAATTGATACAAATAAGGAATTTAATGCTTAATGTTGCCATTAAATTAGAGATTTAGAGTTTGTTATGTCATGAATTAGAGATTATGTGATATTATCATTGAATTGATATTTGTATATTTCTGGTATATTGTTTGTGAAATAATTGAATTAGGTTAGTTGATGAAATTATGATGAAATGTTTGAATTGATAAAATTATAATGAAATGTTTGAATTGATGAAATTATTGTGAAATACTATAATTAGACAAAATGAATTTAAAAGAAGCACTCCAAACATCAATAAATAAAAAAATTTACTGATATATTTTGACCCTCCTCTAATTTTAAAATTAGTGAAGTACTTCAATGAAAATGACATTATCTGAAATTAATTTAAGATAAAACAAATAGGCCTTAAGCTCTGCATGATGTGCATGTGCTTATCCTTCATTGGCCAAAAAGACTTGAGAGACTTCACAAAAGTCTCCCAGTTCCCATTACAAAGGGTACGACATTTGACAGACACAAAAAAAAAAAAAAAAAAAGTTTCAATAGAAAGCAGGTCATGTGTTAGAATATGAAATTACACACACGCACACACGATAGAGAATTAAAAAAAACATAAAAGATTTACGTAATTTTTCAATTTGGGTACTTGACAAGCGGCTGGATTGTTTATTGATGATTCCTTAGATGCCTAGGGCTTTACAATAGATAGTATTTATAACTACTAATCCTATTCCAACCCTACTTGACATTATGTCTCAATTACCCATAATGTCCTCATTAATAAATAACTCAGATTCTGCATCATGGGCTTCGCCACCGCACTCCCCCCGCGACCTTCGGTCAACCACGATGGGCTAGTCGTCGCTTCACTCATTCATCTTCACGCTAAGCTCAAGACTAGCCTTTTTTTTCAATGGCCCCATATTATGAGTCACAAGTTTCCAACAAATCTCCACCTTGACGAATAACCTCATCCATTTCAAAGATGAGTCACTTGTCCAATCCGATCTTGGGGGGAATCCTCCAAACTAACATTCGGAGACATTGATCAAGTCCAAACAATGCTTGAACTTGTCTGCGGTCACAGTCTTTGTCAACATGTCAGCTACATTTTCAGAAGTGTGCACCTTCTCCAATATCACATCCCCAGTAGCTATCAGCTGCCTCACCTTTTGAAACCTTACGCTAATATGCTTGGTCCTTGCGTGATACACTTGGTGCTTTGCCAAGTAAATGGCGCTTTGACTATTACAATACAACTGTACTCCACCTTGATCTATGCCAGCTCATTCACAAAACCCTTCAACCACAATGCTTCCTTGCCAGCCTCAGCCAATGCCATGTACTCAGATTCAGTAGTAGATAGAGCTACTAGAGATTGAACCATAGATCTCCAACAAATCGGTCCACCTGCCAGTGTAAACACATACCCTGTTGTAGATCTCAAATCATCCAACCTTCCAGCATAATCCACATCCACATACCCTACAACTGATATCCGAGCCTCTTGCTTCGCAAACATAATCCCATGATTTGTCGTTCCTCTCAAATATCTGAACACTCACTTAACAGCTTTCAAGTGCTCTCTACCTGGATTGGCCATGTATTTTCTCACTGTGCTGACTGCATGTGCCAAATCGGGTCTTGTACACACCATCGCATACATCAAACAACCAACTGCGCTCGCATAGGACACGTTCGACATATCCTGAATCTCTTCAGCCAATTTTGGACACTGTGCTGTAGATAACCTGAAGTGACTCGCTAATGAAGTGCTGACGTGTTTTGCATTAGCCATACTAAACCTCTCCAACACTTTCTCCACATAATTCTTTTGTGTCAACCACAACTTTCCAGCTGCTCTATCCCTGCGAATCTCCATCCCAAGTATTTTCCTAGCGGCACCCAAGTCCTTCATGTCAAACTCCTTTCCCAACAAGTTCTTCAACCTGTTGACGTCAATCATGGTCTTTGCAGCAATAAGCATGTCATCCACATAAAGTAACAGAAAAATATAAGAACCATCCTCAAGGCTTTTAACATAAACACAGCAATCATACTCACATCGAGTGAACCCAATCCGGATCATGAAGGAATCGAACTTCTTGTACCATTGTCTTGAGATCTGCTTTCAAATTTCTACAAGACTTCTTCAACTCAGCGTACCATGTGCTCGGTCTTGGTACCGCTTGAACCCCTCAGGCTGCTCCATGAATATCACTTTCTCCAAATCACCATGAAGAAAGGCTGTCTTCACATCCAGTTGCTCTAACTTCAGATCATAGCTAGCCACCAATGCCAAAATAATCTTGATTGAGGTATGTCTCACCACCGGAGAAAACACCTCATCATAGTCAATCCCCTTCCTCTGCGAGTATCCCTTTGCTACCAATCGAGCCTTAAACCGTTCCTTTTCCTTTTCTGATACACCTTCTTTTTTCTTGTACACCCATTTGCACCCCACTGGTTTCTTTCCCTCAGGCAATTCTGACAATTCCCAAGTTTTGTTTTTCTTCAATGACTCCATCTCCTCCACCATGGCCTCCATCCAACTGTCCCTTTCAGAACTACCAATAGCTTCCTGAAACGTAGACGGATCCCCACTAGTAGTAGATAAAGCATATGCAACCATATCATCAAACCTGTACCTCTTCGGTGGTTTGATAGTGCGTCTGGGTCTCCTTGCGGCTATGCTTTCGTCCTGCTGCTGCTGATTTTCCTGTTCCACTGGCGGTGTATTTCCAGTGTCGTAATTCTCTACTTCAATTTGAACTCCCTGCTGTTGTTTGTCGGTTTTTCCACCGGCTTCGGTTTTCTAACCTTCCTGTTGTGTCTTAACCATGGAAGCCTCGTCAAAAACCACATCCCTACTGATCACTACCTTCTTTGCTTTCGGATCCCAAAGCTTGTACCCCTTTACACCTTTCTTATACCCAAGAAAGATACATTTTTTGGACTTGGCATCAAGCTTAGATCTCTCATCACCCGGAACATGTACATAGGCTGGACATCCGAAGACCCTCATACCCAAGTAATCCACTTCTTTTCCTGTCCACACCTCTTGTGCCACTTTATTACCCAAAGCGAGACTTTCGACACATTGCTTATGATGTAAACCGCCATGCTCTACTATACCTTGAAAATCCTTCAAAGACTCATTTAGCCTCATGCACCGCGTTCGCTCTCTCGCTATAGTTCTGTTTCATTCTTTCTACCACCACCCCATTCTCATTGTGGAGTCTTCCTAACACCCAAAGGACGTTGTATCCGTGCTCTCACAAAACTTCACAAATGGCTCAGTTGTGTACTCGGTCCCATTATTTGACCTGAGGCACTTAATTTTTCTCCCTGTTTGATTTTCCACTTCAGCTTTCCACACCCTGAATTTTTCGAAGACCTCAGACTTGTGTCGCATGAAGTACACCCAAACCCTTCTCGAAAAGTGTTAGATTTTATGCCCTAGAGGCCAATTTTTTGATATAATTGCTTAATATTTTGATATTATATTTGATTGAATAAATGAATGATTTTATTATGGTTTTATTTACTGCGTTATATAAATGTTAACATAATAAAAATCCTTAGAATAGTGATACAAATTATATAGTTTCAACTATGTGACTTGAACATGAGATTATATAATTATAATTAGTATCATTTTTCTTAAATGTCCCTAGTCGAGTATCATTGTTGATGGGACAACAATGATGCATTGAGACTAGTATGTGGATTGACTGATGACCAAATCTCATTGGTCATAAATATATGAGATATTAAGTCAAAGCATAGGTACATGTTAGAGAATGATGTACTGGACAGACCCACCATGAGAATTCTATGTGGAGCATTATGCGAAGTGTCATTAGCAATTCTCATAGTGACAATGATGTAATGGTCCTCTGACCTGAAATCACTATATTACTACACGGGAATTTATGTACTTTGATATCATCAAATGTCACCTTTAATAGGGTGGACTATAAAGGTGATTATTGAGTACATCATGAATCGTGTGAGGAATATGAGTGATCTAGATGGAATTTAACCTTCCTATATATTAGGGATGATGTCCATAGGCCTCTTGATTGAGTAGGACTATGAAATGCATGCCCATGCTCAAATAGTGATTTGTTTCATATAGTATACTCATTGATCAAGAAAACTCAGATTAAATTATGAAAAGTATGACACATTCTATGACTCGAGTTTAATCTAGGATATTAAGGTTAAAAGGATTAAATTACATTGAAACATTGGTCACGAAAAGGTTACATCGAATCATCGATCTTATTATTACTTGGGTAGCGTTGATGCATTACTAGATGCCATTTCAACGCTTTTATAATTTTATAATATGATTTTAAAATTATTGTCAACGTAATAATAACCTATATGTCATCACTTTACATAGAACGCGTTATTAAAGGGAATTAATTTAAATTATAAGGATTTAAATATATTAATATGATTAATATTATTTAAATCATGAATTTAAATTAAAAGGATAATTTGTATATATATATATATATTAATTAAGTAAGACTTAATTAAGATATATATATATATATATATAAATTCGAATTTTATGAAATTAGGTTTTGATTTGATTAATTTCTTTTTAACTACTATATATATGATATATAGTAGCTACTTAGGGTTAAAATCATAATCGAAAAACCCTAGCCGCTTTTAGAGAGAGACTAGAGAGAAAACAGTTTCACAGTTTCATAATCCTTCCTTTGGTGGCTAGTACCGCAAGTCCTTATTGCAGAATTGTTTGACGGTTCGTGCGGCGTTCGTGTGGATACCGTAGAGGCGCAGTCGGTTTGTATTGCGTTGGAGATTCGAGCGCATCAATTTCAGATTCTCGTTTTTCATATTCGGTATAATCTCTAAACCACTAAGTTAATTGTTTTTCACATGGATCCTGTTTTTGGGTTTCGAAAATTGCTATGATTATTTTATATTTTCGTTGTGCTTTTGTGCCGAAATCCCTACAAAAAGTCATCGATGAAAGTCAAGAAATACAACGATCCCGCTTTCGAAGCTACTCTCACTGGCCCCCATACATCAGAATGCACATAGTCAAGTTTGTCATTCGTTTTGTTAACCGCACTCTTAAACTGCACCTTACACTGTTTTCCCAATACACAGAACTTGCAGAAATCTAACTTGCACGACTTTATCCCTTTCAGCAGATTTCTCCTATGTAATTCCTGTAAGACCCCAACTTTTTGAATAAAGATGAATTTTCTATAATTATCATTTTTGAGTATTATGGAATGAATTTAATATAATGTTATAGTTGGGGGTAATATTTATAAATTTTGCAAAGTATGCAAGTTGTCATATTATATTCGATTGGTCGGAAAATATTCTCTTTGTCAGGGAATATCCGTACGACGGTACAATCATTGGTGGGCCCCACAAAAGAATTATTGTCGGATTAAAAAAATGACAAAAATATTTTTACGAAAATAACGGCGGAAGTTTTACCGTTAATACTGTTGAACTAATCAGTAGTAAAAGTAAAGTAATACGTGTGGGTTCATAGTAGCACACGGTATTGATTATTGATGCTTATATGATAAGTCACTCAGTTTTTTTTATTAGTATTATTAACGTAATAAAACAGAAACATCTTTTTATATAAAATAGAATACTTTTATAAAGTTATTCATTTTATTTGATAATAATTAGGTTATATTATATTTTATTATGCATAGTGTTGCATAGTGTTTTGCATAGTAAAATTATAAATAGAATATATTATATTTTATTTAAAAGATTTTGCTTTAAATATGGACCGTCAGATTAAAGTAAATCAATCTGGACCGTTCATGAATTAGTTACTATGCAATCCATTCTTCTATAAATAGAAGCTCATTCCTTCATTATTTTCTTACGAATTCATTGAAACTCTAGAGAGATAAACTGTAGAGAGAAATTATAGAAAGATAGAAGAAAAGTATTCTGCTACTTAATATCAAGTTTCTTTTACGGTAAGGGGTGTTATTCTTTTTTATTCATGAAGAGAACTGTTGTTATTTCATTTCTTATTATTCTGTTGGAATAACTTTTGTATCTGCTGGCCTACCCTATACTTGGTGACATTCTTCTTATTATTCTCTTTTTTATTATTCGTTGGAATATCCTCGTCATGTGTTTTACACCGACCGTTTCCGCTTTTTATTTATTCTCGCTGGAATATCCTCGCGTGTGTTTTTACACCGGACTGGTTCCGCTCTTTATTATTACTCGTTGGAATATCCTCATCGTGTGTTTCACAGGACTCGGTTCCGCTTTATTATTATTCTCTTGGAATATCCTATCATGTGTTTTACACATCAATCGTTTCCGCTTTTTATTATTCTCGTTGGAACATCCTGTTTGCGTGTGAATTTCACCCCGACCAGTTTCCGTTATTATTATTCTCATTGAATAACTCGCCTATCGCGATCACCGCATGCATGATGATTTCTTTTGTTATTCCATTCTTTTGTTATTCCATTCTTTTTTATACTCAGTTGGTTAAAGTTTTGACTTCTATACTCCATGAAATTAGTAGAATATCCTTGATATTTGCGCTTCATCCAGTATCTTTTCATGGAAATATTCTTCTGAGCATTCTTGAATTTTACTCTACACAGAAGTATCATGTTGACAATTTGGACGTTATTGGTTCCTGGACAAATTAATTCTTGAACTTGTTTTATTAAATTCTTATATCATTGTCATCATCCTCATGTTTATATTTTTTGAAAGTCATCTGTGGCCTGTAGTGCATGGATGGACTTGGTATGATTATGACAAGGGATTATTCGGTGTAATCATGACCGTAATGTTACAAATGATGTGGTAAAAGTCCTCATTGGCCCGTAGTGCATTGATGGACAGTTGTTAGCATGATCATGACCATTGATGAATACACGAATATCCTTGGCCCGTAGTGTATGGATAATTTGTGGTCGTGACCCTAATGAATATCCTTGGTCGTAGTGCAGGGATGATGTGGATTATTTAAGCTGAGTCTCAGCGATAAAAAGTGATGAAAAACCTTTTTAAATCATAAAAGATAGTAGATTTTATTCTCTACTTGACTCTTTTAATGGATTGCTTGATCCGCTGCAGTTAAACTTAATGTCTATTGTATTTTATCAGTTTAACAATGATAATTTTTATTCTGCATTATCTTAGTCATAATATTTCTTACTGGGCTAGTTGAGCTCACCCTTTCTTTCACTGTTCTCTTCGGAAATGAGAACGTAGCTGGGACTAGTCGGGGAACGGAGTGATGGTCCGAGATGGTATCATAGTAGTCCTCACTATTCTGTAAAATAGTGTGATAATAAATGTAACGAGGACTCTATTTGAGAATGGATATTGTCTAGAAGGCAATATTCCTATTTAAAATCTCAGTTATGTTTTGTCGTATTTTACACGACAGTTGTATAATTAAGTTGTATTTGAATTTATGTACCATGTATTTTGGTGACTCAAGATGGGTGATGTATACCTATTTTGGGGGCGTCAAAATTCCAGCATCCCACATTCTCCCATATGCCCCAACCGCATATGCCATAGTGTAGTATCATCAATATCTTCCGCTGTAGTAGCAGCAACTCCACCTATAATTGTACTCCCTATCATCCGATAGATGTTTCCGTTAACCTTAGAACCCTTCATTATTACCAGAGCACCCTTCATCACTCTCATGGCTCCACCACCAGTTTTGAATTCACAGCCATTAGAGTCCAGGGTTCCTAATGAAATCAGATTCTTCCTTAAACCTGGGATATGTCTCACCTCAGCCAGAGTTCTCACAACACCATTGAACATCTTTATTTTCACTGTGCCTATTCCAATGACGTTGCACGAAGCATCGTTACCCATTAAAACTGTAATGACCCCAAAATAGGTCCATTCCATCCAACCCATTCTGAGTCGCCAAATACATGGTACAGAAAATAACTACAACTTTATTACAACAATTGTCATGCAAAATACAACAACACATATCTTTGTGAGTTTGGATACAAATATATACCAACAGTAAAGACGTCACAATGACACCTTACATAAAGGTATAGTCGAAAAATCATGTTTTAAAAATTAGAATCTTTGGGAAGTGCTCAAGAAACCTTCGTGTAAGGGAGGCCATTCGTCAGGTTATGATAGATATCATATATCCGAGAATTATCCTTGGTTGACCTAATAGACCCCAAAGAAAAACTAGAAGATTACTATCATATTCTTTCCAATGGTGAGTCTTCTCTTGACATATCATTATCTCCACTTGCCTCTAATTGAGAGTTATATTTCAAATAGACTCTAAGATCATATAGATAGTCTTTGGTAGATGTACTCAAAGAAGTGGATGAGCACAACCACATCTTATGATGACTCGAGGTTGTATGTCATTAAACATCTTGTATAATAGTGATAAAACACCTTCCAAGTTAAATTCACCTCACCCTCAACATCTATAGACCACCGCTTCTATTCCCTTTATTATTCCCCGCTCAACCCATTACACTTTTATTACCCAGAAAGGAATTGTGAAGCAAAAGGGTGAAACACAACTAACTCAAGAAAAAAAATATCACTAAAGGTAATTAAATTATCAATAGCCTTCATCAATAATAAATCGTAGATTTAGAACATATGGTAGATGATAAAAATTTCAACCATAGTTGCGGGAACGAGCAATCCATTAGAAGAGTCAAATAGACTATAAAGTCTATTATCTTCTCCATATTAAAAGTCCACCAACAATGTTTTATCCTCGTAACATCAATCAACAATTCCTCGCCCACAATCACATGTATAACTCATAATCGTAATTGTTGTTCTAAATTCTTTTTCTCATTCGAATCGAAGATAATTTTCATCACTTGTCTTTACCTGAAATATTAAAGATCATGGTTATACCAAATCACAGTTCTTGTTCATAATCATACTAATAAATTCATCTTTGCACTACGGGCCAAAGATATTCATCAACAGTTCATATTTGCACTACAGGCCAAATATATTAATATCTCAAATAAATACATAATTATTTCAGAATTTATATAAACCATAATTATAACCATATATGTTGATCAATTAACCTTTGCACTTAAGCTAAAGATATTCAATTATAAATTCAATGGTCATGATCATACCAGTCAACAATTCAACTTTGCACTACTGGCCAAAGAGAACCTATAGTCACGATCATACCAATAATCTATCCATCTTTACACTCAAGTCAAAGAGAAATATAATCATTAGGGTTATAAGAATGTTAAATATGATAATAAAAATAATATAATCAACATATAGATTTAATCTCAAGAGTAAGATTCATAAATCAATGATCTCATAACACCTTAATTAAAATGTTATAAATCACTTAATAATCTCATAATCTAATATTATTAATACTACCACAATATTTTAATCATTTCTTAAACTTAGAAATAATTTATTTTAATTGTTTACACTTTACTAATTAATGCATTTAATCATACTAAATTGTCAAACTCATAAGATTTCATCACCAATAACCAAAACCCTCATCAAAAGTCTGCATATACCTTATATAGGATTCTCAAGCCATAAAATCTTATTTTCCAATTTTGTTACTTCACATAACATATTTAATTCATTTACTCATAACTAGTCCATTTTTATGAAAAATACCAAATCAGTTCCAAAAATATTTCTTTTCTGGGATTTAGCAGAATATAGCCCCATATTGATCATATAGTTTTCTCAGAATTTTTAAAATTCATTTACTATTTTTCACATGGCCAAAACCACCGAATATTTAAACATTTATCATAAATTGTACTTTTATCCAAAAATTCTGAAATTTACACGATATACTGATATTATATAGATGTACTCCCAATAAAAATTTCATCAATTTTGGAATTAACCACAAGGAGTTATAAGGGTTTTCTTTTAAAATAGTCTTTCCTCATAAAATTCATAACTCTTAATCTATACATCCAAAAATCGCCATTTTTGGACACAATCAACAAAACTCATCAAATTATCATTTCAAATTTTTCCAGAATTTTTGAAGGTTCAGAAGAATTTCGAAATAATAACCCTTAAAATCCCTTATTATCCCTTACCTCAAAAGAAAGAAAGATTTACCGACCGGAATAACGTCGAATCGAACTTGCACCGTATAGCAATACTCAAAGTATACTCAAAATACTCATAAGAATACGCCGATAATATAGAGAGAAAACTTGGGTTTAAAGTGTGATTTTCAATTATAACCTAAGCACCCTATTTATTTATAGAAATTGCTTAGAACACCAAAGCGAGAAAATTTATTAAAATATTAATATATATATATATATATATATATATATATATATATATATAATCTTCACGCACACCTAGCATCAACCAATTTTAGCAACTAAGCATGTGTTAAATATGCCCACGCATTAAAAAAACGTTTTTCTCAATTAATTAATTTAAAACTCCAAAATAATAATAATTAATTAATCCAGAACTTCAATAATTCACAATAAATAGCTCTTTTGTCAGAAAATTCGAATCTCGCGAGTTTTTATAGGAAATTCAATTCTCTACAACTTTTCAGAAGAAAATTTTTCTAAATTCCAAACAAAAATTGACCAAAATCCACAAACGGACGATTTTACAATCTATAATCAAATTCCAGTCAAGAAATGGGGTCCACCGACATATAAAACATGCTTTAAATATTTTTGGTTACAAAATACTCCTCCTCCACATATACTCATATATCCCACATTCATCGTAAAAATATCATCATTAATATATTATTAAAATAATATATTTAATTGAATTATTTTATCAGAAAAAGATAAAATATTAATTTTCAACAATTGTCACATTCTCCATCTATATCCTCATAAAATCAATATTTCCCTCATCATATAAATCAATAATTAATTATTCACAAATAATATTACATAAACACATTATTGACAACCAGGCAGTTCCCAAGAAAGAGAGGGCTTTCCAATAAGAATTTCTCCTTATCTTGGCCAAGTAATTAGGTGACCAAACCTCTCCTTGATGTAACTTTCTAGACATTGCCAATAATGTTATCTAATAATATTATTCAGATAATATGAATTATTGCTTCAATAATGGAAGATAATTGTATAGTGACAATTATTGAAATAAAATAAAATATCAACGCAAAGAATTATTGAATCAATAAAATATCTTTGAGCAAGAATTTCTCGTAACAATTATTGAGTAGTGCCTTCTTACGTAAGAATCAATAATTGGTGCAATACCGTGTCCTCACTGCAAACAACAACGCCAGACATTTTACTTTTTACCCACCGGGTATTCCAACAATGTTAATTGGTAACTACTACGCCGTTATTTATAAAAACTTTAATTTGTCTTTTTCTTCATCCGCGCTTATTCTTATGGGGGGCCCACAAATGGTCATTGCTTTTCGATTTAATATATTCCCCAATGTAAAGAATATTCCACGACCAAACGAATATTCCCCGAAAAACAATGAATATTTTATAACCACTTGCGTATTTTTGAAAAAATTTCATATATCACCCTTAACTTTAACTTTCTATCAATTTAACCATTTATTGAATTGTAATTATAAGAAAAATTGAATACTTTTATTTCATAAAATTCGGGGTCTTACAAAAACTGTCCCACAGTTCACCGATTTATAGGTGTCAAACCACTCCCTGTTAGGTGTCATGTGAAACGAACATGCTAAATCCAAAATCCACGAGTCTGTCACGTCTGTGTTTGTAGAAACTGACAACATACCCCATCATTCAATGACTCCTCCACGACGTTTGCCGATTTTGTAGATTCTGTTTGCTTCCATGTTCCTTCACCCTTATTCTTGTATGGACAGTCCCTTTTGAAGTGTCCTGTCTCGCGACATCTGAAACACTTGTACTCCTTAGGCTTAGGAGTCCTGCCCCTCGACTTCGATTTCCCCTGCGTTCCTGGTTTACCTCTATCCGATTTTTTCGCCACGTTGCTTTCCACCTTTACCACCAAACCCTTCACCAAATACCCTCGATTGTTGCTGCTTCACCGGTTAAACATTAGTAGAAAGCGTAAGTGACTTCTTCCAACTTCGAGTTTGTTTTCCCATAGAGAGTTGTCACAAGATTCTCCATGGAACCCAAAGAGAGAACACAAGAACATCAACACCTGGTCTTCTTCTTCGAATTTCACTTCAATCCTTAGCAAGTCACTAATTATTTGATTGAACATGTGAATGTGTTGAATAAGTTCGGAACCTTCAATCATCTTTAACCCAAACAGTTTTTTCTTCAGAAATAATTTATTTGTCAATGACTTTGACATATACCTGGATTTCAATTTACTCCATACACCCGATGGCGATTCATCTCCGATCACGTGATACATAACCTCGTCCGCCAGACACAAACGAATTGTACTCACTGCCTTCGCTTGGAGTTCATCCCAGTCATCGATCATCATAGACTCTGGTTTTTTCTTTAAAGCCTTCACCAATCCCTGCTGCACCAACAGATCCTTTACCCTCTATTGTCATAGCCCAAAATTCCCAGTCCCATCAAACTTCATCACATCACCGATGAATTTGATGTCATCGTTCTTCACGTGTTAAACCCGAGCTTTGATACCAATTTGTTAGAATATGAGATCACACACACGCACACAAATGATAGAGAATTAAGAAAAACACAAGAGATTTACGTGGTTCCCCAATTTGGGTACTCCACAGGCGGCTGGATTGTTTATTGATGATTCCTTAGATGCCTAGGGCTTTACAATAGATAGTATTTATAACTACTAATCCTATTCCAACCCTACTTGATATTATGTCTCAATTACCCATAATGTCCCTCATTAATAAACAACTCAGACAGTCTGTGGGGCTTCACCCATGACCTTCAAGTCAACCCTGATGGGCTAGTGTGTCGCTTCACTCCATTTCGTTCCCGCTAGGCTCCACACTAGCCTTTTTCAGCGGCTCCCATATTATGAGTCACAAATTTCCAACACCATGGGATTTCATGAGATGCCTTTTACATTACTTACTTGAAGCAAAGACGGAAGGAGGGGGTCGAGGGGATCTCGAGGGTAAGGGTGTAAACGAGTCAAACCAGAGCGAACAGAAAGTTACTCGAATTCGACTCGGAATGATAAATTCATACTTGAATTTGGCTTGAATTCGAATTATATTTAAAAATTCCTTGTAAGACCCCAACTTATTATTAATGAAATTTAATTTTCTCTATTTATTATTTTGAAATAGTAAGGGTTGATTTGATTAATGTGGATAGTTATGGGTAAAATTCGCAAATATTTCAAAATAAACAAGTGGTTATAAAATATTCATTATTATTGGGGAATATTCGTTTGGTCGAGGAATATTCGTACGACGGCGCAGCCATGTGTGGGCCCCATAACGGAAAGCGATTGGAGGAAGAAAACGACAAGAATAAGTTGTTTAAAAATAATGGCGTAGTTATTCTGCTATTAATCTTTAAAAAATACTCTAGTGGTTAAAACACACTAAGACATCGGATTACACCAATTATTGATTCTTACGTAAGAAGGCACTACTCAATAATTGTTACAGATAATTATCGCTCAAATTATTTTATTTTATTGATTCAATAATTGTTGTGTTGATATTTTATATTCTTCGTTGTTTCAATAATTGTCACTACACAGTATTTTTCATTATCGAAACAATAATTCATATTATCTGAATGATATTATTGGATAACATTATTGGCAATGTCTAGAAAGTTCTGTCTAAGGAGAGGTTTGGTCACCTAATTGCGGCGCAAGAGAAGAGAGAAATTCTTATTGAAAGCCCCTCTTTCCGGAACCTACTGCGTTGTCAATATTGTGATTCTAATAATATTATTCGTGAATAATTAATTATTGATTTATATGATGAGAAAAATATTGATTTTATGTGGATATAGATGGAGAAAATTTTTTAATGTGACAATTGTTGAAAATTAAAATTTTATCTTTTTCTGATAAAATAAATTATTTAAATATATTATTATAATAATGGTGATATTTTTACAATGAATGTGTGATATATGAGTATACGAGGAGAAAAAGTATTTTTGTTGCAATAAATATTTAAAACATGTTAAACATGTCGGTGGACCCCATTTCTTGACTGAAATTTGATTATAGCCTGTAAAATCGCCCGTTTATGGATTTCGGTCAATTTTTGTTTGGAATTTGGAAAAACTTTCTTCTGCAAAGTTGTAGAGAATTGGATTTCCTATAAAAATATGCGTGATTCGAATTTTCTGACAAAAGGGCTATTTATTGTGAATTATTGAAGTTATGAAGCTCCGAAATAATTAATTTTTGAAGTTTTAAATATTTTTAATATGAAAAACGTTTTTTTTGAGTTAGGCAAGGTGAGTCACTCTTGGTGGCTGATGGTTTGAATTAGATTTTGGGTGCGTAGAAATTTAATAAATATATATTAATATTTTATTAAATTTTCTGCTTGGGTGTTCTAAGCATTTTCCTATAAATAGGGTGCTTAGGTTAGAATTGAAAATCACACCAGAAATTGAACTTTTCTCTCTCTATATTATCGAGCGTAATTTTGAGTATTGCTATACGGTGCAAGTTCAAGTTATAGCTTATATCCAAAGATTCCAGCTTAAATCTTTGTCTTTCCGAGGTAAGTGGATATTATTTTTTCAGAATGATATTATTTCTTCAATATCATTATGCTGAAATATTGATCTGAAGTTTTTATCAAATTTGGAACTTTTGGTGTCAGAATTACTATTCACGTATACGACACTATTCACGTATACGACATTATTCACGTATACGACACTATTCACGAATACGGCACTATTCATCGAAAAATGAAAATTTTTCCTTTTCTTCTAAAATATCTATTGTGGATACTAGCTTTGATTGTATCCATGTTTTGATCATTCTTGAATTTTACACCACTATGATTATTTTTGAGGTATTTTTGGACATGGATAAAATAAAGTACGAATCCTTAATTCTTAATCCTTGTCATTTTGTTTCACTGGATTCGTTTCTTTATAAATATTTTTCATCATCCTCAGTCTTAAATGATGATATTATGGAATATCTTTGGCCTGTAGTGCAAAGATGAATGATTTCGATGAATATCTTTGGCCCGTAGTGCAAAGATGAACAGTGTTTAGATGAACACGACTAATCGATGAATATCTTTGGCTGTAGTGCAAAGATGAATATTTGATTCCGATATATATTGATTGATGTTACAGGGATAAAATGAACTTTTAAATTCATACATAGAAGATAGTAGTTTTGCATTCTCTACTTAACTCTTCTAATGAATTATTATTTCATCATGAATATTGATTTAAAACTTGTTGTCTATTGTATTCTATTAGATTTTTCCCTGTTGAAGACTAACGATAATTTTTTGTATATTATCTTAGTCATAATATTCTTTACTGGGCTAGTTGAGCTCACCCTTTTCCTTTTTGTTCCATTTTTTTCTCGTGAGGCGAGAATGTAATGAAAATGCAGTCGGGGTTTTGGAATGATGGTTATAGAGAGAGTTGTTTAGTAGTCCTCACCATTTTGTAAAATAATGTATCAATAAATGTGATGAGGATTTATTTGGGTATATATATTGTCTAGAAGATAATATTTGTATTCAAACTCACAGCTTTACTATTGTTGTAATAATAAAGTTGTAGTTGTTTACATGCAGTGTATTATTGACAACCTCGTAATGGGTGATGTATACCTATTTTGGGGGCGCCACAGGTTGGTATCGAGCTTAGGATATGATCTCCTGCGGAGATCGGGAATAGAACTAGGAGGGAGAGACGAGTAAATCCTTCGCTAGTGTGTCCTACCTAAGCTTATTTGTTAGTTGGTCAAGATATAGGGATATTATGTGATATATTGATTTCCTTAATTAACCCTTATTTTATGACAGTATTTGAGAATGTCACTGAGAATATTAACAATGGAAATGAGACCGTGGAGACGCATGTACCCACCAACGAGGAGAACGTGCAACAGGCTGGCAATGTTCCTCCTGTGAACAACACCACCGAAAGCGAGATGATGAACGAGGGATGTTTAGAAGCTTTTTGCGCTCATGCAAAATCGAGACGAGGAGACTTGTGTTCAAAATATCGGAGGAAATGATAGCAATTCACGGGTTATCACAAATTCAGCGATTCAAAGAGTTGGGACCACCAGAATTTAAGGGAAAGCCGATTCGATCATGGCGGAAACATGGGTCAAGCAAATTACCAAGATATTCGATGTCTTGGGATGCACGGAGAAACAGAAGGTTCCATTCGCCACCTTTATATTCCGTGGCGAAGGCGGACTACTTCGGTGGGAGTCAGTGAAGCGTACTCCATCAAGCCGCATTCAAAGATGTCTTGGGAGACATTTCAAATTATTTAATGACAAATACTTTCCGAAAGTGTTCAATCATATGAAGGAAGTGGAGTTCATCGATTAGAGCAAAACAACATGACGGTGTCTCAATGACGAGGCAAAGTTTGCGAGTTATCCGTGTTTGCACCTCATTTGGTGGAGAATGAGGAACGATGACGCAGATGTTTCTTAGAGGTTTGAAACCCAGATACGTCGAGATCTCATTTCTCATAAATTTTCTCTCTATTCGGATGTTGTAAATGGGCTCAATTATTAGAGTGAGATAACGAGTACGGTCAACCGAGGACCACAACCAGGATCATACCGGAGATAGCAGTCAACAAAACAACGATATTCAGCGAAGAAAGAAAAAGATGGACAAAAATGGTAACCACTCTGGTGGTATTCATGGCCATGAGAATAGAAGAAGCGAATCGGGAGGAGATTTTAAAAAGAGGAGATTCAACAATGACAATGTGAAAATGGCAAAGACCAAAGAAAGAATCGGTTCCAGGGAGGGAACGACCACCGGTCGATATGCTACAAATGCGAAAAAGAGGGACATATCAGTCTAAACTGCCCACAACAGTTCAAGGTATGCTATAATTGTGGGAAGGAAGGACATATCGCTTTCGGATTGTACACGGTGAGCGAAACCTAGTTCAATGGGGATGGTGACTCAAAAGATTGTCCCGTAAAAGTCAAAGTCAATGGTTCTGGAAGAAGCGTTTATTGTGGTGGTCAAAATGCGAGGAACCAAAACGAGGTGATCACGGGTAAAGCTAATCATAAATTCTTGTGAAGTTTATACTTTACTAGATACCTGGTGCTACCCATTCATTTATCTCTCCTACTTGTGCTCAACGCTTAAATTTGACTCGGGAAAAAAAATTAGACTTTGACCTATCTGTGGAAACTCCGTTAGAGAAACTTTCATCACATCCACCGCTTATAAATCTTGTTTGATTCAAGTTGGCACCATCACCTTACACCGTTGACCTTATCTCTTTAAAGATACTTGCTTTTGATGTGATTTTAGGGATTGATTGGTTAACTACTCATCATGCCAAAATTGATTGTTTTCGTAAGGTTGTTAGTTTTCATATTCTTAACCAACCCGTTGTTCAATTCAAGCAACTAAACCATTAAAATCAATCAACGTCATATCTAATCATAAAGCTATTCGTTTATTGAAAAAGCGGATGTCAAGCTTTCTTAGCCCATGTTATGGATTTGAATAAAGACACATCAAATTTGAATAATATTCTGTTGTTATTGACATTCTCGACGATTTCTGAAGAACTTCCTGGTCTATCCCCGAACGTGAAGTTGAATTCTTTATTGATCTTGAACTGGTACAAAGCCCATTTCTAAAACCCCATACCGAATGGCTCCTATTGAACTTCGTGAGTTAAAGGTCCAACTACGAGAATTGTTGGACATCGGTTTCATTATTCGTCCCAAGACATCTCCTTGGGGTGCTCCTGCTTTTATTCAGAAGAAGAAAGACGGGAGTATGCGACTTTTGTATTGACTATCGGAATTGAACCATGTCACCATCAAGAATAGGTATCCTCTACCTCGTATTGATGACTTGTTTGACCAACAGTAGAGGGGCACAATCTTTTCAAAGATCGATCTTCGCTTCGATATCATCAATGAAGATTAGAACCGAGGATATTCCAAAGACCGCCTTTAGAACTCCGAGACGGGCATTATGAATTCTTAGTCATGTCTTTCGGATTGACTAATGCTCCTGCTGCGGCTTTCATGGATATGATGAATCGAGTATTCAAGAATATTTGGATCAATTCGTTGTTGTCTTTATTGATGACATCCTCATATATTCCAAAACCGTGAAGATCATGAGAGCACCATTTGAAGTTTGGTACTCCAAAGGCTTCGTGAAAAACAAGCTTTATGCCAAGTTGAAGAAATGCGAGTTCGGCTTGAGGAAGTAGCATTCCTTGGGCACGTGGTGTCGAAACATGGAGTATCTGTTGATCCGGCCAAGATTGAAGCAATAAAAGTTGGAACAATCAAAGTTCGGTGATTGGAGTACGTAGTTTTTGGGCTTAAATTGGTTATTATCGGAGATTTGTGGAAGGGTTTTCTCGAATTGCTACTCCATTAACCCAAATTAACTTTCGGAAGGATACAAAATTTGTTTGGAGCGAAGAATGCGAGAAGAGTTTCCAAGAGCTTAAGAGGAGACTTATTTCTAAGACTGTTTCTAACAATACCATCCGGTTCGATGGATTTGTTATCTACAAAGAATGCTTCGAGCAAAGGGTTAGGATGTGTTCTCATGCAACGTGGAAATTCATAGCCTATGCCTCGCGATAACTTAAAGAGTATGAGAGGAATTATCCTACTCATGATCTAGAGTTGGCAGCAGTCGTTTTCGCGCTAAAGATATGGAGGCACTATCTATATGGGGAGAAAGTGGATATATATTCAGACCATAAAAGCCTTAAATATTTCTTCACTCAAAAAGAACTCAACATGCGGCAGCGACGTTGGCTCGAGCTATTGAAAGACTACGATCACACTATTCAATACCATCCTGGAAAAGCGAACGTGGTAGCTGACACGTTGAGTAGAAGATCATATGCAGGAATGAGTGCGATGATGTCAAGTATACGCATAGAGCCAACTTTAATAGAAAAAGTTAAGGTTGCTCAAGACACCGACCCGGAGCTGATGCATATGAAGAAGAAAGTACAAGAAGTAGTTATTTCGGAAGCGAGAATTGATGAAGAAGGAATACTTCGAGTCCACTCCAGACTTTGTGTTCCTAACGAATCTGATTTAAAGTACAAGATTATGATGGAAGAACACAATACACCATTTGCAATCCATCCTGGAAGTACTAAAATGTATCGTGATCTTCAACATACATTTTGGTGGAACAATATGAAGAGAGAGATTGCAAAATTTATCTCGATGTGTTTAACTTGTCAACGTATAAAGGCGGAGCATCTAGTACCTAAGGGTCCGTTGCAACCACTTGAGATTCCTAAATGGAAGTGGGAACACATTACCATGGATTTCGTTACGGGTCTTCCTACGGTTTATCAAGGCATCAATGCTATTTGGGTTATTGTTGATAGATTAACCAAGTCTCCGCTCATTTCTTGCCGATACGGAGACTTATTCCTTGAACGTCTTGCTAGTATATATATAAATGAGATTGTGAGGTTGCATGGCATTCCAAAGATCCATAGTTTCGGATCGTGACCCAAGATTCACTTCAAGATTTTGGGTTAGCTTGCAAAAAGTTATGGGCACGGATTTACGATTGATTCGGCATACCATCCTCAAACCAGACGGACAATCGAGAGAGGACTATTCAAACTCTTGAAGATCTATTAAGACTCGTGTCCTAGACTTCAAGGCGCTTGGGATAAGTATTTACCATTGGTGGAATTCTCCCACAACAACAATGCTTATCGAGCAAGTATAGGTGTGGGCTCCATTCAAGCATTATATGGACGAAAATATCGCTCTCCGGTATTGTTGGGACGAGGTGGGTGAAGCAACATTGTTGGGACCCGAGTTGATAATGTATGATGACTACGGAAAAGATCCAAATGATTCGACAACGTATACAAACGGCACAGGATCGACAAAAGAGTTATGCAGATCTTCATCAAAAAGACGTGGAATTTAGTATTGGGGATCACGTATTGTTGCGTGTAGCTCCATGGAAGGGAGTTACAAGATTTGGGAAACGAGGAAAGCTCAATCCACGATATATTGGTCCATTTCAGATTCTTGACCGAGTAGGAAATGTAGCCTATAGACTCGCGTTACCTCCGAGTATGTCTCGTGTTCATAATGTGTTTCACATATCTGTACTTCGTAAATATGTGAAAGACCCGAACCACGTTATAGAGTTAGAACCGAACGAGATAGCCGAAGGCTTAACGTATAAGGAGGTACCTGTCAAGATCTTGGATAGGAAGGAGCATGTCCTACGCACGAAGGTTATACCACAAGTTAAAGTTTTGTGGAGGAACCATGCTATAGAGAAAATGACCTGGGAATTGGAAACGAAAATGAAAGTGAGATATCCTCACCTTTTCGAAACACCAGGTACGTACGTCAATTTCGAGGACGAAATTTCATAAGGAGGGGAGGTTGTAAGACCCCAACTTATTATTAATGAAATTTAATTTTCTCTATTTATTATTTTGAAATAGTAAGGGTTGATTTGATTAATGTGGATAGTTATGGGTAAAATACGCAAATATTTTAAAATAAGCAAATGGTTATAAAATATTCATTATTATCGGGGAATATTCGTTTGGTCGAGGAATATTCGTACTGTCGGGGAATATTCGTCCGACGGCGCAGCCATGTGTGGGCCCCATAACGGAAAGCGATTGGAGGAAGAAAACGACAAGAATAAGTTGTTTAAAAATAACTGCCGTAGTTATTCACAGATTAATCTTTGTTAAAATACTTTGTGGTTAAAACACACTAGCATTACTGCAGTATTGCACCAATTATTGATTCTTACGTAAGAAGGCACTACTCAATAATTGTTACAGTAATTACTGTTCAGTATTTTATTTTATTGATTCAATAATTGTTGTGTTGATATTTTATATTACTGTTGTTTCAATAATTGTCACTACACAGTATTTTTTCATTATCGAAACAATAATTCATATTATCTGAATAATATTATTGGATAACATTATTGGCAATGTCTAGAAAGTTCTGTCTAAGGAGAGGTTTAGTCACCTAATTGCGCGCCAGTAAGGAGAAATTCTTATTGGAAAGCCCCCTCTTTCCTGAGAACTGCCTGGTTGTCAATATTGTGATTCTGTAATATTATTCATGAATAATTAATTATTGATTTATATGATGAGGAAAATATTGATTTTATATGGATATAGATGGAGAAACTTTTTTAATGTGACAATTGTTGAAAATTAAAATTTTATCTTTTTCTGATAAAATAATTCATTTAAATATATTATTATAATAATGGTGATATTTTTACAATGAATGTGTGATATATGAGTATACGAGGAGAAAAAGTATTTTTGTTGCAATAAATGTTTAAAACATGTTAAACATGTCGGTGGACCACATTCCTTGACTGAAATTTGATTATAAATTTAAAAATCGCTTTCGTTTATGGATTTGGCCAATTTACATTTGGAATTTGGAAAAAATTTCTTTTGTAAAGTTGTAGAGAATTGAATTTCCTATAAAAATATGCGAGATTCGAATTTTCTGACAAAAGGGCTATTTATTGCGAATTATCGAAGTTCTGAAGCTCCGAAATAATTAATTTTTGAAGTTTTAAATATTTTTAATAAGAAATTTTTTTTTTGAGTTAGGCAAGGTGAGTCACTCTTGGTGGCTGATAGTTTGAATCAGATTTTGGGTGCGTAGGAATTTAATAAATATATATTAATATTTTATTAAATTTTCTGCTTTTGGTGTTCTAAGCATTTTCCTATAAATAGGGTGCTTAGGTTAGAATTGAAAATCACACCAGAAATTGAAGTTTTCTCTCTATATTATCGAAGCGTATTCTTGTGAGTATTTTGAGTATACTTTGAGTATTGCTATACGGTGCAAGTTCAAGTTATAGCTTATATCCAGTATTCCAGTTAGAAGTATTGTCTTTTCGAGGTAAGGGATATTATTTTTTTTTGTAATGATATTATTTCTTCAATATCATTATGCTGAAATATTAATCTGAAGTTTTATCAAATTTGGAACTTTTGGTGTCGGAGTTACTATTCACGTATACTGGCACTATTCACGTATCGACACTATTCACGAATACTAAGACTTTATTCATCGAAAAATAAAAATTTTTCCTTTTCGCCTAAAATATCTATTGTGGATACTAGCTTTGATTGTATCCATGTTTTGATCATTCTTGAATTTTACACCACTATGATTATTTTTGAGGTATTTTTGGACATGGATAAAATAAAGTAACGAATTCTTAATTCTTAATCCTTGTCATTTTGTTTCACTGGATTCATTTCTTTAAAATATTTTTCATCATCCTCGGTCTTAAATGATGATATTATGGAATATCTTTGGCTTTGTAGTGCAAAAAGATGAATGATTTCGATGAATATCTTTGGCAGTAGGTGCAAAGATGAATGCAGTGTTTAGATGAACATGACCAATCGATGAATATCTTTGGCTCAGAGTGCAAAGATGAATATTTGATTCCAGATATATATTGATTGATGTTACGGGGATAAAAGATAGATTTATGAACTTTTAAATTCATACATAGAAGATAGTAGTTTGCATTCTCTACTTAACTCTTCTAATGAATTATTATTTCCGCTGCGAATATTGATTTAAAACTTGTTGTCTATTGTATTCTATTAGATTTTTCCCTGTTGAAGACTAACGATAATTTTTTTGTATATTATCTTAGTCATAATATTCTTTACTGGGCTAGTTGAGCTCACCCTTTTCCTTTTTGTTCCATTTTTTTTCTCAGGAGGCGAGAATGTAACGAGTACGAGTCGGGGTTTGGAATGATGGTTATAGAGAGAGTTGTTTAGTAGTCCTCACCATTTTTGTAAAATAATATATCAATAAATGTGATGAGGATTTATTTGGGTATATATATTGTCTAGAAGATAATATTTGTATTCAAACTCACAGTTTTACTATTGTAATAATAAAGTTGTAGTTGTTTCTGTACCGTGTATTGACAACTCAGAATGGGTGATGTATACCTATTTTGGAGGCGTCACATTCCTACTCAAATTCGACTCGACTCGAATATTTATTACTCGAATTCGATCCGACTCGACTCGAATGTTTATTCAAACTACTCGCGAGCTTCAAATTCAAGCTTGAATTCGAATCTCCACATAATAACTAGTTTTATAATAAATATAATTATAAATTAAATTTGTTATTTTACTTAAAAATGAGAAAATATATTTATTATTACACTTTACAAATATAAAATCACAATTAAAATTAAAAACAAAACAAAATAATAACTAATTATCTTAATTTGATTTAAATTTGTATATATTATAAGATAATATATCGAATATCTAATCGAATATGTATTAACCGAGTATGTGAATCATAATAAAAAATTCGAGTAATTTGAATCTTAAACGAGTTGAGTATAACCTTGCTCAGATTCAACTCATATTTTTATTCGAACTATTTTTAATGCTCAGATTTGAATCATATTATTAATGAATCCGAGTCTCGCTCATATTTTTTCAAGTTGAGCCCGAACTGTGTTGGTTCATTTATAGCCTTACTCGGGGGTCATATGATAATGCAATATCAGTTCCAACAATGATCATGATGAAGATCAATAATTTTACTGTCCATTATCTAACCATAAAAAGAGAAGGCTTGCAAAAAGGTGAAAGTTGGATAGTTGATGTTTTAGTGGCAGTTATTGTTGCCATTAGTTAAAATTTATATAAATAAGGAATTTTATGCTTAATATTGTCATTAAATTAGAGATTTAGAGTTTTTATGCCATGAATTAGAGATTATGTGTTATTATCATTGAATTGATATTGTATATTTCTGGTATATTGTTTAAAAAATAATTGAATTAGGTTAGTTGATAAAATTATGATGAAATGTTTAAATTGATGAAATTATGATGAAATATTTGAATTGATAAAATTATTGTGAAATACTATAATTGAGCAAAATGAATTTAAAAGAAATACTCCAAACGTCAATAAATAATTTTTTTTTATTGATATATTTTAACTCTTTTCTAAAAATGTTGTGGTTCAGCAGTACTATTAGCAGCAGCTGATGCTGTTGCAGCATCTGATCTGATCATCTGGCCAAGCCTGGCTTTCAATCCACATGTGGAAATCTTATGATCCCCTTCCCATTCGGCACAAAAAGGGCTGCTACCTTGAAGACAAAACTACGTATGATAACTTTTATGTAACATGCACTAATGACAGCCAACGTTATTCGTGTAAAAATAATGTTCGAGTATAGCTGGCATATCGCCTGATGCCGAAGTCAATGTTACTCTATTACTTAATTAGCTACTAATTTTATTTGTATTAAATGATCGTTGAAACTCAGAGTAATTAAGGAGGGAATAGTCTCAATTGCGTGATGAATGATGATCCGGTTTGTACTCCCCTACCCAGGGGCGGATTCAGACGAATTGTTCAGTGAGGTCAAACTCGGGAAAAAAATTTCTTACAAATAATTTATAAAACTAAACAATCCTAAAATATTATTTATAATGACATTTTTCGAGGTTTCATTGCTTAAAATTGTTGCATGATATAGCCTTATTTTTAATAGTTACAAAATATATCGCTTTCGATGTATGTTACTAAACAATCGTTCATCCATTCATCTCCCATTTGGTTACGGAGTTCATTCTTCACGATATTTATAAATTTAAAATGTCCTTTCAACATTCAGTAAGAAGAATTTTACAACAAATAGACTTGGGGATACACATCATCCTTTCTTCTCTCTCGAACCAACATTTGAGCCAATTCCAATTCCTTCTATACTCGAAAAATTGAATCGTTTCTCTATATCCACAATATAGAAGAATAGAAAAGTTGGCTTAATGACTTAGTAGGATTTAGGAATTAGAGATTGTTGCCCTAAGTCTGCGCTTACTTAGTATATATATAACATAATACAATGGGGTCATGTTTCTTAGATACATGTTCACTTTTGACCTCTTAATTTTTTTTTTTCTAATATGACCTCTTTTAAATTTTTTTTTTCCTCCTAATATGACTTTTGACCCTTGAATTCATGGGGGTCGGTCCCCGCCTTCTAAGGCAGCGTGTCCACCGCTCTACCACATGTTAGTATTACTTTATTAGCTAGTACTACTTGTATTTGTATTAAATGATCGTTGAAAGTCAGAGTAAGGAGGAAATAATATCTCCCGTTATTCGGCTATTAGGAATAAGGGTGTAAATAAATCGAATCGAGTCGAGTATTGAATTGTTCAGATTTGATTCACAAAATTTATTGAGTATACAATAAGGTTTGATTGAATTCGTTTAGTTATCGAGTCGAGCACGAATAGTTTGAATTTTCGAACGAATATGATCCGAGTATTAATAGAAAATTATAATTTGAGAAGGTTCGAGTAAATTATCGAACTTTAAAATTTGTTCATATTTTACTCATTTATATTTCAAGTCGAACTCAAATCGAACTTTTTATCGAATAAGTACGAATCGAGGCCGAACTGTTTGCTCATTTTACAGCATTTAATTAGGAGTATAGTAACGTACACTGGACACTAGTAATACATATGTTTAACACTCATATTTAATTCAACATCAATACAACATATATTTGAAACCAAACTTGACACAAAACTTAAGTGTTTAGGCCTTGATCTTATTCATGTATATTAGTGTGAGATTTTTTCATTATTTTTTTTGATGGGAGACTCAAACTCACTTATGAATTCCCATCATGTTTTAACATTCTTAATTTAATTAATTGTTCTTTAATTATCGAAATAACATTAATTCTTTTAGCAAAAAAGACTTTACTTAGTATTTTAATACTTTTATTTTGAGTTAATTGTATATTTTACTCTGAAATATACACTGTTTTGTAATTGGCACCTCAAAGTTTAATTTAATTTTTCCCGAAATGCATGGCAAAGTAACAATATCCTCCCAATATGCAACCCCAAAGAAAATTCAACGTAAAACGTAGCCATATTTCTATTCCATGTGGGCACACGTGTTAAGATTTTAATTAGAAATTTGTTCGAAATCTTATTTAGGGTTCATCGGGCTTACTTCATCAAATGTTGAGAGAGCGAGATGCGAGGAAATAAACTTCGGAATACAAATAGTAAGTTGGTTTATACTTTATAGGATACAATATGCAGGTAACCCTCTTATGTTTTATTCAATACAAAAAAAGTTTATTTATTGTTATTTTTTATTTTGTATGAGAAAAAAGAGTAAATATTTTGATAATTATAATATAAAATATTCTATATTCCTAAATTTGTCATCATAATTGATGGGTCTAGCCCAAAAATTCGGTCCATCTCATAAGCCCATATTGTAGGCCCAAGTTCAAAAAATCTGGCGAGCCCAACAAATGTGGTCCAGAGGTTAATTGAGCACGCCCACGCCAAGTCTCGTCCCCGGATTTCACGGAGAGCACGTCAACCATCTTGCACGTTTAGAGGAGGTTGGGAGCTCCACCAAAGTAGTGGTTACGTGCTCGTCCCAAAACGGTCACAGACGCTATAAATAGGAAATCTTATCATCACTGAAAAGAGGACTAACTCTTGGAATCTTGAAGCTTATGCTCTTTGTATTCTCTCCAATACACATAATATAAAGTGTCAGGCTACCATAATCATTCAACAGTGGACTAGGTCAACTTGACCGAACCACTTTAATACTTGTCTTATTTCTTACTTTAATTACCGTTTTATAATTATTTGATTGGTGATTATGCAAAATCCGTTTTGTGCATCATCAGTTTGGCGCCGTCTGTGAGAATCGAAAAAGATTTTCACCATCAAACATTCAAATCAATGGCGATTACGACCAGGTCAATGAACCAACCGGAAGACAATCCACGGCTGGAAGAGGGTACTCCTCCGCACACCAACCCTGCTCCAAATACTTTAGCTCCCAACCCACAACAGATGCTGGAAACCGTGCAGCAGTTGGCCATGCAAAATCAGTAGATATTACAACTCCTACTCGCCGGACAAGGAGGATGGATGCAACAAGGAGGTCCACCCCCTGGGCCTCAAGGAGCTCCGCACAGGGGAGCACACCATGATCCACCTCCTCCTCCTATTTCCCAAGGAGGAGGTCCTCATCTCCAAGAGGACGAACGCGAGAACCAAAGCATGGAGCATGGGAGTCACCCCCATGATCATTCCAGGGGAGCCCTTAATCACTGAGACGAGAAAATCAAGGAAGTGCAGAATCAACTAGGTGATGTCTTCAACGCCATGAAGGCTCGAGGACCAGAAATCGTAGATTATCTTATGGGGCGAACAGACACGCCTTTCAAGCTTGACGTGGTGAACTATCCACTCCCTCAGAAGTTCAAAATGCCATCCGTGGAGACCTTTTACGGAACGAAAGATCCTCTAGATCACCTCAAAACATACAAAACCCTGATGCAGCTCCATAACATCCCTGATGAAATCATGTGCAGGGCATTCCCGACCACCTTAAGGGGCTCCGCTCGACAGTGGTTTGCCAAGCTCTCTCCAGCCTCCATCTCTACCTTTGCTGAGCTGAGCAGGTCTTTTGTATCCCACTTTATTGGGGGGCGACATCATCAAAAACCCGTCACACACCTTCTCAGCATAAGACAAGACAAAGACGAGAGCCTAATGGACTACCTCACTCGCTTCAACAAGGAGGTTCTTCAAGTAGAAGAACCTGATGATAAGGTAACCATGACCGCCTTTTTGGGGGGTCTCCGCTCGTCAAGTTTTCTTTTCTCAGTAATGAAACGTCCACCAAAGAACATGACTGAGCTTCTAGCAAAGGCCCAAAAATACATGAATGCTGAAGACGTCATTAACGCTAGATGTGGTGAATCATCCAAAGCAGGAGAGAAGAGAAAAGGAAGAGAAAGGGACGATAAGAGGGAGACTGACAACATATCAAGCAAGACAGAGAGGGTATCCGCCAAGGACAGACTCGGCCCTGCTCCTCAAAGAGATCAACGACCATTCACTCCCCTCAATGCCACCATAGGGAACATTCTTTTACAAATACAAGATGACCCCACAATAAAGTGGCCAACGAGGATGAAGTCTCCTCCAAACCGCAGGAACCCGAACAAATACTGCCGTTTTCATCACGACCACGGTCATGACACTGACGATTGCTACGAACTCAAGAAACAAATTGAAGATCTCATTCAACGTGGTCAACTACGCCAGTATGTTACTGGTAGAAGACAGGCGCCATCACCAACTCGCAATCAGGAAGATCAAAATCCAGTGGGGGAGATCCACACCATCTCGGGAGGACTCGCAGGAGGGGGAGAGTCGTTGTCTTCCATGAAGGCACATGTCAGAAAAGCAAGGCACCTAGACGAGGGGCGCCCATCCAAGATGCCCAAGCAAGATGCTAGTGAAGTCATATCCTTCTCAGATGAGGATTTGAAGGGGATTCAGCACCCGCACGATGACCCCCTGGTGCTCACCATGACCGTAGCCAATTTTCAAGTACGAAGAATCCTAGTGGACAGTGGTAGCTCTGCCGATATCTTGTTTGCAGAAGCTTATGACAAGCTCAACCTGGGCAGGGAAAGATTGCAGCCTATAAGGTCCCCCCTCATGGGGTTCTTAGGAGAGAAAGTATATCCCCTAGGGTCCATCACCCTACCAATCACAGCCAGAGCAGCACCAAAAAGATCTACAGTTATGGTCAACTTCTTAGTTATAGACTGCCCATCAGCCTATAACATTATTCTGGGGTGACCTGCTCTTAACACATTGAGGGTCGTCCCCTCTACTTATCATCTCGTCCTCCGCTTTCCAACCCCAAATGGAGTCGGAGAAGTCAGAGGTGACCAAGTAGCAGCAAGGGAGTGCTATGTCTCCTCCATGAAGACCAGAAAATAAGAGGAAGCATTACAGGTCTAAGTCCTTGACCCAAGGGATGACTCCACCATAGAAAAAGGAGAGCCCGTTGAAGAGCTCACCCCTGTAGTCTTGGACAAGGAACACCCAGACAAAAGGTTGTACATTGGTTCTTCCCTTAGTAAAGACCTGGTTCATCAACTAATAGATTTCCTAAAGAATAACATAGATGTCTTCGCATGGTCACATGCAAACTTGGAGGGCATCGACTCGGAAGTAGCCACGTACCATCTCAATGTTGATCCTCGTTACAAGCTAGTTCGCCAAAAGCTAAGGGGTGCCTCCGCTAAAAGGGCCCAAGCCATGGACGAGGAAGTTAAAAAGTTAATAGATAATGGAGCGGTTAGAGAGGTAGCATATCCAAAATGGCTCTCCAACGTGGTAATGGTCACCAAAGCTAACGGGAAGTGGCACCTCTGTGTTGACTTCACAGAGTTCAATAAGGCGTGCCCAAAAGATAGCTATCCCCTGTCACAGATTGACCTCCTCATCGATGCCACTACAGGGCATGAATTGCTCACTTTCCTGGATGCGTACTCCGGGTATAACTAGATTAGCATGCACCCCCCAGACCAGGAAAAGACATCATTCATCACTCCCAAAGGAACTTACTGTTACAGGGCCATGCCCTTCGGGTTGAGGAACTTAGGAGCAACCTACCAACGACTGGTGAACAAAATGTTCCAGTCACAAATTGGGCAAACAATGGAAGTCTTCGTTGATGACATGTTGGTAAAGAGCCTCCGTGCTGTAGATCACATTAATCACCTCCAAGAGACCTTCAATGTTCTTAGATCCTACCGAATGAAGCTGAACTCTGAAAAGTGCGCCTTCGGCGTAGGATCAGGAAAGTTCCTGGGCTTCATGGTCAACCAAAGGGGAATTGAAGCAAACCCCGACAAGATCAAAGCCATCCTCGACATGAAATCACCCACTTCAACCAAAGAGCTCCAGCGCCTCAATGGAAGAATTGCAGCACTCAACAGGTTCGTCTCCAAGTCTGCAGATAAGTGTCTACCTTTTTTTAAAATTCTTCAAAAAGTTTTTGAGTGGGGACATGAAGCAGAGGAGGCATTCCAAAAACTCAAAGCCTACTTGGTTGCACCTCCTCTCCTTTCACATGCCACACCGCATTTAGGTGTTATATTTGTACCTTCTGCTCCCCCATCTAAGTAAGCTCAAGACTGGTCCAAGAAAATGATGACGAACGCAAAAGCCAATCTACTATGTAAGCAGAGCATACCGAGGAGCAGAAGTTAGGTACTCGAGACTAGAAAAACTAGCGCTCACCTTAATCACAACAGCGAGACGGTTGCGACATTACTTCCAAAGTCACAACATTGTTGTCATCACAGATCAACTCCTAAAAAGAGTCCTGGGAAAGTTTGACGTATCTGGGAGGCTACTTAAGTGGGCGATGGAGCTTGGTGAATTTGACATACAGTACCAACCAAGGTCAGCCATCAAAGCACAAGCACTAACGGATTTCGTTGCAGAGCTGACACCAACAGAGACGGATAACAATGAAATTCCCACCTCACCCAGTTCAGAGATAGTTAATGGAAGCACCCAATAGCATAACGAAGATCAGGCACCCGAACCGAGCACACAGGCCCTCCTTGGCGACTAGACCATCATACTGAGTGTCCAGACTCCCTCCTCAGATGCCCAGACAGCTTTTTCGGATCACCAGACGCTCCAAAGGACCTAGATTAGAGCCCCAATTCCCAATCTTGGAGCCCAAACTCCCTCTTTAATCTCCGAGCCCTGCACTCTTCCATCCTGGAAGCTCTATGTAGACGGTTCCTCGACCAGTGATGGAGGAGGAGCAGGCCTGATTTTGATCAGTCTAGATGGTACTGCTCTCAAGTATGCAGTGAAGCTCCACTTTACCGCCTCGAACAATGAGGCAGAATATGAGGCCCTTATCTCTGGATTAAGGTTGGCGATTGAGATGGAAACTCAACACCTCATTACCTACAGAGACTCTCAGTTGATAGTTAATCAAGTGAAAGGCGAATTCGAAGCAAAATGAGCCAGAATGCAAGAATATCTTGGCATGGTAAAGAGCATGATGCCGAAGTTCAAACATTTCCAAATTTGCCACATTTCTAGAGAAGACAACATGGCCGCCGATGCACTTGCAAGGCTTGCCTCGTCCTTGGAAACCCCACCAGAAGGACCAACATTTATTGGTCACCAGTTCGAACCAAGCACGATAGACTCGAGAACCTCAAATGTCAACTGTACATCGGCTGAGCCAAACTGGATGACCCCAATAATAGCATATCTCTGAGAGGGTGCGTTGCCGAACGACCCTTCAGAAGCTAGGAAGCTAAGAATGAGAGCTTCGAGGTTTACCATCCTACATGACACTTTGTATAAGAGAGGCTACTCCTTGCCATTGTTCTGATGCCTTTCACCCGAAGAAGCTCACTATGCCCTGTGAGAGATTCACGAAGGAATATGTGGAAACCACTCTGGAGGACGATCCCTTGCCTACAAGGCGCTCAGGCAAGGTTACTTCTGGCCGTCTATGGTAAAGGACGCCCAAGAGTTCTCCAAAAAGTGTGACAAGTGTCAACGTTTAGCAACTGTGCCCAGGCAACCACCAGAAGAGTTAACGATCATTTCAAGTCCATGGCCTTTCTCCAAGTCGGGCATCGACATCTTAGGCCCGTTGACTCTAAGCAAAGGACAATGCAAGTTTGTGGTGGTAGCAGTTGATTATTTCACCAAGTGGGCTGAAGCCGAACCCTTAGCAAAAATCAGAGATGCAAAGGTTAAAGATTTTATATGGAAGGATCTGGTATGTCGCTTCGGCATACCCCACGCCATTGTCAGTGACAACGCCAAACAATTCGACAACAAGCTGCTAAACTCCTTCTGCTCTGACCTTCAAATAAAGCAGCCGCACTCTAGCCCGGCTCACCCGCAGGCAAATGGACAAACAAAAGTCATGGTGAGAACAGTGCTACGTAGTTTAAAGACAAGGCTTGAAAGGGCGAAGGGGCTCTGGGTCGATGAACTCCCAGGCGTACTGTGGGCCTACCGAACCACGCCAAGAACTCCAACTGGGGAAACCCCTTTTTCCCTAGCCTTTGGAACTAAAGTGGTCATCCCTGTAGAGATCGGGGTGAACTCTCTAAGGGTCCAACACCACAACCCTACCTCCAATGAGGAAGGACTTCACATCAACCTCGACTTGGTAGAGGAGGCAAGGGAAATGGCCATGGTTCGCAACACAGAGTATAAGCGTCGCATGGCAAAATATTACAACTCAAGGGTGAAGCCTCATTCCTTCCAACCAGGAGATTGGGTCCTTAAGAAGGTGATCCTCGCCACGAAGGATTCACGCGAAGGAAAACTGGGACCAAACTGGGAAGGACTGTACCTTGTAACAGAAGTGGTGAGACCAGGCACTTACAAGATCCAAAATTCCGAAGGAAAGTTCTTACCTCATCCATGGAACACTGAACACTTGAAGAGGTATTATCAGTGACACCTTGAAGAAGTAATAGTAGTATAATTAGGGACTTAGTTTTATTTGTCTTTTTAAGATCATTATCCAATGTTTAAAATTCCTTTTTTGGGTCAGCAATGAAATTTCCTATATTTTACTCCAAAAGATTGCATTTTTCATTCAATTTCAAAGGAGTATCAGTACAAAAGTAAGGATGCATACTACCCTTAAAAAAAATAAAAAAAAATCAAAAGTCCCTAGCACTCTAACTACTATCATGGTCGTCCTCGTCGTCCTTAGCATCTTCAGAACCTCCATCGTCAGGCACCTCAGTTGGCACAAAGCCTGAGAAATCAATATCGGGGAAAGAAACAGAGATCTTCCCCCGAAGCTCCTCATAACCATCAATGAAAGCACCTGCAATAGCGTACTCCAGATCCGCTTTGGCCTGAGAAACTTTCTCTTGTGCCACCTTCAATTCTGCCTCCGCTCTCGAATAGGCAGCCTCACTGAGCGCGTCCCTCTCACGGGCCATCTGAAGCTCAGTCTCAAGCTTATCCGCCCTCCCATGGGCCTCAACAAGCTCCACCTCCCTGAGCGCATCTCTCTCACGGGTTGCCAAAAGCTCAGCCTCAATCTTACCTATCTTCTCATGTATCGCCGAAAGATCTGTTTCAGCCTTCAAACAAGCTGCCTCACTAAGCGCGGCCTTCCCACGGGTCGCCAAAATCTCAGCCCAAGAAGCCTTGTCAGTAGCTTCAAGCTCGGTAATCCTCCTCTGAGCAGCGACAAGCTCCTTCTGCACAGCCTCATGGTTAAGCTTCAGTTGGCCATAATAATGAGCCCTCGAGAACAAGCATACAGATGCAGTAGAAATCTGAAGAAGACAAGAGACAGAAAATGACTAGGCGCATAGAAAAAAGAAAAAAGGAAAAAAAGGATTCTTACCTGAGCCAAGCCCTCCAAGAATATGTTGATAACCCCCTCAGTGCCCGAAGCACTAATCTACTGAATATCAGATGGAACCACAAATCTCCCAAGCCGATACCTAGACTTGAGGATCCCCCAGTATAGAACCAGACTGAATCGGTGCCCCTACATGAGCTCCTGCAGGGGGCGTGGACGGGCGGGGAGCAGAGGGTATAGGCGGGGAAGTCTCTGGAGTAACGCTCGAAGTCACCAACTTGGAAGGCACAACTGAAGGTGTCACTTGATGAGCGCTCGCCTCGATGTGCACGTCATCCGTCCTCACCACCTTGGGAGGATGAGCGCCTCTACTGGCGCCCCCAGAGAGGATTGATCTAATCACCGCCCTGTCCACTGCAGCAAATGAGACAAAGCGTTATCTGAGTGACCATCATCTTATAGAAGATAAGTCACAAGGTAAGTCCGCATACCTTTTCTCTTCAACAAAGCGCCGCCTGATTTCGGCGAAGAACCTCCAGCTCTACTGCCACTCTTAGGTAGAAGAACGCTCAAGTCTTTGTCAGGGTGAGCCTTCACAGCCTGCAGCTTCGACTCTTGTTCTTTGGAGAGCACCGACATACCTACAAGGAGATGGTGAGCATATATATATACAAAAAGAAAAGAAAAGGGCAACTCAAAAACGCACCAGGTTTCTTGGTAGCTCCCCAACGAATTGAAACCAAGGACCTATCAGACTCAGCAGCCCATTCTCCGCCGATAAAGAAAAAATGAGATTTCCAACCATGGCAATTAGAGCGTAACCCAGTGAACACCATACCACTCTTTGAAGTAAAATAATACCAGCCCATATTTGGTGCAGGAGTCTCACTCAAGTTATAAGACCCATGGAACTCTTTGGGAGAAGCATCTTCGTGATGCACCTTCTTCCATAATATGAGAAAACCCAACAAAACTCTCCAACCATTGGGCGCCAACTGCCCTGGAGTAAGAGAAAAATAATGCAGAATTTGACAAATGGGATGAGACATGGGGAACCTAAGCCCGACCTCGAGCATCTTCTCGTAAATGACAATATCACCAGAGGAATCATCACAAGCACATTCACCCTTCTTGGCCCGGCGACACGACACCATGGGTGGAATATGATAACTAGAACTAAGTCTCAAAATCTCATCATCAGAATTAAGTGAGCTGAAAAGGGTACTTACTTTAGACCTATCATCATCAAAGATCAGTTTGCTTTTATGTTTCATCTTCCGGGATCTTAAAGAATGGGGCGCTTTTGCAACGCTCTGCCCAGTGCCCAGAGAGACATCTGAAACCCCCTGCTCTCCCAAAACTTGTTTCGCTCGGCTATGCTCGCCCAAAACTTGCTCAGCCCGGCCCTGCTCGCCCAGGACTTGCTCTTGCTTGCCTAAGATCAGCTCCTACTCGCCCAAAGATGCTGACCCATGCTCTCCCATGTCCGAAACTAGTTCCTTATCGCCCAAAGAAAGCTCCTGCTCGCCCAAGCCTAGTTCATGCTCGCCCAAGGCCGATCCTCCTCGCCCATGCTCGCACAAGACCGACCCAGCAAGCTCCTGCTCGCCCAAGACTAGATCTTGCTCACCCAAGACTGATCTGGCTCGCCCCTTCTCACTGGGACTCCTTGACTCACTACTGGGAGGATCCAAGAAGAAGCTTCGCCTAGCAGAAGCAGCCACCAAGAAAGATCTCGCCCACCAGATCGCCCCTGTCCAGCTCCGCCACGAAGCCCAGACAGATCTGCACTTCTAGTAGCGTCGTGAACGACGTTATCCACCATGGAAGCCTCCTGGGAGCTCACTTCACTAGTCAATCCGCTCACATGGCTATCTCCTCCTTTGTTTGACATTTCCTCACTAAGAAGAGATCTGAAAAAGAGTAGAACACGAAACCCCCAAATTTATGACTTAGGTTCTTCAAGAATAAAAGGGAAGGTGTCCCACAAACTAGAGGGGTTTATCTGAGAAGGGGAAGGTCACAAATTAAAAGGGATTTCAAAGAAAAATGGATTTAAAGGTACTTTTACTATTTGAGTCATAACTTTTGACCCGTAACTCCGATCGGGGCCCGTAATATATCAAAACGACTGTATCGACGAGCTCTACAAGTCATTTCCTATGGCTATGATGCATGCTATTTAAAGCCCAAAAAAGCCTCTGAAGCGCATGTTTTGGCCTCCTGAAGTTTTTTTCAGTTTTGTCGAAAATTCAAATTTTAGCCGAATGCCCTCTTCTCCAAGTTCTGTTCGATGCAGGGCATTAAGGGGCAAATGATGGGTCTAGCCCAAATATTCGGTCCATCTCATAAGCCTATATTGTAGGCCCAAGTTTAAAAAATCTTGCGAGCCCAACAAATGTGGTCCAGAGGTTAATTGAACACACCCACGCCAAGTCTCGTCCCCGGATCTCACGAAGAGCACGTCAACCATCTTGCACGTTCAGAGGAGGTTGGGAGCTCCACTAAGGTAGTGGTTACGTGCTCATCCCAAAACGGTCACAGACGCTATAAATAGGAAACCTTATCATCACTGAAAAGAGGACTAACTCTTGGAATCTTGAAGCTTATGCTCTTTGTATTCTCTCCAATACACATAATATAAAGTGCAGGCTACCATAACCATTCAACAGTGGACTAGGTCAACTTGACCGAACCACTTTAATACTTGTCTTATTTCTTACTTTAATTACCATTTTATAATTATTTGATTGGTGATTGTACAAAATCCATTTTGTGCATCATCAATAATATTTCATAAAATATACATGACACACATTCATGTTATTAATATTCGCAAAGATTTAACAAATGAATTTCTTTCCGGGTAAGTTGAGAGTAATACATAGCAAAAAAATTTTGTTATTGTTTTAGCAAAAAAGAAAAAAAAAGAAAGTAATACTGATGCCGGGCGGGATAGCGATTATCCTGCGGGCTGGTAAACAAATGAATTCACAAATAAAGGAACAAGAAGTTCACCAAAAAACACAGAGAAATCTCTTTCTAACGTGTATAATATATTTATCAAAATCAAGTCTCCCATTCAACCCACAAGCCGGGTATTTATATAGCTAACAAAACTTTCTCTCCAAGTCAGTCTAGAATCTTACTAGAGATAGGAAAATAAGAAATAGAAATAAAATCCTCCTAGGGATGTGAAAAAGATTCTAACAAACTTTCTAGAGATACGGAAATATATCCTAACAAAAATAACAACTTATTATAAAAGATTTACTGCCTAATAAAATACTATTACTATAAGGAACTAAACAACAACAACAACAACAACAATAATAATAATAATAAGGTCCATCGACTTCTGAAGTTATGATGCCTCTTCGGAAGAAGTTCGTCACACCCGAAGTTATAACACTATCCGAAGCCGAAGTTATGACACCATTCGAAGCCGAACCCCGACCCCGAAGACATAGACCTAACGTTCTGACCTCGAAGTCAACCGATACCTTGGCACCGATCCCTTAACTCTTGGTCCTTTAGCATCGTCATCGTCCTTCCTAACTTTCCAGGACCTTCGGCACGAAACCATCCTGCATCAGTCTCTCCGTGTTGGAAAGAACTCGTCCTTGAGTTCGACACAGATAGAGTGGCAACTGTACAAGAAGATACTTCGGCAACTAAAATATTGTCCTTTTGATTCGATCCTGGGACAAGATATATCTGCTATTGAATGTCCCTCATTGCTGATAGTCCTGATGGAAGCTCTTCGGGTAATTCATGTACATCGGCTGACACTTTAGAACTTTCAGCTGTCGAACTGCTCCCACAAGAAAGTAGGACGCACACCACACCTTCCTGATCGGCCTCTGTTAGGAATCTAGTCATTGATAATAGGTTCGGACTCCCAACTGTTCGAGCCGAACTGTCCCCTTCTCGCCGAGGTGCTAGTACAACTTTATTTCCTTTAAAATGAAGGGAATACGTATTTTTCCGACCATCATGAATGACTCTTCGGTCATATTGCCAAGGTCGGCCCAACAACACATGACTTGCGTCCATTGCCACCACATCACACAAAGCTTTATCAAAATATTTATTGCCGATGGAAAAAGATACTAAGCACTTTTTATCCACTCTTACTTCATTACCTTTTTTTAACCACGACAACTTATATGGTTTAGGATGCCGATCCATTTTCAACTGTAATTTCTTGACAGCCTCTTCGGATACTATGTTCTCATAACTGCCATCGTCAATGATTAACTTGCAGACTTTATTTGCTATGGTGCAAGTTGTTTGAAAGATATTGGTGCTCAACCAATCCTCTTCGGAATCACCTTTATGATTTGGTAGACTCTTGCGAACGATCAGGGTCTCCTGGCTATCTTCAAATGATCCATTCTCCTCTTCGTCGCCATTATCATCATAATCATACTCAGGTTCTCCATAAGGTTCTCCTTCATCTTCATATTCGTCATAGATTTCTTCTTCATCTGCATATTCGTCATATACAAGTTCTCCATATTCCTCTACTTCTTCCTCAACCAACTGTTCATCATCAAAATCGGAATAAAATTCCTTATCACGATCAAGGTGCGAGAAATATTCAGGGACTTCCTCGGTCGGATACTGTCCATGAAAATAATACGCTTCCTCGTCATAATCAAGGTGTGGGAAATACTTTGGGACTTCCTCGATCGGATACTGTCCACGAAAATAAAATCCTTCCTTGTCATAACTTGATTCAGAATCATAAGATTCTTCATCGTGTTCAAGGTGTGGGACTTCCTTAGCCGGAAACTGTCCACGATAGTGATCAAGGTGCGGGACTTCCTCCTTCAGAACCTGTCCACGTCGACCCTGAGTCAGCTCTTTAAGACGCCTGATTAACTTTGCAACCTGTCTCTATAAATCCTCAATCATCGCGTCTTGAATGTTACGATCCTGGTTCGGGTCTTCCTCAGCCGAAATCTGCCCTCGATGACCACAATCACGACTATCAGCCATTAAAATCGATGAGTCTATAATTCCCAGAAGATGTTTGAGCTTTGATACCAAACTGATGCCGGGCGGGATAGCGATTATCATGCGGGCTGGTAAACAAATGAATTCACAAATAAAGGAACAAGAAGTTCACCGAAAAACACAGAGAAATCTCTCTCTAACGTGTATTATATATTTATCAAAATCAAGTCTCCCATTCAACCCAGAAGTCGAGTATTTATATAGCTAACAAAAATTTCTCTCCAAGTCAGTCTAGAATCTTCCTAGAGATAGGAAAATAAGAAATAGAAATAAAATCCTCCTAGGGATGTGAAAAAGATTCTAACAAACTTTCTAGAGATACGAAAATATATCCTAACAAAAACAACAACTTATTATAAAAGATTTACTTCCTAATAAAATACTATTACTATAAAGAACTAAACAACAACAACAACAACAACAACAACAACAACAACAACAACAACATTAATAATAATAATAATAATAAGGTCCATCGACTTCTGAAGTTATGACGCCTCTTCGGAAGAAGTTCGTCACACTCGAAGTCATAACACTATCCGAAGCCGAAGTCATGACACCATTCGAAGCCGAACCCCGACCCTGAAGACATAGACCGAACGTTCTGACCCCGAAGTGAACCGATACCTTTGCGCCGATCCCTTAACTCTTGGTCCTTTAGCATCGTCATCGTCCTTCCTAACTTTCCAGGACCTTCGGCACGAAAACATCCTGCATCAAATACTCCCTCTGTTCCTTAATATAAGTCATTTTAGAGAAATGTTTTTGTTCATAAATATAAGTCGTTTGAGAATTTTAAGGAAACATTAATTGCTTAGTTTTCAATATTACCCCAAGTAATAAATGTAACTTTGGTTCTCTCACTATTTTTTACCAAATAAATAACAACTCTCTTTTTCCAATACAAGGGCAATATAGACAATTGATAGTATATTTAATGTTTTACAATCATTTTCTTAATATTTACGCTGTGGCTCTAAAACGAATTCATGTTAAAAAAGAATCTTATGAAAGTACATAGTAAATACATATTTGACTTCGTACTTTCCCATTTTGTTGAAACAGTGTAATTCGTCGGATGACTTGGCCAAATATACGTTAATTTAATTAAGAGTTCACTTACAATACATGAGTATAAAATGATATCATTTACTTCATAATAGCATCAGAACTAATCTATCTCTGTTGAATTGCGTGCTCGGAGCAATGGAGCACCATTATTCCCTATTTTCTTTTATATTTTCCCTCATTCTCCTCGCCTTTTTCCTGTTTAAGTTAGCCAAGCAACTGAAAACATCCAAAACACAAAAACTCCCACCCGGTCCATGGAAGTTACCTGTCATTGGAAATATGCTCCATTTGGTAGGTACACTAGAAACTCATGGTCTCCGAGACTTGGCCAAGAAACATGGACCTCTCATGCATCTACAACTTGGTGAGATTTCAGCGGTTGTGGTATCATCTGCCCGAGTAGCGAAAGAGGTATTGAGAACTCACGATATTGCCTTTGCAGACAGGCCAAAGCTTATTGCCTCCGGGATTCTCTTGCGCAATGATAAAGACTTGGTTTTTGCTCACTACGGTGATTATTGGAGGCATATGCGTAAAATATGCACAGTGGAACTTCTACACTCCAACAAAGTCTCCTTCTTTCGCTCTATTCGCGAGGAGGAGGCATGGCGTCTTATTGAATCAATTCAGTCATCATTAGAATCACCTGTAAATATTTCTAAAAGGTTTTCGGCATTGACAAACGCTGTAACTTGTAGAGCCACAATAGGGAAGAGGAGCCAGTACCAAGATGATCTAATACAGTTGATTGAAGATACTGCATCTTTGGCCGGAGGTTTTGATATTTCTGATTTGTTTCCTTCAATAAAGTTGCTTCATGTGCTGAGTGGGATGAAGCCTAAGTTGCAGGCAATTCGGAAGAAACTTGACCAGATAATTGACAACATAATCCTTGAGCATAAAGAGAATCGGAACAGCATATATAAGGGTTATGGTGTGCTAGAGGAGGAGGACCTAGTTGATGTTCTTCTTAGTCTTCAAGAGAGAGGTGGCTTTGAGTTTCCCATCACAACTGACGACATATATGGTCTTATTTTGGTAAGATTTTTGGCTTTCGATCATTACTATGAATCCAGGATTCCTGAAATTGCCAATAATTTATCATCTGTCAAGCCTGTAGTAATCGGTTGCATTTGTATAGCAAGTGAACTGAATACGTTAGCCTTGCATTAACTTTCACTGTCTTCATATACAAGTTAATTGCAATTCATTCTTATAGGCTTGACCAATGATAAATTAAGTATGACTTTATTATAATTAGTTTCTGTTTAATAGATATATGCTTGTATGTTTATCCTTTTAGATTACAAAACATGATGAGTACATATTTTTATTGTTACAGAACATGCTCATCGGTGGAACAGACACCTCTTCAACAGCACTTGAATGGGCAATGTCCGAGTTGATGAGAAATCCCCGAGTGTTGGAGAAGGCTCAAGCTGAAGTGAGACAATGTCTTAAGGGAAAGACCACAATACATGAAAATGATATCCAAGGATTAAGTTATCTAAAACTTGTGATCAAAGAAACTTTACGATTGCACCCACCATTAGCCTTGTTACTCCCTAGAAAATGCAGAGATGAGCGTCAAATTGATGGATACAGAATACCCATCAATACAAAACTCATAATTAATGCATGGGCGATTGGGAGGGACCCTGAATATTGGGTTGATGCAGAGAGTTTTGAACCAGAAAGATTCAATAACATAACTGCTGATTTTAATGGCACTAACCTCAACTACATCCCATTTGGATCAGGAAGGAGAATGTGTCCAGGTCTCTCATTTGGGGTTGCCACTGTTGAGCTTCCTCTTGCTCTTTTACTCTATCATTTTAACTGGAAGCTTCCCAGTGGGATGAAGCCAGAAACTCTTGACATGAGTGAGACCTCTGGAGCTTCTCTTAAAAGAAAAAATAACTTGTGCTTAATTGCCACATCTTGCATTCCAAGCAACAACTAAAGTTTGTTATATATTGCACCTTATTTTATACTTTTACGACTTATTATTTGTCATATTTGTGTTCGATAAAACTCATGTGGACATAATTTAAGTGTAAAAGGTGTAACTTAGTGTCCTCTACGTGGAGAATAAAAATAATTCATTTGGTTCAAGTTGGTAAGGTGCAAATTGTTTGTAAAAATTAGTTTTTTAAATAAAAGATTACTACTTGCTTTATAAGCATAAGTGGTATAATCTTATTTAATTATATGAAATAAAAGAAAAGAAGTTCAATATATTTTGAATTTGACAACTAGTTAATGTGACTCTCCATTTTTTCTATTTACATTATATTATTATAATAATTTGTAACTTACATCATTATGACTAATGTGTAACTTAAAACATTATATTTACACTACAAGGAAATTGGTCATTGGCGACGGGGTTATTGGCGATGGCCATGAACCCGTCGATAATGACACCAATGTCGACGGGAATGCCGTCGCTAATGAGTGCCGTCGATAATAACTTTTCCCCCAGGAAAAATAGGTGTGAAAATTTGGCGGTGGAGGAAAAAATCATTGGCGACGAACATAAAAATAAAAGGCGACGGGAATGCCGTCGTGAATGACATACTGGCGACGGAACTCGAGCGACGACATGTGCCGTCGAGAATGAGTAATATATTTTAATCTGAGTGGTTCGCGATTTTAACGCTTCTTTTTGTTCCTTTTCTCTCGTAAATGCAAATTTTCTCATTTCCCTCTCAATTCGCTCGTTTCCCTCTCAAGTGAAGACTCAGTTGGTTTAACTAGGTCGGAATGCTCGATTGATTGCACCCATTTGACTCCATTATCTCACCGCAGTTCGCCCCTTTCCTCCCTCTTTGCTCATTATTTCTCTTCTTCGCCCACTATTATATCATGCCGCCGATCGTCAAGCAATTGTTCTTCTTAAAGGTAATGTTTCTTCTAAAATAGCTCTTGAACATTATTTATTGCTCCTATTATGAACATAAAATTCTACCAGTGTTAACTTTGATTTCACATTGGGGGTTGTTTAAGTGGGTTGAATAGATGAACTTGATGTGGGTATGATATTATATAATGCAATACTTGAAATAGTTTAGTTTTTTCTTCCATTTAGTGTATGTAAACTGGTATATGGTTTTTCCCATGTGAAAGCTTTGCTCAAAGTTTTTCTTTTCTATTTCCTTTATTTAATAATTGTACTAAAGCCATGAAATAGTGGTTCATTGTGATAAGATATGATTTCAAGTGATTGATTAGTTATAACTTTACTACGTATATATGCAGTAATATATATGAACAATAATTTTCAGTCATTTTTTACATGATTTCAAGTGTGTGTAAACTTTATGTAAGTTCAACAAAAGGCATGTATTATCATATTAATTAAACTATATTATGAGCATATATATAAATAACACTTGGGTTAATTATCTGTAGTTTTGTGTTATATATAAAGCTGTATTATTTATGTGATTTGAAAAAGAGAAAAGAACTACTTTTATACAAGTATAATTGCTTGATTAGAGGGCCTTCCATAATATTTAAGGTTTATAATGATTCTCTTTTCTTTTACACATGCTTGGGTTTATAATATTTTGAGACATGATTCTAAATGAACTCTGTTTATTGACTGTCTCTTGTCGTACGCATCAACATTATCATACAAAAATCCTTTGTTGATCAAAAGTACTTTAAGTCATTAGTGTATATGGATTCTTGTATATTCTAGATTTTCCAAATTCATTTAGCAATTGTACTTCTTGAAGGTAGTTCAAAAGCTTACGTAATTATAACTCTTGTTCTAGCTCAACTATTAGATGTTGAAACTTCTGGTCTGGTTTCTCCGAGCTGTTGAAGGGGAAAAAATAAAACATGCGAACCTCTATAGTTATTAACCTAGGTTCAGCGTAAACTATAGACCTGGGATCAATGTATAGAGGTTGCATTATATAATTATGTCCTTGAGCTCTGTATTTGTCTCGACATACGCTTTGAGGCTTAGTTTGTATATAATTATGTCCTCGAGCTCAGATTTTGTCTCTCAGATTATGTCAAGTGTTTTTTGAGTATGTTCTAAGAATAAAATATGTTGGAACACATTCGTTTATAGTTAACATTGTCAATTTTTTTACAATTATAAAATGACACAATCTTCTTAATTTATCATCATCACTATTCAGCGGATACTTCAATTTCTTTGTATGTGCATATTTTCATATAGTTTAGGAAGCTTAGAAACCCGTTTGAGATTCACTTAGTTGGAGTGGATCTCAAATAGTCCCCTGCTTTGGGATTTGTTCTTGTATGTTTCGATCTCACTTAGGTTTGTTAATGACTTGAAGACGTCTTTTATATTTTTGAAATTTCGGTCAAGATATATATCTCTTGATGTTCTTCGGTGCATATTTAGACTACGATGTGTTAGTCTATTTCGTGCACTTGAAGACCATGGGAGGTGCTACCAAATTTCTAAAAAATTTAAAGATGTGTTCAAGTTGTTAACATCGATGAGGCGACACATCCGAGAATGGGATAGAACTGACCTGTTAGAGTGGGAGATGAAGTTAGAAACTCATAAGCTTGCATATACATTAACTTGGAGACTTGATTGTGTTTGTCTAACTTTCCATATATATAGCGAGACGGTTGTCCGAGATGTCTGCTGATCGAAGTTGGATGGAACATAGGGTAGCCACCGATAGGAGTGGGCTTAGCTCGAGTATCGTGAGGGGGTTGAATAGCTTTCTCAACTTCCTTTGAAGCAAAGTCGTGGCGATGAGATAAGATGTCCTTGTAAGAGGTGTGTGAATGAAGTGTGGAAGGAAAGGAGTGATGTCATGTGCGACTTATTTGCGTATGGGTTCAAGCAGGGTTATACGACATGGATCTATCATGGGGAAACCTGGTTGGATGAACATGAATCAGAACCGGAATTCAGAGGTGATGAAACCTTTGACTGTACTAACATGATAGTCGAAGCTGCTGGTTCATACTTCCGATTGGAATACGAGATGGGGATGGCGATGAATACGAGCAAGAGCCGAATGATGGGGCTAAGGGTTTCTATGAGTTATTGAATGAAGCAGCGACGCCACTGTATGACGGGCATGAAAAGCACACCGTCTTATCTGCCGTGACTAAGTTTTTACACTTCAAAAACGAGCATGACTGTAGCGAGAGAGGTTTTAATGAGCTGCTAAGCATTGTGAAGGAGTGCTTACCTGCAGGCAATAAGTTACCGGAGTCGTACTATGATGTGAAGAAAATGGTCAAAAGGCTCAATCTAGGGTATGAGAAGATTGATGCTTGTGAGAATGACTGTATATTGTATTACGGTGATGTCAATAAAGATAAGAGGTCGTCTGATATTTGTGGTACAAGTAGATATTGTGAACAGCGCAAGAAAAAGGGAAAAGACGTGTCGAGAAAGATCTTACATTACTTTCCCATTGCCCCGAGGCTTCAGCGGTTGTTCATGTCATCATATACCGCCGAGGATATGAGGTGGCACTCTACACGGGACATAGTCGAAGGTCAACTGACACACCCGGAAGATGGGCTTGAGTGGAAAAATTTTGCTAACAAGCACCCCTCGTTTGCTGAAGAGGTTCGCAATGTTAGGCTTAGACTTGTTACGAATGGGTTTAATCTGTTTAACGGGCCTTACACAAAGCCCTACTCAACTTGGCCGGTGATTATTGTGGTGTATAACCTCCCACCTTCGATGTGCATGAAAGATCCCTACATGTTCATGCCTTTACTGATTCCGGGTGATAAGAGTTCGAGTAAAGACATCAATGTATACCTCAGGCCGTTAGTTGATGAGTTGAAGATGCTGTGGGAAAATGGGGTTCAAACTTATGATGTATCTCTTAAGCAGAACTTTGACATGAGGGCAGCTTTACTATGGACAATAAATGACTTCCCGGCGTTAGGAATGATCAGTGGATGGTTGACTCACGAGGGCTTGTCATGTCCCATGTGCATAGGGTCAGTTAAAGCTGTACAGCTCAAACATGGGGGGAAATGAGTTTATTTGCAACATCCAGATAGTTTTTGTCGATTGAACATCGTTATCGACGGATGAGTAGACAATTCAATCAAAAAACAGAGAAACGTCAAGTACCTGGCCGTCTTTTTGGGTCAGCAGTATTGAGTTGGATTAGTCATTTAAAGTTTCCACCTCCAGGGAAGAATCACAGATTAGAGCGAGCTTATGGTTACGACAAGGTTCACAACTAGACACATAAATCCATGGTATTTGATTTACCTTATTGGGCTACACTCTGCATCCGTCATTGTTTAGATCCGATGCATACTGAGAAGAACGTATTTGATAACATTTTTTATACAGTCCTAGATGCCACTGGTAGAACAAAGGACAACAACAAGTCGGGGCTTAATTTGGTAGAAATGAACATTAGGGAAGATCTGTGGCTGTATCAGGAGGGTAGTAAGACGGTAACGCCTAAAGCTGAATATACTTTGACCAGGGAACAGTTGATATTGATATGTAATTGGATCAGTGGACTAAAGCTCCCAGATGGATATTCTTCAAATATAGCAAGGTGTTGTAAAGTCGAAGAGTTGAAGTTTTGGGGTCTCAAAAGTCATGATTGTCACGTATTCATGCAGAAGTTAATCCCTATGGCATTTATCGACTACATCAAAGCGTGTGGTTGAAACAACGATGAGCTTTCTAATTTCTTCGAGAGATCTATGCTTGACGAGAGCTTGTGTCAAAGACATAGATAAAATGGAGATACAGATAGTGGAAATAATGTGCAAGTTAGAAATGATCTTCCCTCCATCATTTTTTGATTCAATGGAGCATTTGCCTATTTACTTGCTATACGAAGCTAAGTTTGGCGGTCCCATACAATATAGATGGATGTATCCATTCTAGAGGTAATGACATTAATGTTTTTAATACGGTAAAATGTTCATTATTTCTTGCTAATCTATATATCACATAGGTATATGCGACGTCTAAAGCAAAAGGTGAAGAATAGAGCCCGTGTAGAGGGGTCGATTGCTGAAAGTTATGTTATGGAGGAACTTGTTAATTTCTGCTCATTGTACTTTGAGCCGAATGCTCAGACGAAGCACAATCGCGCATGTCGAAATCAGGTTGTTGAGCATGAGGAAAATGGAAAATGGAGACCTAACGGCCTTTAGTCATCCTGTTCGCCCATTCGGCGATAAAAAAAGACGATTCTTGACTGATACTGAGTATGCAGCTGCCACATTGTATGCACTTGTCAACATGAATGAAGTAGCGCCATACATTAAGTAAGTAGTCATAACTATATATGTTTGGTGTAATTATGTCAAGTTCCTTTACAAACACATTGAGTATATAAATGTGCAACAGTCAATATGACGCTGAAATACGTGAAGCGAATCCGAGTATATCGGACGGGGATTTGCAAAATTTGAGAAATGGAGAATTTGTGCAATGGTTTAAAGATCATGTAAGTCTAACCTTTACAAGTTCAATGAATCTACCATCATGGATTTATTCTTATGGCATAATTAACATTTGTGCAATGTTGTGTTAATGTATTATGTCCTCACAGATGAGTTAGCTGACAATCGGCTAAAGCTTATAGCCAATGGCCCTGAAAGATCTGTAGATACTTATACATGCTGCATTGTCAATGGTTACAGATTTAAGTGTTGCGATATTGGGGAAGTCGCTTCTGCTGATTCTGGTGTTGTGGTGAAAGGTAGCTGCTACAATAACATTTGGGATGACTGGTATGGACGATTGCTAGAAGTTTTCGTACTCAAGTATTGTGGTCATAAAGAATTAGTTTGCTTCAATTGTCATTGGTTTGATGTTGAGAATGGAGTTAAAGTAGATAAAAAATCAGGATGGGTGACTGTTAACGTTAAGTCAAAACTAAGACTGATGAGTGGTATGGACGAGTCTTTTATTTTAGCAAGTCAAGCAACACAGGTGTACTACGTGCGGAGTGTTAAGACTCCTGCAAGCCCATGGAATGCGGTTATAACCACCAAAGCCCGTGGGTTTCAAGGCACAACTCCTCGTCCGCATTGATGAACCTTTATAAGTCGAAGTTCACCAAAGGTCACACCTGGCGATGTGACAATTATTAGTGAGTCTAGTGAAGAAGAGGATGATGTTGTCATTGGCTGTCGAAGTGAAGACGATGTGGTTGAGGAGGTAGATATAATTGAAGAAATAGTTGAGGAAGACGAATATGGTGATGACAACGATAGTGAAGATCTACTGCTCGAAGATGATGATTCTAATATTGATGGCTTTGATGATATAAATGATTAGGAGTATGTACTCTTTATGTCCTTTTAGTTATATTCAAATGTAATAGTTGTCTCCTTTTAGTTATATCTGCATGTTGTATCCTTTTAGTTGTATTCAAATGTCATAGTTGTTTCTTTGTAGTTAGGCTTTTAGTTGGTGATTCACCTTTCAATTTTGTCAATTAGATGATTGAACTATCAAATATTTTCTTGATCTCCCTCTTCTTCTTCTAAACTGTGAAGAGGAGGAGTTCATCAGAGAATTACTTGATCTCCCTTTTTTCTCACTGTTTTTAGATTTTGATCGTGACTTTGTTGCCATTTTTTATATTTAAGCCAATAAAAAACAATAAATAAATAAAATAAAAATAAAAAGAAAGAACAAATGAATGTTGTATCCTTTTAGTTTTATTCAAATGTCATAGTTGTTTCCTTTTAGTTATATCTGCATATTGAATTCTTTTAGTTGTATGTGCATGGTGATTCTGATATTTGTGTTTGTATCCTTTTAGTTGTATCCGCATATTATCTTCTTGATGATGATTTGACAGTTTATATACAGATATGGCGTGCACACCACATGGCGATCGTGTTGGGCGAGCAGGTCGTGGGGGCCGTGGCGATTCTACACGTGATGATCAGGCCGGATCGTCAGGTATAATTACATATTTTATTGGGATACATATTATTATTTTTTATTTTATATTGTATTGACATTATATTTGTTTATATAAATATTGATGTATTTCACTACATAGGTGATCGACGTAGGCCTCCGCGGGGACTATCACGTGGATTGCTAGGGAATCCCCCCCAGACCCCGCTTATATGCCGAGTTGGGACTACTAGGTAATATATACATTACGTTTGTATTAATTATTTAGTTCTTATATATTCTTTGTAATTTGGAAATTTAATAATTTCAATTTTAGTATCCTTGATGCGACGCCAAGGAACACGTTGCTTGGGATCGTCCACAATCGATTCTCCAGCCCGTGGATGAGGTGGGCGGATGTGGATGATTGCACACGTGCGCTTATTATTGCTGAGTTTAGGGTAAGAAGTCATTCATTCATATGTTAGTTTTAATTTGTGCTTTTGAATATTTATTTACCGCTTTGCTCTATGTTGTCTACTAAGTAACTGCTGATATTCATATGTTGTACTGCAGAGATATTATCGTTTTGAGGACGGGCAGAAGGCCCATGGGATGACTGTTCTCGAGAAGTATCTCGAGATGAATTGGCACAAGTGGGTGTATGACTGGAAGAAGAAGGCGGCCCAGACCAAGATGGCTGATGGACAGACACTTAGAGATGTCCTACTGCATTTCATTAGTGTCATGCGGTGTGGAGGCGATGTGCGATATTTGGGAGGGCGAGGCGTTCAAGAAGATGTCGGCCTGACAACTGACAAATGCCTCGACACAAAGAGTCGCCTCCCACATGACTGGGAGTCATCGTCTGACCTCTACTTCTACAGGAGAGACTTCGGCGAGTCTAAAGCACCGACCTTCCCTCCTCGAGTTTTGGTGGCACGCCACCGTAAGAAAGGTGATGGTGGTTATATCTCACCTGAGGCAGAGCGTATTGTGGTAAGTAATTTAATTATTTCATTTATTATGTATTTGATGGCTTTGAAATTCTTTTGAATTTTTTTGTGTAATACTTGCTTTTCACCTATTTCTGTGTTTTTTCAGACACGGTTCGAGGACCTTTCTGTGGTCTGGAGCACCCAGAGAGGTGACATTCCAGTGGCTGATGCTGAGCATGAGGACGAGGAGATGGAGGACTGGCCGAGGCTGCTGGGGGCGAGGAAGGGTAGAGTTGTGGGCATCCCCGTGTCCCAAATTTTCACACTATAGTCCCTATCACGAGATCTCGACGTCGCCTTACCACCCGGAGGTAGTGGTGCGAAGTGGATCGTGTCGGCCCTTCATTATCTGACGACTTCTTCAGGCGGATCATAGAGGGGTGCATGGCGAGCAGTGTCGTGCAGTCAGGTGCACCATCACGCGAGCGGATCTACCAGCTTTCTCAGGAGGTTGTCCACGACTCCATAGATCCTGCAGCTGCCGCTGATGACCTCATGGGTGTAGTCCGGGAGGAGGCCATCCGTGTATGTGCAGTTGTCTTGGCCAACATCTTTCCTCCACATATTCGATAGGTAAAACTTATTATTGATGTATTTCTTTATTTGTAATTATATTGCTTATATAAACTGTCAAATAACTAGTTAACACGCCTAGGCATAGGAAATAGACACGCGTTACAACTTACGGGACTCGATTCCAATATACGAAATTCGAGTTAAGTCCTAGTTTGTAAAACTCGCCAACATTTGGGCAAAAAGCCGAAAAATAGGTCAAAACCCGCCTCGGTCGTCCGAATGCCACGCAAACACACACGTAGCACCGAGTAGGAAATAGACACGCGTTACAACATACGGGACTCAATTCTGATATACGGAATTCGAGTTAAGTCCCAGTTTGCAAAACTCGCCAACACTTGGGCAAAAAGCCAAAAAATAGGTCAAAACCCGCCCCGGTCGTCTGAACGCCACGCAAACACACACACATAGAACCGAGTAGGCAATAGACACGCGTTAGAACTTACGGGACTTGATTCTGACATACGGAGTTCGAGTTATCGCTCAATTTGCAAAACCCGCCAATACTTGGGCAAAAAGTCAAAAAATAGGTCAAAACCCGCCTCGGTCGTCCGAACACCACGCAAACACACACGTAGCACCGAGTAGGCAATAGACACGCGTTAGAACTTACGGGACTCGATTCCGACATACAGAATTCGAGTTATCACTCAGTTTATAAAACCCGCCAACACTTGAGTAAAAAACCGAAAAATAGGTCAAAACCCGCCTCAGTCGTCCGAATGCCACACAAACACACACGCAGCACCGAGTAGGCAATAGACACGCGCTACAACTTATGGGACTCGATTCCAATATACGGAATCAGATTTAAGTCCCAGTTTGCAAAACTCGTCAACACTTGGGCAAAAAGCCGAAAAACAAGTCAAAACCCGCCTCGGTCATTTGAACGATACGCAAACAAACACGTAGCACCGAGTAGGAAATAGACACGTGTTACAACTTATGGGACTCGATTCTGATATACGAAATCTGAGTTAAGTCCCAGTTTGTAAAACTCGCCAACACTTGGGGAAAAAGCCGAAAAATAGGTCAAAACCCGCCTCGGTTGCCCGAACGCCACGCAAACACACACGTAGCACCGAGTAGGAAATAGACACGCGTTATAATTTACGAGACTCGATTCCGATATACGAAATTTGAGTTAAGTCCCAGTTTGCAAAACTCACCAACACTTGGGCAAAAAGCCGAAAAATAGGTCAAAACTCGCCTCGGTCGTCCGAATGCCACACAAACACACACGTAGAACCGAGTAGGCAATAGACACGCGTTACAACTTACGAGACTCGATTTTGATATAAGGAATCCGAGTTAAGTCCCAGTTTGCAAAACTCGCCAACACTTGGGCAAAAAGCCAAAAAATAGGTTAAAACTCGCCTCGGTCGTCCGAACGCTACGCAAATACACACGTAGTACCGAGTAGGCAATAGAGACGCATTACAACTTATGGGACTCGATTCGATATATGGAATCCCAGTTTGCAAAACTCGCCAACACTTGGGCAAAAAGCTGAAAAATAGGTCAAAACCCGCCTCAGTCGTCCGAATGCCACGCAAACACACACGTAGCACTGAGTAGGCAATAGACACGCGTTACAACTTATGGGACTCAATTCCAATATACAGAATCTGAGTTAAGTCCAAGTTTGCAAAACTCGCCAACACTTGGGCAAAAAGCCGAAAAATAGGTCAAAACTCGCCTCGGTCGTCCGAACGCCACGCAAACACACACGTAGCACCGAGTAGGAAATAGACACGCGTTACAACTTATGGGACTTGATTCTGATATACGGAGACCGAGTTAAGTCCTTGTTTGTAAAACCCGCCAACAGTTAGGCAAAAAGCCAAAAAGAGTCCAAAACTCGTCTCGGTCGTCCGAACGCCACGTAAACACACACATAGCACCAAGTAGGTATTAGACACGCGTTAGAACTTGTGGGACTCAATTCTGATATATGGAATCCGAGTTAAGTCCCAGTTTGCAAAACCCGCCAATAATTAGGCAAAAAGCCAAAAAAAAAACCCAAAACCCGCCTCGGTCATCCAGTTGACGCGCGAACATAGGCAATAGCACCACATAGGCAATAGACACGCGTTACAACTGATGGGACTCGATTTCGATATACGTAGCCCGAGTTCGAGTCCCGTCCACCTAACTTGAAGAACACAAACTAAAATAATGTAAATATGTTTTCATTTTGATTTTGTTATTAATCTTTTAATTTTGTAGGGTCTTGTTGACGAGACTCATGGAGGTGGAGGTGGAGGTGGAGGCACTGGTGATGACTACTGAGCTGATGACGAGTAGCCTCCTCCAGTATAGGGCGATGACCGTCGAGTTGATGACGAGCAACCTCCTCCAGTACAGGGCAATGACCGTCGAGTTGATGACGAGCAGCCTCCTCTAGTACAAGGTGATGACCGCCGACTCGATGACATGGAGACAAGCGACATGTTGTAGTTAGTTTAGTTTATGTTATATTCTGAGTTTCATGTATGTATTTGTATAGTTTTTGAGTTATACCGACGATCATTATATTTTTTATCTATGTATTTGATTTGGGTTACTAGTTTATAACAGGTATAGTTATGATTTGATGGTTGTTATTAGTTTATAACAGGTGTATATTTGTAAATGAACAGGGAAATTTTGAAATTTTAAAAAAAAATTCAAATTTTATGTAGTCATTGCCGATGGGGGTAATGGCGACGGCTAAGCCGTCGCCAATGACTTACAGCGACAGACATGATAAGAAGGTCATTGCCGACGGTTCCTTAGTCATTGTCGATGGCCATGCCGTCGGTAATGAGGTTTTCCCTAAAAAAATCTATGGAGTCTTTGCCGACAGCCATGCCGTCGGTATAGCCATCGCCAGTGACTTAATGCCGTCGCCAATGACTCTCGTCGCCAATAACAATGATGCCGACGGCTGACGACGGGAGCCAGGGGCGACGGTTGTGTCGACGGTAGTGTCCGTCGCCAATGACCTCAATGTCGACAGCACTACTGTCATTGGCGACGGCATGGCCCGTCGGCAATGACACTTTTTCTTGTAGTGTTATAATAATATGTAATTAAAATATAATTAATAATAGTTGTTACTATTATATATGTATACATATATACATACATACATATATTCATATATATATATATATATATATATATATATATATCTGTGTGTGTGTCTGTGTGTACGTATATAAAGAGATATATTTATATGAGAAATAGAGAATACTTACAGTATGTGAGCCCAAGTGAAAAATTAGGGTTCACATGACCTAATTGAATTAAATGCACAATTAAGGTTCCACGATGTCATTAAATGTGCAAATTAGGGTTTGCATAACCTAATCGAATGAAGACGAAAAAGTCAGAAATTAATGCGTTAGACCCAGGAGAAGTCTCCACGTGTCCCGAGGCAGAAGACTCGCGGAGGCAACTCGTTTTGGGAATTGATTGAGGGATTAAATTGGTGGCTAGAAGGACAGGGCAATATTGGCATATTATTCTAATGACTAAAGGGAATTTCTAGAATTTCCCTGAAAAACACGTGCCTAACATGTGACTACTCACAACAAAAAAATGGGGCTTCAGCAACAACCAATTTTCATTACTAAAGGTGCCAAATTTCGTTGCAAAAGGGTTTTGGCAACGACTTTACTGTCGTTGCGTCTTTCGTTGCGCAATGAGTGTTGCTAATTGTTCTGCAACGAACATTTTTTTTTCGTTGCCAAAAGTAATATATTTTGCAACGAAATTTGGCTTTCGTTCAGAGACATCGATCCTTTAGCAACAAAATGTATTGTTGCAAAATAATTAAAATTTCTTTGCTAAAAACCCCATTTCGTTGTAAAAGCCTGCTAATTGGCAACGAAATGAACTCTTTTTTTTTTTTTTGCAACGACCATGCATTTTCATTGCAATTGACACCATTTTGCAACGACATTTTTCATTGCAGTCAATTATGAAAATTGTTGCCTAAGCTTACTTTCGTTGCGGAATGTAAACTTTTTAGCAACGATTTTCGTTGCTGATTATATTATTTGACAACGACATTATGCTGAATTAGCAACGAAAATGTTTGTTGCTGGTTATTTTTCAATAGCAACGAAATTAAATCGATTAAAGAAATCTACATTATATGTTGCTTGCTTTTATATGTGCAACGAAAGTTGATATGATTTGCAACAATAAAAAATGTTGCCTTTTATGTTAGTATTAGCAATAATATCCTCTCCGTTGTTATTAGGTTAATTTTTCGTTTCTAAATATTATATTTTTAATGCCATTAGCAATAAAAATTTGTTGCTAAATGTATAAAACATTATTGCTATATTAAACTTGTTCAATGCTTTGGTAACGAATTATATAGTTGCCAAATCAAAATTTGACATTTTTTTTTATACCTGGCTGGCTCAATATCCCCATAGCAAATAATGGCAAAAATATAAAAAACTAAATTAAATATTATTAACTTAATAAAATCATCCACTACATAATCATTCAATATCTTTGATACGGACACTAAGCTTTTTGCAATGACGAAGCTCTTACACTTCAATAATGAGCACGACAGTAGTGAGAGAGGTTTCAACGATTTGCTCGCTATAATTGGACAGTTCTTATGTGACGCCCCTAAAATAGGTATACATCACCCATCTTGGGTCGTCAGATACATGATACAAAGTTCAAATACAACTTAATTATACAACTATCGTGTAAAATACGACAAAACATAATCTGAGAGTTTTAACACGAATATTGTCATCTAGACAATATCCACACTCAAATTCAATCTTAGTACATTTATTGTCATACTATTTCACAGAATAGTGAGGACTACTAATGCAGCCATCTGGACCGTCAATCCATTCCCCGACTAGATCCAAATATATATTCTCATTTCAAGAGAACAAAGAAAAGAAAGGGTGAGCTTAACTAGCCCAAAGAAAAATATTCTCGACTAAGATAATGCGTAATAAATTATCCTTAGCCTTCAACAAAGATAACAACCGATAGAATACAATAGACAACAAGTTTTAGATCAACAACTGCAGCGAAATAAGCAATCCATTAGAAGAGTCAAGTAGAGCATAAAATCTACTATCTTCTATGATTTAAAAAGATTTTCATCAACTTTATTGCTGAGACTCAGCTTAATAAATAAACTACATCATCCCTGCACCACGGCTAAGGATATTCATGTAATCATCAATGGTCATGATTATACCGAATAATCCCGGGTTATATCATACCAACAACTGTCCATCAATGCACTACAAGCCAATGAGGACTTTTACTGCATCATTCGTCACATTACGGTCATGATTATACTGAATAATCCCTGGTCATAATCATACCAAGTCCATCTATGCACGTAAGCCAAAGATGACTTTAATCACAATATAAGCATGAGGATGATGACAATGACATAATAATTCAATGAGGATGATGACAATGACATAATAATTCAATGAGGATGATGACAATGACATAATAATTCAATAAAACAAGTTCAAGGATAAATTTTAAAGATTTAGAATTTAATTTATCAAGAAATCAATAACGTCCAAATTGTCAACATGATATTGATTTGTTGAGTAAAATTCAAGAATAATATTCATGTACCAAAAATAATTTGGACAGAAAAGAATTAATTTTTTGTCGTGAATAGTATCCCGTGAATAGTACTTCGGGAATAGTACCCCGTGAATAGTACCCTAACATAAAAAATACCCCAAATACCCGAGTGAATAATATTCAGGTGAATAATAATTTGGGTGAATAGTAACCTATGAATAGTAACTCGTGAATAGTACTCCGACACAAAAAAGTGTCCTGAATACCCTTGTAAATAATACTATAGTGAATAGTAACTGGGTGAAAAGTAATCCATGAATTGTAACTCGTAACAGAAAATACCAAATAAAATAATATTTCATGACAAGTACAAAAGAAATGATATCACATACGAGTATAATAGAATATACGAAACTGCAAATGGATTTTCATCCGACATGCGGTAATCCATGTAGACAGATCATTTCCATAATTTAATAAAGAATGAATGCGAAAGGTCATTCACTATGCATGCGGTAATCCACATAGACATATTTTTCCAACAGAATAATAAATGATGAAATAACAAAAGAATTCACCAAGCATGCGATAGACCGCACAGACAAGTTATTCCAACAGAATAATAAAGAACGGAACCAGGTCATGCGTAATCCGCACAGATAGGATATTCCAATAGAATAATAAAGAAGGGAACCAGGTCATGCGTAATTCACACAAACAGGATATTCTAACAGAATAATAAAGAATGGAATAACAACAGAATTCACCAGGCATGTGATGAGATCGCATTACATACTGAGTTATTCCAAGAATAATAAAGAATGGAATAACGGAAGAATTTTACCATGTATGCGGATTTGATTATGAACAAAGTTATTCCAACATAATAATAAAGAATGGAATAATAGAAGAATTTCACCATGTATACAGTAGTCCGCGTATACAGGTTATTCCAACAGAATAATAAGGGATGGAATAACAATAGCTCTCTTCATGAATATGAAAGAAATAATACCCCTTACCTCAAAAGAAGACAGGATACTGGAATAGTGAGGTAACAGACTTTTATTCTTCTTTCTCTCTATAATTTCTCTCTATAATAATTGCTCTATAGCTTTAGTGAATTGGTGAGAAATGAAGGAATAATGAGTTTTTATTTATAGGAAAATATAGTTTCGATAATTGCACGTTTTGGGGCTCGAAATATTATAGTATAATACCTTCCTCTTTTCCTTCATTTTTAATTTAGTCCTGCAAGTATTATCAAACTTGCACCTAGGGGTGCTCATCGGTAAAAAAAATCAACCTAAGATCTTAGAAAAAATTGAACCTATGCATTAATTACTTGCTCAATCTAAAAGCAGTGCACCATTTTCGGTTCGGTTTTCGGTTATACCGCATGGATGGTAATATTTATATTTATTAATAAATAATAATAATTAAATATTTTTTTTAATATATTAACAAAAATTTTTAAAATACTATGAACTAAATTCTCCTAGTATGCTTTAAATTCTTATACTTATATTTTAATATAGCAGGTGCTTAGTTTGTGAAGTAATGTGTGTGCATATGTAAACGGTTGTCTGCTACTTAATTTTATAGTAGTTGTAAATCCTGCATGATTTAAAAATGGAAAATCACGTTAATCAAATAATCCAACTGGGCAGGTAGTTAAAGGAAAGGTGAATAGAGTAATGAACCCAAAGCTGCTGGAGCATGACCCTTGTCTGGAAGGTACAATTCTATCAACTGTACCTGCACTTATACTAAAATGTCTTGATCGTAAACCTAAAAACCGCTACTATCACCGAATTCGGTAATTTTTTTGGTTTTACCGAATTCAAAATTTTATTAAGCCACTTAAATGTGTGAAAAGTATAAGAAAATCAAAAACCGCATCAAAAAATGAAACAAAATAAAACCTTTGCAGCTTCAACGGGTTCAAAAAAAAGCGAAAAACCGAATTTTTTGAGCACCCCTACTTGCACCACCTCCCCTAACAGTAAATCATGTGAATCAATAGTTATAGACATGTGAAAATACGAATTACAATATAGTACATCCATCTATACCTCCATTTTTAACTTAGTCATGCAAGTATTATCAATCTTGCACCAACTCCTCTAATAGTAAATGAATGTGAATCAATAGTACACACATGTGAAAAAATAGTTATAATCATGTGAATTAATAGCAATTAATTACTCATTTATCCGATTAATTACCCGATTGGTCAGTATAACCTCCAGACATCCATTATTATCAAAATAGATGTCGATTTTCACTAACACTAATAATTCCAACACAATGGAACTATCAAATTCATCTTTAATCAACACGAACTTATTCATCATTAATATTATAATTCACAATATTTAACAACCAGGTCGTTCCCAGGAAAGAGGGGGCTTTTCGATAAGGATTTCTCCCTATTGGCGCGCAATTAGATTATCTAACCTCTCCTTGACAGAACTTCTAGATATTGTCAATATTGCAAATAATAATATGAATAACTTTATCATCTCAATTATTGATTTAATAATATAACATATTATGCAGATGATACTATTACAATAATTGAATCAATAATATGAGATATGATGCAACAATTCCATCGTAGCAATAATTGAGTATAACCGAAAGTGACTTCTTACGTAAGCATCAATAATCAATACCGCATGCGTTCTTATGCAACCACACATATTCTCATCACTTTTTACTACCGAGTAGTTCAACAGCTTTTAACGGTAACACTTTCGCCGTTATTTTTATAAAAAGATAATTACAGCTGCTTTCTAACTACAACAATACTTTCGTTGTGGGGTCCACCAATAATTATTAGGTCGCCGTAATTTAATATTCCTGTTAAAACGAATATTCCCCACCAATCGAATATTATATAACAACTTGCTTACTTTGCAAAATTTATAAATATTACCCACAACTATAATATTATATCAAATCCACACCATAATATTCAAAAAAAATATTTCGAGAAATTTAAATCTTTCTTCATAAAATTTGGGGTCTCACATCTTACCCAAGGATCATACTCTTCCTGCGAATTATTACGAAGTGAAGAAGATGGTCAAGGGGTTAAATATGGGGTATCAGAAAATTAATACTTGGTGAACAGGATTGCATGTTATACTATGGGGAGGACAGAGATAAGGGACACCGTGATATATGCAGCTTACCGCACTACAAGGTTACAAAACATTGGGGGAAGGAGAAACATGTTCCCAGAAAAATCTTACGGTACTTTCCACTTGCGCCGAGACTTCAGCGGCTATTTATGTCGTCTCAAATGGCTCAACATATGAGTTGGCATCGAATAAGGGATGTCATGCCTGGTCAGCTGACTCACCCAGCGGATGGAGATGAATGGAAGAGATTTGATGCAAATTATCCTGAGTTTGCGGAAGAAGTTAGGAATGTTAGGCTTGGCATGGCTACTGATGGCTTTCGCCCGATTAATAATTTTAGTCAGCCGTACTCAGTTTGGCCAGTCATTATGGTCGTTTATAATCTTCCACCGGTAATATGCATGAGGGATCCGTATTTATTTTTGACTTTACTCATTCCGGGGGATAAAAGTCCTACAAAAGACCTTAATGTGTACCTTCGACCGTTAGTGGATGAACTAAAGATGTTGTGGGAGACAGGGGTCCAGATGTATGATAAATTGATATGCGAGAATTTTGTGATGAAGGCAGCCCTGTTATAGATTATCACTGACTTTCCGGCTCTTGGGATGGTTAGTGGTTGGTCAACTCACGAGAAGCTGTCATGTCCAGTGTGTATGGGGGATGTGCAAGGCAACCGATTCTGCGATATGGTAAATGTAGTTTCTTTGGGCTCTTTCAGTAGATTCTTGCCTCTTGATCATAATTACGTAAAGATGTCTCGCATACGTTCAATGAAAAGATAGAAGAAGGGGGTTGTTGGTCGGCTGTCGGGCAGTGAGGTCATGGTCTAGTTGAACCAGCTTGAATTTCCTTTGTCGGGGAAGGAACACGGTAAATTGAGAGCAGCCGGGTACGGGAAGACTCATAATTGGATATACTTGCCTATATGGTTTGAGTTGCCTTATTGGGGCACACTTTCAGTTTGTCATTGTATAGATGTCATGCATACCGAAAAGAATGTTTTAGAGAACTTGTTTTACACCGTGTTAGATGTGAGTGGTAAAACCAAAGACAATGACAATGCTCGAAAAGATTTGGAGGCATTGAACATTAGGCCAGAATTGTGGCTTCCCCGTAACACTACAAAACCTAAAGCTCTATTTTGTCTTACTAAGAAACAAGTTGAAGACGTGTGTAAGTGGGTTAGTGGGTTGAAGCTCCTAGATGGATATGCATCGAACAAATTATTTAAGGTTGAGCAACTGAAAATTTCTAGATTCAAGAGTCACGATTGTCATGTATTCATGCAGAAGTTGATCCCAATTTCATTTCGTGAGATGTTACCCAGAAAAGTTTTGGATGCATTAACCGAACTTTCAAATTTCTTTTGAGATATTTGTTCAACTGTAATTAAGTACAGTGATGTCGAACAGATGGAGAAGAATATTGTGCTTACCATTTACAAGCTCGAAATGATCTTCCCTCTAGGATTCTTGTACTCGATGGAACATCTGCCTATTCATCTACTGTATGAACTCAAACTTGGAGGACTGGTGTAATATCGACGGATGTATCCTTTGAGAGGTAATATAAACTGCTAATTGCTCTATCCTGCCATATTAATAATAATTCAATTTTTCGGTATATTTATCTTAGGTATATACGTCGATTAAAACAAAAGGTCAAGAACAAAGCTCGTGTAGAGGGTTCTATTCTTTGACGCTATATCTGAAGGAAGAGCTTGTCAACTTCGCTCATTGTATTTTGACGATGTTGTCTCAACGAAGCACAACCGCTTTAGGAAGGAATGAGGTTGTTGGTCCAATAACTCATCTTTGATGATGAGTTAATCAGATTCACATATCCGGCTAAACCATTTAGCCATGAGACGCTGACTTACTTAAGCGACAAAGAGTTGAAGATTGTATCTACATACGTGCTTCTAAATATGCCCGAAGTATCATCATACATCACGTAAATCTCAGCTTATTTGCGGTATTTAGTATAATTTACAAGTGTAGTCATCTATATATGTTAAAGACATTTTACTAATTTCGTAGTTCATTCGAAGAGGAAGCGTATGCTTCTAACCCAACTTTTACTGCAGCAGAATTGGAAACATTCACTAATGCTAATTTCCAATAGTGGTTTAAGAAAAGGTTTGAAGCAGAGAATAATTCTAAGCGTTTTATAGATGTCATCCAAGGACCTTACAAAGTTGTTAGTTCTTTTATTGGTTGCATCGTGAATGGGTACAGATTTAGAGTTGATGACTTGAATGAACTCACATCAGTCAATTCTGGGGTTGTGGTGTTAGGAAGTTGCTACCAAGATTCCAAGTCCAATTACTATGGTCGTTTATAGGATGTGGTTGTGCTCAATTATCACGGCGGCAAAAAGGTATTTACATTTAAGTGTAGCTGGTTTGATACTGAAAAGGGTGTTAAAGTTGATCGTAATAGAATCACAACCGTGAATATCAAGTCGATGTTAAAGTCTGATGATGTATTCGTGTTAGCAAGTCAAGTGACTCAAGTGTATTACGCTCCCTATTTCAGAATACTCAAGTCCCTGGTACACAATAGTCACTACTAAAACACATTCATTTAATGCTGATAACATGCTTGGTATGGATGAGGCATTGCAAGAAGATGTGAGTAACCCTTTGGTCGTAGTGTTTCATGCTAAAGATGTGGTGAGTACTGATGTCATTGAGGTACCTATCGATGAGGATGTCGAGGCAAACGTACACATGAATGATTATGTAGTCGTTGAAGATGATAACGATGATAAAACTGATGTCAAAACTGAGGATGAGGAAGATACTGAATCCGAGAATGATATACACGTTGATTTTGATGGGTTTGATGACGTGCGTAATTGAAAATAAGCATTCATATTAATACATACCACATATTGTTAAACCTTAATATTCATAATCTACCAATTTTGTTATTGCAGTAGGATATTTATGGCTAGACATACTGGTGGAGGTCGTCGAGGTGGTGGGTGATCCTGTACTAGAGACGGTAGCCACGATGGAGGCTCTTCTTCAAGCAAGAGTAAGTTATCTTAACTAGGATTTAAATATATCTCAAGTTGCATTAGTTACAATGTTTATTGACTCAGTTAAATATAAATATTATAGATTCACCTCGTCGACAAAACCAAGGGATGAACCTCAGTATCTTTGGTCGTTCGCAGGCAGTGTCATTTACAGTACCGGTGGATGCCGCTTCCTAGCAGTAAGTGTTAATATATTGGTAATATTAATTTCAGATATTGCAAAACACAATTCACATAACACATATTTTTATACTTTTTCTGTAGTATACTAGACCCGGTGGTTAAGCACACCCTACACGCGATCTGTTCGATGCATCTCCCCGAGGTGCGTGCGCGTCACCAAGATATCTACAGTGATGCGATGTCACTTTTATGCAGTCTGTCTTATGGGAGTTCCACGTAAGTTAAGCATATTATATTAATTACTACATAGTTGTATTAGGATGATGAAATCAATTGTTCCTAATTTTAAATTAACTTTTGTTATAGGTTTATTATCGATTTGACCCGAGCATCTCTCAGTCAGTTGGCGACGATGTGATTGAGCATCATGTCGCTACGAATTACTCCAGCTAACTGTATGAGTTGCGACAGAGGGAAACCCGTAGTTGAGGACCAACCCGGGACCACCATCGAGATCATCGCCCCCACATAGTCTCCGATTTAGCACGGGAGGCTATGTATGCGCACCGAGGTGATGACTTCAAGAAAAAAAGTTTGAAAGAAGAAGAAGAAGAATCGTGGTCACCCGAGTGATAAGTACACCACCGGTTTTCAATCGTTCGAGGAGGCGAAGATTTGTAAGTCGTTGTATTTAGTTATTTATGCATCAAGTTCTCACACAAATACTTAATAATTGCTTTATGAATGTTTTTATTAGGCATTGAGGAGGACCTTGGGACGAGATCCTACCATTCTAGAGTTTTGGGATCGAGCCCACACGCCTTTGAGGACGAGCGTGCTTTGTCTCGAGCAAATTTTAGCTATCTGGGTAAAACTCATCTTACTATTTAGCTTTTAATAATATTCAATCGTAAATAAAATGATATAATTAACATACGATCACGGAATACATTACAGACCGATTTTGAGGCTTGAGAGATTTAGCGTATAAATGAAATGGGAGGCTATTAGGAGGGGTTATGAGCTGTTAGATTCTGCCACCCCTCTTCCTAATATTGTATTAGATCGGGATGAGGAGCTGAGACTATGGGTCACGTCTCAGGATCCCCCTACTAGCAGTACCGGCAGATATCGATTGTTGGGTCTGCCGAGGATACCTTCATATACAGTTCATGGAGGTAATATTTTATTATGTTTCACGAAATTATCCGAATTTATCACATTATATAAATTATTATTAGTAATCGAATTTGTATCTCTTTATAGGCTCCAGCCAGTGCCAGCGTCCGAGAGCACATGCCGGACCATCTCATATGGGCGCTGGCTTGGATGACGATATCTTCCGGCGACTGATAGGGGCCATGTCGGATAGGTTCCATACCGATTCGGTCTTTCGGCGTCAGCAGTTGCCTTCCAGTTCTCGTCTTCACCAGATTGCTCAGGATATTATAGCAGGGGCCTCTGCAGAGAGTACGGGATTACAACGGGAGTAGTTTGACGCTTGGAGCACCGAGATTCTCCGGATGGTGATTACCCTCTTGGAGGAGGCTTTTCTTCCGCCCCCACCTACTCAGGTATTCTTATTGTTTATGTTTTTTTTTCAATTAAGAATAGCTTGTTAATTTTATACTGTATTTCTATGATATTAGTTACTTTTTTAAAGGGCTAAAAATTATTATATTTATAATTTTAATTTTTTTTTTGCCGAATCATGAATATGGTGGTACTTGATGTAAAAAAATTGTAAATAGCTCTTTTTTAAATTAAGTCAAACCGTATATTTATACGGTCAACTAGTATTAAATACACAAAACCCGATCGAATTTTTGGGCGGGTTGGGTATTCCGACCAATTTTGTCCGGATTCGGAAATTGGGGCCTAAATTGTATCAAATTAGGCACTTGATGTAGTAAATTGTAAACCCAAATTCTTTGGGAGCCGAATTATAAATTTAATGGTATTTCATATAATAGAAGTATAATTAGCCATTAATCCCATTTAAATATACTCTATACTAAATATATTATTATCTTGAAAGATACATATCATATTTCTAGCACTACAAGAAATCACACATTTTATGACGAATTTTTTGCCATGCACAAATTTTTGTCACAATTTGTTAATTAATAATTACGAAATTCATAATCGTCACTAAAACTTTTGTTTTTGTTACGACCTTTAATTTTGTTACTATTAATCATTTATATCGTCACTAATTTACACATTTGATGACGATTAAGAAAATTTCGTCACATTTTATTTTGGAGGTACAATTTCGCACCAAAATTTTGGAGGGAAACCTTTTAGTGACATATTTGTAATAATTGATGATAGTGTTTATTGTCACCAAATATTTCTTTCGATGACAACATAATAGTTTATCATTAATTATTTGTAAAATTTAGTGACAATGTGATTTCGTCACTAATGTTCACATTTAGTGACGCCAAATACAAATTCTTTATAATTTTATTTGGAGGCAAAATTTTCTAAAAATTTTAGAGGAAATTTTAAAAGACAAAGAATAATAATTTATGACAATTTTTATTGTCACAAATACTAACTTTATATGATGACGACTCGTTAAATCACTAATTAGAAGAGTGGATAAGTGACAAAAGCGGGTTCAATCATAAAGTCTTATATTTAGTGACAAAGTAAGTAATATCGTCACAATTTTATTTGGAGGCAATTTTTTTAAGAAATTTTGGAGGAAATTTTTAAAGACAAAAAAATAATAATTGATGACAATTTGTATTGTCATAAATACCAATTTTATATGACAAGATAATAAATGGTCACTAATTAGATGAGTGGATAAGTAACAAAAATGTTTCGTTATAAATTCTTATATTTAATGACAAAAAAGTACGTAATATCGTCTATAATTTTATTTGGAGGCAAAAAATTTGACGAAATTTTGAGGCAAATTTTGTAAACAAATACCAATTTTATATTACGAGATAATAGTTCGTTTATTAATTAGATGAGTGGATAAGTGACAAAAATGATTTGTCATAATTTCTTATATTTAGTGACAAAGTATGCAATGGCGTCACATTTTTATATGAAGTAAAAAATTTCCTAAAATATTTTAGATGCAAATTTTTAAATATAAAAAAAAAATTTATGACAATTGTTATTGTCACAAATTCCATTTTATATGAGGAGATAATAGTTCATCCGAATGCCCAAAAGTTTAAAAAAATAATTTTTAAAGCCACTAAATGCCCAAATTTAATTTAAAAAAAATAAGCCTAAAATATAGTAATAAAACTTACTATTTTACTTAGGACCATTTTATAAATATATTTGCCTAAGTATTTCTATATTACTACAAGAAATTATGGATGTAGTGAATGAAATTTTGTGAAGGAATGCATTCCTTCACATGAGTTTTTTGCCAAAGAATTGTGAAGGGAAAAAAATATAGTGTCAATATAATTTTTAGCGAAAAGAAACATCTTCCACAATTTAAATTTTTTTCTTTCGCAAAATTGAGGTAATAAAAGGATATTTGGCGCCAATTTATGATAAAAATTTGCGAGGAAAAAAACTATTAATGGAGGAATTATTACTCACAGTATATTATTGTTCAGAGGTTTTTTGTGAAAAATAAAATTGATCATTGTTTTGTTTTAAATAAATTTTAAAATTAATTGTCTTTGAATATAAATTGTAATATAAATACATTTAATTTTTTTTTTTTACAAGAACACATTTATTTTAATAATACTTTTTAAGTAACTTACAATATCGACTATTTTTTTTGGCGCCCCAAAATAGGTATACATCACATATTCTTAGTCGCCAAATACATGGTACGAATACAAATACAATCTTTAATATACAACAAGAAAGTCGTGAGTTTTAATACAAATATTATCTTCTGTAGGCGGTATCCACTCTCGAATAAGTCCTCATTACATTTATTATCACACTATCTAAATGTAATAGTGAGGACTACTAATACTATCATCCGGACCAATCACTCCGCTTTCCCGACTAGTCTTGGCTACGTTCTCATTTCACAAGAGAACAAAGAAAAGAAAGGGTGAGCTTAACTAGCCCAAGAAGAAATATTATGACTAAGATAATGCGAAATAAATTATCATTAGTCTTCAACAATGTGAAACCGATAAAATATAATAGACATCAAGTTTAAGCTACTGCATTGGAACAAGCAATCCATTAAAAGAGTCAAGTAGAGAATAAAATCTACTATCTTTTATGATTTAAAAGGTTTTCATCACTTTTATCATTGGGACTCGACAATAAATAATCCACATCATCCCTGCACTATGGCCAATGATATTCATTAGTATCACAACCACAAATTATCCATGCACTACGGGCCAAGGATATTTGTGTATTCATCAATGGTCATGATCATACCAACAACTGTCCATCAATACACTACGGGCCAATGAGGACTTTTATCACATCATTTATAATATTACGGTCATGATTTCACCGAATAATCCCTGGTCATAATCATACCAAGTCCATCTATGCACTACAGGCCACAGATGACTTTCAAAAAAAATATAAACATGAGGATGATGACAATGATGTATGAATTCAATAAAATAAGTTCACGAATTAATTTATTCAGGAACTAATAACGTCCAAATTGTCAACATGATACTTCTTTGTAGAGTAAAATTCAAGAATGCTCAGAAGAATATTTCCATGAAAAGATACTGGATGAAGCGCAAATATCAATGATATTCCACTAATTTTATGGAGTATAGAAGTCAAAACTTTAACCAACTTAGCATAATTAAAGAATGGAATAACAAAAGAAATCACCATGCATACGGTTGCTTGATGTATGACGTGTTATTCCAACGAATAATAAATAATCTAACCGAATCGAGCAAAATTACACCGATGTGGGATGTTCCAACAGAATAATAAAGAATGGAATAACAATGAAATCACCATGCATACGGTTACTTAGCATGTATGAGTTATTCCAATGTAATAATAAATAACTAATCAGTCCCGCATAAAATGCACAGACAGGATATTCCAACAGATTAATAATGACGGAACCAGTCCCAAAGCGTAAAGCATCTGAGCGAGGATATTCCAATGAATAATAAAGATTTAAACCGTGTTCTACAAGAAAAACGCATGAACAAGATGTTCCAATAGAATAATAAAGAATGAAATAACAATAGAATTTCACCATGTATGCGGTACTTTGCATAAACAAGTTATTCCAACATAATAATAAAGAATGAAATAATAGAAGAATTTCACCAAGTATAGGGTGAGATCATGGCGTATCTGAGTTATTCCAACAATAATAATAAAGAATGGAATAACAGAAGTTCTCTTCATGAATATGAAAAAAAAAAAAAAATACCCCTTGCCTTATAAAGAAGAGTACTCCGACGGTAGGGCGGGGATATACTTGAAGAAACTTGCACTACGCTCAAAGCGTTCTTAAACGCTAAAGAACTACGCTCAAGATTATAGAAGAATAATTCTCTCTATTATTTCTCTCTCTAGAGTTTCAAAGTGAATTAAGTAAGAAATAATGAAGGAATGAGCTTCTATTTATAGAAGAATAGATCGAATAAGTAACCAATCCATGAACGGTCCAGATCAATTTACTTTAAACGGACGGTCCAGATTGGTTTACAATAAAATATAATATATTCTATTTATAATCTAAAATAACTTTTAAAAAGATTTTACTATGCAAACACTATACATGCACTATGCAAATACTATGCATAATAGAATATAATATAATCTAATTATTAATTGTCTAATAAAGCAGATAACTTTATAAAAGTATTCTGTTTTATATAAAAAGATTTTACAATTAGCCTAATAAAACGAATAACTTTATAAAAGTATTATGTTTTATATAAAAAATTTTTCTGTTTTATTACATTAATAATACTAATAAAAAACAAACTTCATCATCATTATTATTATTCACACTATTAATCGACCGTGTCGCTTCTGTGAAAGAGGGCCTTTCCAATTAGGATTTTTCCCTATTGGCGCGCAATTAGGTGACCAAACCTCTCCTTGGTAGAACTTCTAGACATCGTTAATATTGCAAATAATAATATTAATAACTCTGTCATTTCAATTATTGATTTAATAATATATAAAATATCGACAATAATTGAATAAAACTAAATGACTTCTCACATAAGCATCAATAATCAATACCGTGTGCTACTATGTAACCACGCCAGACATCGTACTTTTTACTACCGAGTAGTTCAACAAGATAATAACAGTAAAACTTCCACCGTTATTTTCAATAAAATATTTTTGTCGCTTTCTCGATCCGACAATAATTACATTGTGGGGTCCACTAATGATTGTCTTGTCGCATTTAATATTCCCTGTTAAAACGAATATTCCCCACCAATCGAATATTATATAACAACTTGCGTTTTTGCAAAATTTATAATTATTACCCACAACTATAACATTATATCTAATTCATTCAAAAATGATAATTATAGAAAATTCATCTTTATTCATAAAAACTGGGGTTTTACAACCTCCCCTTAAGAAATTTTGCCCTTGAAATTAGGGTAGGTAAGGATACCTTGATTTTATTTCAGATTCTAACTCCCAGGTCATTTCCTCAACATCATGGTTCCTCCATAAAACTTTGACTTGAGGTATAACCTTGGAGCGTAGAATATGTTCCTTCTTATCCAAGATTTGAATAGGAACCTCTTCATACGTTAAATATTCTGCTATTTCGTCCGGTTCTAACTCAATAATGTGGTTTGGGTCTTTTACATATTTACGTAACATGGATACGTGAAAAACGTTATGAACACGAGACATACTTGGCGATAAAGCGAGTCTATAGGACACAGTTCCTACTCGATCGAGGATTAAAAATGGGCCAATGAATCGAGGATTAAGTTTTCCTCTCTTTCCAAACCTCGTAACTCCTTTTCATGGAGCAACACGTAACAACACATGATCTCCAATATCGAATTCCACATCCTTTCGATGAAGATCAGCATAACTCTTTTGTCGATCTTGTGAGGTCTTTATACGTTGTCGGATTGTTTGAATCTTTTCCTTAGTCATACGTACCAACTCCGGTCCCAACAACGTTGCTTCACCCACCTCATTCCAGCATACTGGAGAACGACACTTTCTTCCATACAACGCCTCAAATGGAGCCATGCCAATACTTGCTTGATAACTGTTGTTGTAGAAAAACTCCACCAATGGTAAGAACTTATCCCAACTTCCCTTGAAGTCAAGGACACAGAGTCTTAATAAATCTTCCAGAGTTTGAATAGTCCTCTCTGATTGTCCGTCCGTTTGAGGATGATATGCCGAACTAAATCGTAAATCTGTGCCCATAGCTTTTTGCAAACTAACCCAAAATTGTGAAGTGAATCGGTCTCGATCGTAAAAATATGGATCTTGGCATACCATGCAATCTTACAACCTCGTTTATGTACATACGAGCAAGATGTTCAAGTGTATAAGTTTCTCTTATCGGTAAAAAATGAGCAGACTTGGTCAATCTATCAACAATGACCCAAATTGCATCTATACCCTAAGAAACCTTGGGAAGACCAGTAACGAAATCCATGGTAATGTTCTCCCATTTCCATTCTAGAATTTTAAGTGGTTGCAATGGACCTTTTGGTACTTAATGCTCTACCTTGACTCGTTGACAAGTTAAAGACCTTGAGATAAACAGAGCTATCTCCCTCTTCATATTGCCCCACCAAAATGTATGTCGAAGATCATGATACATTTTGGTACTCCCAGGATGGATTGCAAACGGTGTGTTGTACGCCTCCATCATGATTTTATACTTTAACTTAGGGTCGTTAGGAACACAAAGTCTGGAGTTAACTCAAGTATTACTTCTTCATCGATTCTTTCTTCCCATAGCACCTTTTTGGACTTTCTTCCTCATATGCGCATCGGCTCCAGTCCAGTAGCTTGGCGGCTTTTAACTTTATCAATTAAAGTCGGTTCTACTCGTATATTCGCCATCATCGCATGGGTTCCTGGAGTCTTTATCTCTATCTCCATCCTTTGCAAGTCATACAAAATGGGCCTTTGCGTTGACAATATCGCACTCGTACCCGCATATGATCTTCTACTCAATGCGTCGGCTACCACATTTGCTTTTCCAGATGGTATTGGATGGTATAATCATAATCTTTCAATAGTTCAAGCCAACGTCGTTGTCGCATGTTGAGTTCCTTTTGAGTGAAGAAATATTTGAGGCTTTTTATGATCCAGAAAGATCTCCACTTTCTCCCATACAAATAATGCCGCCAAATCTTTAGTGCAAAAACGACTACTGCCAACTCTAGATCATGAGTAGGATAATTCCTCTCATATTCTTTGAGTTGTCGAGAGGCATAGGCTATGACTTTCCCATGTTGTATGAGAACACATCCTAACCCTTTGCTCGAAGCATCATCAGAGATGACAAATCCCTCCGAGCCGGATGGTATTGTCGAGCAGTCTTTGAAATGAGTCTCCTCTTGAGTTTTTGAAAACTCTTCTCGCATTCCTCACTCCAACCGAATTTTTGTATCTTTTAGTCACCGAGTTAATGGAGTAGCGATTCGAGAAAACCCTTCTACTGAATCTCCGATAATAACCAACTAAAAGCCGAGAAAGCTACGTGCTTGATCATCGATTTAGTTGTTCCCATCTTTGAATGGCTTCAATCTTTATCGGGTCAATGATATTCCATGACTTGATACCACGTGCCCAATGAATGCTACTTCCTCGAGCCGAACTCGCATTTCTTCAACTTGGCATAAAGCTTATATTCATGAAGCTTTTGAGTATCGATCTCAAGTGTTGCTCATGATCTTCACGGCTTTTGGAATAAATAAGGATGTCATCAATAAAGATGACCACAAAGTGATCCAAATATTCCTTGAATACTCGGTTCATCATATCCATGAAGGCAGCAGGAGCATTAGTCAATCCAAAAGACATGACTAGAAATTCATAATGCCCGTACCGAGTTCTGAAAGCTATTTTTGGAATGTCATCGGTTCTAATCTTCAATTGGTGATATCCGGAACGAAGATCAATCTTTGAAAAGAATTTGGCGCCTTGCAACTGGTCAAACAGGTCATCAATACGTGGCAATGGGTACCTATTTTTGATGGTGACATGATTCAACTCCTGATAATCAATACAAAGTCGCATACTCCCATCTTTCTGAAAGTAGTATGCACACAAGCCAATCATGTTTGATGATAAAGCATATACTTTATAACAATCTTATTCATTTATTAATAAAAAGTACTAATTTATTAAAGGCTTTTAATTATCTACATGATGTTGTTTTACAATATGTGTAAATCCATAGTTTTAAGCAATGCTTTTAGAATAATGATGATGATCATTCTAATGAGATCTAAATTCTTAGAAATCTTAAAAATAAAATAGTTCCCAATCGTTGGATTACTAAATTGGGGATTAGTGAATCCGGATAGATTGGTACATACGTTGCTTGCTCATTGGATGAGGATGATTGATCTCATGATCATTTGTGTGTGGAGACACTAAAGCAAGTATGTAGGTGCTTATTAGAGAATAAGTTCACTGAATGTGACTCGCTAAGGAATACCTAATGGAGTTTTACTTGCCTGTCAATAGGAATTCCTGTAGTGATAGTAGTACAAGTGATCCTTGGACTTGAGATCATCATAGTATCTTGTGTATGATGAGTTATACTTTGACTTATTCCTTAAGAGACTTAGGGTATATCAAAGGGTATGCTTGGGTATAATAAGTTGCACATTGAGATAATGTATGATCAATAAAGAATCTACCACTTTTAGTAAAAGAAGAGAAATGTCCTATATGATTCGATAAATGACAACTCAAGTAGTCCTTGGCAAAGCAAATGAAATTAGAAAAGAGTTTCTAATTTTCATTATTTGGAGTTATGCATTTAAGAGTCAAAATACATATAATTAAATAAAATAAGACTTGACAGTAATTCCATGTCTTATATTTAATTGGGACATTGTATGGTGGAAGGATTGAATTGTACGGTAACTATTTACTCAAAGGTTCTTTTATGATTAATGTTGAAATCTATATTATCTAGAAAGTCGTTGATCGCTAGGGAGGCTTATCCCTATTGTAGAATAAATATTATTTATTTAAATAAATTATTAGTTTAATTTATTTATTTAAATAAGATTAAAATTGTTCTAATTGATTTATTCGAAATCCTGTTTAATATGGAGAACCTAAAGGGTCACACCATAAAAGGAAGAATAATTATTTAAGAAGTTAATGGCATAATCGTAATAATAAGTTAAGTATATTTAATTTAATCTATGGTGATAGGATAAATTAAATAGCTTAATATTTATTATTTAATATTTTGGAAATATTAAATATAAATTAATAAGAGGAGTCTTATTATTATTATTTAATTCCTAAAGGAGTTTGGGAATTAATTAATAAAAGTACTCTCAAATATCCTAATAGGATTAGGAGGCAAATTAATTAAAGGAGTTTAATTAATTATCCCTAATAAGATTAGAGAGCTTAATTAATTAAAAGAATTTAATTAATTAAAATAAAACCCAATTCCTTAATTGTTAAGGAGGGTTGCCCACATCTATAAATAAGAGGAGTCTTATTATGGGTGAGTTGGTTGTTCACTTTTACAACATACGTCATTCCAAAAGTTGGAGAGTATGTTCTTTTCTATAGAGATAGAAAACTAGGGTTTTGCCAAACACCTATCTTCTTGAATCTTTCTTCTTCCTTGGTGGATCACCTCTAGAAGCCAAACACTTGGGTGGCTAACGTTTATCAAAGGAAGGAACAAAATCCGGTGGATTCAAGTTGAATGCAAAAAGGATTGGAGGTGAACTTGTACCTGAGGAAGCTCGAATCTTCAAGGGTATGATTCTTGTTTTTTCTTTTTCGTTTAATTAATAATTGTGCATAAAGGGTGATCCGGGTATATGGTTTGTAAAATTTTAAACTCTGATTTTTACACGTTTCCGCTTATTTGTGCAATTTGATTGCGTTCATGAATATTACAAACCTAACACTTTCTTCTTCACGAATAGAACAGGAGCACTCCAAGTAGAAGTACTAGGATGAATAAAGCCAATGTCTAACAATTCCTGCAGTTGGGTCTTTAACTCCTGAAGTTCAATAGGAGCCATTCGATATGGGGCTTTGGAAATGGGTTTTTGTACCGGGTTCAAGGTCAATAAAAAATTTAATTTCACGCTCTGGGGGTAGGCCAAGAAGTTCTTCAGGGAATACGTCAGGAAATTCATTAACAATAGAAATATCATTCAAAACAGACGTATTTTTGTTTAGATCCGTGACATGAGCTAAGAAAGCTTGACATCCATTTTTCAATAAACAAATAGCTTTATGGCTTGAGATGACAGTGATTGATTTTAATGGTTTGGTTGCTTGAATTCGCATAATAGGTTGATTAGGAATATGAAAGCTAACAACCTTACAAAAATAATCAATTTTTGCATGATGAGTGGTTAACTAATCAATCCCTAGAATTACGTCAAATACAAGTATTTTTAATGAAATAAGATCGACAGGTAATGTGAGGGTACCAATTTGAACCAAACAAGACTTATAAACAGTGGATGTAATGAAGGTTTCTCCCAACGAAGTTTCAACAGATAAGTCAAGTTGAAGACGTGTGTAAGTGGGTTAGTGGGTTGAAGCTCCTAGATGGATATGCATCGAACAAATTATTTAAGGTTGAGCAACTGAAAATTTCTAGATTCAAGAGTCACGATTGTCATGTATTCATGCAGAAGTTGATCCCAATTTCATTTCGTGAGATGTTACCCAGAAAAGTTTTGGATGCATTAACCGAACTTTCAAATTTCTTTTGAGATATTTGTTCAACTGTAATTAAGTACAGTGATGTCGAACAGATGGAGAAGAATATTGTGCTTACCATTTACAAGCTCGAAATGATCTTCCCTCTAGGATTCTTGTACTCGATGGAACATCCGCCTATTCATCTATCAGTATGAACTCAAACTTGGAGGATCGGTGTAATATCGATTTTTATGTATCCTTTGAGAGGTAATATAAACGCTAATTGCTCTATCCTGCCATATTAATAATAATTCAATTTTTCGGTATATTTATCTTAGGTATATACGTCGATTAAAACAAAAGGTCAAGAACAAAGCTCGTGTAGAGGGTTCTATTGCTGAACGCTATACGGAGGAAGAGCTTGTCAACTTCTGCTCATTGTATTTTGACGATGTTGTCTCAACGAAGCACAACCGTTTAGGAAGGAATGAGGTTGTTGGTCCAATAACTCATGCTGATGATGAGTTAGCTGTATTCACATATCCGGCTAAACCATTTAGCCATGAGACGCTGACTTACTTAAGCGACAAAGAGTTGAAGATTGTATCTACATACGTGCTTCTAAATATGCCCGAAGTATCATCATACATCACGTAAATCTCAGCTTATTTGCGGTATTTAGTATAATTTACAAGTGTAGTCATCTATATATGTTAAAGACATTTTACTAATTTCGTAGTTCATTCGAAGAGGAAGCGTATGCTTCTAACCCAACTTTTACTGCAGCAGAATTGGAAACATTCACTAATGCTAATTTCCAATAGTGGTTTTAAGAAAAGGTTTGAAGCGAGAGAATAATTCTAAGCGCTTTTATAGATGTCATCCAAGGACCTTACAAAGTTGTTAGTTCTTTTATTGGTTGCATCGTGAATGGGTACAGATTTAGAGTTGATGACTTGAATGAACTCACATCAGTCAATTCTGGGGTTGTGGTGTTAGGAAGTTGCTACCAAGATTCCAAGTCCAATTACTATGGTCGTTTATAGGATGTGGTTGTGCTCAATTATCACGGCGGCAAAAAGGTATTTACATTTAAGTGTAGCTGGTTTGATACTGAAAAGGGTGTTAAAGTTGATCGTAATAGAATCACAACCGTGAATATCAAGTCGATGTTAAAGTCTGATGATGTATTCGTGTTAGCAAGTCAAGTGACTCAAGTGTATTACGCTCCTAATTTCGTAAATACTCGAAGTCCCTGGTACACAATAGTCACTACTAAAACACATTCATTTAATGCTGATAACATGCTTGGTATGGATGAGGCATTGCAAGAAGATGTGAGTAACCCTTTGGTCGTAGTGTTTCATGCTAAAGATGTGGTGAGTACTGATGTCATTGAGGTACCTATCGATGAGGATGTCGAGGCAAACGTACACATGAATGATTATGTAGTCGTTGAAGATGATAACGATGATAAAACTGATGTCAAAACTGAGGATGAGGAAGATACTGAATCCGAGAATGATATACACGTTGATTTTGATGGGTTTGATGACGTGCGTAATTGAAAATAAGCATTCATATTAATACATACCACATATTGTTAAACCTTAATATTCATAATCTACCAATTTTGTTATTGCAGTAGGATATTTATGGCTAGACATACTGGTGGAGGTCGTCGAGGTGGTGAGTGATCCTGTACTAGAGACGGTAGCCACGATGGAGGCTCTTCTTCAAGCAAGAGTAAGTTATCTTAACTAGGATTTAAATATATCTCAAGTTGCATTAGTTACAATGTTTATTGACTCAGTTAAATATAAATATTATAGATTCACCTCAATCGACAAAAACCAAGGGATGAACCTCAGTATCTTTGGTCGTTCGCAGGCAGTGTCATTTACAGTACCGGTGGATGCCGCTTCCTAGCAGTAAGTGTTAATATATTGGTAATATTAATTTCAGATATTGCAAAACACAATTCACATAACACATATTTTTATACTTTTTCTGTAGTATACTAGACCCGGTGGTTAAGCACACCCTACACGCGATCTGTTCGATGCATCTCCCGAGAGGGTGCATGCGGTTCAGTCAGTATGCGCGGTACGATGTCACTTTTATGCAGTCTGTCTTATGGGAGTTCCACGTAAGTTAAGCATATTATATTAATTACTACATAGTTGTATTAGGATGATGAAATCAATTGTTCCTAATTTTAAATTAACTTTTGTTATAGGTTTATTATCGATTTGACCCGAGCATCTCTCAGTCAGTTGGCGACGATGTGATTGAGCATCATGTCGCTACGAATTACTCCAGCTAACTGTATGAGTTGCGACAGAGGGAAACCCGGGTAGTTGAGGACCAACCCGGGACCACCATCAGAGATCATCAGCCCCACATAGTCTCCGATTTAGCCTGGGAGGCTATGTGTGCGCACTGGGAGGCTGATGACTTCAAGAAAAAGTTTGAGCAGGCGAAGAAGAATCGTGGTCAGCCCAGGATAGTACACACCACTGGTTTTCAATCGTTCGAGGAGGCGAAGACGGTAAGTGCGTTGTATTTAGTTATTTATGCATCAAGTTCTCACACAAATACTTAATACCTGTTTTATGAATGTTTTTATTAGGCATTGAGGAGGACCTTGGGACGAGATCCTACCATTCTAGAGTTTTGGGATCGAGCCCACACGCCTAAGGACGAGCGTGCTTTGTCTCAGGCAGCTTTAGCTATACGGGTAAAACTCATCTTACTATTTAGCTTTTAATAATATTCAATCGTAAATAAAATGATATAATTAACATACGTATACGGAATACATTACAGGACCGATTTCAGAGGCTTCAGGACGAGCGTATAGCTGAGCTGGAGGCTATTAGGAGGGGTTATGAGCTGTTAGATTCTGCCACCCCTCTTCCTAATATTGTATTAGATCGGGATGAGGAGCTGAGACTATGGGTCACGCCTCGTGATCCCCTACTAGCGACTCTAAGCAGATATCGATTGTTGGGTCTCGCCGAGGATACCTTCATATACGCCTTCATGGAGGTAATATTTTATTATGTTTCACGAAATTATCCGAATTTATCACATTATATAAATTATTATTAGTAATCGAATTTGTATCTCTTTATAGGCTCCAACCCGATGCCGGCCTCAGAGAGCACATGCCTGGACCATCTCATATAAATGGCGCCTGCTTGATGACGATATCTTCCGTGGAATCGATAGGGGCCATGTATGGATAGGTTCCATACCGATTCGGGTCTTTTCGGCGTCAAGTGATTGCCTTCCAGCCTTCTCGTCTTCACCAGATTGCTCGTGATATTATAAAGAGGGCCTCTGCAGAGAGTGCGGGATTACAACGGAGTAGTTTGGCGCTTGGAGCACCGAGATTCTCCTGGATGGTGATTACCCTCTTGGAGAGGCTTTTCTTCCGCCCCCACCTACTCGTGTATTCTTATTGTTTATGTTTTTTTTTCAATTAAGAATAGCTTGTTAATTTTATAATCGTATTTCTATGATATTAGTTACTTTTTAAAGGGCTAAAATTATTATATTTATAATTTTAATTTTTTTTTTTGCTTAATCATGAATATGGTGGTACTTGATGTAAAAAATTGTAAATAGCTCTTTTTAAATTAAGTCAAACCAGATATTTATACTTGGTCAACTAGTATTAAATACACAAAACCCGATCAATTTTTTTAGTAAGTTGGGTATTCCGACCAATTTTGTCCGGATTCGGAAATTGGGGCCTAAATTGTATCAAATTAGGCACTTGATGTAGTAAATTGTAAACCCAAATTCTTTGGGAGCCGAATTATAAATTTAATGGTATTTCATATAATAGAAGTATAATTAGCCATTAATCCCATTTAAATATACTCTATACTAAATATATTATTATCTTGAAAGATACATATCATATTTCTAGCACTACAAGAAATCACACATTTTATGACGAATTTTTTGCCATGCACAAATTTTTGTCACAATTTGTTAATTAATAATTACGAAATTCATAATCGTCACTAAAACTTTTGTTTTTGTTACGACCTTTAATTTTGTTACTATTAATCATTTATATCGTCACTAATTTACACATTTGATGACGATTAAGAAAATTTCGTCACATTTTATTTTGGAGGTACAATTTCGCACCAAAATTTTGGAGGGAAACCTTTTAGTGACATATTTGTAATAATTGATGATAGTGTTTATTGTCACCAAATATTTCTTTCGATGACAACATAATAGTTTATCATTAATTATTTGTAAAATTTAGTGACAATGTGATTTCGTCACTAATGTTCACATTTAGTGACGCCAAATACAAATTCTTTATAATTTTATTTGGAGGCAAAATTTTCTAAAAAATTTTAGAGGGAAATTTTTTAAAGACAAAAGAATAATAATTTATGACAATTTTTATTGTCACAAATACTAACTTTATATGACGAGCGACTCGTTCGTCACTAATTAGAAGAGTGGATAAGTGACAAAACTGGTTCGTCATAAAGTCTTATATTTAGTGACAAAGTAAGTAATATCGTCACAATTTTATTTGGAGGCAATTTTTTTTAAGAAATTTTGGAGGGAAATTTTTTAAAGACAAAAAAATAATAATTGATGACAATTTGTATTGTCATAAATACCAATTTTATATGACAAGATAATAAATGGTCACTAATTAGATGAGTGGATAAGTAACAAAAATGTTTCGTTATAAATTCTTATATTTAATGACAAAAAGTACGTAATATCGTCATAATTTTATTTGGAGGCAAAAAAATTTGACGAAATTTTGGAGGCAAATTTTGTAAACAAATACCAATTTTATATTACGAGATAATAGTTCGTTATTAATTAGATGAGTGGATAAGTGACAAAAATGATTTGTCATAATTTCTTATATTTAGTGACAAAGTATGCAATGGCGTCACATTTTTATATGAAGTAAAAAAATTTCCTAAAAATATTTTAGATGCAAATTTTTTAAATACAAAAAAAAAAAATTTATGACAATTGTTATTGTCACAAATTCCATTTTTATATGAGGAGATAATAGTTCATCTGAATGCCCAAAAGTTTAAAAAAAATAATTTTTAAAGCCACTAAATGCCCAAATTTAATTTAAAAAAAAATAAACCGAAAATATAGTAATAAAACTTACTATTTTACTTAGGACCATTTTATAAATATATTTGCCTAAGTATTTCTATATTACTACAAGAAATTATGGATGTAGTGAATGAAATTTTGTGAAGGAATGCATTCCTTCACATGAGTTTTTTAGCCAAAGAATTGTGAAGGGAAAAAAATATAGTGTCAATATAATTTTTAGCGAAAGAAACATCTTCCACAATTTAAATTTTTTTCTTTCGCAAAATTGAGGTAATAAAAGGATATTTGGCGCCAATTTATGATAAAAATTTGCGAGGAAAAAAACTATTAATGGAGGAATTATTACTCACAGTATATTATTGTTCAGAGGTTTTTTGTGAAAAATAAAATTGATCATTGTTTTGTTTTAAATAAATTTTTAAAATTAATTGTGCTGAATATAAATTGTAATATAAATACATTTAATTTTTTTTTTTACAGTAACACATTTATTTTTAATAATACTTTTTAAGTAACTTACAATATCGACTATTTTTGTGACGCCCCCAAAATAGGTATACATCACATATTCTTAGTCGCCAAATACATGGTACAGAATACAAATACAATCTTTAATATACAACAAGAAAGCTGTGAGTTTTAATACAAATATTATCTTCTAGACAGTATCCACTCTCAGAATAAGTCCTCATTACATTTATTATCACACTATCTAACAGAATAGTGAGGACTACTAATACTATCATCTGGACCGTCACTCCGTTTCCCGACTAGTCTTGGCTACGTTCTCATTTCCTGAAGAGAACAGTGAAAGAAAGGGTGAGCTTAACTAGCCCAAGAAGAAATATTATGACTAAGATAATGCGTAATAAATTATCATTAGTCTTCAACAATGTGAAACCGATAAAATATAATAGACATCAAGTTTAATTTGCGACGGAACAAGCAATCCATTAAAAGAGTCAAGTAGAGAATAAAATCTACTATCTTTTATGATTTAAAAGGTTTTTCATCACTTTTATCGCTGGGACTCAGCTTAATAAATAATCCACATCATCCCTGCACTATGGCCAATGATATTCATTAGTATCACAACCACAAATTATCCATGCACTACGGCCAAGGATATTCGTGTATTCATCAATGGTCATGATCATACCAACAACTGTCCATCAATACACTACGGGCCAATGAGGACTTTTATCACATCATTTATAATATTACGGTCATGATTTCACCGAATAATCCCTGGTCATAATCATACCAAGTCCATCTATGCACTACAAAATACGAGATGACTTTCAAAAAAATATAAACATGAGGATGATGACAATGATGTATGAATTCAATAAAATAAGTTCACGAATTAATTTATTCAGAACTAATAACGTCCAAATTGTCAACATGATACTTCTTTGTAGAGTAAAATTCAAGAATGCTCGTAAGAATATTTCCATGAAAAGATCTGGATGAAGCGCAAATATCAATGATATTCCACTAATTTTATGGAGTATAGAAGTCAAAACTTTAACCAACTTAGCATAATTAAAGAATGGAATAACAAAAGAAATCACCATGCATACGGTACTTCGCATAGACAGGTTATTCCAACAGAATAATAAATAACGGAACCAGTCGTCGCAAAATTGCACCGATGGATGTTCCAACGAGAATAATAAAGAATGGAATAACAATGTAAATCACCATGCATACGGTATTGTGATAGACAAAGTTATTCCAACGTAATAATAAATAATCTGAATCGAGTCCCGCATAAAATGCACGTATGTGATATTCCAACAGATTAATAATGATTTTAACCAGTCCCAGCGTAAAAACGTCTGAGCATGTGATATTCCAATGTAATAATAAAAAGATTTAACCGTGTGTTCGGCAGAAACGCATGATAAGATGTTCCAATAGAATAATAAAGAATGAAATAACAACAGAATTTCACCATGTATGCGGTACTTTGCATAAACAAGTTATTCCAACATAATAATAAAGAATGAAATAATAGAAGAATTTCACCAAGTATAGGGTAGACCGCGTATACAGGTTATTCCAACAGAATAATAAAGAATGGAATAACAGAAGTTCTCTTCATGAATATGAAAAAAAAAAAAAAATACCCCTTGCCTTATAAAGAAGAGTACTTTCACCAGTAGGGCGGGGATATACTTGAAGAAACTTGCACTACGCTCAAAGCGTTCTTAAACGCTAAAGAACTACGCTCAAGATTATAGAAGAATAATTCTCTCTATTATTTCTCTCTCTAGAGTTTCAGTGAATTCGTAAGAAATAATGAAGGAATGAGCTTCTATTTATAGAAGAATAGACTGAATAGTAACCAATCCATGAACGGTCCAGATCAATTTACTTTAAACGGACGGTCCAGATTGGTTTACAATAAAATATAATATATTCTATTTATAATCTAAAATAACTTTTAAAAAGATTTTACTATGCAAACACTATACATGCACTATGCAAATACTATGCATAATAGAATATAATATAATCTAATTATTAATTGTCTAATAAAGCAGATAACTTTATAAAAGTATTCTGTTTTATATAAAAAGATTTTACAATTAGCCTAATAAAACGAATAACTTTATAAAAGTATTATGTTTTATATAAAAATTTTTTCTGTTTTATTACATTAATAATACTAATAAAACAAAACTTCATCATCATTATTATTATTCACACTATTAATCGACTGTGTCGCTCCCGTGAAAGAGGGCCTTTCAATTAGGATTTTTCCCTATTGGCGCGCAATTAGGTGACCAAACCTCTCCTTGGTAGAACTTCTAGACATCGTTAATATTGCAAATAATAATATTAATAACTCTGTCATTTCAATTATTGATTTAATAATATATAAAATATCGACAATAATTGAATAAAACTAAATGACTTCTCACATAAGCATCAATAATCAATACCGTAAAGCTACTATGTAACCACGCCAGACATCGCATTTTTACTACCGAGTAGTTCAACAGTATTAACGGTAAAACTTCCACCGTTATTTTCAATAAAATATTTTTGTCGTTTTCTCAATCCGACAATAATTCTGTTGTGGGGTCCACTAATGATTGTGCCGTCGTACGAATATTCCCTGTTAAAACGAATATTCCCCACCAATCGAATATTATATAACAACTTGCGTACTTTGCAAAATTTATAATTATTACCCACAACTATAACATTATATCTAATTCATTCAAAAATGATAATTATAGAAAATTCATCTTTATTCATAAAAACTGGGGTTTTACAACCTCCCCTTAAGAAATTTTGCCCTTGAAATTAGGGTAGGTAAGGATACCTTGATTTTATTTCAGATTCTAACTCCCAGGTCATTTCCTCAACATCATGGTTCCTCCATAAAACTTTGACTTGAGGTATAACCTTGGAGCGTAGAATATGTTCCTTCTTATCCAAGATTTGAATAGGAACCTCTTCATACGTTAAATATTCTGCTATTTCGTCCGGTTCTAACTCAATAATGTGGTTTGGGTCTTTTACATATTTACGTAACATGGATACGTGAAAAACGTTATGAACACGAGACATACTTGGCGATAAAGCGAGTCTATAGGACACGCTTCCTACTCGATCGAGGATTAAAAATGGGCCAATGAATCGAGGATTAAGTTTTCCTCTCTTTCCAAACCTCGTAACTCCTTTTCATGGAGCAACACGTAACAACACATGATCTCCAATATCGAATTCCACATCCTTTCGATGAAGATCAGCATAACTCTTTTATGTCGATCTTGTGAGGTCTTTATACGTTGTTTTGATTGTTTGAATCTTTTCCTTAGTCATACGTATCCAACTCCGGTCCCAACAACGTTGCTTCACCCACCTCATTCCAGCATACTGGAGAACGACACTTTCTTCCATACAACGCCTCAAATGGAGCCATGCCAATACTTGCTTGATAACTGTTGTTGTAGAAAAACTCCACCAATGGTAAGAACTTATCCCAACTTCCTTGAAGTCAAGGACACGAGTCTTAATAAATCTTCGTAGTTTGAATAGTCCTCTCTGATTGTCCGTCCGTTTGAGGATGATATGCCGAACTAAATCGTAAATCTGTGCCCATAGCTTTTTGCAAACTAACCCAAAATTGTGAAGTGAATCTGGTCTCGATCAGAAAATATGGATACTGGCATACCATGCAATCTTACAACCTCGTTTATGTACATACGAGCAAGATGTTCAAGTGTATAAGTTTCTCTTATCGGTAAAAAATGAGCAGACTTGGTCAATCTATCAACAATGACCCAAATTGCATCTATACCCTAAGAAACCTTGGGAAGACCAGTAACGAAATCCATGGTAATGTTCTCCCATTTCCATTCTAGAATTTTAAGTGGTTGCAATGGACCTTTTGGTACTTAATGCTCTACCTTGACTCGTTGACAAGTTAAAGACCTTGAGATAAACAGAGCTATCTCCCTCTTCATATTGCCCCACCAAAATGTATGTCGAAGATCATGATACATTTTGGTACTCCCAGGATGGATTGCAAACGGTGTGTTGTACGCCTCCATCATGATTTTATACTTTAACTTAGGGTCGTTAGGAACACAAAGTCTGGAGTTAACTCGAAGTATTACTTCTTCATCGATTCTTTCTTCCGGCATAGCACCTTTTTGGACTTTCTTCCTCATACGCATCAGCTCCAGGTCTGTAGCTTGAGCAGCTTTAACTTTATCAATTAAAGTCGGTTCTACTCGTATATTCGCCATCATCGCATGGGTTCCTGGAGTCTTTATCTCTATCTCCATCCTTTGCAAGTCATACAAAATGGGCCTTTGCGTTGACAATATCGCACTCGTACCCGCATATGATCTTCTACTCAATGCGTCAGCTACCACATTTGCTTTTCCAGGATGGTATTGGATGGTATAATCATAATCTTTCAATAGTTCAAGCCAACGTCGTTGTCGCATGTTGAGTTCCTTTTGAGTGAAGAAATATTTGAGGCTTTTATGATCTGTAAAGATCTCCACTTTCTCCCCATACAAATAATGCCGCCAAATCTTTAGTGCAAAAACGACTACTGCCAACTCTAGATCATGAGTAGGATAATTCCTCTCATATTCTTTGAGTTGTCGAGAGGCATAGGCTATGACTTTCCCATGTTGTATGAGAACACATCCTAACCCTTTGCCCGAAGCATCACTGTAGATGACAAATCCCTCCGAGCCAGATGGTATTGTCAGAACAGGTGCTGAAATGAGTCTCCTCTTGAGTTTTTGAAAACTCTTCTCGCATTCCTCACTCCAACCGAATTTTGTATCTTTTCGAGTCAGCTGAGTTAATGGAGTAGCGATTCGAGAAAACCCTTCTACGAATCTCCGATAATAACCAGCTAAGCCGAGAAAGCTACGTACTTCGGTCACTGATTTAGGTTGTTCCCATCTTTGAATGGCTTCAATCTTTATCGGGTCAACAGATATTCCATGACTTGATACCACGTGCCCAATGAATGCTACTTCCTCAAGCCAGAACTCGCATTTCTTCAACTTGGCATAAAGCTTATATTCATGAAGCTTTTTGAGTATCAGTCTCAAGTGTTGCTCATGATCTTCACGGCTTTTGGAATAAATAAGGATGTCATCAATAAAGATGACCACAAAGTGATCCAAATATTCCTTGAATACTCGGTTCATCATATCCATGAAGGCAGCAGGAGCATTAGTCAATCCAAAAGACATGACTAGAAATTCATAATGCCCGTACCGAGTTCTGAAAGCTATTTTTGGAATGTCATCGGTTCTAATCTTCAATTGGTGATATCCGGAACGAAGATCAATCTTTGAAAAGAATTTGGCGCCTTTGCAATCGGGTCAAACAAAAGTCATCAATACGTGGCAATGGGTACCTATTTTTGATGGTGACATGATTCAACTCCGATAATCAATACAAAGTCGCATACTCCCATACTCCCCATCTTTAAAGAAAGTAGTATGCACACAAGCCAATCATGTTTGATGATAAAGCATATACTTTATAACAATCTTATTCATTTATTAATAAAAAGTACTAATTTATTAAAGGCTTTTAATTATCTACATGATGTTGTTTTACAATATGTGTAAATCCATAGTTTTAAGCAATGCTTTTAGAATAATGATGATGATCATTCTAATGAGATCTAAATTCTTAGAAATCTTAAAAATAAAATAGTTCCCAATCGTTGGATTACTAAATTGGGGATTAGTGAATCCGGATAGATTGGTACATACGTTGCTTGCTCATTGGATGAGGATGATTGATCTCATGATCATTTGTGTGGAGACACTAAAGCAAGTATGTAGGTGCTTATTAGAGAATAAGTTCACTGAATGTGACTCGCTAAGGAATACCTAATGGAGTTTTACTTGCCTGTCAATAGGAATTCCTGTAGTGATAGTAGTACAAGTGATCCTTGGACTTGAGATCATCATAGTATCTTGTGTATGATGAGTTATACTTTGACTTATTCCTTAAGAGACTTAGGGTATATCAAAGGGTATGCTTGGGTATAATAAGTTGCACATTGAGATAATGTATGATCAATAAAGAATCTACCACTTTTAGTAAAAGAAGAGAAATGTCCTATATGATTCGATAAATGACAACTCAGTAGTCCTTGGCCAAGGCAAAATGAAATTAGAAAAGAGTTTCTAATTTTCATTATTTGGAGTTATGCATTTAAGAGTCAAAATACATATAATTAAATAAAATAAGACTTGACAGTAATTCCATGTCTTATATTTAATTGGGACATTGTATGGTGGAAGGATTGAATTGTACGGTAACTATTTACTCAAAGGTTCTTTTATGATTAATGTTGAAATCTATATTATCTAGAAAGTCGTTGATCGCTAGGGAGGCTTATCCCTATTGTAGAATAAATATTATTTATTTAAATAAATTATTAGTTTAATTTATTTATTTAAATAAGATTAAAATTGTTCTAATTGATTTATTCAGAACCGGTTTAATATGGAGAACCTAAAGGGTCACACCATAAAAGGAAGAATAATTATTTAAGAAGTTAATGGCATAATCGTAATAATAAGTTAAGTATATTTAATTTAATCTATGGTGATAGGATAAATTAAATAGCTTAATATTTATTATTTAATATTTTGGAAATATTAAATATAAATTAATAAGAGGAGTCTTATTATTATTATTTAATTCCTAAAGGAGTTTGGGAATTAATTAATAAAAGTACTCTCAAATATCCTAATAGGATTAGGAGGCAAATTAATTAAAGGAGTTTAATTAATTATCCCTAATAAGATTAGAGAGCTTAATTAATTAAAAGAATTTAATTAATTAAAATAAAACCCAATTCCTTAATTGTTAAGGAGGGTTGCCCACATCTATAAATAAGAGGAGTCTTATTATGGGTGAGTTGGTTGTTCACTTTTACAACATACGTCATTCCAAAAGTTGGAGAGTATGTTCTTTTCTATAGAGATAGAAAACTAGGGTTTTGCCAAACACCTATCTTCTTGAATCTTTCTTCTTCCTTGGTGGATCACCTCTAGAAGCCAAACACTTGGGTGGCTAACGTTTATCAAAGGAAGGAACAAAATCCGGTGGATTCAAGTTGAATGCAAAAAGGATTGGAGGTGAACTTGTACCTGAGGAAGCTCGAATCTTCAAGGGTATGATTCTTGTTTTTTCTTTTTCGTTTAATTAATAATTGTGCATAAAGGGTGATCCGGGTATATGGTTTGTAAAATTTTAAACTCTGATTTTTACACGTTTCCGCTTATTTGTGCAATTTGATTGCGTTCATGAATATTACAAACCTAACACTTTCTTCTTCACGAATAGAACAGGAGCACTCCAAGTAGAAGTACTAGGATGAATAAAGCCAATGTCTAACAATTCCTGCGAATTGGGTCTTTAACTCCACGAAGTTCAATAGAGCCATTCGATATGGGGCTTTGGAAATGGGTTTTTGTCTGGGTTCAAGGTCAATAAAAATTTAATTTCACGCTCGGGGTAGGCGAAAGTTCTTCAGAATACGTCAGAAATTCATTAACAATAGAAATATCATTCAAAATGTATTTATTTTTGTTTAGATCCGTGACATGAGCTAAGAAAGCTTGACATCCATTTTCAATAAACAAATAGCTTTATGGCTTGAGATGACAGTGATTGATTTTAATGGTTTGGTTGCTTGAATTCGCATAATAGGTTGATTAGGAATATGAAAGCTAACAACCTTACAAAAATAATCAATTTTTGCATGATGAGTGGTTAACTAATCAATCCCTAGAATTACGTCAAATACAAGTATTTTTAATGAAATAAGATCGACAGGTAATGTGAGGGTACCAATTTGAACCAAACAAGACTTATAAACAGTGGATGTAATGAAGGTTTCTCCCAACGAAGTTTCAACAGATAAGTCAAAGTCCAATTTCTCCGAAGTCAAATTTAAACTTTGAGCGCAAGTAGGAGAAATAAAGGAATAGGTAGAACCGATATCAAATAAGGTATATACTTCACTAGAGTTTATGATAAGCTTACCCGTGATGACCTCATTCGGGTTCCTTGCTTTTTGGGAGGTCACGACAAACGCCTCTCCTCAGACCATCTTGGCTTTGACTTTTCTGGGGCGTCCTTTGGTGCCTCCATCCTAGCTGAACTTGTCTTCGGTGAACGACAAAATCGGGCTAGGTGACCTTCTCTTCCATAACTATAACATGCTTTGGACGGCATCACACGGTTTGGACTGATGTGTCCCTCTCCTCCGCATTTGAAGCATATGATAGGTGGTCGTTCTCCTTCCTTAACAACAGGTGTTGATGCTGATGTCTTTCCATCATTGTTGAATCTCTTCTTCTTGAAATGTCCATTCTTATTACTGTGGCCATGATTACCACCGAAGTGGTTACCATTCCTGGGATGTTGATTCCCTCCATGCTTATTGTCACCGCTTCGATGATTGTTATCACTGGTATTATCATTTTGCCGGCTGCTCTCTTTTGGTTGGGTTGACTCATTATCGCGCTCCAATAACTGAGCCCTATTAACAACATCTGAATACAAACACAGTTTATGAGAGATAAGATATTGATGTATCTCGGGTTTCAAACCTCTTAGAAACATTCGCGTCATTCTCTCCTCATTATCAACCAAATGGGATGCAAACCGAGATAACTCGGCAAACTTGGCTTCGTACTGCGACACGGTCATGTTGTTTTGCTCTAGTTTAATGAACTCTACATCTTTCATGTGACGAATACTTTCAGGAAAGTACTTGTCGTTGAATAGTTCTTGAAACTTTTCCCAAGACATCTTCAGTGCAGCAGGTTGAGTACGCTTTACAGATTCCCACCAGTAATCTGCTCTGCCCGCAACATGAAGGTGGCAAAGGGAAACTTTTTCTCCTCGGAGCAACCTAAGACATCAAATATCTTGTTGATCTGTTTTATCCATGTCTCCGCCTTAAGTGGTTTTGGCTCTCCAAAAAACTCTGGTGGTCCCAACTTCTTGAACTGTTTGGGGGTGACCTTCCGAGAGTTGCCAGTGTTTCCACCTGTATTTTGGACAGGAGCCGCTCTCGCTTGATGTTGCATGTATTGCATGAAGCCTCAGAACATTCCATCGTTCATCATTTGGTCAGTGTTGTTGTTTGCATGAGGATTGTTGCCTTCTTGATGTACATTGTCCTGGTTATTGATCTGTGGAGACTCAACGATCTCCTGTGCTCCATTGATGTTCTCAACATTCTCGGATGCCATTTTCAAATACTGCCACAAAACAAGGGTTAATTAACATATCATATATTATCCGTATACTCTGACCGACCAATTAAATACCAAATAAACCTAGGTAGGTCATACTAGCGAAGGAATTCCTCGTCTCTCCCTTCCTAGTTCTTGTCTCACATCTTAGCCAGGGATCATATCCCTAAGCTTTGATACCAACTGTGACGCCCCCAAAATAGGTATACATCACCTATTCTGAGTCGCCAAATACATGGTACAAAATACAAATACAATATTTAATATACAACAAGAAAACTGTGAGTTTTAATACAAATATTGTCTTCTAGACAATATCCACTCTCAGAATAAGTCCTCATTACATTTATTATCACACTATTTAACAGAATAGTGAGGACTACTAATACTATTATCTGGACCGTCACTCCGTTCTCCGACTAGTCCCGGCTACATTCTCATTTCCTGAAGAAAACAATGAAAGAAAGGGTGAGCTCAACTAGCCCAGTAAGAAATATTATGACTAAGATAATACAGAATAAATTATCATTAGTCTTCAACAATGTTAAACTGATAAAATATAATAGACATCAAGTTTAATTTGCGGTGAACAAGCGAATCCATTAACTATCATTTACTGCTGCAATGGGAAGGGCCCAACATGTGCTCGGAGGGATGGGTCAAGGATTCGGTCATCTACTCATGCTCGTTGACAGTTCTTGGTGTTTTCAACTCATCCCACCTCACTCTCCGCAGGTCCTGTATCTGCTCCTGCTGCTCCAGTACAAGGTGAACCTGAGCCAGCCTCTATAACTGTAGCTAGCCCATCTGTTCCACTAACAGCTAGTGGGTGATCTGCCACAGCATAATCCACAGTTCCCTTCTGTTCAAAGTGGTCAAATTTTTGCATCACCATCTACTGTTATGCCAATCTGTCGACAAAGATTTTCAATTAATAATAGGTACTGTTGATTTAGTAACTTGTTTGATTACACTCAACTCCACTTACATGTTATCTGATTTCATATCAAGTACTTGTAGGAACTTCGCCAGTCAATCTTCTCTTCCAAATCCAGATAGAGCAGGACCATCAGATTTTCATTCACTTTCAGACTCTTGGAAATCTCGACTGAATGCTATGTCAACAAAGTATGCCTTTCTATGAGCAATGTTTCTTTCTGGTTCTTATTTATGAACGTAGCTATCCTTCTGTAATTTTTTCTCCTGGGCTTCAGTCTGAACTCTTTTTTGTTGTGTATAAGATACAAAGACTCGATTTCTAAGAGTACAAGAGTATGGAAGGAGAAGCTGTTCTCAGGTTACCTGTTTTCGAATCAACAATGGTCTGCCTATTCATTCTGCTCTATTTACTTCTGGTGGAAATCATAACGTGACTGTGTTTTATCCCATCTCAACCTTCATATTTTGTCTTGTACATTTTTATTACTCAATTCATTAGTGGCACTAGCTAGCCATTGATTTTGAGCCAGATGCTTCAACTATATATATATATATATATATTAATTTTTTCCCGTCTAATATCTGTGAGCGTTCTCTAGTATATTGGCTCCAAGGAAACTGATGAGAAAGCCAATGAGGTTCAGAGACTTGGAATTATGGATCTTTGGACCCCAGAAAATCACTATCGCTGGTCTAAATCCAGATATGGTGGTCATGTTTCAGCAATTGTGGAATCAGTGAATCACTCGCGTCTCTTTTTATGCAATTTGTACCTATAAATCTTTGATAAAAAGTTCATTATCTTATAAGTCTTTTTGTCTCATACTATTGCTTTTCTACAGATGTGGATGTTGGAGAGCTTGAGAATCTGAGATTTAAGAAAAACAAGCTGGAAGAAGAAATTTCTGTTTTAGATAGTAGTTTGAAATTGTTTCAGAGTGTGCAAAAGACACTTTGAGGATGAAGCAGCTCAACTTCATAGACAACGTGTAAGCCAACTGACTGAAAATACCTTTTATTTTAGTTGTTGAGCAAAGATATCCCTTATTGTGAATGTATATCTTTCTAACATCACAAGTTTTCTAATCATGCTTTGTAGGAGGATATTCTTAACATTGCACAACATGAGAAAAAGAAACGTCGTGAGCTTGACAACCGTGTCAGTAAGTATCTTATAGATGCCTAATTGGTTAGTTTTTACATGGTCAGGTTGTATTGAAACCCTTTTACTGGAGCTTTGTGTTTCTTTAACAAATGAAATTTTTGTTATTCAAGATCAAAATTAAAATCAATGGAAACAGAGGAAGACCTGGATAAGCACTGATGAAGTACCCCTATTTTGGACAAGCCAAAACTTCAGGTGCCGCAAGTTGAGTTTACCCCTTGTAGTGTCCTTAATTGATTTTGTTGAATATCCTGTTACTATGTTGACATCTGCTATGAATATCCAGTAGACAGGAATTAAAATGAATATTGTACTATAGGTATCCAGTGTGTGAAAAGAGGGATATGCTACATAAACTGCAGGGCGTAATTGGAAGACATAAGATTGGCACATAATTATAGAATAAGGTAAAGTGGAATACTTATAAAGTCTGCTTGCTTAATGCAATAGATAGAATTACTTTACTAAAAATTTATCATCTTAACAACTAACAGTCTGGACTCTGTGCAAGTAAAAGCTAAAGAGCGACTTCATAGGTCAAATATAACTGAATAAAAGGAGGTTATAACAATTTGTAGTTTATCCCCTAAGAACATTTTGTATTTTATTAGCTTATTATGTTTTGTTGGGAAAGCTTGTAGGTTCATATGTTTTTGAATATATTATATAGATTAGAATATAATTTGAGATTTAACAGAATCAACTATTAGTATTGTCAATTTTATTTTTACATGAATTAAATGATCATCTGAACTTTAGAAACTATTTTGATAATGTTGGCGAATGTTTTAGTTTAGATTGAAATGGTTGGATATGTACTTTTTTGATCTATTTTAATTGGTTTCTGTACGCTGCCTGAATGAGAGTTTGGCTTAGTATTTACATATTTGCAACTCAAGCAAACAAGAAACAATCATTGGTTCAACTTCTTCGGTTTAAATATATGGGTTCTTTTTGCTGCACAAGATTCCATAATGAAATGTGTCAGCTGCCTTAAATTACTATTATTTTATCTAGTGCCTTATTTTGGTGTAATGAGTTTGATGTTATAGTGTGATTTTGAATATTTTCTCAGTAGGTTGCTGAGAAAGTTGCCAAGGGGGAATTGAGTTCTGCCTTTGCTATTGTTCGGCCTCCTGGACATCATGTAGAAGAACATCAACCAATGGGATTTTGTTTGTTCAATAAGGCCACCAGTTCTACTGAAGCATGGGCTCTTGAAGGTTTGGTCTTTTTCTCTGAGAATTTGTTTTTGTTTTCTTTCAAATTTGATTTGATAAACTGAACATTGCTAATAGGAAAAGAAATGGGGGGTTGTTGTCGTAGGATGGGATAACATGGCTACTGAGTCCTCCGAATCAATCTTTGGCATTGCTCTTGGCAGATAATGGATTTGATGTGTGGCTTACTAGCACGCGTGGAACTAAATATAGTCGGGGGCATACATTTCTCAGCACTGATGAGGCAGTTGGCTTTTTTGTCATCACATAATTTTTTATCCTTTTTCTCACCCAAATTACTTTTATTGATGAATTTCTTGTTTACTTGATTTATTTTTTTGGTAGGCTTATTGGGATTGGACATGGGATGAATTGGTAGCTTATGATCTTCCTGCTACATTTCAGTATGTCAATGATCAAACAGGACAGAAACTGAATTATGTTGGGCATTCCTTGGCAATTTTATGCTATGATTCTGTTTCTTGTTTTGCTCCTAGAGCCTCTCAATTGATAGTGGCTATGTTAACTTCTTTGATATATCCTTTGTAGGGAACTTTGATATCTCTGGCTTCATTCTCAAAAGGGCAGCTTGTAAGCATGATAAGGCCAGCTGCACTTCTTAGCCCAATTGCTTATGTTGATCAGATGACCTATCCACTAGCAAGAAATGCTGCTGATAACTTTCTTGCAGAAGTATGAACTGTTCTTTTTCTTTTTCTCACTCTATGTTTACAGTGTTGCATAGGGTATATAAGTTTGAAAATCATTTTTTTGGTTTTATTCTTAAAGGCTTTGAAGTGTTTGGGCATTCATGAATTTAATCCAAGGGGGTAAGAGTCTAGTTATTTCTCCCTAGTCAACTTTCTCATCTCATTACTGTTTTGAGTTTAAGAATCTAGAAATTTTTTGCCACTATCACTAACACTTTGAGATAAATAATAATATGGTATGTTTACATTTAAACTTGGCAAAATTAGGAGGTTGAAAATAAATAAGAGTATGAAACTTCTCAGATTCCCAAACTGGCCATTGTGCTCCAATGTAGTTAGAATTTGGTCTCTATTTTTTTGTGAATCCATTTAGAAAATAAATGATAATATATCAAACTTGGCGACTGAGATTTGTGACAATAAATTTTTCTCCCAATTTGTCCTGTGCTGATGTAATCAATCTTCTCAAGGATCTCTGTGCAAAACCAGGTGTTGACTGCACAAACTTGCTCATTTCTTTCACAGGTAATCAAAGTTTTTATTTGTCCTTGACCTTGAAAGTTTTAGCTTCTATTAGCTTCACAGGTAATCACAAATATGTAGAGTTATATTTTAATTGTTATTAACAGTAATTTATAACATCTTAAAATTTAAATTTATTTAAGTTTTTAAAATTATAATTTTATTTACAAAATTAAAAGTAATCAATAAAACGTGCAACTTCGGTTGCTAAATTATTAGTTTTGCCTTTTTGGAACATAATCGAGTTGTGTAGTTGCTGAATTTCCTGTTTTTAGTTTTATTTACATAAATTGTGGTGATGCAATCCAGGTACATGGTAGATGAGGACTCACAATTAAGAACCTTTCTTGAAGAGAACGAGCCTGGAAGTATTCGGGTCCAAAGTTCAAAATTTTCAAATAAGGAATTGTCTTAGCTACCTGACATTGTCAAAGACTTTATCTTACCTGCTGGCTTCCCAGGTGATGATCATTTGCCTGTTATGTAATTATACTTTTCTAAGAGTATAGGCAAAATTAAACTGAAAGCATAATATATGGATTGATTAGTGAATTCCCCACAAGGGCGCATAAGTGGTGGCTTTGGTAACTTGTTGATGATGTGTTATACACTTATACTTTTATTATTATTTTTAAATAGAAGTGCATAATGAATGAGAATATTTTTGCGTTGGCTGTGGCAAGGGGACTAAAAGATCCATCGTTTCGCGTGATTCAAAACCATTTTGCAATATCCGGGAAACTGGGAGAGGTAGCAGCAAAGGTATACTATTAACTTCTTTTTGCTATAACATAAGAGGATTCAATACATGTATGTGTAATTTTGGAGCCATCAAACTCTAAACATCAACTCTCCACATTGTGTAAACTGCAAGTCATATTATCTTCTGGATAAAAGGCCTTAATTTTATATGTTTGCAGGAGGAAGTTTGGGAAGTAGCTTCTCAAATTTCTTTGGGTCTTGGCTTTGGGTATACTAATTTTGGTATGACACGAGTTTCCCTCCGGACATATCACAAAGCACGGACAACAACAACAATGTTTGTTCACAGCTGCGCTTGAAAGAGTTGTATGCAAAGAATACAGGAGACTTGCCAGTGGAGGTTAGTAGAAATGAAGTTTCGGGGAAGGAGTGGAAAATGCTCGATTGTCACTATAAGTCATAAAGGAAAATCTTCTCGCATGCATCGTAATCGAAAGACTACCAATTTGAATTGAAATTTGGGGCTTTCTTTGCGATGGTCTTTGCTAATCTGGTTGATATCTTCATTGGGCTAATGGATGTGTTGTGCGTGGATGTGATGTGTTGGGCTAAATGTATTATATTTTTTTATTGAAAATTTTTAATATAATAATACATTTAGAAATTAATGTCAAACAACTTAATATGATCACCATATCATCACAATTTGTAATCATTTATTGATAAATAATATTTGGTCAATGAAAATTAAAATTTAATGACGCATAATATTTACTCTTTAGAATTTATATTATTGTCACTATTATATACTCATTTAGTCACAACAACTAATTTTGTGACCATTAATAACTCTTTCTGTGACGAGATGTATCGTCACCATAAGTATTCAATTAGTGACATTGAAGAATGTCCCAAAAAGTAACTATTTGGTGACAAATTATTTTGTAATATTATTTAAAATATGAAATGACAACGACATAATTGTCATGTTAAATATATTATTAGGTGACGAATTGTGCTGTCGTCATTTATGTTCTTATTTTTGGTGACGATAAACACAATAACATGACCAAAGAATAATCATAAATATGACAATATTGTCGTTATTAAAATTAGATGATTTAAATAGAGTAACATATTTTCATCATTAAAACAATATCATTTAATGACGAAAAAAGATTTTCGTCATTTAATGCACTAAGTTTTGATGACGAAACATAATATAGAGTGACGAAAGTTTCATTCAAATAGTGACGCTATTAACGTCACTAAAAGTAATTAATTATAGTGACAATGATGTAGATCGTCACCATAAGTTAAAACATTTAGTGATTTACATCAAATAGTGTCAAATATACCTAATACCACGCTTTCATATATTGGGATACATGACGATTAACAATCGTCACCAAATATTTTAGTGACGAAAAATGAATTTTTTGTGACAAATTTTAACGTCATTTTTTGTGTGATTTCTTGTAGTATAGTTTTAATCTTATGTAGTAATTTTTTTTAAACTGAAGTTGTCATAGCTGAGCTAAAATTTTGGATTTTGCCCAGGTTAAAAGGTACACCCTACGAAAGGTGTAATGACTCAGAAAATTGTATATAATATTCAATTATTATAATGTCAAATTTTGAGTATAATTTTTCTTCTTCTTTTAATTATACTTAATTGGCGCGACATTATAATTATTTACTACTTAATAATTTGTTAAGTAGATCATGAATGGTAAAGGAAAGGAAGAATGATATACATTATTATAATGATATTCAAATATCAAGAATGAAAAGGAGTTTAACATGGCTTAATTAAGAAAGATTCTTGATATTAATCTACTTACGTGTCCAAGAAAATAATTATACTATGATATAATCAATTCCATCCAAAAATATTATTTAGTGATAAATAAGGTAAATGGTGTGTACTACCATAGATATTTGAATTACATGGAACCTCTATTTTTGATGATGTGACTGCTATATATTTTGCTAGCCTAAATAAAAGTGATAGATAAAGTCCATGTATATTATTACTTAATAATTTGTTAAGTAGATTATGAATGGTAAAAGAAGGGAAGAATAATATACATTATTATAATGATATTCAAATATCAAGAATGAAAAGGAAAACCAACATGACTTAATTGAGAAAGATTCTTGATATTAAGCTACTTATGTGTCCAAGGAAATAATTATACTATGATATAATCAATTCCATCCAAAAATATTATTTAGTGATAAATAAGGTAAATGGTGTGTACTACCATGTATATTTGAATTACATGGAAGCTCTATTTTTGTTGATGTGAGTGCTATATATTTTGCTAGCCTAAATAAAAGTGATAGATAAAGCCCGTGTATATTACCAAGTAATGTGAGCCCATATTAAATATTGGACCATATTAGATGGGTTATGTGAGCTTGCAAATATACTTTTAAATTTTAGTAATTATTGACCCATGTCTTACTTAAAGAGGTGTAAAAAGAGTCCAAGTTATATAAGTGGCCCAAATGAATTTTCATGTAAGTTTGCAAGCCTTCCTTATTTTATTAAAATATGAGATGAGCATACTACGGTGCTGTTTGTTTACATCTGATTGTCTCTTAATGGACTACCTTTTATTCGGTAAGAGGCATGATGTTATTTCTTTGTTTTTTTGTTACCTCTGAATACCTCTTAATCAGTAAGACAGAAAATGAAATCTTAATAATTAAGAGGTACCTCTTAATGAATTTTTTTTGATAATTTTTTTATATAAATATATTCAACAATATTATGCACTCAATTTTATTAAATTGAATATTTAAAATTATTAAATAAAATTTTACCCTTTAAAATAGTAAAATAGTGTCATTAAGAGATAACTTACTTTTTAGTTATCAAACAATTTTTTAGATTTAGACCTCATAACCATTCAGATGATCTAATTTATTAAGACATCATAATCATTCAGATCTTAATTTTCAGGTTTATCAAATAGAACCTTAGCCCAAATTAAAGCCATATCTGTTCCTTTTCTTATCTAATTCGACAACCCACTTTTTTTTTTTTTGGGGGGGGGGGGGGGGGAATAAGGATCTGAGTTTGGCATTAGTTAGTTCATTAGTCAGTTAGTTGGTTACTATTCAGTTAGTAACTATGTAATATAGGTTGGCTGATAGGAGTTGGATAGGGGTCAAGTAGAATGTCTCAAGCTCAGTCTAATAGCAGCCAACTGACTATTGTGTTAGGGGGGTGAATAGAAGCCATAACATAGCCATGTAGAGAAATGATGGAATGCAAGTTAGGGGCCAAGTAAACTGTTGAAAGAGAGATTAAAATCAGTCATATATGGCAGCACATGGCACCCCAGTTCAGTTGGCTACATACAATCTCTAAACTCCAAAATCAGTAGCAGTAGAGAAAGTGAAGGAGAGCCACGATTGAGAAGTAAGAAGAACTAAGCAGCCCAACACCATTAACCTTTAATAGCCAAACAAAGTAAGTAATTCAGGCCTTTTCCATTCCTTTTCCATGACATATTGATAGTAAATTAGACTGTAATGGGCGAATAACTTGAATAGGCATATGAGGGCTGTTTCATTGATATGTTGACTACTGTGTGCTATTAGTTGTGACTGTTAGTATTGATTTTTAATGTATATGAGGATTGTTAAGAAAAAGATAACTGTGTTGTTATAATTATTGGTTTATACATATAGACCCTAATGAATAAAAGCCATAAGATTGGGATCAAAGTGCAGGAATAATAGGTATTACATATATATATATATATATATATATATATATATATATATATATATATATATATATATATATATATATGGATTGCACCTAAGTGTTTGATAAAATGACAAAGTGTTGATATTTATGTGCTAAAGGCATGTTAGTTATGCAAACAAGGCCAAAACCATGTCTATATGCTAAGATAATAAACCCATGTATACATGTATGCTTATATGCTAAAAGGAGAATGGATAAGATTAACTTGAATAGCTAAGAGGTTTCATGCTTACAACTTAAGTGAAAAGAGGACTGTTTTGGTCAAGTTCAGAACTTGAAATTATAAGAGAGTATCGAGGTCATAGAATGTCTATAAGAAGAATTTAAAAAGTGACCATTAACTTAGTTGAGGTTCATATTGAGTGTTACTCAATTTTCATGTCTAAAACCATAAAAAAGTAAGCTTTATAATAACAATGAACACCAAAATGAAGCACCACCATACCTGAACCATGTAGACATGTTTCAATAGTTATAATATGGCATAATTAAGCTACACAAGCTATAAAAACCAAGTCTAAAATATTTTGAGCATTAGACTTGTCAAAAATCTCATTTTTATTCCCAAAAGTGGACTGTTTTGGGTAAATCATAATAATTGAAATTATAGGACTATAAAGAACATATATAAAGTTGGTAATACTTGGCTATAATGGTTTTCAATCATTGCCAAGAGCAAAGCTAGCAAGAAAACCAAGTTAGGATTTACTTTCAAGCCTAAAGTGAGTTTAGGTCAAAATTGGTTAAGTGATTAAATAAAGTGTGGTGATGCTAAAAGTATCCTTAAGTAACTTAAATACATATGCCTAGACTATACAAGTAGCCAAAACTGGAAAAAATGGAAAAATATCAAAATTAATTTTGGTGAAAAAGTGTTAAAATGTCCAGTTTGAGCCTCAGTTCAAGTAGCCTTAACTGAGATGAATGAGGAACCTAAACCCTTATTAAAATACCTTGATATGTGATCTAGAAGTAGAGCTAGATGGTTGAGCCAAAATCTTAACCAAGAGATTCAAATAAATCATCAAAATATGCAGTAAATTCAATTCTACTACAGTTCGATAGTAGAGTGAAAATCGTAGAGTGAAAGTAGTAGAGTGAAAATCGTAGAGTGAAAATAATAGAGTGAAAATTGTAGAGTGAAAACACCTATTTTAGCTTGATGTTTTAAGAGACTTTATTTAGTTGTTCCAATAGTCCAATGATGAAATAAAATACTATAAAGTGAGGTTTATAGGTATGCCCAAAGTTCAAATCTAAAAGCTTAATACAAAAATTCATAAAAACCATTAAAGTAGCCTTGAAAATCATAAAAACTACAGATTTTGCTAAGAAAATGTGTTAAATAGCCCATTTGGGGTTTGTTTTTGAATCGCTTAACTTGATAGTTTTAAAGACCTAAACCAAGAATGAAATACTATGATATGAGGTCTATAAAATTGCACAAATGGAAGGTTCAAAAAGTTACTATAGAAATTACTAAAAATCCTCAAAGGTACTTTAAAATTCATAATTTTGTGTTTTTGAGTTATATATTAGAAGTAAAGTTTAGGACTTGTAAATGTCTTAACATGACTAAATAAGATAGTAAAAGTGTTTTATGATCTAAGATCTATATCATGACATGTTTAGGGTGAATCAAGTATGCTTTGTGAGATATATAAACTTTATAGGTGATGTGTATCACTACAACAAAAAGGGATATTTTCGACGGAATATTTCGTCGATAATAATGGTATTCCGTCGAGAACAATCTTATTTACGACGGAATAGTCCGTCGAAAATTCGGTAGTATATAAGCACGTTGAAATTAAGTCCGTCGATTTTTCGGTCGGGAATACTTAGAGTCGACGGACATAATATCGACCGAATATTCAGTCGGAGTTAATATATCCCCGACTAAAACGTGTCGGTCGAGGATATTCTGTCGATGCTAAGCATGCCACGTGGTAGTCTGATGAAATTGGAAAAATAACTTAAACGCGACGGAAATTCGTCGAGTATACCACTATTCCGTCGGGGTTATTCGGTCGAGAATATTCGGTCGAGAATATTCGGTCGATGATAAGCATGCCATGTGGCAGTCTGATAAAAATGGGAAACACCTTAACCTCGACGGATATCCGTCGATAATAACACCATTCCGTTGAGGATAGTGTTTTTTTTTAAATATTTTATTTGTTGTTGCAATATCCAGGGATTTAACCCACATCTTGTACCTGTACCTGTTTTCCCAACATCACATACACAAGCTAACAATATGGCCAAGAACATAAATTACAATTACAATCACCTCATCCAACAATATATCAAAAATCGACTAATTAAATGAGAAGTAAAAAGGTCAAAAACATCTCATTAATCTAAACGTAATATTTCGTCGAACTTATATTAACCTCGACAAAATGTATTCGGTTAGAATTAATTCTATCAGAGATAACCCTTTTTCTTGTAGTGTATCTATGTGTGTTATTTGTATGAAAGTGTCATATAATCTAAGCTATAAGGTGTTGTGATAAAATATATTCCTATGTGTACTAAGCTATATTTGCAACTAAAAACTGAATGTATACTTGGCTAATGTTAGTAAATAACATACATGTTAGTTATTCAATAACCATATATAGTAGATCTATGTGTATCAATAATATAGACCTTGTGTGTGACACCCCCAAAATAGGTATACAACACCCATTCTGAGTCGCCAAATATATGGTACATAAAGCAAACTACAACTTTAATAATACAAATGTCGTGTGAAATACGACAATACATACTGTGAGTTTAAATACAAATATTGTCTTCTAGACAATATCCACACCCAAATAAGTCCTCATTACAATTATTCAAACACTATTTTATAGAAATAGTGAGGACTGCTAAAACATCTTTCTAGAATCATCACTCCATACCCCGACTCGATGTTGCTATGTTCTCACCTCCTGAGAAAAAAATGGAACAAAAAGAAAAAGGGTGAGCTCAACTAGCCCAGTAAAGAACATTATGACTAAGATAATATACAACAAATTATCGTTAGTCTTCAACAGGAAAAAATCTGATAAAATATAATAGACAACAAGTTTTAGATCAAAAACTGCAGCGGAAACAACAATCCATTAGAAGAGTCACGTAGAGAATGAGTTCTACTATCTTCTAAGATTTAAAAGTCCATCATCAATATTTTATCCCTGTAACAACAATCAATATACATCTTTAATTAAATATCCATCTTTGCACTACATGCTAAAGATATTTATTTATATCACCAAATTAATTCGTGTTCATCTCAACACTGCTCATCTTTTACACTACGGGCCAAAGATATTCATCGATTAATCATTCATCTTTGCACTACAGGCCAAAGATATTCAGTAATATCATCATTTAGGACTGAGGATGATGAAAAATATTTTACATAAAATGAATCAAAGATAGTAACCATAATAGACATCTTGGACAAAAAGAAAAAATTTTCATTTTTCGGTGAATAGTGCCGTATTTGTGAATAGTGCAGTATATGTAAATAGTGCCATATACGTGAATAGTAACCCCGACACAAAAAGTTCCAAATTTGATTAAAAAGTTCACCAATATTTCGGCATAATGATATTGAAGAAAATAATATCATTTAAGAAGAAAATAACATCCTTACCTCAAAATAACCGTATTTCATTGAATTTGGGATATAGTCTTGTGAAACTTGCACAATCAGATAGCAACACTCAAAGTATACTCACAAGAATACGCTCGATAATATAGAGAGAGAAAGAGAGAAAACTTGTTTCTGGTGTGATTTTCAATTCTAACTTAGCCTTCTATTTATAGGAAAATGTTAGAACGCCATAGGAGACTAAATAATAAATTAATATTATTTCATTTCTTCTTTTCTACGCATTCCCAAATGTTTGATCAGCCACCAGCCATCTTTGAACAAAGCTAGCAGCCCACATGTGTTAAAACACAAGTGGGTCCCACCCCAAAATTAATAAAAATCATTTTATTTTCCGAAACTTCAATAATTCATAGAAAATAGCCCATTTATCAGAAAAATATGAATTTTATGTCCATTCTGCCTGAAATCGAATTCTCTACAACTTTGTAGCTTTGAGTTTTTCCAAATTCCAAACCAAAAATATCCAAAATCCACAAACGGATGATTTTTAATACTTCCAGTCCGAAAAAATACTGATAAAACACCTCAGCATTAATTCCTTCAATTATATCCACATAAAATAAATATATCTATCAATTATATCCACATCAAAAAAATATTTTCTTATCATATAAATCGATAATTAATTATTCACAAATAATATTACAGAATCACAATTATGACAACCAGGCCGTTCCCAAGAAAGAGGGGGCTTTCCAATAAGATTTTCTCCTTACTGACGCGCAATTAGATGACCTAACGTCTCATTGACAGAACTTTCTAGACATTGCCAATAATGTTATCTAATAATATTATTCAAATAATATGAATTATTGATCTGATAATGGAAAATATTGTGCAGTGACAATTATTGAAACAATAATAATATAAACTAACAATGCAACAATTATTGAATCAATAAAATAAAATATTGAACAGTAACTATTGTAACAATTATTGAGTAGTGCCTTCTTACGTACGAATCAATAATTCAATTATATTAATGCAATCTTGTGCTACTTCTTGTCTGACGGCAGACATTCGTATTTTTAACCACCAGGTAATCCAACAGTGTTAACGGTAACAACTACGCCGTTATTTATAAAACTCAAACTTTGTCGTTTTCTTTCATCCAATCGTTTTCCATTATGTGGCCCACAAATGACTGCGCCGTCGTACGGAGATTCCCGACAAAAAGAATATTCCACGACCAAACGAATATTCCCCGACAGAAATGAATATTTTATAACCACTTGCTTATTTTGCAAAATTTTCACATTTCACCCATAACCAAAGCATTATATCAAATTAATACCTTATTAATTTAGAATAATGAATAGAGGAAAAATTCAATTTTATTTATAATAAGTTGGGGTCTTACAACCTCCCCTCCTTATAAAATTTTGTCCTCGAAATTGACGTACGTACCTGGTGTTTCGAACAGGTGAGGGTACCTCGCTTTCATTTTCGATTCCAACTCCCAGGTCATTTCTTCAATAGATGGTTCCTCCACAAAACCTTAACTTGTAGTATAACCTTGGTGCGTAGGACATGCTCTTTCCTATCCAAAATTTTAACAGGTACCTCTTTGTACGTTAAATCTTCAGCTATCTCGTACGGTTCTAACTCAATAATGTGGTTCGGGTCTTTCACATATTTACGAAGCATAGATATATGAAAAACATTATGAACACGAGACATGTTTGGAGGTAATATGAGTCTATAGGCCACATTTCCTATTCGGTCAAGAATCTCAAATGGACCAACAAACCTTGGATTGAGCTTTCCTCTCTTTCCAAATCTTGTAACTCCATTCCATGGAGAAACACATAACAATACATGATCTCCAATATTAAACTCCACGTCCTTTCTATGAAGATCAGCATAACTCTTTTGTCGATCTTGTGAAGTTTGAATACGTTGTCGAATCATTTGGATCTTTTCTGTAGTCATGCGTACTAATTCTGGTCCCAACAACGTTGCTTCTCCCACCTCATCCCAACATACTGGAGAACGACACTTTCATCCATACAACGCCTCAAATGGAGCCATGCCTATACTTGCTTGATAACTGTTATTGTAGGAGAATTCCACCAGTGGTAAGTACTTATCCCAACTTCCTTTGAAATCTAGAACACAGAGTCTTAATAGATCTTCAAGGGTTTGAATAGTCCTCTCTGATTGTCCGTCCGTTTGAGGATGGTATGCTGAACTGAATCGTAAATCCGTGCCCATAACTTTTTGAAAGCTAACCCAAAATCTTGAAGTGAATCTTGGGTCGCGATCCGAAACTATGGATACTGGCATGCCATGCAATCGTACAATCTCATTCACGTACATACGAGCAAGACGTTCAAGGGAATAAGTCTCACGTATCGGCAAGAAATGAGCAGACTTGGTTATTCTATCAATAATAACCCAAATCGCATCTATGCCTTGAGAAAACTTGGTAAGACCCGTAACAAAATCCATGGTAATGTGTTCCCACTTCCATTCTGGAATCTCAAGTGGTTGCAATGGACCCTTTGGCACTTGATGCTCCGCCTGTACATGTTGACAGGTTAAACATCTTGAGATAAACTCTGTGTTCTCTCTCTTCATATTGTTCCACCAAAATGTATGTCGAATATCATGATACATTTTGGTACTCCCGAGATGGATTGCAAACGGTGTGTTGTGTGCCTCCATCATGATTCTATGCTTCAAGTCAGAATCGTTAGGAACACAAAGTCTAGAGTTGACTCAAAGTATTCCTTCTTCATCGATTCTTGCTTCTGGAATAGCTCCTTCTTGCACTTTCTTCTTCATACGCATCAGCCCCAGGTCCGTAGCTTGAGCAGCTTTAACTTTATCGATTAAAGTCGGTTCTACTCGTATATTTGCCATCATCATGTGGGTCCCTGGAGTCTTTAATTCTACCTCCATCCTTTGCAAGTCATACAGAATGGGCCTTTGCATTGACAATATCGCACTCATACTCGCATATGATCTTCTACTCAATGCGTCAGCTACTACGTTTGCTTTTCCAGGATGATATTGAATAGTGTGATCGTAATCTTTCAACAGCTCAAGCCAACGTCGTTGACGCATATTGAGTTCTTTTTGGGTGAAGAAATATTTGAGGCTTTTATGGTCCGTATAAATCTCCACTTTCTCCCCATAGAGGTAGTGTCTCCAGATTTTCAACGTGAAAACGACTGCTGCCAACTCTAGATCCTGAGTAGGATAATTCCTCTCATATTCTTTGAGTTGTCGTGAGGCATAGGCTATGACTTTCCCATGTTGCATGAGAACACATCCTAACCCTTTGCCTGAAGCATCGCTGATAACAAATCCATCCAAACCAGATGGTATTGCCAGAACAGGTACCGAAATGAGTCTTCTCTTGAGCTCCTGGAAACTCTTCTCGCATTCTTCGCTCCATACGAATTTTGTATCTTTCTGAGTCAGCTGAGTTAATGGAGTAGCGATTCGAGAAAATCCTTCCACAAATCTCAGATAATAACCAACTAAGCCCAGAAAGCTGCGTACTTCGGTCACCGACTTTGGTTGCTCCCAACTTTGTATTACTTCAATCTTCGTTGGGTCAACGGATACTCCATGTTTTGACACCACGTGCCCAAGGAATGCTACTTCCTCAAGCCAGAACAAACATTTCTTCAGCTTGGCATATAGCTTGTTTTCACGAAGCCTTTCAAGTATCAGCTTCAAATGGTGCTCATGATCTTCACGGATTTTGGAATAGATGAGGATGTCATCAATAAAGACAACAATGAACTGATCCAAATATTCCTTGAATACACGGTTCATCATATCCATGAAAGAAGTAGGAGCATAAGTCAATCCAAAAGACATGACTAAGAATTCATAATGCCCGTACCGAGTTCTGAAGGCAGTCTTTGGAATATCCTCAGTTTTAATTTTCAGCTGATGATATCCAGAACGAAGATCGATCTTTGAAAAGAATTGTGCTCCTTGCAACTGGTCGAACAGGTCATCAATGCGAGGTAACGGATACCTATTCTTGATGGTGACATGGTTCAATTCTCGGTAGTCAATATAAAGTCGCATACTCCCGTCTTTCTTCTTTACGAATAAAACAGGAGCACCCCAAGGAGATGTACTAGGACGAATAAAACCGATGTCTAACAATTCCTGTAGTTTGACTTTTAACTCCCGAAGTTCAATAGGAGCCATTCGATATGGGATTTTAGAAATGGGTTTTGTACCCGGTTCAAGGTCAATAAAGAATTCAACATCACGTTATGGGGGTAGACCGGGAAGCTCTTCGGGAAATACATCAGGAAATTCTTTAACAACAGAAATATTATCCAAATCTGACTTATCTCTGTTCAAATCCATAACATGGGCTAAGAAAGCTTGACATCCGTTTTTCAATAAACGAATAGTTTTGTGGCTTAATATGACAGTGACTGATTTTAGTGGTTTAGTTGTTTGAATTCGTATGACAGGTTGGTTAGGAATATGAAAACTAACAACCTTACGAAAATAATCAATTTTGGCATGATAAGTGGTTAACCAATCAATTCCTAAAATCACATCAAAAGCAAGTATCTTTAAAGAGATAAGATCAACAGGTAATGTGATAGTGCCAACTTGGATCATGAAAGATTTATAAACTGTAGATGTAACGAAGGTTTCACCCAACGGAGTTTCAACAGATAAGTCAAAGTCCAATTTCTCCGGAGTCAAGTTTAAACATTGAGCACAAGCAGGAGAGATAAAAGAATGGGTAGAACAGATATCTAGCAAGGTATAAACTTCGCAAGATTTCAAGATTAGCTTACCCGTGATCACCTCGTTTGGGTTCCTCATGTTTTGGCCAGTCACGACAAACGCTCTTCCAGGAACCGTTGATTTCGACTTATCCGGGACAGCCCTTGGAGTCACCATTCCTGCTGAACTTGGTTTCGCTATAGTACAATCTCGAGCTATGTGGCCTTCATTTCCATAGTTGTAACATACCTTGGATTGTTGTGGACAGTTTGGGCTGATATGTCCCTCTTTCCCGCATTTATAACATCTAACCGTGGTCATTCCTTCCCTAGAATTTGTTGTTGGTCTTTGTCTTCTTCTTGATGTCTTCCGTCATTGTTGAATCTTCTCTTTCTCGAAATTTCCACTGAGTCACCTCTCCTATTATCATGGCCACGATTACCACCGAGTGGTTACCGCTTTGTCCGTATTCTTCCTCCTCATTGGTTATCATCGTTCTAATGATCACATCATGATATGACCACGTTGTGGTCCTTGGTTGAGTATACTCATTATCTCTCTAATAATTGAGCCACATTGACAACATCTGAATACGAAAAAATTTATGAGAGATAAGGTATTGACGTATATCGGGTTTCATACCTCTCAGAAACATTCGCGTCATACGTTCCTCATTCTCCACCAAATGAGGTGCAAACACGATAACTCTCTGAACTTTCGCCTCATCTTAGGACACCGTTATGTTGTTTTATTCTATCCTAATAAACTCCACTTCCTTCATATGACGAATACTTTCAGGAAAGTACTTGTCATTGAACAGTTTCTGAAATGTCTCCCAAGACATGTTGAGTCACCATGTGGTGGTAGTGCACTTCACTGATTCCCACCATGTCTGCCTCACCACGGAATATAAAGGTGGCGAATGGAACCTTCTGCTCCTCCGTGCATCCCAAGACATCGAATATCTTGGTAATTTTCTTGACCCATGTTTCTGCCTTAATTGGATCGGGCTTTCCCCAAAAATCTGGTGGTCCCAACTCTTTGAACTGCTTGGCTGTGACAGACCGCGCGTTACCATCATTTCCACCCGTATTTTGTACACGAGTCTCCCTCGTCTGATTTTACATGAAGTGTAAAAAGCTCCTAAACATTCCATCGTTCATCGTTTGCTCGGTAGTGTTGTTTACAGGAGGAATATTGCCTTCCTGTTGCACGTTCTCCTGGTTTGTGACTAAAGGTTGTTCCACCGTCTCATAAACTCCATTGTTAACGCTTCTCGTGACCCATTCTTAAATCTCGCCATAAAACAAGGGTTAATTAAACAAATTAACATATCACATAATATCACTATATTATGACCGACCAACAAATAAACTTAGATAGGACACACTAGCGAAGGATTTATGCATCTCTTCCCTCCTAGTTCTATTCCCCGATCTCCGACAGAGACCATATCCCTAAGCTTTGATACCAACTGTGACGCCCACAAAATAGGTATACAACACCCATTCTGAGTCGCCAAATACATGGTACATAAAGCAAACTACAACTTCAATAATACAAATGTCGTGTGAAATACGACAATACATACTGTGAGTTTAAATACAAATATTGTCTTCTAGACAATATCCACACCCAAATAAGTCCTCATTACAATTATTCAAACACTATTTTATAGAAATAGTGAGGATTGCTAAAACATCTTTCTAGAACCATCACTCCATACCCCGACTCGATCTTGCTATGTTCTCACCTCCTAAGAAGAAAAATGGAACAAAAAGGAAAAAGGGTGAGCTCAACTAGCCCAGTAAAGAACATTATGACTAACATAATATACAACAAATTATCGTTAGTCCTCAACAGGGAAAAATCTGATAAAATATAATAGACAACAAGTTTTAAATCAACAACTGCAGCGAAAACAACAATCCATTAGAAGAGTCACGTAGAGAATGAGTTCTACTATCTTCTAAGATTTAAAAATCCATCATCAATATTTTATCCCTGTAACAACAATCAATATACGTCTTTAATCAAATATCCATCTTTGCACTACAGGCCAAAGATATTCATTTATATCACCAGTTGGTTATGTTCATCTCAACATCTGTTCATCTCTACACTACGGGCCAAAGATATTCATCAGTTAATCATTCATCTTTGCACTACAGGCCAAAGATATTAAGTAATATCATCATTTAGGACTAAGGATGATGAAAATATTTTACATAAAAAACGAATCCGAGAGATGTAAGGAAAAATATTAGGGATTCGTATAACAGTTTATCCAAGATCAATAATACTTCAAAATAACCAATTATGAAGCAGAACTCAAAATAAAGATCAAAACATGGATACAATCAAAGATAGTAACCATAATAGACATCTTGGACAAAAAGAAGAAATTTTTATTTTTCGGTGAATAGTGCCGTATTCGTGAATAGTGCCGTATACGTGAATAGTATCCCCGACACAAAAAGTTCCAAATTTGATTAAAAAGTTCACCAATATTTCAGCATAATGATATTGAAGAAAATAACATCCCTTACCTCAAAATAACCGTACTTCTGACTGAATTTCGGATATAGTGCTGACAGAAACTTGCACCGTATAGCAATACTCAAAGCATACTCACAAGAATACGCTCGATAATATTGAGAGAGAAAGAGAGAAAACTTGTTTCTGGTGTGATTTTCAATTCTAACTTAGCCCTCTATTTATAGGAAAATGTTAGAACGTCATAGGAGACTAAATAATAAATTAATATTATTTTATTTCTTCTTTTCTATGCATTCCCAAATGTTTGATCAGCCACCAGCCATCTTTGAACAAAGCTAGCAGCCCACATGTGTTAAAACACAAGTGGGTCCATAAATTAATAAAAATTATTTTATTTTTCAAAACTTCAATAATTCATAGAAAATAACCCATTTATCAGAAAAATATGAATTTTATGTTCATTCTGCCTGAAATCGAATTCTCTACAACTTTGTAGCTTTGAGTTTTTCCAAATTCCAAACTGAAAATATCCGAAATCTACAAACGGATGATTTTTAATACTTCCAGTCTGACAAAATACTGATAAAACACCTCAGCATTAATTCCTTCAATTATATCCACATAAAATAAATATATCCATCAATTATATCCATATCAAAAAAATATTTCCTTATCATATAAATCGATAATTAATTATTCACAAATAATATTACAGAATCACAATTATGACAACCAGGCCGTTCCCAAGAAAGAGGGGGCTTTCCAATAAGGATTTCTCCTTACTGGCGCGCAATTAGATGACCTAACCTCTCCTTGAAAGAACTTTCTAGACATTGCCAATAATGTTATCTAATAATATTATTCAAATAATATGAATTATTGATCTGATAATGGAAAATACTGTGCAGTGATAATTATTGAAACAATAATAATATAAACTAACAACGCAGCAATTATTGAATCAATAAAATAAAATATTGAACAGTAACTACTGTAACAATTATTGAGTAATGCCTTCTTACGTACGAATCAATAATTCAATTATAATGTGCAATACTGCAATATCTTCTTTGTGCAACCACGCGTATTCAGATTTTAACCACCGTAATAATCCAACGTTGTTAATTGGTAATAATTACGCCGTTATTTATAAAACTCAAACTTTGTCGCTTTTCTTTCATCCATCGTTTTCCATTATGTGGCCCACAAAATGATTAACGGCCGCATTTGGAGATTCCCGACAAAAAGAATATTCCACGACCAAACGAATATTCCCCGACAGAAATGAATATTTTATAACCACTTGCTTATTTTGCAAAATTTGCACATTTCACCCATAACCAAAGCATTATATCAAATTAATACCTTATTAATTTAGAATAATGAATAGAGGAAAAATTCAATTTTATTTATAATAAGTTGGGGTCTTACATTGTGTTATAAGATAACTAAAAAAGCCGACACTGTATATATGTAGGCTACTCAGTGGCAAGTCACTTTCTTTATTAAGGTTTAAACGACGCAAGAGGCAAGTTCATCAACCTTTCTTACTCAAATACATTTTTATTGCAAGTACTTAGTTCAAGAGCTTATCTTTTCAAGTTATTGAAAATATTGAACTGCAATACTTCAAATTGAATTATTCTTATGATATTGAAAGTATGTCAATATCATTATTTCACCTAGACAAACGTTGAGATATAATGATATTATTCATTCATAAAAATCTCATTTAATGTTCTCCAAACCATTTTGTTGTGGTGCGGACTCTTATATAATGTTTTGAACGAACAACCCTTTTATAGGGGCATATGATACCGGACATTATGATTCTGAAGGATATGTAATGTGTCAATTAGACTGTTATGTTGTGAACAATATAGGGTACTTAGGCTGATCCCTTAAATTACAATTCTAGGATATAGTTCAGTTTTAATAACTGTTTGTATCCATGGATTGCGTGTTATTACTGTCAATTCTAGTACAGAGTTTACTGGTCATTTGACCTTACAACATGTTAAAGCCTGAATTTCATACTCAAAACTTTTAAAGAACTGTTTTGTTCAGTATCTCTTGATTTATATTCCCTTTATTATAAATATTTCTGTTCCATTATATTCAACTTTTTATTTCCTTCCTGAGCAAACTTTTGCTCACCCTTGCGTTGAATATAATGTTTTCAGTTAAAATCGAGCCCGCTAGTACGTCTGGGAAAGATAAGGGAAAATGCAAAGTTGCAGAATAATTTGTTATTACGCATCTGTGCTTAAACGAACTTAAGTAGTTATTGTAATAAATACTTTTAGTATTATGTTTTGTAATATTATTTGGTATTTAATTTATGTAAAGATCTATAGAACCTGTGATTTAAGTAAGATATTTATGTAATCTAAGACAGGTTTAAGTTAGTACTCCCTCCGTTCCTAAAAGATTATCGTTTTAGAAGAAAAATTTGTTCCAATTTATTTGTCATTTATAACTTTCTAGGAGAATAAAGTATTTATTTTCCTATATCACATCTATCTTCTCTCCTTGTCCCAAGAAATTCTCTCCCTTGTATTAATAGTTTTCAACTTTTAATAAAGGGGTAGTAATATAATTTCAAACAAATTTTAATTGTTAAATGATAGTATTAAATGACTTTCTTAATCCATGTACAATAACCTTAAACGACAATCTTTTAGGAACGGAGGTAGTATTTTGATGAAATGAATGGTTATGTTAGTATCGTACACACCAAACCCGAGGTAAAAGTAATTCGAATTTGGGTACGTCACAAAAGGGACATGCGACTACTCAAGGCATCTTCTTCAAATATTTAAATTTGAATATTTCTCGCATCAACTTGCAATTTATATTTTTTAACAACACATATTTAGTACATTATTGAATTTGGCACTTAGCTTAATACACATAATACAATAAAAAAAATTAAATAAACAAAAAACCATGCATTTTGGCAGTGCATGTTCAACTTAATTATTAGGTTGGAGTGAGGAAGGTGGCAACTTCAATCATGTAACTTAATATAGTAGAAAGGATAAACACAAATAATTAAACAAAAACAATCATCATTTCGGCTGCATGCATATTCAACAAATTATTATGCCTTGGGAGTGTGCGTGGTGGGGACTACAATTAAGTTATTTTTTCGTGTAGCAGTTGCGCCATTGCTTTCTTCCATGTCTAGATCTTCTGGTTTCATTTCGTTAGGGAGTTTCCAGTCGAAGTAGTAGAGTAGCTGAGCCAATGGAAGTTCAACTGTGGCTGCAGCAAATGCGATGCCTGCACATATTCTTCTTCCTGCACCAAATGGGATATATTCAAAGTTAGCTCCGATGTAATCTAGGGAGCCACTTTCAAACCTCTCTGGTATGAAATTCTCAGCATCAACCCAATATTCAGGATCCCCCGCAATCGCCCAAGCATTTACTATGACTTTAGTTCCTACGGGTATTGTGTAACCATCAATCTCACACTGTTTTCTGCATTCTCTAGGGACTAACAAGGGAACAGGTGCATGTAGGCGTAGAGTTTCTTTGATCACTAATTTTAGATAACTCAATCCTTGAATATCAGCTTCATGTATTATTGATTTCCCCTTGAATGCCTGTCTCACTTCCGCTTGTGCCGTCTCCATGACTCTTGGGTTTCTCATTAGCTCAGACATTATCCATTGAAGTGTAGCCGAAGTGCTGTCAGTTCCGGCAGTAAACATGTCCTACACAAATACAAGTTAAAGATTTTTGTGATTAGTAGGACGAAAAACATTGACCTTCCATCATATAATGAAGAAGTAAACAATTTTAAAGCATATTGCAAAATAACTATGCACAAGTGTCTTAGTTAAAATAAACATAATTTATTGGTTAGATACTTTACCAAAGTAGTGCCTTGGATGTCATTGGAAGTGATGGGAAACTCGAGTTTTTGACCCTCATTGATTCTCAGAAGAACATCAATTAAATCTTCATCTTTTGCGTCTACATCAGACACGTTTTGCTATTTCCTCCTTGCCAGCTTCTCTCTGTGATCATCAATGATGTTGCTAAAAATATGATCAAGCTTTCGCCTCATCTTCTCCAATGTAGGCCTCATCCCATTGACATATTCAAGAAATTTTAATGAAGGAAACAAATCTGCCATAAAAAAACCTGAACCCCAATATGCAATATCTTCCACAAGCTCTATAAGCTCCTCTTGGTATTTGCATTTCTTCCCAATAGTAGCTCTGCAAATTACGGAATTTGCCATTGCGGTCACTTTTATACTAAAATTGAATGGTGATCCTAACGATGACCAAACCGATTCAATGAGTTTCCACGACTCCTCCTTGCGTATATTGCAAAATGACCGGACTTTATTGGCACTCAAAAGTTCCGATGTGGAAATTTTGCGCATTTGCCTCCAGTAATCACCATAGGGGGCCATAACAATATCCCTACTATTCTTTAACATAATTCTGCCTAGTAACATATCTGGCCTATCTGCACATGCAAGGTCATGTGTTCTTAGTACCTTTTGCGCATTTGCCTCCAGTAATCACCATAGGGGGCCATAACAATATCCCTACTATTCTTTAACATAATTCTGCCTAGTAACATATCTGGCCTATCTGCACATGCAAGGTCATGTGTTCTTAGTACCTCTTTCGCCACTCGTGGCGATGATACCACTATAGCTGGTATGTTACCGAGCTGTAGATGCATTAATGGTCCATATTTTGTGGCCAACTCGAGGAGGCCACGGTGTGGTATCGGATTTGCACGAGCCACTTGAAGCAAATTTCCTATGAAAGGTAGTTTTGGTGGTCCAGGGGGGCAGTTTCTCGGGTTTGGATCTTTTGAATAACTTTAATAGAAAGAGGAAGAGGAGGATGAAGGAAGTGATGATAGCCAAAGGGGGCTGAAACTCCATTATAGAAACTAGGTACAAGTATTGAATTCTTAGTTTTGGTAATTCTTACTGCTGATCAGACTGTCATCTTATACAAGAGCATTAGTGGTTGCTGGATCATAATTAAAGGAAACATGTCGTTTAGGGAAGAGGAATAATTTTAAAATGCGGCTGCCTTGTCAAGAATCTACGTACACAGTTTCCACCCTTGAACTGTTGAAACAAGTTGCTTCATTTTTTAGCAATTGCATTTTCAAGCAAATTGGAATTTTAAACAATTTTCACGTGGTCTATGCTATTTGCATTTCTAAAGATGGTGCAACAATTTTTTTTTGAGCCAAACTATAGAAAATTAATATTGAAGTGATCTGTTGGGATTAGTTCATATTTCTACGGGTCCGGCTAATGACCATTACTAGAAGACCATTACTAAAAGGTAGTCCCTTGTCTGGTCTTAAATTTTACTAATGTAGTGGGTCTCATGGGTTTGAGTCCAGAATATAGCAACTATGGGTTTCTAGTTACTATAAAAACTTTGTTTAATGTGTGTATTGTGACAATCCGAGTTTTCGTAAAATATTAAAATAAGAATTTAATATATAAAATTCTTATTATGCGATAAGTTTTGAAAATTGGATTGCATAAGTAGTTATAAGTTGTGCTATGTTGTGACAACCCGATAATTCATGTAATCTATTATTTGGATTCATGAATATGAATATCTTCCAAGATAAAATTTTATGGATATTATTATGTGTAAATGGGATTTTATGACATTTAAGGTCGAATTAAGACCTAGTATGTGTTTATGTGATTATGTGTATGTACGTGTTGCGATTTCATAGACGAAATAAAAATATTTTCAGAGAAAAACACCAAGCTTAAAAATAAAAACGTCAAGCTTAAAAATATTTTTCACCGACTAGCTTCTTGATATATTTATGAAAAGCTGTTTTGTAGTGCTTAAACTGATATAGTGATTTGTCGTGCTTCCAAATTAAGTAACGTGTAAGCTACTCAGGCTTAATGATTAAGTAACTAAGAAACCACATTGGACCAATCAGATTAAAGATCATGGATTCAGTTTAATTTCTATAGCTGGTCAAAATCTAAAGCACGACACAAGTAGGTTGTCACTAATCAGCCCCACAATCAACCAAAAATTCTGACCAAGCTACTTGGAAGATATTTTTTGTTACAAGCTGCATTGTCAAGCTAAAACCTACCACGAGGTTGCTGACCATAAGCTTTGTCAAGCTTTTAACCTAGCACGAGGTGGCTAACCATAAGCCTTGTCATGCATGCTTTTAACCTAGCACGAGGTGGCTAACCATAAGCCTTGTCAAGCTGTTAACCTAGCACAAGATGGCTGACCATATGCCTTGTCAAGCTAAAACCTAGCACGAGGTGGCTAACCATAAGCTTTGTCAAGCTTTTAACCTATCATGAGGTGACTGACCATAAGCCTTGTCAAGATTTTAACCTAGCATGAGGTGGCTGACTATAAGCCTTGTCAAGCTTAATTTAGTAAGAGGTGCCAAGGTTGTTAAAACATGAGACTTAGGGGCTAAGTCTTGAGTTTTCTATAAATAGGCCCTTCCTCCTTCACATAGAACTCACCAATTCACAAAAACTAAGAGGGAAAAATCTAGCAAATTGGAGAGAAAAGAGAGAGAGAGTTAGCCGAATCAAGAGGGAGAGGATGAAGATCAAGATCAAGATCAAGGGGTGATTAAAGCTAAGAAGCAGAAGAATAACGCTTAAGGCAAGTCTTCTAGTTTATATTTGTTATATGAATTTGATATGGATTGTCTACAAATTGTGTTACAATGAGCATGTTAAACTTCATATGATGTGCATATGAATCTCAAAAGTCAAATTATGACTATATGTGGTTGAGTTATGGAACTCAATTTGGGATATGTGATATATCAGGCATGTGGAATATTCATGTATCTTAAATTGATATTTTTGTTGAGCATGAAATCTTATAACTGTTTTAAATTGAGATGTATGCTGAGCATGAAACTTATGTGCTATATGCGGCTTGAAAGCTATTAAATTTGCTAAGATGTCGAACTCAAACTTGCAAAAATAAACTTTTTGCAGTTTAACGATAAAATACAACATTACTTGCTATCTAGATAATGAAGATTGGACGATATGCAAAAGAAAAATACTTTCTTTAATTAGAAGTTGATAGTTTTGAAATGTGTAAGTAACAATTTTGTACTATTTGAAGGTATTCAATAAATAAGAAAATGTTTACTTTGAAATGAGATGTTTTCCGGTGAATGTTTGTATATAAAATTATACAGGTAGAATATCAATACAAAAGATGTTAAGTATTGATAAATAAACACTCATAGTTTATTTACTTTGATTATTGGGAATCGTGAAGGTTGCAATTCAGGAAACGCATGAAAAGAAAGATATATAAAAGAAGTTTTTAATTATTCGCATTTTTTAGTCGATATTGCATCTAATTTTGATGTAAGACTGAACTTAGATAGTAGTGAACACACAAGGTCGAGACTAATTTTAATCCTAATAATGGGTTAAGTTGGTCCCGATTTTGGGGTCGTTACACGTATCATCATACAACGTGTGAGACATATAATGAATACACCAGACAAATAAGAATAACCAAATTGACGGGTTTGGGTATATCTTCATTTGCCTTCTATTTTATGTTGTTCTTTAATTTTTTGTGATTGTGTGCTATATTTTTTAGTCTTAAATCTAACATATATGATCTCTCGGCTACTAAGAGAGAAGTATCTAAGGTATTTGAATATCTAAATTTAAGAATTAAATTTGAATTAAAGTATTTTGTTATGTTTCTCGAAGTCTAATTCGAGAATATATATTATACATGACTCAAGTTATTTTTTGTGATTATTTAATGGGGAAGAAAGATTCATACTTTCCGACAAATGACCACTAAGATAGGATAGTTCGCGGTCTCGCTACCAAATTTACACAAGGGATTAGGCCTCATTGGATTGAACCATGTTATAAGGGTTAGGGCTGAATGACACTTTTGTCCCTCTAAATTACCACCCACATTTAAAATCCTTCATATAGTTCATTTTTCACCAATTAAGTCTTTAAAGTGGTTTTTTTGGCGTTTTCGTTCCGTTTACCCTATTATAGAAATAAAATAAATTTGTTATTTAGGATAATTTTATATTTATCAAGTAGTTAGGATATTATTTTTGAATTACCATAATTATCTTTTGAGAATCTTTGATTCTGTAAATCACTTGATTCTAGCTTAAGTGATTTTGTAAATCACTAGATTCTAGCTTAGGTGGTTATCTTATATGTATATATATAGGACAAATCTCTTTATAAATAAGAAATATAATACAAAAGCTTAATTCTCTCTTAGTTTGAACTTGGTATCAAAGCTACAATGCCTAACGACTTATGATCCATTTTTTTCATCTTCCGCTGCACATCTTCTGCCTACTAATCCCGACAATCTTATCCCCAATCCAGCCATTTTTTCTCCCTATCCAGACAGTCTGCGTCCCAATCTAGACAACTTGTCGATCACCTGTCTGCATTTCAAAAATTATCCCCGATTGCTTCTTTTTCTTTTTTTGTTATTCCTCTTTACTTTACTATCACTCTTCTTTCTTTTAAAAATCATCCTAGCCAAATCGTGATCGAGACACTTTATTTTCTTTTGATATTCAAATTCTTCTTCTTCTATAAATGGCTTCCTTGGCTTCTAATTTTCATTATTCTTCTTATGATTTGGAAAGGTGGCTTAACCCAGAATCATTTTAGTAACCATGTCCCAACGATTTTTAAATTTATGATGATTATGAAAAATATAATTGGTATGTGAAGGGCCTTCTTGACCAACTTTATTCTCTCAAGAAAATTTCTAGTCAATCTGTGACCAACTATATTTCCGAGGCAAAATCTCTTGCATACACACTTAATTGAGCCAGAGAACCATTCCTGAAGCCGAGATCATTCAGTGTCTCGTTGATGGTCTTGATGATTCTTTCGATGGTTTTCTTCAAGACTATTATCAAATAATCCTTCATTATCATTTGATTTTTTTTTCTAGCTTTCTTCATAGGTTTGAACAACTACAAGGGAAGTGCTTTGTTGCACTTCCTGACCATCACTCTGGTCCATCATCCACACTTCCACAAGTGCACGAAAGCATTGTTGGTGATAGTCCTACTAAGGGGGGTGTATTCAATTAAGATTTTTAAAGACTTTTAAATATTTTAAAAACTTGGTTGTATTCAATCAAGACATTTAAAGAGTTTATAAAAGTTTAGTGGTATTCAATTACAACTTTTTTAATGTCTTTAAAAGTTAGGTGGTATTGAATTAAGATTTTTACAAAGTCTATAAAAGTATTTCGGTATTCAAAAAGTTATAGACTTTTCAAATTTCTATTAAATGGTAGAGTTTGACAGACTTTAGAAGAAAAATTATAACTATCAACCCATATCCAAAGTCTGACATCATCTCTAAAGATTTCTAAAGACTTCATATCTCATCTTAATAAGCTAAATAAATTTAAAATACAATTCACATAAATCTAATATTTCTAATTACTTCACATGAATTCAATATTTCTAATTACTTTATAATCTAGAATAATTAATACTTCTGTTGTACCCACAAAAATAAAACATTTATTTTGTTTTTGTAGTCAACGTACAAAATTCAAAATTTTTAAATTTTGAATTAATTTGTTATTTAATAATAAACACACATTATTTCAAAAATAAAAATAAATACAAAATATTTTATAATTTTATAATTTCGTAATTTCGTAAATTAACTTAATCAGAGTTAAATGAAGAAAAAAAAAGTGTGAGAGAGGGAAAGTAATTTATATAGAATACGTACTTTATAGTGATATATAGTTGTATAAAATATATAAGTTCTTCAAGCTTTTATCATCATTTTATTATATATTACATTACTAAACTAAAATTTATTAAAAAGAATACAAATAAAAAAATATTTTTTTATTTAAAAATAACTTGCTATTTTAAAATATACACGAAACAAGTATATAATGTTTTTATTTGCAAATTTTAATACTAAGACGAGGTAATATTCAAATATTTGAATGGAAATCGATATATATTGCAAATGTTTATATTAATTTTTTAATTGCTAATTACGTAAATAAGTATTGATGACAACTTTTGTAGAATCTAAATGAAAACAATAATTCCAAATAAGCTTCACGATATGCATAAAGTATATATAGCTCAATGAAAAAGTGAGCTTAATTTTTTATATTAAATCGTAGTTTCTAAAGTTTTATTGGTATCCGAGTATCCAAATGTATTATGAAATGAGTAGAATAATATGAACGCTTTCAACATATATAAAATCTCATGCCACAATAATATAATGAGATTTACTCTAGTTCATGAAAAAAGAGGGAGATGTTGTACACATGGGCAAATTAACAATTAATATAAGTTGCAAGATATATTAGAAGTATACAAAAGTCTATCACAATCTTGATAAAAAGTTTATAAAAGTCTATTACTTATTTCATAGAGTCTATAAAAGTCATTTTAAAAAAGTCTTTAAAGTCTTTGAAAGTCATTAAAATTCCACAAATTCCACAAAAGTATGTCACTTAAAAAAAGTCTTTAAAAATCTTAATTGAATACATCCCCCTAAGTCTCTAAGTTCTAGTACTATTATTTCACATTCCGAAGTAAATTCTTCAGCACAAGTTAAACCTCGATCAATCTCTCTTTTCTCCCCTAAATTCGATACAAATGAATCTCTTTCTTTACTTGATAAAAATTTGTATTTGGTTGTTCCTGCCCATTGCCATGTTCCAAAATATCAACTACTGAAATCCTTTTTCTCTCAACTGCAAGGTCATTCTCATCCTTATTCGGATGTCTTTGGGAATTCATTTTTAGTTTGTTCATCGTTTTTACCTCATTTAACAAATGAGCGAGTGTTTTCTCTCGACGCATCCCACATTTCATATCTTGATGGATTCATGGAATTTTCTAAGTGTGTTCATGGAACTCTAATACTAGAAGTACAAGAAAGTCCCTATTTCTTACAAGTGTGCAAACAACCCAAAACAAGAACGTTCCAGTCTTATTGGTTATATGCAGTACTTATCAATGCATGCTATGTTTTTATTTTATCTCTCATGGAAATTGTTCGTGTTCTCCATTCTTCGAGACATTATTATTTCACTGATTTTACAGTTGCATGGCTATTTTTCCAAGTTCAAGCTCAATCTCTGATTACCTCCGTTTCGCATGAGGGGCGCGTATTAGAGAAATAAAATAAGTTTGTTATTTAAGATAATTTTATATTTATCAAGTAGTTAGGATATTATTTTTGAATTACAGTAATTATCTTTTGAGAATCTTTGATTCTGTAAATTACTTGATTCTAGTTTTAGGTGATTTTGTAAATCACTTGATTCTAACTTAGGTGGTTATCCTATATGTATATATATATATATATATATATATATATATATATATATATAGGACAACTCACTTTGTAAAAGAAATAAGAAATATAATACAAAAGCTTAACTCTCTATTAGTTTAACTTACCCGATTTGACCTCAGCTCGACCAATTTTGACACAACCAGACCCAGTTTGACCCGACCCCAATTTCACCAATTAATTTTTTTTTAAAAAAAAACTAAAAAGTTTTAAAAACTATCCTATTAAATGGAGGGTACTACCTTTTTTTCACCAATTAATTTCTTTTCTATTTCACTGAGGTTTTTATAGAGTTTTATAAATAAAACTATCCTGTTAAATGGAGGGTACTATTGATTATGTTTCCAGTCTCACCAATTGTAAATGCAAACAGCAGCAGATTTCTCCCTTTCCTTGGTATTAACTGGAGTAGGCTTTATTTCTGTAGCCCAAAAATACAAATTTATTAGGGGGGAACCTGGTAAGACTATTGCTCAAAACTCTTAACTAATTTGAAGATTATCATGCACACATTCTAAATAAGCGGCTAGTTATGCAGCCGCTGCTTCCGTAGTGACAAAGAAGATACACAATGATTTTTCCTATCTGCAGAACAGATTTTTCCAAAAGTAGTTTTTTATTTTAATTTATCTGGTGGCACACAATGACAAATTACTCTATACTTCTATGTGAATGAAGGATGAGTATCATCCATTATACCCTTCAACTAATTAAGTGTATTTTTCTTATGTTTAACCTTTTTGTCATTTATAAACACGTGTTAAGAAAAATTAGTTGCAAATTGTAATAGATAGTATCAGGTCAATTTAGAGTCCATTGAACCACCTTTGCATTATTTCATATATAGTTGCCAAGGCGCAGTCTGGATATATATTTAAGAAAGTCATGCATGAGTTCTATTATGTCAATATTTCTGAAGAATCCAAATGTGAACACCTCCACTTTTTTGTCTTGTAATTTGTTTTCCAAACCATCCATATGGCCACTAGTCAAGCCAGGACATAAATTTTGGAAGTTTTTCCACCTACTGATCAATGACCAAGTAGAATATATATATATATATATATATATATATATATATATATATATATATATATATATATATATATAGAAAAAAAATGTATGTACACACATTTGTGTATTACAGGTCATATATATTGATTTTTGGACTATAGCGACAGCTTTCACCCATATATTATATTTATTACGGGCTATAGCAATTGAAACCGTCATGATAGCCCAAAAAACCTGTCATATAGCTCTCTTGTGTAATACATACCATTTATATATATATATAATATATATATATATATATATATATATATATATATATATAATAAAATGTAACCCATTTTGACTCTTTTATTTGACAAAGCACAAGGATGGTTCATCTCAATTCTTTCAACTTAATCTAAAGGCTCACATTTCATCTCACACTAAAAATTCCCGCATAATAATAATAATTATAATAATAGTAATAATAAAAATAAAAATAATAATAACAACAACAACAACAACAACAACAACAACAACAACAACAACAACAATAATAATAATAATAATAATATTTTGAATCTTTTATTTAACAAAGCAGAAGGACGGTTCAGATTTCATCTCAATTCTTTCAACTTAATCTAAAGGCTCACACTAAAAATTCTTTGCCAAATCAAATTCATCGCTAAAAATTTCCGCCCAAATCAAATAAAAATAATAATAACAAAAATGATAATAATAATTATAATTATAATAATTATTATTATTATTATTATTATTATTATTATTATTATTATCATTATTATTACAAAAATTATAATAATAATAATAATAGTGAGAGTAATAATAATAATAATAATAATAGTAATTATTATAATAATAGTAATAATTAATAATAATAATAGTAATTATAATAATAATAATTATAATAATAGTAATAGTAATAGTAATAATAATTATAATAATAACAATAATTATTAGAACAATTATAATTATAAGAATAATAATATTAATAGTAATAATAATAATTATAATTATAATAATAATATTAATAATATAATTATAATAATCATAATTATAGTAATAATAATAATAATAATAATAATAATAATAATAATTATAATAATTATTATGATAATAGTAATAATAATAACACCAATAATAAAACTAATAACAATAATAATAATAATTTTTTATTATAATAGTAATAGTAATAATAATAATAATAATAATAATAATAATAATAATAATAATAATAATAATAATAATAATAATAATAATTGTAAGACCCCAAATTTTTATGAATAAAGATTTAATTTCTCTAAATATTATTTTGAATAATAAGGTGTGATTTAATATAATGCTATAGTTATGAGTGATACGTGCAAATTTTTTTAAAGTAAGCAAGTTGTCATAAAATATTCATTTGGTTGGAGAATATTCTTTTTATCAGGAATATTCGAATGACGACACAATCATTGGTAGACCCCACATAACAGAATAACTGTCAGATATAGAAAGCGACAAAAATAACCTTTTTATAAAAAATAACGGCAAAACTTTTACCATTAAACTGTTGAAATACCCTATGATAAAAGTACATTAATACGCGTGGTTGCACAGTAGCACATGGTATTATACAGTATCTCTGATTATTGATGCTTACGTAAGAAGTCATTCAGTTTTATTCAATTATTACAACAGTAGTTGCTGCATAGTATCTCATATTATTAATTCAATTATTGTCACAGTATCATCTGCATAATATTTTATATTATTAAATCAATAATTGAGACAACACGATTATTCATATTATTATTTACATTATTGACAATGTCTAGAAAGTTCTGTCGAGAAAAAGGGTTGGGTTATTTAATTGCATGCCAATAAGGAGAAGTCCTTATTGGAAAGCCCCATCTTTCCTGAGAATTATCTGGTTGTCAATATTGTGAGTTATAATATTAATGATGAATAACTATTGAAAGATTAAAAATGTGTTGATTGAAGATAAGTGATTTGTGGTAAATATTTATTCAAATTTTGATATAAATAGAGGGGTTGTCATGAAGTATTTGTTGTAGGTTTGACTTATTACATGGATCCCCATTTACTCATTTTCAAAATCGTCGATAGAAAGTTGTCTCAATTTTTTTTATTATTATTACAATATTAATAAAATGGAATACTTTTTATATTATATATAAAGTTATTTTTTATTAGATTATAAAAGAATATATTTTATTTTATATAAAGTTTTTATTTTATTAGAATATTTTATTGCACAAAGATGAATAGTAAAAAATCATATTATCAGCCGAATTCGTCCATGAATTCGGCGTTGTTCACCCGTGAAAATTTTAAATAGTGCCCTACAATTCTCCTATAAATAGGATGCTTAGTTAAGAAATGAAAATCACACCAGAAATCAGAGAATTCTTCTTCTATAATATTGTGCGTATTTCTTTTGAGTTTAAGGATACTTTGAGTGTAGCAAATAGTGCAAGTTTTCCTCAAGAATATCTCCGCTATACTAGTCAGATTTAGTCTCCTACTAAGGTAAGATGTATTATTTTTTTCTTATTCGTAAAGGATGTTATTTTCTTCATACTCATAAAGGTTGTCATTCTATTCTTTATTAATCTGCTGGAGTAACCCGTCTACGCGGATTACCGCATGCATGGTGAGTAACCCTTCGTATTCATTCTTTATTAATCTGTAGGAGTAACCTGTCTACGCGGATTACTGCATGCATGATGAATAACCCTTCGTATTTATTCTTTATTAAATTATGGAAATGATTTGTCTACGCGGATTACCGCGTGACGTGTGAAAATCTATTTGCAGTTTCGTATATTCTTTCATACTTGTATGGGATATCATTTCTTTTGTACTCGTAAAGGATATTATTTTTTTCAAAAGGGATATTATTTTTGTTCAATATTCGTAAGGAATATTATTTTCATCCATACTCTATAGTATGTAAGTGATATTATTTCGTTTCATATTTCTAAATCTACAATTATTTTGATAAGTATTGCTTCTATAATCGCTGAAATTAGTAGTATATCCTTGAATTTTGTGCTTCATCCAGTATCGTTTCATTGGAATATTGGTCTGAACTTTCTTATTAAATTTTAATATTTTTACTCGGGGTATTATTCACGGGGTACTATTCACTCGGGGTACTATTCATACGGTACTATTTATGGGTACTATTCATACGCTACTATTCATTGGTATAATTCATATGGTACTATTCATACGGTACTATTCATGACTACTGTTCACAATAAAATTTAATTTTTTTTGTCCAAATTATTTTTAATACATGAATATCATTCTTGAATTTTATTCCACAATTAGTTATCATGTTGATAATTTGGACATTCTTGAACTCTAGATAAATTGAATTATAAATTTCTAATATTTATCCTTGATATCACTTGATTGATTCTTTGTATCATTGTCATCATCCGTATGCTTATATTATGGTGAAAGTCATCTTAGGCCCGTAGTGCATAGATGGACTGTTGATTGGTATGATTATGACCAAGAATTATATATTGGTATAATTATGGCTTATAATGTTACAGACAAATGATGTGGTGAAAGTCATCTTTGGCCCGTAGTGCATAGATGGACATATGTTGGCATTATCATGACCACTGGTGATACAAACGAATATCATTGGCCCATAGTGCATGGATAATTTGTTGATTTAAAAAATTTATTGATTGTTGTTGTATAGATAAAATATTGATGATGGAATTTTAAATCATAGAAGATAGTAGACTTTACGCTCTACTTAATTCTTCTAA